>OY728141.1:778863484-780063484 GCA_963277665.1 Viscum album
GTGGGTGTGGAGGTAGATAGGTGGTAATATAGGGAGATGGGGAGGTGGGGTGGAGGAGGGGGGTGGGGTGGTGGGGATTTTGATGCGGGAGGCGATAGGTAAAGATAGGGAGACATGGGGTCATGGAGAGATGGGGGAATGGGAGAGGGTTTCTTACCAATGATATATAATTGATACATGAGGATGGAGTAAAGGGGACATGTGCACATAGAGGAAGGAGAGGGTGACATGTGTATCTGGAGGCAAACTCTTAAATATAGATAACAAATATATGATAATATATGATAATATATATTTTTATATTATATTAACTATAAATATTAATATAAATTAATATTAATTTATATATATTATAATTATGTTAATAATATTCATACATATATACATACATGCATGCATGCTTGTATATTATAATAATGATATAACATTTTTAATATAATAGAATTTATAATATATTAATATATTATATAATAATATAATATATTAATTTTATCTTCTACATATTAAAATATCAATATATGATGATACACAGAGATAGAGAGAAGGAGAGAGAGTTATTTGGGACTAATTTAATTCTATCCCACATTGACATGTGTGGAATAACATATATGAGACGGATTTTAAATCAATCATAGATAAGTGTGTTCCTTATACTAATATGATATAGACTTGTAATCCATCCAAAGAAAGACTATTTTTTGTGATTCTTTATCTGAGATATATTTTGATCCATATTATATAAAAAATAGTGATCATGCTTTCCAACTTATTTGGGAAATATTTAATTCCTTCAAAAATAATCAAACTCAAATATATTAATGGTTAAACATCTATGATGGATATAAAATCCATCCCAAATAACATATCCCTAAAACAATTATGTATTTTATTTGGGATTGATATAATATTTTTTTAGATGTTTCATCTCATATAGTGGATTTTCTTATAGTGATAAATACAAAATATCACAATGGATAACATTATGCTGATAATGTAATTACAAAAATACTTACTTCTTCATTATTAAAATTTTTAACATACCTGATTACCAGAAATTGAACTCAATATTATGAATATAAAATGTAAAAAATAATATTTGGGTTTATATTACCTTAATCTTGTAGGAAGAGTAAAGAGTCACCAATGTGGGGGGAGAAACATGGGTGATTAAAAACATTAATGGTGTCAATAAGCACTCGAGTTTTCACACAAAGTGATATCCAAGACCTCAAACTACCTCCAATAAAAATTTATTGGGTTCATAAATTGAGAGAAGTTGGGGAGAAAATGGATTGAAGATAAATGATTGTAGAGAGTAGTATAAGAGTGGTTTAGCGTAAGAATAAAGAGATTAGGTTAGAGTTATGATATTTTTATTAATGTTTTCATGTTAGTTATTATAATCACTGATGTGAAAAATTGATGGTGGAAAGTTTGTAAATCAATTATATAAATACTTAATATTAAAAATATGTTTTCAATTTTAGTTATTTACTAACTGACATTAAAACTGTATGTGATGCTATATTTTATTTCAGTTATTAAAAAACTAACATTAAAAATATATTTTACATTATATATTAAATGAAAAACATGAAATACTAAATATTTATTTTTTTACAATTTTATTTATCATAGATCTAGTATAATCTAGTTAGTAACCATGGACATCTAGTTAGAAACTTCTTGTAGTTCAACCCCAAATTATCTCTTATTTTCAATGAATTTTCACAAATTATTTTATTAGTGGGAACATTTTGGTCTAGGAAATGGTGTATTGATTGTGTAAGAGGATGAAAAAAAATTTCTCAAGGGTATATGGGTATATTTACATCTATTAACTATTGGGTTTTGGTAATGGAGACCATTTTTTTCAGGACAAAAGAATTAGTCTATCGGATGGAGATATTTAGGGTGTCCAATATCTAATGTACTATATGGGAATGGAGGAACAATTAGTGATATGTGACACCCATGTTCCAGCGTGGTGTATTATTTTATATTATTTTGGTAAATTTGTGTTTTTCAGAGTTTTGGGATTGCAATTATAAATTTTATATGTCTTTCCTATGTTGAATATTTAACATATAGTTAGGGGAAACTATATGGATAAATCATCTGTAGTGTTGTTATTTTTAGAAGTGGGTTTTTTGCGGTTGGTGAATGGGTGGAAAAGAATGTACCCAAACTATGCGGGGTGTCCAGGATGGTTACAATAAGAGCTGCATAGTTGGCTCAATGTTTATTAAATCATGCTTCATAATTTTATGATCTTCCCAAAATCACTTAAAAGTAATATTATGGTTTTTTACCTTTAAATTTATTTATTTCCCTCCCCCCATCCTCTATAATTTTTTCAGTCCTTAAGAATGAAAATAGAGATCCTACACTTACTTAATTTTCAATTTATGGACTTTATACTTTTATTCCAACTGTTTACCCAATGTAAGCCCCTAATTTTCACATTTAATTTCCTTCTCCTCTCCTCAACACCCATTTCTAATCGGTTCAGTTTTATACCAATAAACCTGGGAGATTTTATGGGTTTTATTTAGTTCTAATTCAATATATTGTTTTAGGGATTTTAATTGACATTTATTTACTTATTTGGGACTTCACCTTCAAAGAAAATTCATTTCAACTTCATTCCACTAGGATTAAGATAGGAATTTTTGTGATCATACTTTCAATTAAATTTCAAAAAAATATTGATTATTTTTCAATTTCATATTCATTAATCAAAAACTATATGTGATAGTTTCTATGTATTTTATAATCATTTTGAAGGTTTTATAACTTATCATAAAGGTTGTTCTAAGTTTTTTAAAATCATTAAAATGATGTTAGAATTACAAATGTTTTGGAAAAAATTTATGTGACTTGAATTAAAGTAATTTTGATGATTAAAATAAATTGACCCCATTTGAGTCATGAAAAAGGTAAATTATTATATTTATAAAGATTGGTTTGAATTATTGGAATTTTTTTAATTTCTTAACTAATTTTAAATAAAAGGGTGTTTTGGTTATAAATAGTTTTATGTGTGGTTATACATGATTAAATTTAAAGGACTATTTTAAATATTTTTTTAAAATGGTGGGACTTGCTTGCAATTATGAGCTAGTTTTAAAATAATGTCCTATTTGGAAAATTTAATATATTTTTCTAAAAATGTGCTAGGCCCTCAGATAATACCCTTTCTTTGTATTTATTGACATTAATTTTTACCCCTAAGGGGGATTCTCTATATCTTTACTATATGAATTTATTATAAAATATATTTGTTTCTTGAGAGGGTGTTGGAGGTGAGTTTATATTTATGAGAATTATTTTGATAATGATTTTTGTATTGATCTTATACCTTAAATGTTTTCTAACCTCTACTTGAGTTTGGTAATGGTAACATTGGGTAGATAAGTAGAAGGTCTGAATGAATGTTATGATAGATTATTATATTCTTATCTAATAGTTCCCAATGAGAGTTACACTATACTTTAGGATTATATTGTACTCTACGAGACTCAAAATAGGAATCCAAATGATTTTTTCCATATATACATTGAGGTTAATTCTTCTGATGAACCAGGTTTAGTGTTATTCATATTAGAGCCTAGTGAGTTACTCATGATACCTAGATTTGTTGAGGATATTACATAGGATATTTTACTTCAATTTTCCCCTAATTTTATTATCTTAGTTGGAATCATTATGTGTTTTTATTTATTTACATTTCATTAATTGATCATGTGGTTCCTCCTTGGGCTGTATTTCATTCTTATGATTTGATTATTTCCAAAAAGTGATATTAAATAGTGGTTTTCAAAGTGGATTTGAAAGTGTTGTTTTGAAATGATGTGAAAATATTTGTTTTATGCCTATATTTCTAAGAAAATTTGGTTATGTGATAATTGATCGGTTAGTTTTGGATTTTTAAATGACCTATTTTAAATTTTTAAATCGTTATTTTTAATTATATTGTTCCAACCTTATTTTCTGAAAAAAGAATTCAGGTTTTATGAAATCGTATTTGGAATTCTACTTATTTTATCATATATATATATATATATGTATACTTGTGAAAAAACCCATTTTTTTATATTTACAATCCAAATTAGAACTTATGATCTTTATTTTAAAAGGAATTAAAATAATTATATAGTGTAATATTATTGTCCATGTTTAGTTAAAACCCTACATACACATATATATGTGTATGAAGTTCCCATGTTTCATTTTAGGTTTCTATTTTATGATCTTTCTTGTATGGTTCTTGTTGTGGATCATGTTGGATAGTGTTTGGATATAGTGAGTGACTATGGGTCATAGGGTAATGGTGGGTAAAAGTTCAAAAAAAATTTGTCCTATTTCAAAATAATTATCTATCATCATTACCAACATGGATATTTATTTTTTATATTCCTCATATGAAGATACTTAATTCTTTATGCACATTTTTATATAGTGAGGTGATTTATTATATTATTTTGATTACTTTTGTTTCACTATACTCAGTCTAGTTACTTTATTTGTTTGGAAATTTTTTTCATGCAAGTACATATGATAATTAAATGGATCAGGTAAAATATATATATGAATTCTATTAAATGGTTATTTTGTTTTTTGAGAGTGAAATAATTCCCAAGTTTTTATTCTTTATACCCAGGAACTAGTTTCCAACCTATAGAATTTCATAATTCTCTTTGGGCCTATTGGAAATGTGGGTTGGGTGGTGGGTGAGGTCATCCCTAATATATTTTTTACAAATGGTATTTGGGTATGGGTCATTATAAGGGAATTGGTTCTATAATAAATCTCTTTTTATTTGGGATTTTTGGTAGTATGGATATTGATTCTTTAAATCATGGGTGGTAGGTGTAAGGAGATTCTAGCTAGCTTCTTATCTCTTTGAGCCTCAAGTTATTAGGCTTAATTGAATATTAAATATTTATTTTTTATTATTGTTTCTATTTATTTCCAATTAATTTTTATTTTGGTTAGTAATGATTTAATCCCAATTAATAATGTTGATGATTTTGTGGATCTCATGCCATTTTGAGGTGAAAATATATAAAGGACTAGATTTGTGTTATTAGGTTAGATGGTTTGTCCTACCACATTGATCCCATTAAAATTTTTATGGAAACCATTCTAAATGTTATTTCAATGTTAGAACATGGATTACCAAACCTTGTGGAAAACTATACATAATTTTGGCACCTATGTTTTCTTTTTTACCTCCTTCCACTCTTAAATGGATTTTAATGATTTTATATCTCATTTTAGGTGTAATTAAGGGAGTTTTCTTAGTGTTTTTATAATAATGGAGTGGATTATGTTTTATTTTTTGTTTTATAATCCTAATTATGTGTATGTTGTCAAGTTTTTTTGGATAATGAATGGGGGTTTATAAAAAAGAGTTAAAATAGGATTTTATGGAAAAGGGTTTTGTTTTCAAAATCTGACTGTTTGAGTTAATTTTAGAATTATTTTTGAAATTTTGATTATATTCCAAAAGTGGTTAATTCTATGATGAAATTTGGTAAAAAAAAATTTAAAATAAATGAGGAACATGTTTTTCATTTATAATTTTTTGTGTGTTCTTTTTTGAAAAGAATGAAATATTTTCAAAATGAGTTAAAATGTTTTGAGGATTTATTTATTGAATAATAATTAATACGTTTTGAAATTATTTTTGAGGTTTCCATTAAATGTTAATGGTTTAAGAATGGATATTATTAAAAAAATATTTATTATTTCCATGAGGTGGTTTTAAAGGGTTAATTAGGTTATGTTTAAAGGTTTTTTTCTATATATTTTGGAATGGAAATGAGATTTTAAACTTAACTATTTTGGATTCCTAGGTGAGGGAACTTGAATAAAAAAGAATTTCAATTTATGGTATAATTATAGTAGTATTTGAATTATTTTTCTATATTAAAGGAAATTTTTCAAGGGTTAAACTATTTTAAAATCTAATTTGAATTTCTTAAAATTTCTTATTGGGATTTGGGGAATAAAATTATAATTTTTTGGTAAAGTGGATTTTTATGAATCTTCTAAATAATTTAAATTTTATTAAGTATCTTAAATAAAGTGAAATTTTTAAATGATGGATTATTTTCAAGTGTTTGTTTATTTCTAAAATCATTTTTTTGTTTTAAATGAGAAATATCTTTTTATGATTAGCTGTTATGTGTTTTAGTAAGATGAACTTATGTTTTGGTGTTATTATTGGTTTATAGGGGATATTTGATTTGAGTTATAAAACATGAATATTTTGAGTTCATGTATAATATTATTTGGTGTATTCCTTCAAGAGAGGTTTCGATGGAAGTAGGAAGATAGTCACTAGAAGTTTTTACTCTTTTTTTAGTTTAGCCTTTCTTGTGGTAAACTTTATACATACCTTGATTAGGGTGGTGGAACTAAAAAATATATCTATTTTAGGATTATATCCTCAATGATGTTATTAAAAGGCTTTATTCTATGTAATTTTCTTCATTCAAGACTTTAACTTGTTTATATGTGTTCCATTAATGGAATTTTTAGGTTAGTATATTGAGTCTTGGTTGTAACAGGTTGGGAATGGGAACCACCTGGGTCTGTGATTGGGTATTTTGGATGAGTGTTGAATTATTACAACTAATAACTTTTTAATATTGTACTTGGATTCTTATGGGTTCACCATAAGGTTTTGATCTAGGATTGAGATCCTAGGTTACCCACATTTTTAGTATTGAGACCCAAGTTGTGTGCCATTTTGGCCATGATAAGGCATGTTCATGGAATGTATTCCTTTCAATCTTGGTCATAGATACTTAATTTATTTGTGAATCGACCTTTTTTATGGTTGTTTTTTGATTAAAATGGTGGTGCCTTATCTTGGGATACAGTTTTGGTTTTTTGGATAGTAATTGTGCTGAATAACTAAATATGAACGCTTTTAGTTTTTGCAGATTTTGTTCTTATATGTGTGTCTGCCTTAGTATCACTATTTTATATTAAATAAAAATGGTGGGGAGACCTATTATTGGTCTCAATTCTACCCTACTCATGTGCCTCTAGGTGATTATTTTATTATTCTTGAATTCGTTTACTGATATTAGTGGATCTGTCTTGTATGTTTACGAGTGTGTTCTTTGTTCAAAGTTTTATATCCCTAAGATATTCTATATTTGGTCACCCAACCACCCACATCATTTATTATAGTGGGTTTATAGTTCTTCTTTAACCATATTCTAATTTTTAAAAATTATTTCTAGGGTCCAAAAGTGTCATGTTTTAGATAATTATGATACCCTCATGTCACTATAGTGTATTATTTTATATTATTTTGGAAAAATTTAAATTTTTGAGAGTTTTGGCCTTCGAATTAAAATTTTTAAAGGTTTTTACTCTATTATAGGGTTTCCACATGGTTTGGAAAAACTTTTAAATTAAATAGTTTATATTGTTTTAATTTTTAGTAGTGGGTATTTTGTAGTTGGTAAATCGTACAACCAAACAATGTGGGGTGTTCAGGTTAAATATAGTGTGAGCCAAACAGTTGGTGAACCATTTTGTAAATTTTGTAGAATAATCATATGAGCTATCCAGGATTACTTAAAAGTGATTTCGTGATTTTTACCTCATTCAAATTTAATATTATATTCATTCTCCCCCCTCCTCTCTCATTTGTCCAAGCTCTAGGATTATGGGGGAGATCATCTACTTACTTCTTATTCAATTTACAGCCTTCCTCATAACATTAAAAGTTATTTTCCTAAGTAAAGCCCCTCGTTTTCTATTTTTCTTTTATTTCCCTCTCACTTATACCCATTTTTCATTGGTTATGTTATCTATTATTAAACCTAGGGGACGTGAAGATTGGTGTAACATTTTTCCCAAACTCAATATCTTGAGAAGAGATAGAATGACACTAACCATAATTGATATCCCCAAGACACCAAATTCTGAAAATAAATTCCTAGGGATTAGGAAATTTTTAGTGGATTATGCTCCCTATAAAATAATGCAATTCAACAACATACACATAAAGGTTAAGACCCCTATATGGTGCATGAAAAAAATAATACAATTGAAATTATATCAAATTTAATTATAATATAACAGTGATAATGGAAACAAGATTGAATAATTCTAAAAGACAACATAACTTAAGGATTCCAAAATGGAATCACCCCATGTACCGCCTGAACCATCTCCAATATCTAACTCCACCTTCTATGCTTTTGGTATCAAGATTTATTAATAAAAAAATAAAGATACCTTCCCTTTCCATGTGTCATGGTATATAACATCTACAAATTCACCGAATTTCCCAATTAGGGGGTGTTTATAAACTCAATAGGAATTATGAAAATAATTCCCAACACACACCACTATGATAAGATTCAGTAATCATATTTTATATAAAATAGTTTAAAAGTAGTTAAACCTTTTATATAAATCCATGAGATTTATCTATGTGAGAAAATCATAAACAAGCTTACTTATATCTATTCACATTTGGTATAAACTTACATGTGTTCACACACACAATCCAATCCACATAAATACAATATTTGTGTTCCAATTAATGATGGTACACTATGATCATAATACATCCAACTTTGATGGAGGAACTTTTGACCAAATCCATACATTTTGAACACACACCAACATATTATACTAAATTAAATGTCAAAAAAATTCACATTAAATAGTTATTATTTTGAAATCATTTCATCAAAAAAAATTCTTCATTAAAACCATTTATAAATTTTAAAATCATTGCTTTAAAATTATAAATAAAATTGTTTTTCTAAAATCCATATGATTTCACATATTTCAAAAACAAAAACAAAATTAATTTCCTTTATGAAAACATTCTACATTTTCATATCAAATATAATAAAACCTATAAAACAAATGAAGACATTAATTTATAGAATATTTGAGATGATAGAGATGTCACATACATCTCAACGGGTGGTTAAAACAAATAAGGACACTAAAAGATTCTAGATATAGGTTCACAACACCATACCGATTATTACGGATCTTTAAAACATTTTGATTTTTCCAAAATTTTATTCTAAACCAAAGGGAAAACCTTGGGAACCTATGAGGGGAGAGGAAATATATAGCCTAGAATAATATGGTAAAATGAGGGTTTCAAGAACATAAATCCTATTAAGTTATAAAATGGACTGGTTTAACAAACATCACACCATGACCCATATGTTCTAGAACATGACAGACTACAATGCAAGTTAAGAGACCATGTCGCAACCTACCTAGTCAACTCTACATCCAATAAATATGGAATATGTTGTGTTATAGATCCTATTATTCATGAAGAGGGTTCCAGTTCAATCCCACAGCACCATGGCGCAACCAAAAGTGGATTTCACCATAACTTATCATATATGTCGTAGGGGTACTGAAAGTTAAAGAACCAACCAAAACCCTTCACCCAAACTCCATGTCATAGACCGACTCTCCTAGCCACAGATCCTAAATTCCTACACCACGATCATGATCCATGGAACAACTATGCTGAAAATTCTAGTGGCTCTGAAATCCCTCCTCCTAGTACCCAATTCCATAGTTAAACTCTACACATTATTGGATGAAAAATCCTATTTCGCAGACCCATAGTGTATGGGGTAGCCTCCCAAAACCAACAGAACTATTCCCAAACCTCTTCAAAACCCACTATAAACTTTTTCAACCAAAACCAATCATTAAATAAGCTCAAAATACATAAAAAGGGAAAATTACGTGAAATTGGTGGTGTTACAATAGTTATTTGGGTTTCGGTTAGTTCTATTTTTAGATTT
Organism: Viscum album; assembly: GCA_963277665.1. Taxonomy (NCBI): domain Eukaryota; kingdom Viridiplantae; phylum Streptophyta; class Magnoliopsida; order Santalales; family Viscaceae; genus Viscum; species Viscum album. The sequence continues at coordinate 778,873,309 of OY728141.1, forward strand.
TGGGTGTATTAGATTATAAAGGATTCTTAATTTCTTATTTGGAACATAAAATTTGAAGTAAATTCCATGTTACTTTATTATTTCTTTAATTAACTTCTCATAAAATGAATGATTATTGTTGATGTCTTATTTCTTAAAAAATCTTATACGTAATTTTTTTCTATGGATTTTATAAATATTTTGAAGGTTTGATCACTCTTTATAAAATAAGTTTTAAATGTTTTCTAATTTATGATTTTTTTTGAAATTATAAGTGTTTGTGAAATTATTTGAATGAATTTTCTAAAATGAATTTTGGTTGTTAAATCCATTTAACCCTGTTTGGGTCGCGAAGAGATTAAATGCTTGTTTTTACATGGAATCGTTTAAATGAATTAAAATGTTTGTATTTGTTATATAATTTTAAATAGAATTGATTTTTTGGTTTTAAATGGCTTGATGTGTGGTTCCCCATGATTTTTTTTCAAGTAATGTTTGAATGAAGTTTTTAAATTGGGGGGAGAATATTGGAATTCCAGATGGTTTTAAAAATAAAGTCATGTTTTGAAACTTTAATGTGGTTTTCTAAAAATGTAAAAGATTATGAATTAAAAACCTTTATTTGTATTTCTTGACATATATTATGACCCCTAAGGGGGATATTTTATATCTTTTCTATATTAATTCATTGTAAAATGGGGGTGTTTTGTAAGAGGGTGTATGAGGTGAGATGGTATTTTTTTAAGTGTTTTGATATTAATTTTTTCATTGATACTGTGACTTTATTATTTTCTCACATGCCCTTGAGTTTTGTCATTGGAATCCTAGGTATCTGAGTAGATGGTCTGGATTCATGTTACTCTAGTTTGGAATGCGCTTACTATCAAGTTCCCTAAAACAGTTATTACTTATTATGTATTTTTATTATACTTAGAATGACTTGAAAGGGTAATCTGAATGGGTTTTTGCGGTTGGAAAAAGGGCCTCAGTATTTTGAAGAATCGAGTTTGGTATCATTCATGTTAGAGGTTAGTGAGCTTCCCGTGATACCTAGCATAGTATATGATATTACATAGGGAATTTTTCTTCATTTATGTCCCCTAGTAATATTATATTAGGTTTCATTATTTTACTTTTTTTTATATTTCATTTAGTGATGATGTGGTGCCTCCTTGGGTTGTATTCCATTCTTGCGATTCAATAATTTTTTAAACAGATTTTATATAGTGGGGTTAAAATTGGATTTGAATGTTTTTTTTAAGTAATGGAAAGTATTTGTTCTATAATTAGATTTCTAATTATGGTTCAAACTTTAACTTATGAAATATATTTTAAAATGAATTGTGAAAAAAAATCTGAATCCTACTGGGCATGTTTATCTCACACCCTAAATACACATCATCATGTGTAAGAAGTTACCATGTTTCATTTTGGTTTTCTAGTTTATGATATCGCTTTTCTAGTTTTCATTTCTTTATATGGTGTATGGTGTTGGGATATGGTTATTGATCATGTGTCAAAGAGATATTTTAGCTATTAGTTCAAATTTTTTGGGTTTATTTTGATATGGTTATGTATCAGCTTTTTCAGACTAAGTCTTTATTTTGGGTTTTCCATGTATGATTATAATTATTTATTTATGATTACTTTTATATGGTAATTTTATTAATATCATTATTTTATTTACAAATGTATTCTTAAAATCTATTTGGTTACCTCATTTATTTTAAATCTGACTATTTTGTGCATGCACGTTTGATATAAAGATGAGAAATGTCGTATTTTTGGGGGGAATATTTGATGTGGTTATTTGGTTTTAATAGGGTTAAATCAGTCCCAAGTGTATTCTCTTGATACCTCGAAACTAGTTTCCAGCCCATGAGGATCGATAATTCCCTTCGGGCCTAGTGGTGGGATGGGATGAGTGAAGGGGCAGGTCAGTTTTAGTTGGTTCATTACATGTTAGGGCTAGGAATCTAGATGTTGGATGGATAAAAGATATGTAGACTGGATGAAATTGATCAAATGATATAACTGGATGATTTCATTAGATGTTATTATCAAATAATACAGGTTGATGACGCAGTTGGTTTGTACAGTCGGTAGTTTCCCGTGATCACTTCTCATGGAAGCAGTGTATAAAATCTATATAGGATAGAAGCATAAGAGTTATCTTGTGAAAGTTTTGTTAGAAATCACTATTGACTGGGTATAGTTATTGAGGCAATGTAATTCCTTGACCAAACAGATGTATTATCCATGGATATTAAACAAATTAGAATTTATCCCTTAAATATCAGATGGATTTGATTTCTAGATTCATCGGTTGGGTTCTTCTATATTGTAGTGGGAAATATTACGTGATCATTTGAACTTAGTAAATATAATCATCCACCGTAACTCAGATAATAAAATTTAATGTTCCTCGTGTGGATTGAGTTAAAGGTATAAAACCATGTAAATATTTTGTTGTTAGTTTTCCTTTAATTATTTCTACCATTTTATTCTAATAGTTATTTTTTTAGTCTATCTAGATGTTGTATGTTGTCCCATGGTGATTTGGGAGTTGTGTTGTTTTTCCAAGATCTAGATTTCATAGCTTGCGATTTGTACTAGTACATTGTTTTTTCCATCATAAGATTCAAATTAAACCTTCAAGTGGGTGTATGGGATAGAAAATGTGATCCCAAAAAGTAGTATCAAAGCATCAAATGGATTGTTCCAAATGATGAGGCCCTTGTGAATTTGTTTTAGTTCTCGATTTAGTAGAATAATTATTCCCTTTTCCATATAAGGTAATATTGGTAAGAAATACTTGATCCATTTTTATGTTGGATGAAAGTTAGTGTGAGCTTAAAATTTTCAAAGGAATGAAATTTGAATAGGTTGTGTTCCTGGTAGAGAAGTTTGGCAGAATGAATCTTGGGATTTGGAAGACATAGATAAAGGATTTGTTATTCGTAAAAGTATATCAATCTCTCATTAACCATAACCAAACATGCAGTTATGTATATGTAATGATGGGAGAGGCTAGAAAATAACGAATTTATGTTAGTATGTATGGTAAAATATCAAAATGTGTTTTTTAATATCTTATAAGTGAAGAAATCATCAAATCTCATGAAGACCCTCACTAAAATGTATGATAATCCCAAAACGATGAATAAATGGTTCATGTTAAGGATACTAATTGGAATGATAATATTATAAGATATATCTTATTCCAATAATATTAATGACTTCAATGTAATAATAAGTTAATTGGAGTAAGTGATGGTAAATTTTGAATATCCAGAATGTGAACTATTGTGACTCTCATTTCTCCCTCAATCTTAAGATGTGATGGTCACCAATGTGAATAATGTAAGATCCTAGGTTTTCTTACAAGGTAAAAAACACTTTATTTTTAGTTTAGATACTTAATTATGGATTAATGTGAATACCCTTTGAGGTAATGGGTTTATTAGGGGTGTTTGGGGCTTATTCAGAACCTAGAGACCATCTTTTTGGAAGAATAAGGTAGGCTGCAAAGTTAGAAAAAAACATGTGGGGTTTGGCTTCACAGTATGACATACTGTACATGGCCTAGGAAAAGATAAAGAGGATCCCACATGGTTTTTAAAACCATGTGGTAGGTTTCCCACTCCTGTGTGGGAGAACCTGTATTTTTTAGGATATATTTGTTTATAGTTTGTGTACAGTTAGTCAATCCATGTGTAGTGACTGTGTGGGTGCCCCCATAGCAGAATAGAGGGCACATAGTTGGCACATATCTTGGCCAATCAGGTGGCCAAACCATGAGACCCGGTTTTTTGAGGATAATTATTCAATTTTTCATTAAAATATTTTATAATCTGTTTTCTATTTTCATTATCCTCTATGGACAGCATCACACCCATTGGATATCTTCTATTAAAGCCATTATTAGCCTTTTCCACTGTTTCTACTTCTAATCATGGAATCACGCATCATCGATATCTTTGGATTCACACTGGTGATTACTCCATTCCTTTTCTTCGTTATTCATTTCACTTCAGATTGAATAAGTTTTTTTGGATAAATCTAATCTGACCTATTTTCATGTTCTTCATTCATTCTTTTTTTCTCCTGATTTGATTCAAATCCTGAGCAGATATTGGATTATCACTCCACTACAGACCTACTATAGGTGGTATATAATTTTATCAACTGGTTTGATGCTTTATAGAGCTATTTTCCATAGTGAGAAATTCTATACTTTCTGGCATATCCCCTAAAATGTATTGAATGATTGAATTAAATGAAAATAAATATGTTAGGGATTCCCTTTGGTTCCTTTGATACAAGTTGGAGGATGTTTCCCCAACCTAGGTAACCCATGGGGTGTTCCCTTACCTTTTCCTAATGTTGAACCACCCAAGGGGTGTGTGTTTGTACTTAACTAGTTAAAGGAATCCCTATTATAAATGAATTGAATTGATTTGATGAATTAGGATATGGTTATTCCTCCTTTTATATGATTTGACATGTTATGCCTTTCTCGAATTAATTTAATGGTATATATGGATTGGTATATGAGTGGGTATACTCATGGAACTTGAAATCTTGTGAATTGATGAATGGAATGAAATGTGAATTGAAATGGTAGAGGATTACTTCGTTCTTATACCATGGATCTTGATTCCATTTTAATTTCATGGACGTTTCACCCATGGGTATTGATTTATGGTAGTATATACCTTGGACCTATATATTCCTTGGATATTGATTCTGTTGGATTCTAAGGGAATTTATACCCCTTGGATCCAGCCTGATAGACTCACATGGTATGTGCTCCATTGACATGATTTGTGGACTCCACGTATTTTTTTATTGTGTTTCAATCAATATGATCCTAGGACTCTATGAGGATTCATTGGTCTTCTTACCTTGGATTTGGCCCTATGGGGTCTGACACTTCTGATTATTTAGCATGACCGTGGAAAATGTGACACTGTGAATTATATGGCTCGGCTGTGTTTGATATGAGATTCAAGTTATATATTGTGGCCATGGGTGATGTGATATATTGGTATATGGAATGTTTGTGGTTTTTACTTCCTTTTCTTTCCTGTTTCCATGTAATATGAGCTTGAAACTTGTTTTTAAAGGGTGCCTTGTGTGGTTGTACAGTATCACTTTCTTAGTTAATATTTCCTTGGGAACATTAATTTTAGTACTACCATGCATGTTATATTATGCACTATAATTTAGCTTGTATTTCTTATATAGTATTTTTCATAGATACTTTGGGTGGTGACCTACTAGGATTGTATCTCACACCCAGTTTGGGCCACCATTGGTTACCCGAATAGAATATATGGATGCTGGTAGGGACTGGGGAAAGTAACCACAGTTCGATGCTTGATTTTTTTCCATGCTTAGGAGTAGGGGAGAATGAGATTGATCCAAGTCTCGTAATTCTATTTGAAGATAAAAAGTTTTAGTCTTTTTGGTATTTTGTTACATGTATTATACTGGCTGTCTGTATACCTATTTTGGATCCTTTGTAGATTCATAACATGATAATAATTTTATGTGATATTACTTTTTCAATTGTTTTATATATCTATCTATTGGATATTTATCTCCTGTTTAGTGATTATAATTATTTAACTAATGATATGTATGATTCCTACCATTTTGATATTCTCTTATAAGAAGAAATTGTCTCTCCACAAATACACCCTAGGCCCTCACTACTAGTTAGAAGCCATTTGTATTTGGGGATATGTGCTTGAGGCCATGAGGCCAACTGGGCTCAAGGCACCATTCAGTGGAATCCGAGTCTGGGTTATTAGAATGTATTATCATAGCATTATTTTTTTTGGATTTATATATTGTGATAATAGAAAGAGGATATGAATGAATTAGAATTTTTTAATGATTTGTTCATAGGAGTAGGTAACCCATGTGTAGGAAAATGTCAAATTTCCTTAAAAGAAAATTTATTTTTTCTAAATTTTTTCTATTATAGTTGATTTGATTCCACCATTAGATTATAAACTTGAATTATGATGTTATCCTAGATATGGTTGGGGGTTCTATGTTTTTTTTTTTGAAACATGATGAGATGAGGTTATTCCATCTCATGCGTCATTTTAGGCACTTATAAGAATCACATGTCATGCATTGTGCCATGCCTCATAGGTTTCATTTCTTGTATGCAAGATGTTGTGATAGGTTTCGTGATAGATATACCTACTATTGTGATAGAAATTTAGTACAGGGAATTGAGAAACATAGTTGGTACTTAGAGTTTTTGTCCTAACCTAACTATTGTTTTCTTGATTAGGCTACAATAGATAGGCTATAAATCCAATTATATCATGTTGAGACATGGACTAAGAGCTGCATGGATGGGAATGTGTTATGGTGTGAGTTAGGTGGACACCATATTTCAGTTCATGAGAAATATGGTCCTTTATAGAATATAAGTGGTGAACAATTTGATTCAACCATTTACAATGAAATGTTAAATAAATATGGAAATGAAATGAAAATTGAAAACTATGAAATAAATACTTTACCTTGACCCGACATTTTAGTAGGTGGTAGGCAATATCTCTAGTAACTTTTATATCTATTTATTTTTACTAGTCCAAGATTTAGGAGAAGGATGTGTGGTATGACCTGTTTATATGATGATTTCGACCTTTCTTATGCTTTTAGCTATGAACTTTTATATCAAACTTTTATGAGGAATGTGTTTGAAATTTTAGAGGCATTCCACCACAACAACCTCCAGTCATATGCTAGAAATGTGGTGACGACCATGCTTCGGAGGTAGTGGTCCATGGGTTATCTTTGGATCCTCCTATAAAGTTGGATGAGGCACTTGTTTTTGTTCCTGAAATAGGTTCTAAGTCATAGTTCTACAATAGTTTTAAACATTTTATGCATACTTTTCAAGGATCACTACAGCCTTCCTCTTCTATTGATGAGCTAAAATGTGTGTTCTATCAGCCACATCTTCCCACATTCTCAGGGGATGGTGGTCCATAAGATACTAAATTATGGCTCAAGACTAGGTTTTTGATCTTTGAGCATCTGGATACACCTTCTAATATAAGATTTAAGCTCATGACTTATATGATTTGAGAAGCAACAAAGCACTATTGAGATGTTCAGAACCAGGATGATGCACTACGTGACATGGTTTGGAGGGATTTAAAATCTAGATTCTATGATTACTTTTTTCTAGCCACTATGATAGTATATTAGACTAGTGAGTTCATGCATTTAGAGTAGGATGCTATGACAACTATGGATTATTAGGCACTATTTATAGAGCTATAGTGTTTTATGAAGATATAACTTGCTAATGAGGAATCGAGGGAGAGGAACTTCAAGGAGGATCTATGACATGATATTCGATCCCATGTCAATGTGTTATAGTTGATGACTATTACTGTGATGGTAAATCATGTGCTAATTATAGAGTTGAATATGAGGGTAGATAGGGGCACATAGCAGAGCAGTATAGTATCTCGACCTTGATCTTAAGTGTATTTAGGAATGAAGTGTCATTATGAGTCTTCACGTGTGATGAGTACAAGCCAATATGTCAGTACTAGTAGAATGATTTTCTATCATCAATGTGGATTAAAGGTCCACATGAGAAATTAGTGTGATCGCAACCCAATCGAGTGCTGAGATTGTGGAAGGATGGGCCTTGTGCAATGTTACTTCAGGACCATACCTACAACGGTGAGTGATAGGGGGTCATCTTCAACACCAGGTTTAGTAGTAGGTTTCACTACTCTGTTTAAATCTGGGAGTTGGAGCAGTACTAATCATACAGAGTGAGGTGGTCATGGTAACTGATAGGGTATCCAGACACCAGTAAGACTGAGATAGTAGAGTGGGCCTACTCTCTATAGTGAGGTTGTTTCAAAGTGTTGTAGTTCTGGCCATATATATTATATAAATCCTACACCAAAGTAGTAGGGAACCATACCATCTATAGTGATAGGTATGATCTTATTGGTCTCTAATCTTGTATATTCTCATTTTGATATAGGTGCATTTCATAATTTCATATTTATACCTACTGTGGAGATCCTTAGAGTTTTGATTCATTTTTTTGATGGTGTGATAACGATTGAAACTCCATTGAGGATTAGGATAGAGATTGTATGTTAATGAAAGGAGTTCCCCCTTGAGGTTGGTGGGTGTCACTATGTATGGAATCTTTTTTCCTCTATATGACCAGTGTTTTCATCATACTTAGGATGGAATTGATAGTGTCTTATTAATAATACATTGATTTTTATTACTAGAGGGTGACTTTAACATCACTAGAGGGTGGAGTTTTTATTTATAGGGGTGAATGGTATTTCTAGGAGAGTTGAGATGGACCAGATCATCATGGGCTTTACAAAATGATATCCCTGATTGCTAGTTTGAATATAAATGATTATTGATCAAGTCAAAAAGATTTCCCTCTAGTGGTTGATCATTTCAAGGTTTTCTTTAGAGATGAATTTTATTGTTTACCTCCTGATATTGAGGTGTATTTCTCCAATAAAATAGTTCTATGAGTTTCACCAGTATCCATTCCTCCATATATGAGGGATATGATGGATTTGTAGGATCTAAAAATGTAGCTAGTGGATTTAGAGGCAAAGGGGTTTATTCAACCCAGTACTTCTCTATGGGGTTCTTAAATCCTTTTTTCAAAAACAAAAGAATACGGTACCCTTTGTATATGTGTGGATTATTGTAAATTGAACCATCTGACTGTTAATAACCGATATCCCTTACTACGGATAGATGAACTTTTTGATCAGGTCCAAGGAGCTTAGGTGTTCTAAAAAATTGATTTGAGTTTAGGATATCACTTGTTTCATGTTTGACATACAGACATACCTCATATATCATTTCATAGTAGGTATAGTCTATATGAGTATCTAGTTATAACATTCGGTATCATGAATATTCCATCAGTTTTTATGGTGTTGATGAACTGAGTTTTCCATCCTTATCTGGATTTGTTTTTGGTAGTTTTCATGGATGATATCTTGTTGTATTCTCAAATTTGACACAGCCATTCAAAACATCTTGATATTATTTTAGATACACTGAGACATAATCTTTTATATGATAATCTCATAAGGTGACACTTATTTATGGATAAGATTCACTTCCTAGGTCATATTATCTTAGAGATAGGAGTATCAGTTGACCTAGAGAAGATGAGATTTGTAGTTTCATAAGAGAAAAACAAAGAAAATATTTGGTATACACAGTTTCTTAAAGATAGATAGATAATACTGGAATTTTTTATAGGACATATCACACCTAGAATCACTACTTATGGAATTGACAAAGAAGGGTATGAAGTTTGTATGGATAGATACCTTAAAGATATCATTTCAAGAGCTAAAATGGATATTGACTACAACACTGGTCATGATTCTTCCAGATTATGGTAGAAGCTACAATGTGTATTCTTACGCATTAGGTATTGGGTTTGGATCATTTCATATGTATCAAGACAGAGTCATGGTGTTGGGGTATCAGTAGCTGAGGCCATATGAGAGGAATTACCTAATACACAATCTCGAGTTGGTTTCATTTTTCCATGATTTACATTTTTGGATACATTATTTACTAGGAGAGAATTTTGTGGTGTACATGGACCAAAAAATCTTCAAGTATATATTTATATAGTGTGATCTAAATTTGAGTCAGTGAAGGTAGGTTTAGTACCTATAGTCTTTCAACTTCAAGCAATCCCATTCTCCCCGAAAATATATTGCAAAGGACGATTCCCTGAGAAGGAGGAATCATATAAAAGTAGTTTGGGAGGCCAGTATTGAGTGGATGATTATGGATTTGTTCTATGATATGCAATTAGAGTTTAAAGATAGTTAAGGAAATACTTTTCTTTCATCCTTAGTTGTGAACTCTACTCTTCATGAAAGAGTGAGGATGAGGAAGCTATTGGATTCAGAGGTCCTAGTCCCATGGGAGAGTGTGGCAAGTGAGGACCCACCTCCTCGTTAAACTGTGGGAGAGGATGAGATACTGCATGTCCATGGTTCCATATGGGTTCCACTGGACATACATGAGTAATTGATGTAAGAGTTTTGTGACTTAGTTTGGGAGGTGCATCTCAGTGCTACCAAGATGTATCGTGACTTGTGACATCAGTAATTGTGGTTAGGTATGAAACATGAGGTAGTTGGTTTATTAGGAGGTGTTACACCTATCGGTGGGTGAATGTGGAACATTAACAACTAGATGGAATTTTACAGCAGTTATCCATTCATGAATTGAAATAGGATGATGTCACGATGGATTTCGTGACTGGTTTACAATGTTTTCCTTGAGGTAGTGATGTTATTTGGGTTTTTGTGGATATGATCACAAAGGTTTAAAATTTCAGGATGATCAAGGAGACCTCAAGTGTAGATGATCTTGGTAGGTTGTATATCTATGAGATAGTACGTCTTCACAGGGTATCGTGTACTATCATTTCAAATAGGGATGCCTAGTTTATGTCTCATTTCTAATAGTGTCTGTAGAGTTCCATGGGTAGATAGGTGATTCTCAGAACAGCATACCACCCTTAGACTAATGGTATGTCAAATTTTATGATTCAGGTGCTTGAGGCCATGCTATGACCATGTGTCTCGGATTTTGGGGGCTCTTGGGAGATGTATATACCCCTTTGATGAGTTTGGCTACAAAAAATAGCTATCAGACGATGATATAGATGGAACCTTATGAGCCTTTGTATGGTAGGCCATCTATATTTACCCTATGATGGCTAGAGGAAGGTGATGTAGATTTTCTGGGACCACATATTATGCAGGAGATTTCTGAGTAGGTCCAATTGATCCGGAAGTGGATTGCTACTGCTCAGTCCTGATAGAAACATTACACCAATCTCCCTAGATTACCTCTAGAGTTCAAATGTGGATATTGGATCTTTTTAAGTATCTCATTTAGGTAAGGACATAGGAGGATCAGGAGATATGGTATTTTTTCACCACAATATGTCGTGAAACTCGGGATTCTGTAGAGAGTCAGGTCGGTAGCCTATCGGTTGTAATTACCTCAGAGATACTGGTCCATGAATTATGTCTTTCAGGTATCTTATCTGTGTTGCTATCATTCAGAACCATCTCATGTTCTATAGCCTAAGGATGTAGATTTATAGGAAGAATATTCCTTTTAAGATCATCATATCTATATCATTGATGGGATCATGAAGGTTCTATGAGGAAAATAAGTTCCTCTGGTATGAGTGATATAGAAGCACGACTATTTACAAGATGGGACTTGGGAGCCAGAGGCTGATGTACATGCTCAATGGATGGAGTTATTCTATGAAAAATCTTGACCACCCTTGAGTGGGAAATCAACAGACAAATTTCTTTACGGAGGAATATTGTACGATCATGTGTTTTCATACAAGGTAAAGATCACATTATTTTTTGTTTAAATGATTAATTATGGATTAATTTGAATATACTTTTAGGGAAGGGGTATCAGGGGTGTATGGGTCTTGTTTAGAACCTAGATCCAAAATTTTTAGAAAAATAAGGTAGGCCACATGGGTAGTAGACATTGTAATGGACTAGTCACATGGTCTGACTAACCAATCATGTCATGGGCAGAGGGAAAGAGGATCCCACACAGTTTTTTAAACCATATTGAAGGAGTCTCATGCCCATGAAAAAACACCTACAGTTTTTAGAATATTTTTTTCATCGTTTATGAGTGGTTATTCAAACCATTCACAGTGACCATGCATGTTCCCCCTTAGTACAATTGATATCACACCATTGGGGCACAGTTTGGCCAACCATGTGGGTAAACTGTACACCATATTGTTTTTATGAAAGTTGATCATTGTTTCCTTAAAATATGTTATAAACTAATTTATATTTTATTTATTCATTGTGGAATGTATCACACTCATTGGAGAGATCCTATTGAATCAAATCGTAGGCTTTTCCACTATTTCTCCATCCAATTTCATAATCGAGCACCATTGGTCTATTTGGATTCACACCAATGATTAATTCATTCATTTTGTGTTGTTCTTAATTTAAATTTGGATTGATATAGTTATTTAGGTGAAAGATAATATTACCTATTTTTAGGTTATTTGTTCTTTCTTAATTTTTCTCTCGATCTGATCCAAATCAAGAGATAATACTTGATTAGTACTTCGTTACAAACTTACGCTACATGTTTTATACTTATCTCGAGTGTTTTGATGATTTATAGAGCTATTTTTCATATAACAGCATGCGGAACTTTCCAGAGTCACCCCTAAAATGAATTAAATGCTTGAATTAAATGGAACTGAACACATTAGGGATTCCCTTTTGTTAATTTTATACTATTTGGAGGTTTTTTCCCCTAACCTAGGCTATAGCATCCCGCCTTTTTATCACATAAACTTTCATTACATTTTACAAAACTGAGGATCTTTACGGTTTAGTGTCTTGGAAACCAGGAACATAAAACATGAAAACATAAAAAATTCATCTTAAACACTTGAAAGGCTTCTCCTCATTTTCATCCTTGTTTCATTACTGCATCTCATAACCTAGGGACATACATGAAAAGAAAGGGTGAGCAGAAGGCCCAGTAAGGGAAACAAGAGAAACATTTTACATGTGAACTTGAGATACTTCAATAAGGTCATGAAAAGAACTTTAAGGAATGAGAAAGAAATCATGAGATATATCATAATAAAAATAAAATTTTCATAACTTGAAGATGTGGCTACAACATTTAATATAGAAAATCATTTCATTTCACCAAGGTCCATCCCCAAGGTTTCATTAAAAATTACCAAGGTTATTCACCAAGGTATCATTCTGAAAGGTCATCTCTAGAGATTAAGTCCTTACCCAATGCATTGGAGCGCTATCTGGGAATACCCTTGACATGTATTTATTATCATGTGAGCCATAAATCATCATCAAAAATTTTATAAACAACCCATATAGCATAAAATAAATGGGTTTCATTTCATAATCATAACGTTTTAAAAACTGCTTTAAAGACATGATCTTTATGTCACATTAAACCCACGGAAAGGGAAAGTGGGTCTCATGTATGTAAATACCAGAATTTAAAATAGAACATTTTGGTATATATGTGAATACCCCTTTAGAAGAAAGAGATTTGAGTATTCACTTACTAAAATAAATGAATTTGAGAATAAGAGAGAGACATTTTGAGACGGAAATTTTGCAGCACAACGTTTATGATACAGGGTTTTAGAAAACATTGAAAAGAGAGGGGACATGGGTCACCCAATCATAAATGATCCATAAAACAGTTGGGGGACAAAATATAAAGGATTTTAGAACATGGTAATGAAATTTTAAAGATATACCATATGAAATGAAGAACGTGAAGGGAAGACAAAAATAAGATTTCTCTTATGAAAATTCGGCAGCCTAACGGCATCACCTAAACTTCAACAAAAATGAATTGACAAGATCAAATATGGTCTCTCATCATATGAACATATAAGATAAGTATCATAGATATAGAGATCACACCCCAACATAATAAAAAGGAACTTTAAATACTTGACATGAAAGTAGAACTTTGAAAAATGAGAAAGGTGAACGAATCCCTTAAAAATTCGGTATCCTAACGGCATCACCTAAACTTCAACAAAAATGAATTGAAGAGATCAAATAGGGTATCTCATCATATGAAAATAAAAGATCAGTATGATAGATATATATATCATACCCCAACATAATAAAAAGTAACTTGAAAGACTTGACATGAAAGTAGAACTTTGAAAAATGAAAAAGGTGAACGAATCCCTTAAAAATTCGGCAGCCTAATGGCGTCACCTAAACTTAAACAAAAATGAATTGACGAGATCAAATAGGGTCTCTAATCATATGAACATAAAATATAAGTATGATAGATATAGGGATCATACCCCAACATAATAAAAAGGAACTTGAAGGACTTGACATGAATGTAGAACATTGAAAAATGATAAAGGTGAACGAATCCCTTAAAAATTCGACAGCCTAATGGTGTCACTTAAACTTTATCAAAAATGGATTGACGAGATCAAATAGGGTCTCTCATCATATGAACTTGAAATACTTGACATGAAAGTAAAACTTTGAAAAATGAGAAAGTTGAACGAATCCCTTAAACATTCAGCAGCCTAACGGCGCCACTTAAACATTCATAAAACAAAATGATGAGAGTAAGAGGGGATATCTCATCATATGAACATGAAAAGGGCAGTAAGAGGAATATAAAAGAACATCCTCCCACATAAGAACATGGAGCATAAAAGGAATGACATAAAAGAGATTATATGAAAAGAAAGAGAGAGGTCGGATCCCTTACCTTAAAATCTAACTCTTAAAACTCAAAGGTTGAGACCTTGAGGGCTTGGGGGAACCTTGGTAGGACTCCTTGGGAGGTAATGAGACCAGAACTTCATTGGGGGAGAGTGGGGAGTCGAATGGATGAGATAATTTCTTGGTATTTATAGGTAAAGTGAGGAGACAAGGAATTAATGGCCAAGGGAAACCTCATACAATAATTCATCCCCTTTATTCGACCATCCCTTAAAATATCTCATGGAATCATCATGACACAGTTATGATGTCATTAAACATACCAAAACCCTAAAACTTCATTTTTACTATTCACTGAAAATTAAACTTTCTCAGAAAAATTCCAAAAATTTACATTAACCAAATATCAATGCTCTGATTTCATAAATGAACTCCATTTTATAAATATAATTTTCTAAATATTTTTATTTTAATTTTTAATTAAAAAAACATTATTCACCCGAAAAAACTAATACTTGAATAATAATTTATGAAACCGTTATTTTACCATTTTATTAAATCACGTTACTTAATCAAGGTTACTAGATTATATTAATGCTTTCTTTAAGTGAGATTACTAATCCACTAGGACACATTACTAATCCTAATCATAAAATCACTATTCATAATTTACTATTCATCAAAAATCAAGTTGATCTTATTAGACTCTAAATTTCGTACTGAACATAATTGTAGAAGACCATTTTTTGAATATCATTACATGTTTTTAATTATTTAAGGTTTACATAAACATTTTTAAAATATCTTTTTTTCTAAAATTCATCAAAAATATGCATACTATATTTATTCGGTCATTTGAAAATTCATAAACTTTATCATAAGAAGAAATCCCAATTTTTATTTAAAACAAAGGATTACACAAGGTGGTTACGGTCTCCTTACATAGCCCCTTATCACACCAGCATAGGAACTAAGTTTAAGGTGTGCTAAGGTGAGAGAATCTGAGAGAGGCTCGGCCAACATCGCATGAGTAGTAATTTCTATCAGTTTTAACTTCTTGCAAAGGCGATTCCGTTCTAGCTTTACACGATGAAGTTTGGCTTGGGTTTGGTCCAGAGAAAAGCCCAGTGGTGCTACCTCTTTCCCAAGTTCTGTTAGATGGTCTTTGATTGGTCCAAGACTACTGGGTGAGGCCATCGAATCTTCTTTCTATATTAATTAACCAAGATTACTTGTATTTAGAGACAATAATCGAAACGTTTACTTTATAGTGGTCATATTGACCAATAGTCATATAACAGTCAAAACCCAATGGTCTCATTTTAATTATACTCATATTATCAAATGAAACATTTTTGTTGAGTATAAAAATAAAATAAAATAACACACAAAATTAGGAAACAAGATTTATTCAAAATTTCGGGTCGTTACAATCTTCCCCCCTTAATAAATTGCATCCTCACAATTTTTAAAATTGGGTTTTGAAATTTCATTGAAAGTCCCACATCAAAAAAGGAGTCAGTAAAACTATTACTTTAAAAGAAAGAAAGGGAAGTACAAAGGTCGCATGAGTTAACCCACACTAGGATTCCATGTAGTAAAACATTAACATGGAGGAGAAAAAAAGGGTCAAGTTCTAAGGGAGAGTGATAGAAAACATGATTAGGAGAAATTTACCCATAAGAAAATCCCAAACGTATGATGTGTGTAAATGGCCTTTGATTACCTAGCAGGAAACGTAAACCAACAACATTTTTGTTTATGTTCCTTTCCATAATTTTGAGGAATTCATTTACTACATAGAACAAAAACATAAGAAAATATACCTACCTTCATGTAGATTTTCATCCATTAATAAGTCTCTACCAAAACTAATATTTTCTCCAAATGATGAGAATTCAAAAACACTTGGTCTCATCAAAAGCAAAAGAATCATCTTCTAGAGAATCAAATAATCCACAAAAGATTAACTATCTATTTCTTATATCTTTAAACATTATCCCAAAAACAAAAAGGGTAAGTTAAAACAACTCTTCAAAAAGAAAGAATCCCATAGGAATGGAAACTACTTTTAAATCTTCAAATTTCCATGGTACTACCCAAAGATCATCATAGACCATTCCATATATAACTGTCCTTAAAATTTCTTGAAATAAACCAAACTTAGATTAAAACCCAAGTACAAGAAGGATTTGATAACATAGTCTTCCAAAATAAACTTCATTGTTCATCTCCAAACAACATAAACCACTCCTAACATCTTATAACAAAAGTAACTAACCTAAACATATTTTCCCCAAGATAGGTTAATCATTTCCATAAGTAACCTATATTACAATAAGTTCACCTTAAATTAATAGATTCTTCAAAATATAAGTCAACCTTACTCCTCAATGAAAATACCGTAGTAATCTATTTACCTCGATCATAAAGGGTCCCCAAAATAGTGAACGTCTTAAAAATTAATAACCATCTTTTAATCCCCTAATCATCTCTGTCATATTAATACGAAAATCATCGCATTTCCTATCACATTGGTTGTTGGGACATGTTCTTCTATTTCCCACCATTAACTAAGAAGAGAAAGTATAATTAGGGGCTTAAATACATAGCCAATAATCATAAAAAGGAACTTAAAGCATATAAGGATAACTTGTAGAAGAAAAGTATACCCTAATTTGTGATCCCCTAGGTTCCCATCTAAGTTATCCATGATCATATATTCTTATGTGAATCTTTATTTTATTTTATCTTTGTTCCTTTAACAATGGCTCATACTAAGCTTATCAATTTACCAAAGCATATCACCCGGGAGTGTCGTAACCAAGAGTGAAACAAGGCCCGTTGTTGTGTACCAGTTCCCGTTTGAGTCTAGCTCAAAGAGGTGTTTTCGGGTTTTACCCCTATGTACATCTGTGCCAGAGCCACCTCTATATGCTCGTATCCAGACAGGGATGTATTTGCTTGGCAACCCATTACTCAATACTCACCAAAATACCAGGAAGATTTCCTATATATAAACTTTTCTCTATGATTCTTCCTAAATTTTTCATATCCTAATTTCCACAAATAACTAAACCATCCTTTGATACCAACTATAGCATCCCGCCTTTTTATCACATAAACTTTCATTACATTTTACTAAACTGAGGATCTTTAAGGTTTAGTGTCTTGGAAACCAAGAACTTAAAACATGAAAACATAAAACGTTCTTCTTAAACACTTGAAAGGCTTCTCCTCATGTTCATCCTAGGTTCATTACTGCATCTCATAACCTGGGAACATACATCAAAAGAAAGGGTGAGCAGAAGGCCCAGTAAGGGAAACAAGAGAAACATTTTACATGTGAACTTGAGATACTTCAATAAGGTCATGAAAAGAACTTTAAGGGATGAGAAAGAAATCATGAGATATATCATAATAAAAATAACATTTTCCATAACTTGAAGATGTGGCTAAAACATTTAATATCGAAAATCATTTCATTTCACCATGTTCCATCCCCAAGGTGTCATTAAAAATTACCAAGGTTATTCACCAAGGTATCAGTCTGAAGGGTCATCTCTAGAGATTAAGTCTTTACCCAATGCATTAGAGCGCTATCTGGGTGCACCCTTGAAATTTCTTTATTATCATGTGAGCCACAAATCATCATCAAAAATTTCATAAACAACCCAAATAGAATAAAATAAATGGGTTTCACTTCATAATCATAACATTTTAAAAACTGCTTTAAAGACATGATCTTTATGTCACATTAAACCCACGGAAAGGGAAAGAGGGTCTCATGTATGTAAATCCCAGAATTTAAAATATAAAATTTTGGTATATATGTGAATACCCATTTAGAAGAAAGATCTTTGAATATTCACTTACTAAAATAAATTAATTTGAGAATAAGAGAGAGACATTTTGAGACGGAAATTCTGCAGCACAACGTTTATGATACAGGGTTTTAGAAAACATTGAAAAGAGAGGGTACATGGGTCACCCACTCATAAATGATCCATAAAATAGTAGGGGAACAGAATATAGAGGATTTGAGGACATGGTAATGAAATTTGAAGGATATACCATATGAAATGAAGAACATGAAAGGAAGACAAAAATAAGATTTCTCTTATGAAAATTCAGCAGCCTAACGGCGTCACCTAAACTTCAACAAAAATGAATTGACGAGATCAAATAGGGACTCTCATCATATGAACATAAAAGATCAGTATGATAGATATAGAGATCATTACCCAACATAATAAAAAGGAACTGGAAAGACTTGACATGAAAGTAGAACTTTGAAAAATGATAAAGGTGAACGAATCCCTTAAAAATTCGGTAGCCTAACGGTGTCACCTAAACTTCAACAAAAATGAATTGACAAGATAAAATAAGGTATCTCATAATATGAACATAAACGATAAGTATTATAGATATATATATCATACCCCAACATAATAAAAAGGAAATTGAAAGACTTGACATGAAAGTAGAACTTTGAAAAATGAGAAAGGTGAACGAATCCCTTAAAAATTCGGCAGCCTGACGGCGTAACCTAAACTTCAACAAAAATAAATTGAAGAGATAAAATAGGGTGTCTAATCATATGAAAATAAAAGATCAGTATGATAGATATAGATATCATACCCCAACATAATAAAAAGTAACTTGAAATACTTGACATGAAAGTAGAAATTTGAAAAATGAGAAAGGTGAACGAATCCCTTAAAAATTCGACAGCCTAACGGCATCACTTAAACTTCAAAAAAAATGGATTGACGAGATCAAATAGGATCTCTCATCATATGAACATAAAATATCAGTATGATAGATATATATATCATACCCCAACATAATAAAAAGGAACTTGAAAGACTTGACATGAAAGTAGAACTTTGAAAAATGAGAAAGGTGAACGAATCCCTTAAAAATTCAGCAGCCTAACGGTGCCACTTAAACATTCATATAACGAAATGATGATAATAAGAGGGGATATCTCATCATATGAACATGAAAATGGAAGCAAGAAGAATATAAAAGAACATCCTCTCATATAAGAACATGGAGCATAAAAGGAATGACATAAAATAGATTACTTGAAAAGAAAGAGAGATGTCAGATCCCTTTCCTTAAAATGTAACTCTTAAAACTCAAAGGTTGGGACATTGAGGGATTGGGGGCACCTTTGGAGGACTCCTTGGGACGTAATGAGACCAGAACTTTGTTGGGGGAGAGTGGGGAGTCAAATGGATGAGAGGATTGGTTGGTATTTATAGGGAAAGTGAGGGGACAAGGCATTAATGGCCAAGGGACACCTCATATAATGATTCACCCCCTTTAGTCGACCATCCCTTAAAATATCTCATGGCATCATCATGACATAGTTATGATGTCATTAAGCATACCGAAACCCTAAAACTGTATTTTTACTATTCACTGAAAATTCAACTTTCTCAGAAAAATCCCAAAATTTCACATTAACCAAATATCAATGTTCTGATTGCAAAAATGAAATCTATTTTATAAAAATATTTTTCTAAATATTTTTAATTTAATATTTAATTAAAAAAACACTATTCACCTGAAAAAACTAATACTTGTATAATAATTTATGAAACCATTATTTAACCATTTTATTGAATTATATTACTTAATCAAGGTGCCTAGATTATATTAATACTATATTTAAGTGATATTACTAATCCATTTGGACACATTACTAATCCTAATCATAAAATCACTATTCATAATTTATTATTCATCAAAAATTAAGTTGATCTTATTAGACTCTAAATTTTGTACTGAACATAATTATAGAAGACCATTTTTTGAATATCATTACACGTTTTTAATTATTTAAGGTTTACATAAACATTTTTAAAATATACTTTTTTCTAAAATTCATCAAAAATATGCATACTATATTTATCTGGTCATTTGAAAATTCATAAACTTCATCATAAGAAGAAATCCCAATTTTTATTTAAAACAAAGGATTACACAAGGCAGTTACAGTCTCCTTACATAACCCCTTATCACACCAACATAGGACCTAAGTGTAAGGTGTGCTAAGGTGAGAGAATATGAGGGAGGCTCGGCCAACATCGCATGAGTAGTAATTTATATCATTTTTAACTTCTTGCAAAGGCGATTCCATTCTAGCTTCACACGATGAAGTTCGGCTTGGGTTTGGTCTCGAGCAAAGCCCAGTGGTTCTACCTCCATCCCATGTTCTGTTAGATGGGCTTCGAACGGTCCAAGGCTACTGGGTGAGGCCATCGAATCTTCTTTATATATTAATTAACCAAGATTACTTGTATTTAGAGACAATAATCAAAACGTTTAGTTTACAGCGGTCATATTGACCAATGGTCATATAACAGTCAAAACCCAATGGTCTCATTTTAATTATACTCATGTTATCAAATGAAACATTTTTTTTGAGTATAAAAATAAAATAAAATAACACACAAAATTAGGAAACAAGATTTATTCAAAATTTTGGGTCGTTACATAGGCCACCCATGGGGTGTTCCCTTTCCTTTTACTAATGTTGAACCACCCAAGGGGTGTTTTTTGTACTTTCATAATTATAGGAAGACCTATTATAAATGAATTTAATTGATTAGTTTAATTAGAAGATAGTGATGCATCTTTTTCCATGTGTTAACATACTATTCCTTACATGAATTGATTTAATGGGTTATATAGATTTGTATATGAGTGGGTATACTCGTGGAACAAGAATGCTTGTGAATTAGTGAATGGAATTAAATATGAATTGAAATGGTTATGGATGCCTTGGATGGTATACCATGGATCTTGATTACATTTAGATTCCATGAACATTTCACCCATGGGTCTTGATTTATGGTAGTAGATACCTTGGACCTGTATGCTCCTTGGATCTTGATTTTATAGGATGCCAAGGGAATTTAAATTATTTGGATCTTTCTTGTTGGACTCCCATTGAAAATGCTCTATTGACATGATCCTTGTACTCAACCAATGTTGTTGAAAAGTTTTCATCGAGATGTTCATGGGACTCAATGAGGATTCCTGGATCTTCTATACCTTGGATTTGACCTCGTGAGATCTGAAACTTCTGGTTATATAGAATGGTCATGGTAAATGTGGCATGTTGAATTATTCGACTCAGTCATGGTTGATATGAGATATATGTTATATGGTGTGGTTATGGGTGATGGGATACATTTTTTATATGATATGGACATGGTGTTTACTTAATTTACTTTACTACTGGCTTGTTATAGGATCTTGACACATATTTTCATAGGGAGACTTGGATGGTTGTACAATATCACTTGATTAGTTAATTTTTTCTTGGTCACTTTACTTTTAGTACTGACATACCTATTATATTATGAACTCTTCTTTAGGTTGTATTGCATAGTTAGGATTTGTTATAGATAGATTGGGAAGTGACCTAATGTAATTTTATCTCACATCATATTTAGGCTATTATTGGTTAGCTAGAAGGATTATATGGATGCAGGTTGGGACTAGGGAAAGCACCCATAATTTGATGGTTTACTTTTTTCCATTTATAAGAGTAGGGGAGAATGATACTGAGATGAGGCTCATGGTGCTATTTATAGACATTACTTTTGGGTCTTTTCGTATTTTCTTATACGTATTACACTACATTTTTATATACCTATTTTGGTTTATTTTTAGATGCATGACATGATCTTCCTTGTATATGAGATTAATTTTTTCATTATTGTATATATATGTCTTTTAGATTTTTATCTCTTGTTCAGTTATCATAATGCTTCTGATATATATATGTATGGTTTATAGCACTGTGTTATACTTTGATAAAAGGGAATAGTCTCCCCATAAACACATCATAGGCCCTCTCTTTTAGATGGCATCCTTTGGCATTTGGGATATGTAATTGAGGATATGTGGATATCCAAGATTGAGGCACCATTCAATGGAATCCAGGTCCGGGATATTAAAAATAACTCAAGTGAAATGAATGAAATTGTATTTTTTTATATCCAAGACCCATTATTTAATAAGTTTCTTTAATATAATAATAACTAGAAATCTTCCAATAATAGTAATCTCATAAAAGGAAAAAGAAAAATAGTAGCATAAAATGGTTATAAAAAGATAAAGGAGGGAGAATTTTAAGTAGGATTTTCTTTGGAGAAGGTGCTCTCATGTGTTGGAAATGTTGGAAGAAAGGTCACATTAAATTTAATGTAATAAATATATAGTTAACTCCAAAATATACTTTTTTTGAATTGGATCTGTGATTCCTGTGTCAAAATATAAGATTGTCTTGACCCTATGTGTCACAAGTTCACTGGAATCTTGATTGATAAACTTTGAATGCTAATTTCACTCATTTTCTATTAGATTAATTAATGAGAACTATATTATAATAATGTTAAGAAGGGTACAATTGGTGTATCATAAATCTCTCAAGATAGTTTGCATGGGAGACATTTCTCTCTAGAAAATTAGTAGAATGTTTATTAATTTTCAAGGATTGTGTCACATCCTAGTATTAAGGAAGAACTTAATTTCCATTTGATAATTAGAGAAAAAGGTTTTTTTTTGAATGTTCATGGATGGATAATAGAATATTTGGTTTAGATTCAAGGTTATAAAAAATATAGTAAATGATGTTACTCAATACATAATATGAGTATTAGAAGGTGGGATGCATGTCGGACAAGTAACTTCTATGAAGTTGTGGCTTGATTGACCAGGTTACCTTAGTGAGAATGGTATAAAAATCTTGTATATAAAAGGGATGATGAAGGATGGAATCATAGAGTATGGAACATAATAGGAATGAATTTTAGGGAAGTATCAAAATGTGTCCTTCCAAATAAAATTTAGGGCACCAAAGATTCAAAAGTTAGAGTTGGTGCATACAAATGTATGGGGAACATCTCTGGTTTGTTCACCTAGAAGATTAATCTACTATATAACCTTCATAATAAATGTAACATAAATATTTTGGGATTTACTTATAGAAAAATTGTTTAAACTATTTGATTACTTCAACTAATTGAGATAAATGGTGGAAAATAGACTGAGTGCAAAGTAAAATGAATGCAGTTGAGCTATAGTGAGGAGTACAGAAGTAGGGAGTTCATAAGATTTTTCTCATGGAAATGCATAAGTTTTAAGAATAATGTTCCAAGAACTATGGAATATAATGATATTGAATATTGGTTGACCTAAATTTTTTGTTTAAAGAATATATTATGAGAATTCACACATGATTCACCAAGGTATTTTGGGTGGAAATAGTGAATTGTGTGGTATACTTAATTAAATACTAACCTTCTTCTCCATTTGAGAAGGAACTATTGGAATCATGTTTTCCTAGAATGAATATATAATTTACCCATATCAATAACTTTAGTTTAATCACCAATATATATGTTCATTCTAAAAAAATGGAAAATTTTGAGGTTATGTCCGGAGTGTGTTATTTTTTGGTATACAGTGACAAAGAGTTTGAATTGTTATTTTTGGAAAAAAACCAATGGAAAGTAGTTAGAAGTGGAAATGTGATTTTTTAATGAATAAATTATTTAGAATAATCAAAACATAGTAGATAATGTTTATGAGTGAAAATTACCAATATAAGATGATGTTCAATTGAATGGGTGTCCCGGGATTATTAACATTATAGAGAACTCAAGAAGAACATCTACATTGGAAACACCAAAAATTTCTAAGGATGTTCTGAAATGTAGTCATATTTTGATAGTGTTTACAAGGCCTAAATTACTATATAGATTAAGGACTACTAAATCTTGAGAAAAAATATTCAGAAGTTAAATATCTAGAAGTTTTTTATAATTATAGATGCACCTTAATAATGATAAAACCAAAAATTCCTAATTATGTTATGAATGGTAGTGATATTATGATGTTTTTTCCAAGGCCAGAAGTAATAGAGATATTTAAGAAAATTTAAGCTCAATAATAATCGATAAAATTTAAATCTATATATGTTTCAATACTATAAGGAACTAATCCACATAGGGAGTTTTATAGATTTACTAGAGAGAGAAACCAAGTTAAAATGAACCGGAGTGATTTTTACTATATGTTTCTAATAGAGGATGTCCAGCATAGTATCTAGAAAAAGGAAAGAATTTTGAAAGTCTTAAATAAGTGATAGTTACCCATGAAGGATGAAATTGATTCCTTACGTGATTCTAGAATATAGGATCTCATTATTAGAAATTATGGGAATGTTTTCCTTCAAAATAAATGGGTGTATTTGAAAAAAGAAATAAAATGGTAGGTGGAGGTACAATTCTAGGAAATTTATAATAGGGTTTCATTAAACAAAATATATTGATTTAATAGAGAACATTTTAGTGGTTGTTAAATATATGACTATTATTATGGTAATGAATATGATTAAAATTGAATTTCTTTATTTGAAATAGTTGTATGTGAAGACATCATATCTTTATAAGAACATAGATCATGAAGTTTATATAAAACATTCATCTAATTTTAAGGTGATTATAAATTAGTATCTTTCATGAAATCTCTACCAAAGACTTTGCTTTTTGAATCAGGTTCCATGGAATTGGAATAATAAACTTGATGAATTTGTTAAGTATTATAATTTCATTAACAAAAATGATGACCATTACTATTAACAAAAGTTTTTTGATGATGGGAGATTCATCATTTTACTTATCAACATTGATGATTTGATTATTAAAAGACTAGTAATGCATAAAATCAAAGAGATAAAGGATAAAATATTTATGTGTTTTGACATAAAGAACCCTGGTATGGTGGAGAAAAGTATAGGGGTGAGGATAATGAGAGACTTAAGTTCTGGTACTTTTTACCTTCTCTGGTAAGATTATTTCTGGAAGGTGGGGGAATGCTTTACCATGGGTGAGGCTAAATTGGTGACCACACCCCTGAACAAAAAAATCTATCTAAGTAAGGATAAGGAAACATGAATAAAATATTAGTTTGGGTAGATATAAAATATTCCACATGCATCAAATATCTTATGTTTAATGTACGGCATGGGTTTTAATCCTACAGACATTATGAAATCCATGAGTTTCATTAGCTAGAACATATAAAATCCTGAAAGAGAGAATTGAGAGGTTGTGAATTGCATTCTCTAGTAACAAAAGGGTTTTAGAAGATTGGATATTTTCCTTATAATAGAAAACTCATCCCAAGGTTTTATAGAATCATTCTTTTATATAGATGAATATACTTTGAAAAGAACAACCAAATATGTGTTCACTTTTTTAGAAATGATGGTTAGCTAGTTATTTAATCTTCAACCAGTAGTTACATTCTTGATAAAATAAGTGGAGTATGTCACATTTAGGGAAGTTGGGAAGGTGTTTATCTAGCTAAAGTGGCTGATGAAATTTCACTGCTAGAGTAAATATGATGGGATGATATTTTATAGTTTAAAAATTGTGATTAACTTATCCAAAAATCGGATGTTTCATTATAGGATGAAACATATTATATTGAAGTATCACTTATTCCTAAAGTTTTAAAAGGATGGATTGCTAGATATCTGAAAGATATAAGGTACTTGAAATATATATTATTTTCTAACAAAATTTTTTATTCAAGATGTGTTGAGATATTTTTGGGCCTTGTTTGGGCTTGGATGATAAGAATTCATACTGGTCATACGAATGTTGATCCAAAAGATTCATTAATTTCTTATTTATTTTGATGCTCACAAACACTCTCATTTTTTTTAATAATGAATTTTATTTAAGTGGATTTTAGAATTATATTTATTTCAATATTTATTGTTATTTCCCTATAATTATGGAAGTTATTTACTCTTAATTCAGATTAAGTTTTATTCTAAAAATTATTCTGTATGTTTTGAAGTAGCTTAAAATTACACTTCAAAATATGTTGTTACTACCAAACATTGGTATCCAACCCCATTTTTAAGTTGAATATTATGTTGTAGAACCTAACTTCTGATAAGAAATTATACTTTTGGAACCTCATTCTTAAAGTGACCATTACGTTTTAGAACCTAACTTTTGAGAAGAAACCTATATTTTAGTATCTAACATTCGGTATTTTGACTTAATATTTGAAATGAACAACATGTTCTGAAACTTACTTTTGGATTTATCCTCAAGCAAAGAAACCCTGTGTTGAATCATTCATCTGTGGGATTTTAATTTTGGATATTTTTAATATTTATGTGATGGTTTCACTGGATAAAATATATCATTTAAATTGATTCAATGATATTTTCAAAGGATCTTAAAAAGAAGATTAAATAATTCCTATTTCTCAGGGAATTTATATTTTTTAGTAACTAATTAAATTAAATTTAAAATGGACTAAAAATTTTGAAAATCATAACTTATCTAGTGATATTTTCATATATTATTAACCATAATTAAATTATATTTCTTATTTATTCTCAACAAATTTATCTAGTCGATATTATAGATTCAAATAATTTTGAAAAACTATATTCTTATATGAAGTTATGCAAGAAGAAACTATTTGTAATTTCATTGGTACCATATATGAATATTACTATTACTACTACTTTTATATATACCTGTTAATCATCTACTATAGTTTTTCGAAGTTCTTTCTCAAGAATAAAATTTGATTTGTTGGTTATCATTTACTATTATGTATCTCTCCTACTACAACAAAATTGTTTATACTACTGCTATTATTATTTTTAAATTTATCTATAGAAACTTAGAGATTCTTTAGAATTACTATGCTATAATGTCTTTCTTATATTCCTCTGAAAATATCATATTTTTTTAATAGAAATATCTATATCTAAACACTTTTAATAATTTTTTCTTCAACCAAATATCTTTTCCTATAGTTTCTTAACACTCATTCATGGAGTGTTTTGAGGATAGTTTTTTTTCTATTGAAATCCATGTAAAATCTTTGTAAACATTTGGAGTTTCTTCCACACAACTATTAAAATATATTTGGAAAGTATATTCTAATAGAAATAATTATCTCATGGAAAGAGTGTTGGTGGGGTAGAATAGGGGACCTTTGTGCACCAAACCACTATAAAAATGGTTGTGTTTGTTTCTTTATTTTTTCATTTTATAATTTGTTTTATGAAAAGGGTAAAATATCTATTTTCAAATAAAAAAAATGGGTCATTTTTAAATTATCCAAGTGTTTTTAAAAGGACACAATTCACCCCATATTGTTTCTTTGTATATTTTCCAACCTAACAATTAGTATCAAAGGAGTGATATTTTGAAGAATCATGTTAATATTAAGAAATATTGAGTAAAAATATCTAAATAAAGAAAGATGTCTATGGGTGATTTGAAATACGGTATTCCAATGATAAGGGATCAGTATTTAAATAGAGAAATTATGGATGTTGGAATACTTGTATAGTCATGTAAATTAATAATCTTAATTTCAAAGTTTATATAAATGATTTTATTCCATATGAGATCCCTAAAGAAGATTCATAAAATGGAATTCTGTAAAATAAGTTGAGTATAATTTAAATTCATGATCCAAGAAATTAATCAATTATGGACATATACTTGATGAATTCGACCATGTTTCTCAGTGTCCTAATGCATATGAGATGTGGAAAACAATTTAAATTTGTGATAAAGGAACCAATATTCTCATACAGTTGTGGTAAAAAACTTAAAAATTAAAATCTGATAATTTTATGATGTATGATCGTGAAATAATTATACTAATGATTGCAAGATTGACTGAAATATTCAATAGTGTTTCTACCCTAGGAACTCTAATTTATGAACCCCATCTTGCACTAAAATTTCTTAGTTTTTTACCCACTAAGTAGAAAAGAATATATTTAACAATAAGATAATCACATCCTTTAAAAATCTGATGATGAAAGAATTTATTGGTAATATAATGATGGATGAAGATGAAATGAAAGCTGAGATTGAAGATCACATAATTATCAAGAAGGATAATACTTCTCTTAATGTTAATATTCCAGAAAGTGAAAATAAGTTAAAGAATAATGTTATATCCTTAAATGATTTGAGTTTTCAATCTTTGGAGAGGAACTTTCTCACTTGAAAAGAAGTTTTAACAAGTTCTATAAAAGGAAGAAAAGATTTAAGATGTAATTCAATGATTCAAATAAGAATGGTAGTGGTTGGAAAGAGTTTAGATATTATGAGTTCAAGAATATGGGGCATATCAAACCTAATTTTCCATAGCTAAATGAGAAAATAAAATTGAAAAAATGTGAAGAAGATCCCAAGGAAATTTGAGAATGAATGAAAAGTAAATAGGGCTATTAAGTCTATGTGGAGTGATTATATAGACTCCATAAACTCTTTAATTTTTTATCAATAATAGAATTAATCGAATTAGAATGGAAACATGTTCTTTATAGATAAGTTGGATAAGGTATACACTTATTATTTTTCTCCTTTTAATTAAAAAATTAGCTCAAATTATAAATTAGTTGAATATTGTCCTATTGTTGAAGAAAAATATGAATTCATAATGAAACATCATAAATTTGTAAATAATATTCAAATTTTGTCTTAAGTAAAAAATATTCCATGGTAAAACAGAAACTATAATTAAAAGGAAAAATATAAAAATATTCTTCAAGATAAACTGAGCATGAAAATAAAATTATAGAGTTTTAGGTTGAATTATAATATTTTAAATTTGTATCTAGTGTGTTTAAAATGGGAGATTAATATTTAAATAATATTCTTATAAATAATTTTCATAGAAAATATATATAATATTAGAAGTAATGTTAATAATCCTAATATTCAAATAAATTATTTTTTTCCTAGTTTAAATAATCACTACATGTCTAGAGTTACCTATTTTTAAAATGTAATTAAATGAAATTATGATAATAATAATTTCCTAAAAAATCCTTAGATTAGTAGTATTAAAAGGGATTATGTTTCTAATGACTTATTTAAATTTGACTATTGTAAGGTTAAATAGATCTAGTTCCCATGCACTATCAAAAGTGGATAGAGGCTTGGTTAATTTGGTGATAATTCTAAAGGAAAAATAATTGGAGTTTGACTAGTTAGTGATCCAAAAAAAATTATGGTCAACAAGGTTCTCTAAATTCAGGGATTGAAGCACAGTCTAATAAGTATCTCTCAACTCTATGTTGATGTATTTTCTATTGATTTATCTAAAAAGTATTTTTATGTCTTTAAAGATAAACTGCTTAAGTTTAGAGCCCCTAGAGCTACAAAATTTTATACTTTGTTCATTGGCTCCTTGTGTGAGAAGAAAGTGAACTATTTATGTTCTAAAATAAGCTAATCATGGATATGGAATTTGAGTCTTGGTAATTGAAATTTATTTTCTATAACAAATTAAGCTAAGAATCATTTAGCTTTAAATATTCCTAGTCTTAATTTTGATTAGAAAAGAATTTGTGATGCATGAAAAATTCAAAAGTAGAATAATTCATCTTACAAATATATTAACAAGGTTTCTACATCTAAACATTTATATCTTATCCACAAGGATTTTTTTGACCCTATAGAGTATAAAGATCGGTTTCTAGATTATTTTTCTTTTTTTTAGTTGATGTTTTTTTATGATTTACTTGGGTTTACTTTTTAAAGATTAAAAGTGAAGCTTTTTTATTTTTTATTAGATTTTGTAAGTTTGTTTTAAATGAAAATGATTTGAAAAAAAAATTATTGATAATTGATCATAGAGGATAATTTTAGAATCAATAATTTATTTCTTTTTACTCAAATATGGGTATTAAATATACTTTTTATACTCCAAGAATATCTCAACATAAAAGAATTGTCGAAAAAATAAATATAACTATTCAATAAATGGTAAGAACTGTGTTGAATGAAGAGAGTTTTACAACCTATTTTTGGGAAGAATATGTTAACACAACTTTATATATCTTGAATAGAGTTTCAATTATATATTTTTCTTAAAAATACACCTTATGTGTTATAGAATAATAGAAAACATATGGTTGGATACTTTTACGTTTTTTTGATACAGAGTGTATATCTTCAATACTAAAGAAAAACTTGGTAATTTTGATCTAAAGGTTTATTAAGGAATATTTATTGGGTATTTTTTTAAATATAAAGCTTATAGAGTGTTTAATAAAAAAAATTGATGATAATTGAATACTATTTTCATGTGAAGTTTGATGAAAGTGATACATTTGATCATAACAGAGTACAAATATATGAAGTCGCTGATTATTTGAGTAACATGGGGATTGATTATTCTAATTATATGTTTGAAAGTTAATTATAATATGATTTTCATCAATCATATCTAAGGAACATGAAACCATAGAACCTAAGAGTGTCTTACCAAGACAGTTGATAGTTTTGAAGGTCCGCCCTTAGGATACTATTATAGGAGACCGTGATGAAGAAATTAGGACTAGAGGGTGTGTAGTAAAGCTATTTAATTTATATTCCTTTTTATTCTAGTTTGAACCTATGTCTCTAGAAAAATCCTTAAAAGATGAGAGTTAGATGTCATCTATGCAGGAAAAGCTAAACTAGTTTCTGTGGAATGATATTTGGGAATTAGTTGATAGGCCCTTGAACCAACCAGTAATGGGAACTAAATGAGTCTTTACAAATAAGTAAGATTATCTAGTTATAATTACTGAGAATAAGGCTAGGATAGTTTCTATGGGTTACAACTAGGAGGAAAGAAT
The DNA here is from genome assembly GCA_963277665.1 of Viscum album. Taxonomy (NCBI): domain Eukaryota; kingdom Viridiplantae; phylum Streptophyta; class Magnoliopsida; order Santalales; family Viscaceae; genus Viscum; species Viscum album. The sequence goes on from OY728141.1 coordinate 778,904,335, forward strand.
ATACTATAGGTAAACCTTTCCCCTGGTTTCTAGGATTGAATACATTAGAATTATTTTTCCATATGCATCTCATATAAACATTAAATTATACCGTATGAATATCAAATAAACTTTTTTAAAATGATTATTTTGTACAGGAAGTTTATGTCAAACAGCCTCTAGGATTTGAAAATATTTATCTATAAAAATCTTTTTTAAAACTTACTAAATATCTTTATAACCTTAAACAAGAATGAAAGGTTTGGTATGAAATATTAAGTTCTTTTATTTTAGATAATGGTTTTTAAATAGTATTAGATAATACAAGTCTTTTTAATAAAAAAAAATTTTGTTATTTTTTAATTTCAAATTTACATAGATGATGTTATTTTTGGTACAACCAATCAAAGTATTTGTAATGTTTTTTAAAAATTTGTGAAAAATAATTTTAAATTAGTATTATGGGAGAAATGAATTTATTTCTTGGATTTCAAATTTATCAAAGGGATTTTTATATATTTAAAAGGAACTATTTTTGTAATGACCTAGTCATTTATGAATAAAATTACTTTTAATTTAATGTCTTGTGGATATATAAAACACATGAACTCTTTTTTTATTATTTTTTTTTTTTGAAATGACCATTAATAATCATTACCATTGATAATATAGCCATAGAATAGTTATTACACAACTAATATAAATATAAGGTTTTAACAAATCCTTTGAAAATAGACCAAGGATATGATGGCCTCATCCATTAGACTCATTCCATACAAAGATCATTTGTCAGATATCATAAAGGAGGTAGAATCATTGGGATTCACTATTGAACAATCTCAATCTGAGCTTCAACATGTTAATCTTGAATGGAATCACCTATGGGAGAAGATCAAGTTAATTGATATTACCAAATAGGCGATGTTATCCAAGCCTCCCCAAGAGTCTGTCACCATCACACTCCTTACCCTTAGGTCTTATGCGGGTGTTATAAGGGTTTGTGTGATAAGGTATTATTTACTTATTGCGTAATCCCTTTTTATAAATAAAAGTCTTATTCCATCAATTTCTTTATGGGAGTAGTATTTCTCAAAAAATGATGAATTTGATAAATTGATTTTTTGGGTAAAAATTGAACTTTTGATAAATATATGAATTATTATATTAAACTATGTTTTTATTAATAATATTATAAAAAAATTCTTATAAATTATCATTATATTAGTTCTTTATCATTAAATGATTAGGTAATTATTTTGATAAGAATTATATTTTTATATGATAAAACAGAAAATGTATTTTTAAATAATTTATTTTAAGGAAATAATGAAATTTTTAAATAATTAATATTTTAATAACCTATTATTATCAAATTAATTTTATTAATAATAAATGAGTATATAATTTTTATGAATTCAAATGTAATTTTTTATTAAGTTTTAAAAACTATTCTTGTCAAAACCTATCAATTTTCAATAAATGTTGGTTATCATTTTAAAAGTGAAAATTCAAATATTTAGAAAATTATTTATATAAAATTAATATTATTTTTGGAATCCAAATGTCAAAATTATCCAACAATGAGTTTTACCTAATTTTCTAAGATAGTCAAATTTTTGGATAAAAATTAAATAATATATAAGTATATAGTGTGTTTTTTGACATCATAATGACCCCATAGTGATGTAATAAATACCATAAAATGGATATTAGAGAAAATAAATGTTTTAACTTTAAAATTATTCGATTTTATATTTATTTTACTTATTTTATAATGCCTTAGTGAATCCTCAAAAATGTATAACATAATTTATGATTTTAAGATCATTTCTTTATAATGTGACTCACCTCCACATATGAAAGTTAATATTTTAATATATTCGGCCCATTTCCTTATAAAATAATGTTTTCCACTTCTCTTTGTAAAAAACCATTGTCAAAAAACCATGGTATATTTTGTATTTTTTAATATTTAATTATATAGATTCCAAAATGTATGTTTGGAAAATATTAAAGAATTCCCCTCTCATTTCATATACAAACCCAACCAATCTCCCACTTCTCTTTACTAAAAATACTTGGATAACATCCCTAATATATACACCCCTCTCTATAATCCTCCCAAGTATCCCCAAGCTCTCAATAATCTCCTCTTTAATCTTTTGAATTCATACACTCTAGTAAGGGTTTCCTTCCTTTCTCATTTTTATCCAAGTTTCTTTATAATGCTACGGCCTTTTATTTTCAATTAAAAATGATATGGTATGTTTTTTCACCTCCCCCATACTATCCTTGTTATGTTTTAATGATGATATACCCCTTTATCTCTCATTAATCCATCCCATGTACACCTATTACCATGCTGAAATTTTGTAAGAGTTATTTTATTCCTCCTCTTTCTTCAAGTTTATTTATTTTGTTACGCATTCTATTTAGAAATTCCTTATATTGGAACATGTATTTATATGACCCTATTACTTCCCATTTAATTTTTATACTATGAGATACCCCTTGATCTCTCATTAACTCTTTTTATTAATTTTTATGTCACATCAGTATGTTGCCGAAATCACACTGTGATTTTCCATGCCAAAATCATCATGTATTAAATACCATACCCATTACTCTATCAAGGGTATTCACCTTTATGTACATATAACTTTTTAATTTAGTACTTACATATATTAATTACAGGATCCTTACTCATGGAATTATTTATTATGAAGAATGAATCCATGTTTTATGATCTATGTGGAACACTTAAGCATGAGAATGAAGTAAAAGTGATAGTGCGGATGAAATTATATAGAACTCCAATGAATTGGTTAATGTTTAGTATCATGATGAATCATATTGAGATAGGGTATTACCTGATTCCTTTTAGGACATTTTTCCACCATTTTGGGATAGGGGTTACTAGATTCTTTTATGTTTATGATGCAGTGTTTTAAGTTGTTTCCACATTTCCATGTTATGATAATCAAGCTATATCATGCCTTTATGTTCATGTTTTCCTTATGCTTAATTGATATTCCTATATCTTAAAATGTATTTTATTGTTCATGTTATGCCTTGTTTACTCCCTTGTTGGGCTTTGTAGCTCACCCCTTTCTTGTGCACATCCTCGGGTTATCTCATGCAGTGTTAAGTATAAAGGAATGTTGTGGTAATGTAAAAGAAGATTTGAATAAAGATATTGTATTTCATGTTTTAAGTTATTATGTAATGTTCCTAATCCCAAAATACACTATACCTATATATATTTTGTGTTGTATCAAGTGCAATTTTAGGTAATAAATCATGTTTAAATATGAAATAAAGAGCTGGGTTATTATAGTTGGTATCAGGGGATAGGTTTAGTTATTTTTGGGATTATGATTAGAAAACCCTAATGAAAGCCATAGGGATAAGACCAAGTATAATAAAAAATCCCTAAATTATGGTGACTATATATTAAGTGTTTTATCAATAAAATAAATCCTTATATATATACAAACAAGTAGAGGTGGCTCTAGAATAGATGTATACAGGGGTAAAACTTGATAACACTGCTTTCAGCTACACTCTAACGGGAACTAGTGCATGAAAACGGGTCTTGAGGCACTCTTGTTTCGACACTCTCAGGGTATATGATTTTTTAAATTCATAATCTTAGTATGAACCATTACTAAGGTATCAACAAAAAATCCCATGATAATTTACGTTTGGAAGTAAATCATGGACAACTTATATTGAATCCTAGAAATTCAAAAGTTAAGGAAATAGATTTAATTTATAAGTTATACCTTATATCATTGGATTACCCTTTATGTGTTTAATAGTTTAAAATACTTACCCCTAATTTTCCTTTTATTCTATCCAATGGCTGGTAATAGGAGGACTCGGGCTAATAAATGATGCGAAGATCAATGTGATGAAAATTCTAAAGAGATGCCCAAATCTGATGAGAGAAGGAACCGAAAACTATGTCATGATACTCTCTCAGTTAACTCATGTTTTGAATATAAACATGGGTCAATATTAATTTTCAACCCCCCTTAAGAAAGAAAAAAAATTCAATCAAGATCTTCATGATACAAAGGCATCTTACTTTCAAAGGATCATTTGATCCCTCAATTGTTGAACAAAGGATCAACTCCACTGAGAAGATCTTATCCATCCTTCATTATTCTAAACAAGATAAGGTTATACCTGTGTCTTATTGTATAGAGGGGGAAACTAATCAATAGTTCCCATTGATCAAAAAAATGTAGCCCGAGGAAGATATTGAGGTGATGGGATGGAAGGACTCCAAAAAACTGTTTTTTGATAAATATTTTCCCTTCACCGTCCATCTTAAGATGGAAAGATATTTCCTTGAACTTAAGAAATAAGGATGATGAATCTTTTGGGTCATATGAGGAAAAGGTTACTATTCATGCATGTTATGCCTATGGTTTTTTTGTCACCCCCAAATATAAGGTTGACCGCTTCTTTGTTGGGATAAAACCTAGCCCACAAAAAGACCTATAAATCTGCGACTTTGACAGTTATGAGTAGATTATTCGATGTGCCCCAAAGTCAAGATAGAGATTGGAAAATCTCATGGGTATCATGGGGATAGGAATTGGAAAGTGGAATTTAATTCTAGTGGTCTGATGTATAAATACAATGGTGCTAATAAATTCAATAATTCCACTTTCAAATGGTTTGTAAAGAAGCACCTTGAAAATTTCCTGAAGGGGATTAGGAAATGATTTAGGTGTAAGAAGGAAGGAAACCTATCCCAATATTTCCAATAAGAAAAACCCGCTAATGAGATAGAGGAAAATAATGCTCCATTAAATCCTCAATACATTGTTCATTACTAAAAATTCAAAGAACAAGGGCACTTTATAAACTAGTTCCCTAATCCAAGGGTTTTCAGAGGCAACCAAGTACCTCCAAAGAAGCAAGGGTGGGAATTTTCCATCACTAATTATGAAGTGAATCCCTATAATGAAGTGGTGAAAGGTACGATGGATATTCATTCAATAATAGTGAAGGTACTATTTGATTCAGGTTTTACGCATTCTTTTATATCCTGGAAGTTTAGTCGAACAATCCAAACATCACCACAATGAATGGAAGTAAAGATGTCAATAAAAATGGAAAATGGAGAATTAATACATCCCATGAATATAACTCCTCCCTTATCAAAATTTGGGGATTGAACTTCCCGGTGAACCTCATTATACATCCCTTACTATAATTTGATTCAATTCATGGCATGGATTGGATTTCCCAATATAGATCCAACATAAATTGTCGTGATAGGGAAATCACTCTCCATATGGTGAATCGACCCCCGATTATATACAAGTTCAAGGATGAGAATGGATCTTCTTTAGAACCGTCATCTTAATCATGGATGTTAATTCCAAATGAGAATGTGTATCTTTCTTAGATGATTGATTCTAAGGAACCATCCTCGAAGACAGGCCTATTATGAGGGAATTAGTTGATGTGTTTCTGGAGGAATTGTCTGGTCTTCCTCCTAGAAGAGATGTTGAATTCTCAATTGATCTTATACCTGGCGCATTTCCATTATCCAAGAATCTATATAGAATGGTTTTTTTGGATCTTGTGGAGCTAAAGAAACTACTACAAGAGAATTTGGATAAATGTTTTATACGCCCAAGTGCTTCACCTTGGGGTGCACCAGTTCTCTTTATCAAGAAGAAAGATGGGTCAATGCGCCTTTTCATTGATTATCGTGAGGTCAAAAAAATCATGATAAAGAACAAGTATTCTTTTCTACAAGTTGATGACTTGTTCGATCAGCTACGTGGAGCATAATAATTCTTCAAGGTGGATATGCGGTCGAGATATTACCAAGTTAGGTTAAAGAAGGAGGATATCCCCAGGATTACTTTTTGTACAAGGTATGGGCACTATGAATTCATAGTAATGCCTTTCAGACTCACTAACGCTCCAAAAATCTTCATGGAATTGATGAATAGAGACTTTAGATATTACCTCAAAAAATTTATAGTAGTCTTTATAGGAAATATTCTAATATACTCTAAAACCTAGGAGGATCATGAGGATTATCTAAGCGCTATACTATAGACCTTGAAAAAGGATAAGCTCTATGAAAAGTACATAAAGTGTGATTTCTGGTTAAATGAAGTCTCATTCTTGGGTAATATCATCACAAGTAATGGGATATCTATGGATCCTTCAAAAACAAAAGAAATTTAGGGATGGTCGAGACCAACATCTGTTATGGATATTCATAGATTCTTGGGGTTATTTGGATATTAATTTAGATTTGTGAGAAATTTGTCATGATTTTAAAACCCTCTTACCAAGCTAACTCATAAGGGAGTCAAGTTTTATGGGAATGGTGAATGTGAAGAATGATTCAAGGAGTTGGAGATGTGGATTATCACTACACCTATGCTCACACTACCCACAAGTGGGGAGATTTTTTTTAATCTTCAATGATGCTATGAAGAAGGGCTCGGGTTGTGTGCTGATTCAGAATGACAAATTTATCACCTATGCCTCAAGGAAGTTGAAAATTCATGAGAAAAACTATCTCACACATGATCTGGAGTTGGAAGCTACGGTCTTTGCATTGAAAATATGGCAGAATTATCTCTTTAGGAAAAATTTTGAAATATATATGGATCAAAAAATTCTCAAATATATAGTCACATAGAAATAGTTGAACATGCGCCAACGAATATGATTAGAGCTCATAAAGGATTACGACTACTCAATCCATTACCCCTGGTATAGTGAACAAGATGGGAGATGATGTAAGTAGAAAAAACCAATGATTCTTTCATTTATGAGAATTTAAAAGGATCTAATATTCTTAGATTTAGTGAAGATGGACATGGTAATCTTAAAGAATGGAACATCATCAATACTTTCACAAATGATTGCTCAGCCATCTCTTTTGGAAAGGTTAAAGGATGCTCAAAAACATGACGTGGGAATTCATAAGATAGTAGAATCTATTACAAGGGAAATACTTATAGTTAAATTTTAATAAAGAAGGAATTGTGAGATTTGGGTGAAGACTATGTGTTCCATAAAATTCAGAGACAAAGAAGGAACTTTTGGTTGATGCACATAGTTCTAATTTCTCCATTCACCCAGGAAACACAAAGATATATTGGGATCTCTGAGAGAATTATTGGTGGGATAACATAAATAAGGAGGTCTCTGAATATACATCAATGTTCATGGTATGTCATTAAGTGAAGGATAAGAGGAAGATGTTTAAGGAGATGATGAAACCATTACCCATACAAACATGGAAATGGGAGAACATAACAATAGACTTTGTCACTAGACTTACAAAGATATCCAAAGGAAACAATACGATCTAGGTTATAGTGAATCGTCTTACAAATACTGCACACTCCATTTAAATCTGATTGGATTTCTCATTGGATCAACTGGAACAGATATACATTAGAGAAGTGGTAAGATTTCATGGTGTGCCAGTATCGACTATATCTGATTGAGATCCAAGATTCACCTCTATGTTATAGAAGAGTCTCCAACAAGCTCTGAATATTGAGTTGAACTTCAGTACAACTTATCATCCTAAAACTGACATCCAATCTGAGTGGACTATCCAAACACTTGAGGACATGTAGAGAGCATGCTCAATGGAATTAAAAGGATGATGGGATCAACAAATTCTTCTGGTTGAGTTCTATTACAACAATAGTCTCCACTCAAGTATCAAAATGGATACTTATGAAGCCCATTATGGGAAGAGGTGTAGAAAACCAGCATGTTGGGGTGAAGTTGGGGAGAAAAAACTTCTAGGTACACAAATAGTTGAAGAAATTGTGGATAAGGTTAAGAAAATCCATCAGCACATCAAAGCTACTCAGATTCAACAAAAGAACTATACTGACAACCATCGATGATACCTAGAGTTTGATGTTGGAGATATGGTTTTCTTATGTATATCACCATAGAAGATAGTTATGGGATTTGGTATTAATGGAAAGCTTAGTCCAAGGTACATCGCCCCTTTTGAGATCCTTGAACGCATCGGAGCAGTGGCATATAGACTAGCACTCCCACCGAACCTATCTCAAGTAGAGGATATGTTACATGTATCACTCTTAAGTACATAATAGAACCGTCACATGTACTCAATATAGAGGTGGTACCATTAGATAATGACCTCTTCTATGAATATAATCCAGTGAAGATCTTAGATCATAGGGGAAAAGTTCTACGAAATAAGACAATTCCCCTCGTCAAAGTGTTTTCGAGAAACCACAAGTTTGAAGAAGAAACATGGGAATCGGAGGAAGTGATGAGGAAGAGTTTCCATCATTTGTTTTAGTGTGGGAAAAATAAATTTCAAGGAAGAAATTTCTTAAGGGGGGGAAGGTTTTAATGACCTGGTCATTTATGAATAAAATTCACTTTATTTTAATCTCTTGTGGATATAGAAAACACATGAACTCTTTTTATTATTATTATTAGGTTTAAATGACCCTTAAGTATCATTACTGTTGATAATATAGTCATTGAACAGTGATCACACAACTAATATAAATTTAAGGTTTTAACGAATCATTTCGACACAAACAAATGAGATGATGACCTCATCTAGTAGAATCGGGTCATACGAAGCTCATTTTTCGGAGCTCAGAAAGGAGGTAGCATCACTAGGATTCACTATTGACCAATCCCAATCTAAGTTTCAACACGTTAAGATTGAATGGAATCTCCAATGTGAGAATTTAAAGTTAATAGATATTACCACTTGGGTGATGATATCTGAGTCGCCCCAAGAGTTTGTCATCATTGCACACTATACCCTTAGGTCTTATATGGGTGTTATAAGGGGTTATGTAATAATTTATTAGTTACTTATTAGTAATCCATTTCTATAAATAAAATTCTCATTCCATCAATTCATTTATGGGAGTAGTCTTTCTTAAAAAATAATGAATTTCATAAAATGATTTTTTAGGTAAAAATGGTACTTTTGAGAAATATATGTGTTATTATATTAAACTATGCTTTAATGAATAATATTGAAAAAATAATTCTTATAAATGATTAGTATATCAGTTCCTTATCTGTAAATGAATAGGTAATCAGTTTGATAAGAGTTATATTTTTATACAATAAAACAGAAAGTGTATTTTTAAACAATTTATTTTAAGGAATTAATGAATTTTAAAAATAATTAATATTTTAATTAAATAATATTAAAAAATTACTTTTATTAATAATAAATGATTATATAATCTTTATGAAGTCAAATTTGATTTTTTATTAAGGTTTGAAAATTGTTTTTGTCAAAACCCGTCAATTTTCAATAAATGTCAGTTCTCATTTTAAAAGTAAAAATTCACATATTTAGAAAATAAATTATATAAAATGAATATTATTTTTGGAATCAGGATGTCTAAATTATCTAACAGTGAATTTTTCATAATTTTCTAAGATAGTTGAATTTTTGGGTAAAAATTAAATAATATATAATTATATATTGTATTTTATGACATTATAATGACCTAATAGTGATGTAATAAATACCATAAAATGTATATTCAACCAAATATATGTATTAAATTTAAAATAACGTGATTTTATATTTATTTGACTAATTTTATAATGCCTTAGTGAATCCTCTAAAATGTATAACATATTTTATGATTTCATGTTCATTTCTTTAATAATTTGACTCACCCCCACATAAGCAAGGATAATATTTTAATATATTCGGACCATGGTATTTTTACACTCCTATTTGTAAAAAACCATGGTCAAACAACCATGGTATTGTTTTTTGTCTTGAATATTTACTAAAATACATTCTAAAAACTAAGTTTGTGAAATATTAATGAATTCACCTCTCATTTCCTATTCAAATCCACCCAAGCTCCCACTTATCTTCCCTAAAAATACTTAGAGCACATACCTACTATTTACTCTCTTCTCTTTAATCCTCCCAAGGTTCCCCAAGCTCTTAAATCACCTCTTCAATATTTTTAAGTCACAGACACAAGTAAGGGTTTCCTTTATCATTTTTATCCAAGTTTCCATATATTATTACACCATTTTATTTTCAATTAAAAATGATGGGGTATGTTATCACACCTCCTCCATAATTCCCTTATTATTTTTAAATTATGAGATGCCCCTTTCTCTCTAATTAATCCCTCCCATGTACAGTCATTACCATGCTGAAATTTCGTAAGAGTTATTTCATTCCTCCTCTTTCTTCAAGTTTCTTTATTATGTTACGCCTTCTATTTACATATTTCTTATTTTGTAACATGTATTTATATGAGTCTATTACTTCCCATTTTATTTATATATGATGATATACCCCTTTCTCTCTCTTTAACACTATTTATGAATTTTTATGTCACGTTGTAAGGTTGCCGAAATTGCACCATGATTTTCCATGCCAAAATTGTTGTGTAGTGAATACCATACCCATTCCTCAATAAAGGGTATTCACCTTTATGCACATATGTATTTTTTATTGAGTAATTACATGTATTTATTCCACACTCTTTGATCATGGAATGATTTATGATAAATAATGAATCTATGTTTTATAATCTATGTGGAACACTTAAGCATGAGAATGAAGTGAAAGTGATGGGAGTTCCCGGAATTATATAGAACTCCAATGCATTAGGTAATGTTTAGTATTATGATATATAATGTTTGGATTGGGGTTTAACTAATTACTTTTAGGACATTTTTTCACCATGTCAGTGCAGGGGTAACTTGATTCCTTTATGTTTATGATGCATTATTTTAAGTTGTTTCCACATTTCCATGTTAGGATAATCATTCTATATCATGCATTTATGTTCATGTTTCCCTTGTTCTCTATTGATATTACTATTACCTAAAATATATTGTATTCTTCATTTTACACCAATTTTACATCATTTCTAGGCTTTATAGCTCACCCCTTTTTTGTGTACATCCTAAGGTTATCCCATGCAGTGTTAAGTATGAAGGAATATTTTGGTCATTTTAAAGAAGCTTTCAATTTAGATGTTTTGTTTCATGTTTTAAGTTGTTATGTAATATTCATAATCCCCAAAGACACTAGAATTCTTGATATTCTAAGTTGTATTAAGTGAAACATTTTGTAATAAATCATATTTAAATATTAAATAAGGAGCAGGGTTGTTATAATTTTTATATCTTTTATATATCCAAAATCTTATAAATTTGATTTAATTTCATATTTGGATGTCGATTTTCAAGGGTGTGGATTAGATAAAAAATAAACTCATGTTCTTTTCACTTTTTAGAAAATTATCAGGTCACATGGTCTAGTAAAATACAATATTCAGTTACATTACCAACCATTGAAGTAGAATACATATTTGTTGGTAGTTTTTGTGCACAAGTGTTGTGGATGATACATACACTTATGAAATTTAGATGTAATTTTTTTAATATCTCTATTTTATACCATAATAATTTCACTATTAATGTTTCAAAAAATCTTATGATTCATTAAAGGACTAAGTATATTGATATAGGACCTCATTTTCTAAGGTATCATGTCTATAAATGGGATATTTCATTAGAATTTATTATAATTGAGTATCAAATTAATGATATTTTATCTAAATAACTTCTCCCTTAAAGTTTTTATTTTAGTAAGGGGGATAAGTTTATTTAATTATAAATAAATATTATCATTTTATTGTTAATATATATTTAATTTAATAATTTATGTTATTCTAAATTGTTTTTATTATAGTTTTATTTATTTCTATTATGTATTCAGTTTTTTAATTTGTTAGTTTAAATTATTTATTTTCATATTTTATCGTGTGAAGTTGTATTTTCATTTTCAAAAACCAAAATGATTACACTATAAAAATGGATTAAGAAACCAAACCATTACCTAAAATCATCATATTTAACTCTTCTCTCTCCTACCTTTAAACTTGTTCCCTTTCAATATCGCATGCTCTCAATATATTTCAAAATCTATTTCCAAACCCTAAACATTCTACTTATTTTTATGGTGAAAACTAATATAATAGATGAGTTCAGCCCTAGTGTTGTGAAGAGGAAGTTATCCTCAAGTTCAAAATGGAAATTGATTCCTGGAAAAATCATTGATTTTAAAAGTTTGGTTTAGAAAAAATTAATTTTTAAGGAGGTATTGAGTTTTATAGTATGGAATACATGTTTGGTGATGGTAATTATGTTTACTTCTATAAAATTGAGGTAAATTAATTTTATTGGAATGATCAGTGAAATTTTGGTGATAGTGAAGATTTCATTTCATCAAAGGTAAATGAAAAATAGTTTTCAATTTTGAGATTAGATACGGCCTAGATATTTAAGCATCCTCATGAATAATTATTTCATTTTATTCTATATTCTATTGGATAAAGTGTTCAAAAATATAAGAAAATAGTTTCCTTCCTTTTTGAAACAACCCAAATTATAAATATGTTAGTAAATGACCTATAGGCTGAATATAAAAGTTTTGGTAAAATTTATTCAGACTACAGTTGTACCAAGTATTGATGAATTATAGAAACTTCTCATCCTAGACATATAAATCATGTTTCTAGTGTTGATTGACATCAAGCTCAATATTAGTCGGTACATATTAAGGTACATGAAACATTGTTATTATAAATATACTATAATTATGTTTTATCCCAATGGAAGTATATTGGATATTTTTCTTTAAAATATAGAAATTATTGATGAAATCCAGAAATGATTAAGATTTCATCACAAAAATGTATATTCCACTGGAAATCTAAAGATATTTTGTTTCTTTTGGAGTATTATGAGATAAATTTGATGCCTATTTTTTTGAAGAGGATGAAAATTTTAGTTCTCATTCTAAGTGGGAGCACATGAATTTAAAATTAGATGGTTTTATAGACATTGATAAAAGTAAATTGGTGAATCTCAAGTAGAAATAGTAGATGGTATGCCTTAAGTGGATAAATGTTTATTAGGTTCTTCATTTTATTTTGGTAACATCCCTATTAGTACCAAAGGGAGGTGAATATTATAATAAAGAATTTTTTTCTTGGGTGGGAGGTATACTACAAATTCTAAGGTACTGTTAAGAACCATATGTTAAGGAAGATCATGAGGCTATGTTAGTCCCATATTATTAAAGAAGAGAGGATCCTGCAGTAGTAGAAAATGTTATTGATTATGGTACTAGGTAGGGTTTTTATAAGGCTTCTATAGAAAAAGGAAGAGATGATCAAAGTTTTCAAGTTGTATAACAACAATAAAAAGGTAATCATTATTAGAATTATCAAAAAAAATTAAGAAATTCATATTGGGGAGGCTCTTTTGTAGAGAAACTAAGTATCCTAGTTGTTTCTATAACTAATTTGATCAAGGATAAATCAATATCTTTTTTTGAAATTTATTTGGAGAGTAATTTTGAAGAGGATGTTGAAGATATAAAATTTATTATAAAAATATGTACTCATTTTGGTGATGGTGTATAATTCCAATCACTTAAGTTACTTGAAGTTAGAAAAATCTCTACAATGGTTGAGGAAGTACCTTTATAATCAAAATATGATTCTGGTTTTAACACTCAATTTCATAGTTTTTATAAAAATAACTTCACAAAATTTGATATGTTAAATAATGAAGTTAGGAATTATCATATATAACTTAAGTGTTCTTAAAAAAAATTATTATTTGATAAGTTCATATACTACCAAAATAGAGTTTGATATTTTCAAAAGAAGTATCAAAGTCTACAAGAGAATTTGGTTTCAATGGAATATTTTGATACCATTAGAAAAGATATCTCTAGACATTTTTAAAATATGAAAGAATAAATGGTTTCAAAATATGATTTTGGTGATTTGAAAAAGTTTATTGCAAATCAGTTTGAAAGTGTGAATGTTTCAAGTTCTAGTTAAGATATTTTTTTTACTTTCAGTGCAATATCTTATGCAGATGTGTTGAAATTAATGGAGGTTTTATCTTCTAATATTGTTTTCATGGACAACAGAATCAAAATTTTATAGAGTGATAGCGTGCCCCAACACACTTTTATTGAAAATAAAAAAAATATTTACTTAACCAGTAGACTTTTGTGGAGCCAATAGATTGGGTTTTTTAACTAGTTGAGTGCTATGGTGGACAGATATGTTCAATCTTCTTACCCTATTTAAAATTTTATAATGGTAAATCTGGTTGAAGTTTTATATATGTGTCATGAATCAATGTTTCTAATGAAAGAGTATGGTGGTCTAGTAAACTATAATTTTAATGAGTTTATGGTGGAGCTAAAGTCTATACATTAGACTATCAAATATTACTTAAACGCATAATCCTCTTCCTCAGAAGAACCTAAGCCTATATAATAACCTTCTTATCACCCTACACCATAACTTGTTAAAACTTGATCCAATATTAATTCTAATTTAGGACGATTAATAAAAATGAGTTTTTTTCTTATCTTTTATTATCTTTATTTTCTTTTCTATTTAATATTTTTTTTGAGCCTATTCATTTTTAGGATCCCTTTATTTTTTACTTATATAACATTAACTTATAGTTTTATACTACATTAAATGTGTTTTAATCCATTTCTAAACTTTATTTTTGATTTCACAAAAGGGGTATAAATATGTATAAACACAAAATTATGATATTTGAGTAATAATAATTAATATTTTTTTTATTAATAAATGAAACCTATAAGTCTTTTTTTCTAATTATATGGGTTTTTTATCATCAAAAAGCATGAGATTATTGGGAATAAAAATGTTTATCTAACAATTTTATTAATTTATCATTGATTTCTATGCTCACAAACACACTCATTTGTTTTTATAATGAATTTTATTTAATTAAATTTCATTATTAAATTTATTAGAATATTTATTTTAATTTTCCTAGAAATTTATAATCTCTTTACTATTGTAAAGACCTGGGAATTTCAAGGAAAATTTTTTCTTAAATACTTTGGAATTTTATGAGTCTATGGATTCTGACGACACATGATTCCAAGGCCTGGTGTGCCCGGAATCAATTTCTGAAGTTTAGATCAGGTATGTTCAGTGAACGAACGAGCAGGTTTTCCTATATTTTGAACTGGTGCTCGGAATTGAAATCTGAGGGCACCGATGAACTCGCAGTGCCAGTATTCGCTTAAGGGGGTCATTACTGTAGTTGTGTTTTAAGCGGGTTAAGAATTAGTTTTTGGGGAATTAGATTAAAATAAATAAAATTGGTGGATCACAATTTTATTTTAAGGATGGTGGTTATTTCCTCCCAAGGGGAGTTAGAGGTGGGGCCCACACCCACATAACCTCCCATGAGAGGATATTTGTGGGGTGGGTCCCACACGTGACCTAAACCCTTGAACTCCCCTTAACTCTCATAAACCCCCATTAAACTCCCATGTTTAATATTGACAACTCTCCCAATTTTAATGAGACTCTTCCTCTCCCCCTCTCTCTCTATTTAAGTTTGCCAGCATACCTTAATTAATTAATTGAACCTCTTCAATTAATTAATCAAGTGTTTTGAATTGGATGTGTTAATGAAATATTAGCCCATCCTAATATTTTATTTTTTGAAGGAGATTTGTTGTGTGGGAAAAAATTTGGGGAGAGCTCTTGAGTTTTTGAAGGACACCGACTCTCTGACGAAGAACGACCTTCCGAATCAGCAAAGAACGATCCACGCTTCTCCAATCCTTTTCTTCCTCTGCATCACGAGAGGAGACTGTACTATGAGGAACTCACCAACGATGATGGTTCTTTCTCCGACATTGACGGAGTGACATCGCTTCCCACATCTTCGACGAACACATCATATTCGAGGTAGGGGAATTAAGTTCAATTTTAATGGATTAAAATTGTGCCTCATTTGCCATTGAGCATCTTGTTTGTCCAACCTATTGCTATCTCTTAACGCAAAGGGTGTGGGCGGAACAAACAGGGCGCTACGACCCTCTGTTGGATTTTGTTTATTTTTTGGAATCAGCGACTGGAGACGGAACGCGGAAGAGGCCAGCGGCGCAAGGGCCTCCGTCGCACACGTAAAGAAAAGTTGTGGCCAAGCGGGCCGCAGTGGAAGAAGCACGGAATCATCACACCGTGTCGGGGATGCGGAGCCATGGCCAGCGCAGGCCACAGCGGAGGAAGCTGGCGCCATCGTGCCGGCTGTGCGGAAGGAACCGCGGGCCGCTTCGGCAGAAGAACTGGTCGGCACGTCGGCCGGGCGGAGGAGAGCCGCAGCGCCAGGAGGGCACCGCACTGGAGAACCTGCGGCCCGTCTGAGCGGGCTGCTTGTGCTAGAAGTCCTTTTGGCTCTAGCCGGCCGGTTAGGGAGGGCGGCACCGCTTGGCGATGCCGGTTCGGGCTTCCCCCCCCCCCCCCCCAGACAGCTCGGCCTTAGGGCCGAGCTAGAAGGGTCGCGCCCCTCAGGCTGAGCCGCGCATTTTCTTCAGGTCGGTTCGACACCCCTGCCGGATCGGACTCGTCAAAGCTGGGTTAGCCCAACACGCCAGCCCACTAGGCTTAACCGGCCAAGCTCATTTTCACTTAAAGGTGGATATCTTGAAGACCGTGCATCCGAATGACGTGTCGTCTGCGGCACTAGGAACCTATCGATGAGGCGGTCGTTTTGTGATACTCTAAATGAGTTTTGGACAACATTGGTAAATGGTTGAGTTTGGAATGATTATATTTCCAACCGGGACCCTGGAATGGACAAGCCAATATCTCTCAGACCGGGCATCCGTTTGACGCGACGTCTGTCATGTTGGGTTCCTTTTTACCAGACGGAACTTCATGATACATCAACTCAAGACTTCATGATAGGTGATGTATCAACCCCTTTAATCGATGAGCGGACCCTCCCGAAATCGAGTACGCTGTGTGCGGGAACCCTATAGCTGGTTGTGACTGCGACGGCTACCATGCTGGGATCCTTCGTGGGTTCGACAACGATGACGATTGTACTTGGATACTACGTGGGTTCGGCAGCAAGGAAGACTGTACTTGGATCTTCAGTGGGTTCGGTAGTGATGGAGACTGTACTTGGATCCTAAGTGGGTTCAACAACGATGGTTACTATACTTGGATCCTACGTGGGTTCGGCAGTGACGACTTCTGTACATTGATCCTATGTGGGTTCAACAGAGAAGATGATTCAGAGGCTACCTCTAATAATATCTACCCTTCTTTGTGAGTAGTATACCTATGTGAGCTGACTCTTGACTTTCAATCATTATCATTTATGTGATTGACTTCTTTCCGGTGTGAACCGGGTTGTGCTTGGGCTCGGGAGTTGGAGCCGAACTGATATTGATGACTTAGGTATATGTATGAGAATTTACCTAAGTAGATTTGATTGATACTTCATGTTTGTATCTTTCCTTTGTGGTTTATCCTTCATGGATTCTGAGAGACCTTTGGGGGTCTCGAAGTCCCTACTGAGTATCGTTATACTCACCCCTACATAGGAAATACCCTCACTACATTGTGTTGGTTGCAGACGACGGACAGCACTAATCGTGGTTGAGGCTTGTGGAGCTGGACGATATCCAGAGGTGGACCACCTGGCAGGACTTACACGGTGCGGATGGATGGACCCAAGGTACCTACGAGACTATCTGTACCCACCCTTCATGTGGGAATTCCGGAGGATGACTCAGTGCTTGTTTCTATACTTTACAGCTGTTGTACTTTATTTCTCAGTTGTACTATACTTTCAGTTGGGTTTGTATACTGGCCCATTTACTTTCCACCACTTACATTTGTACTCAGATTTACTGTGTGCTTACTTCACTTGTGTACTCTGTTGTGTTTGTTTAATTTTATAAAGGAAATGGCTTCCCTTTTTCTGGGATTTACGCCTTTGGTGATAGTCACCAGCCTCTGGCCTATGGAAGGTGGGCTTGGGGTAGTCACGGCACGGGCCCCAAGGACGGGTCGTGAAAAATTGGTATCAGAGGAGTCGGTTCTACCGTAGAACTCAGGAATCTGATAATTTCTTCTCTGTGAAGCAATAGTGTTAAGAGTATTAAGTGTGGTTTTCAGTCCAAGGAGTCCAATGTTGGTGCGGCGGCTGACGTATCCATACACTAGGACCCTGACACTTTATTTCCATCTCAGTACATAAAAACATTTATTGCATTTGTGTTTCAAATGTTTTCTTTGTGATTACTCTGTGTCAGCTCACCAGGTATACCGTTTGACCATGGCGCACCTATTTCTTTTCAAGATGTCCCCACGAAGGTAGCCAGCCAGGGTTCCTAGTTACGTTCGAGATGGCAGCCCACCGAGCGACGGGGCCTCGGTGCAGGGCCCCATTATAGCAGAGGCACCAGTGGTACCACTACCCACTGATCCACCAATGCCACCAGCCTCAGCAGCAGAGAGTTCACGTCGCCTGAGTGCATTGCACAAGTTTCAGTGACAGAGGTCGACCAGGTTCCGTGGAGAGACGGACCCTCAGGCAGCTGAGGATTGGCTGGAGGCTATCGTCAGAGTGTTCAGATTAGTAGGGACACAAGCTGACCTTATGGTGATCCTTGGCGCGGGTCTACTGCACACAACAGTAGGTAGATGGTGGAGCCTGATGCTCTAGGTGCATGACGAGGCATCACTACTTTGGACAGACTTCGAGGGCCTCTTTCACTCGGAGTTTGTTCCAGCCACCCTCTGTGTGGTGCGCATTCAAGAGTTACTTCATCTGCAGCAGAGTAGTATGACAGTAGCTCAGTACTCAGCTAGATTTACCAACCTCTCACGCTACTCCACAGACATGGTACAGGACCCATTCTTCCAGGCTCGGACCTTTGAGCATTGACTGAGGCATGATATCAGGGCTTCGATGATCTCCCTCAGCATTCCAATGTAGGCAGGAGTGCTAGAGAGAGCCCTTCTTGTGGAGAGCTTTCTTGCTGAGTTGACGCTAGTAGCGAGACCCACCGCAGGGCGACACGTAGCGGAGTCTTCTGCAGCTGGAAGTAGAAAGATGTTGCAGAGGTCCAAGGGGAACAGTACATCAGGTGGAAGACCTCATGATACTGGTTCAGATGTGCGGGGCACACTAAGCAGATCCATCCATACGATGGGCATGCAGTGCTATGCATGTGGCGGGCAGGGCCACATGGATCGTGATTGCCCGACCCGCTATGCAGATGAGCAGAAGACAGTAGAGGGACCACCCAGTCAGACGCATAGTTTCGACTGTGGCGGACCACAGGGAGCAGGAAGATGAGGCAGAGGAGCTGGCCGAGCAGCGGGTGGTGGACGACGCTTCGAGGCTCTACCACCACCACCACCAGGAGGACCACCCCGGCCATAGGGAGCTGGCAGACAGGGGCAGGCTCAGCTCCAGGCAGTTGAGGCCTACGACCACGGCGCACCTGAGATGATTTGAGGTACTATACTTGTCTACTCCACCCTTGTTGTAGTTCTTATAAACACTAGAGCAAGTCATTATATTATTTCCGCTACCCTTGTTCAGAGCTCGGAGATTCTGACAGAGTCGTTGGCTCAATCCTTATGGCTAGAAACTCCTACGGGAGAAGACTCAATGATTACGAACTGGTGTCGGCAGTGTGAGATTACTCTAGGAGGCGAGAGCTACTGCTGGGATCTTCTTGTAGTGGCGTCGAGACCTTAAGACATCTTCATGGGTATGGACTGGTTATCTACAGTCCATGCCCAGATCGACTGTATTAGGCGCAAAGTGTGGTGTGTCCTCACGTATGTGACCATGTTTACCTTCACCGACGAGAAGTGAGATTTGGCAGCGTAGGATGGACTTACGCAGAGGAGAGGGCAGTCGATCACACATCAGTTGTCTATTCTCATCCTAGGAGTAGTTGATGTGTAGAGTCTGATTTTTCCTGTTGTGGTGGATCAGTATACGGACATTTTTCCTGAAGATGTTCTAGGACTACCTCCTCGCAGAGAGGTAGACTTCTACATTGACCTGTACCCTAGGACAACACCAATATCAACTCCATCATATTGGATGGATCCCACTGATCTTCGTGAGCTGCGGGTACAGCTGAAGGATTTGTAGGGAATGGGATTCATCTGACCCAGTGTTTCACCCTGGTATTCTCCGATTTTATTTTCCAAGAAGGAGGGTGAGAGAAAATGACTATGTTTCGACTACCGTCGCCTGAATCAAGTGACCTTAAAGAACAAGTACCCACTCCAGAGGATTGATGACCTCTTTGATAACCTCAAGGGAGAATGATGGTTCTCGAAGATAGACCCTAGGTCAGGATATCACCAGCTCAGAGTTCGAGACGAGGATGTGCAGAAGACTGCCTTCAGGTGTCAGTACGACCATTATGAGTTCTTGGTTATGCCCTTCGGCGTGACCAATGCTACAGCAGTGTTCATGAGTCTCATGAACATGATCTTCCAGCCTTACCTCGATCGTTTTGTCGTAGTCTTCATCGACGACATATTGATCTACTCGACCACTGAGGAGGAGCATGCCTACCATTTGCGGGTTGTACTGGATACACTCTGAGGGCACCAGCTTTATGTTAATCTCTCGAAGTTCCAGTTCTGGATTCGAGAGGTTCACTTCTTGGGGAATGTCATCTTGGAGGCAGGATTTGTTGTGGATCCTGGGATGATCGAGGCAGTACTTGCTTGGGATCCACCCAGGAGCGTGACGGAGGTGCGGACTTTTCTAGGACTGTCTCGGTAATTTAGGAGATTTGTGCCAGAATTATCCAGAGTTTCATCACCGCTTTCAGCTTTTACGAAGAAGGGGAAACCCTGCGTGTGGTCAGATAGATGTCAGCATAGCTTTCAGGATCTCAGACATGGATTGACCAATGCGCCCATCTTGAGGCTACCGGAGGAGGGCGTTAGGTATGTGGTTTACTGAGACGCATCTGGGACCAGACTCGGGTGTGTCCTGATGCAGGAGTGGGAAGTGATCGCCTATGGTTCATGGAATTTGAGGCAGCACGAGAAAAACTATGCTACCCATGACCTAGAGTTAGCAGCAGTGGTCTTCGCCCTGAAGATGTGGCGACACTATCTGATGGGTGAGCGCTTTACAGTCTACTCTATCCACCAGAGTCTCAGGTACATTTTCTCACAGAAGGACCTGAACCTGAGACATCGGCGATGGCTCGAGTTCTTAGAGGTCTATGACTTTAAGATAGTCTATACTCTTGGGAAGGGAAACGTAGTAGTTGATGCTCTCATTGGAAGATTAGGCATTAAGCTACGTGGAGAGGTGATGGAGCAGTTAGCTGCTTTGCAGATATCCTTCATGTATAGAGATGGGGCAGCCTTTCTACAGTCCCTCACAGTCACTCCTCCACTAAAAAAGCGGTTCAGAGAGGCACAGCGTGGGGACGTTGACTGTGAGACGTGACGTGCTTAGATTTCCACAGGGCAGGCGCCTGATGGATTTTATGAAGGAGGACAGCACGTCATTCTCTTCAAGGGATGTACCATGGTACCAGTTTCACTGTAGGAGGAAGTTTTGAGGGAGTTTCACACTTCCCCTCTAGCAGTACATCCTGGAGTGGTGAATATGTACCAGGACCACAGACGACAGCACTAGTGGTCGGGTATTAAGAAGGCTGCAGCAGAGTTCGTTTCACAATGCCTTACTTTCCAGCAAGTGAAGGCAGAGCACCAGGTACCAGCAGGCTTGGTACAGCCCTTAGAGGTTCTGGAGTTGAAGTGGGATGAGATATACATGGATTTAGTGATGGGGATTCCACGTACATCTTGGGGGCATGACTCTATCTGGGTGATCGTCGACCGACTCACCAAGTCGGCACACTTCCAACCGATTAGAGAGCAGGGCTCAGTAGAGAGCTTGGGATGCCTCTACGTTCAAGAGATCATACGACTTAATGGTGTTCCATCGTCTATCGTCTCTAATCGAGACGCTCGCTTTCTTACTGGCTTTGTAAAGGGTTGAAGGAGGCATTTGGGACGCAGCTACGCCTGAGCACTACCTTTCATCCTCAGACGGATAGCTAGACAGAGGGGACCATTCAGACTCTCGAGGACACGCTCCATGCATGTGTCCTTGAATTTGGTCCCATCTGGGAGGATCACCTACCCTTGGTGGAGTTTTCATACAACAACAGTTACCACTCCACCATCGGGATGGCACCTTATGAGGCATTGTACGGCCAACCTTGCAGATCACCTTTGTGATGGACTGACCTAGGGGAGTCAGCACTTGTATGACCAGAGATGGTTCAGGCTATGAAGGAGAAGGTGCAAATCATCCAGGAGCAGATGAGGACTGCATAGAGCAGACATAAGTCCTATGCTGATAGAAGATGGATACCACTAAAGTTCGAGGATGGAAACCATATTTTCTTACGGTTCTCACCTCGATGTGGATTATAGATATTTGACCGGGGTGGCAAGTTATCTCAGCGCTTCATCAGACCATTCCAGGTCCTCAGCAGGGTAGGCGAGGTGGCTTACCGCCTGTCCCTTCAACCTCAATTTCACCGAGTACACGACGTCTTCCACGTATCTTAGCTGAGGAGATACGTGCACGACCCAAACCACATCATTGATAACGGTGAGCAGGACATCGATGATGGTGCGACATTCACAGAGGTCCCAGTGGAGATCGAGGATTGATAAGAGGGGGTCCTACTTAGATGGTCGATTCCTTTAGTGTGCATCTGTTGGCAGCACAGGAACCTCCAGGAGAGCACATGGGAGCAGGAGGATCAGATAAATGCTCAATACCCTCATGTGTTTCCCTAGTTTATGTTGTAGCTTTACGGAGACATAAATACCTGAGGTGGGAGTAATGTAAAGACCCAGAAATTTCAAGGGAATTTTTTTATTAAATACTTTGGAATTTTATGAGTCTTTTTCTTGTGACGTCACTTGATTCTGATGCCCGGTGTGCCCAGAATCAGTTTCCAAAGTTTAGCTTGGGTACGTTCAGTGAACAAACGAGCGAGTTTTCCTATATTTTGAACTGGTGGTTGGAATTGAAATCTTAAGGCACCGATAAACTCGCAGCGTCGGTATTCTATTAAGGGGACCATTACCGCAGTTGCGTTTTAAGCGGGTTGAGAATTATTTTTGGGGGAATTATATTAAAATAAATAAAATTGGTGGATCACAATTTTATTTTAAGGATGGTGGTTATTTCCTCCCAAGGGGAGTTAGAGGTGGGTCCCACACCCACATAACCTTCCATGAGAGGATATTTGTGGGGTGGGACCCACACATGACCTAAACCCTTGAACTCCCCATAACTCTCATAAACCCCCATTAAACTGCCATGTTTAATATTGATAACTCTCCCAATATTAATGAGACTCTTCCTATCCCCCCTCTCTCTTTTTAAGTTTTCCAACATACTTTAATTAATGAATTGAACCTCTTAAATTAATTAATTATGTGTTTTGAATTTTGAATTGGATGTGTTAATAAAATATTATCCAACCTAATATTTTATTTTTGGAAGGAGCTTTGTTGTGTGGGAAAAACATTGGGGAGAGCACTTGAGTTTTTAAAGAACACCGACTCTCTGACGAAGAACGACCTTCCGACTCGGCGAAGAATGCTCAATGCTTCTCCAATCCTTTTCTTCCTCCGCGTTAAGTGAGGAGACTCTACCATGGGGAACTTTCCAACAACGATGGTTCTTTCTCCAACGTTGATGGAGCGACATCGCTTCCTGCGTCTTTGACGAACAAATCATATTCGAGGTAGGGGAATTAAGTTTAATTTTGATGGATTAAAATTGTGCCTCGTTTTTTGTTGAACATCTTGTTTGTCTGGCCTATTTCTATCGCTTAACGCAGAGGGTGTGGGCCAAACGAACACGGCCCGATGACCCTCTGTTTGATTTTATTTATTTTTTGGAATCGGTGACTGGAGGCGGAACGCGGAAGAGGCCGGCAGAGGAAGGGCCGTCATCTCACACACAAAGAAAAGTTGCGGCCAAGCAGGCCACGGTGGAGGAAGCATGGCATCGTCGCGCCATACCGAGGATATGGAGTCGCGGCCAATGCAGGCCATGGAGGAGGAAGTCGGCGCCATCGCATCGGCTGTACGGAAGGAATCGTGGCCCACTTCACGGACCGCTTCAGCGGAAGAACCATCCGGCCTGTCGGCTGGCCAGGTGGAGGAGAGCCGCGACACCCGGAGGGCGCGGCGCTGGAGAACCCGCGGGCCGCTTGCGCCAGAAGGCCAGCCATCCAGTTAGAAAGGGCAGCGTCGCTTGGTGTCGCCGGTTCGGGCACCCCCCCCCCCCGGACCGCTCGGCCTTTGGGTCGAGCGAGCCGGGTAACTCCCAACCGGGTTGCGCCATGAATTTTCTTCGGTCCGGTCCAACACCCCTACCGGGTCGGACCCGTCAAAGCTGGGTTAACCCGACCTGCCAGCCCACTGGGCTTAATGGGTCGAGCTCATTTTCACTTAAAGGAGAATATCTTGAGGACCGTGCGTCCGAAAGACACGCCGTCTGCGGCACTGGGACCCTATCAACGAGGCGGTCCTTTTGAGATACTCTAATTTTGTTTTGGAAAAATTTGGTAAACGCCTGGGTTTGGAACGAGTATATTTCCAACCGGGCCCCTGGAATGGAAAATCCAATATCTCTCAGACCGGGCGTCTGTTTGATGCGCCGTCTGTCACGTTGGGTTCCTTTTGATGAAACGGAACTTTGGGATACATAAACTTAGAACTTCATGACAGTTGATGTATTTACCCTTTTACTCAAGAAGCGGACCCTCCCGGAATCGAGTACGCTGTGTGCGGGAACCCTAGAGCTGGCTGCGACTGCGACGACTACCATGCTGGGATCCTCTGTGGGTTTGACAACGATGATGACTGTACTTTGATCCTACGTGGGTTCGGCAGTGAGGACGACTGTACTTGGATCCTCTGTGGGTTTGGCAGCGATAACGATTGTACTTGGATCCTACGTGGGTTCGGCAGTGATGGTTACTATACTTGTATCCTACATGGGTTCGGCAGGGAAGACTTATGTACTTGGATCCTACGTGGGTTCGGCAGAGGAGATGATTCAGAGGCTACATCTAATAATCTCTACCCCTCTTCGTGAGTAGTATACCTGTGTGAGCTAAGTCCTGACTTTAAATCATTATCATTGATGTGATTGACTTCTTTCCTATTTGGACCGGGTTGTGCTTGGGCGTAGGAGTTGGAGCAAAACTAAAATTCATGACTTAGGTATATGTATGAGCATATTACTAAGTAGAGTTGGTTGATACATCGTGTTTGTATCTTTCCTTTTTGGTTTATCCTTCATGGATTCTAAGAGACCTGCGTGGGTCTTGGGGTCCCGACTGAGTATCGTTATACTCACCCCGGCACGGGGAATGCCTGCACTACATTGTGTTGGTTGCAGACGACGGACAGCACTGATCGTGGTTGAGGCTTGTGGAGCTGGACGGTATCCGGAGGTGGACTACCTGGCGGGATGTACACGGTATGGACGGACGGACCCGAGGTACCTACGAGACTATCTATACCCACACTTCTGGTGGGAATTCCGGAGGGTGCCTCGGTGGTTGCTTCTTTACTTTATAGCTATTGTACTTTCTATCTCAGTTGTACTGTACTTTCAGTTGGGTTTGTATACTGGCCCATTTACTTTCCAGCACTTACTTTTGTACTCAGTTTTACTTAGTGCTTACTTCACTTGTGTACTCTGTTGTGTTTGTTTACTTTTATAAAGGCAATGTCTTCCCTTTTTTCAAGATTTAAACCTTTGGTGCTAGTCACCATCCCCAGGCCTACGGAAGGCAGGCTTGGGGTAGTCACGACACGGGCCCCGAGGACAGGTCATGACAACTATTAATTTCAATTGAGTTTTATTCTACATAGTATTATGGGTATTTTTAAGTAGTCTGGAATCACTATTAAAAATGTGTTTTTTCAATGAAATGTTGGTATCCAACCTCATGTTTAAGCAGATCGTTAGGTTTGGGAACATAACTTTTGATAAATAACATTACTTTTAGATCCTCATATTTGAAGTGAACATTAGGTTTGGGAACCTAACTTTTTTGGAATAACTCTTCATTTAATTATATAATATTTTGTATATTAACCTAACATTTTGGAATCAACCAAATGCTGTGAACTATATTTTTCGATTTATCCTCATGTAGAAAAACTCAATGTTAAATTATTCATCTGCGGGATTTTGAATTTTGGATATTTCTGATATTTTTGCATTGGTATTTCTAGAGTAAATATATCATTTAAATAGATTCAATTACCATTTCATAGATAGTTATACAACTAACTAAATCATTATTATTTCTATGTTAAGTTATTATTTTCAATTATTGATTAAATTTAAATTTCAAACATGAAAAAAAAATTGAAAATAACAATTTATCTTGTAATATTTTTGGATATTCTTTACCATAATCAATTCATATTTTTTATTTATTCTCAATGTATTTATTTGTTTTATATTATAGAGTAGAATATTTTTAATCAACTCTCTACTTATATGAAGTTCTGTAATATTAATTTCTTTATAAATTTATCAGGACAATCTGAGAATATTACTAATATTGTAGTTGACAAATCTATATGTCAATCATCTACTATAGTTCTTTGATGTTATTTATAAGGACTAAACTTTGGATTTTTCCAATTATCATCTACTATTATATATCCATCCTACTAACTAATAAGTTATTTCAACAACTACTATGTTTATATGGACATTTCTCTATTGAAACTAGAAGTTTATTTAAAAAGACTATATTATAATGACTTTCTTATATTTCTATGAAGATCTCATATTTTTTTTAGTATCAATATTTACATTTGAATGCTTTCAATGGTTTTTTCTTCAACCAATATCTTTTATTATTTTTTTAAACACTATGGTTAAGAGTGTTTTGAGTACTATTGTTTGTCTTATTAGATTCATGTTAAAATATTTTAATAAAGTTCTAGTTTCTTTCACACAATTTTTAATTACCCTTAGAAAAGGATATTCTAGTGTAAATCACCAAGCTCATGGAGATTACTTGGTGTAGTGGTCTAGGGAACCTTTATGCCTTTGAATACTATAAAAATTATTGTGTTATTTTCATTATTTCTCTACATCATAATATATTTGAATAAAATTGAATACTATTTATTTCCAAATCTCAAATTAGGATCTATTTTAAATAATCCATGTGTTTTTAAAAGGACAAAATTCACCCCCCCCCCCCCACTTGTTTCTTCAAGTCTATTTTAACCTAACAGTTATTTTTCTTTTATTTGATTATATAATTGTATTTTATTCGTTGTTTTATTAGTTTATATAGAAGTTGTAAATTACGGAATGATGATATAGGTGTGATCTTTATTCTACGTTCCATATGTCTTAGCATGGTAGTATTTTCATCACTTTCTTTCCACCTTTATATGTTTTAGTGAATAATGTCTTGTGGGTTTATCAGATGGTATTCATGAGCCCAACAGGAACAAGTTCAGGATTTTGTGTATACATGAATTAACATGGTCATAATTTTTAATGATTAATTAGGTTGATCCTACATCCCATGGTCCTTCTTGCTTCTTCATACATAGATTTATAGTCTTCTCAGAAAATTATAGGCATTTGGAATTATACTAAAAAAAATAGTCTTTGGGGATTCATTTTTAAAGTTTTATCTA
Source organism: Viscum album (assembly GCA_963277665.1). Classification (NCBI taxonomy): domain Eukaryota; kingdom Viridiplantae; phylum Streptophyta; class Magnoliopsida; order Santalales; family Viscaceae; genus Viscum; species Viscum album. The sequence goes on from OY728141.1 coordinate 778,931,973, forward strand.
TACTTCCCTAAATTTTTCCTTCCATTATTTGTCAAATTATATTGTCTTTAAGTTCTATATAAATAAATGCTACCATTTTTCAATGGCCACTACTATAATTCTGAGCTTTTTCATTGGGTGAAACTGGGTTCCTATGAAATAGTGGTCAATAAGATCTTAAAAAACCCAAAACCCCTCAACTCCACACACATAGTTATAGCCTTTTATGCCATCCTGTAATTATTTTCCTAACATTTTCTATCACCCCCTCCATGTATATCTCCTTAGACTAGTGCGCATGACCCCCGAAAACTTCTCTCCTTCATATGGCTTTTATTCTCCCCATCTGAGCCCCCTCTCTTCCCCCTAGACAATTATGCATCCATTACACCTTTTATAATTTCCTAGATAATTTTACTTGCATCAAACCATTGAGTTATGAATTAAATATAGATATCAACTAAATTATCTCAACTAAAAAAATTAATTGTTTTATTTTTGTAACAATAGGGACATGTTGATTTTTTGGGATTTATGGTTTGTTTATTCTAATTTTCAAATTATGATTCTCCTCCATGGATTCCAAGGAATTTTAAGATTTAATTTTTTGATTATTTGAGTTTTAATAGTTTAAGAAACTTGTTTGAAACTATAATTTTACTACCAAAATTGATATATTTTTTAGTATTTATTATTTTAATATTTATGTATTTAATTGTGTTACTATATCTTTATATATAATATTTCTAATAACCTATTATATATATATATATATGTAAATAATCCTTTATTTTATATATTTATAAAATATATAAGTATATAATAAATATTATAGATAATGTATGTTCATTTTTCATACATATTAAAATTTCAATTTTATTCATTTTATAATACTTTCATTTCAAACACAAAATATGTTATGATATAATAATTTATAAATATAATGTATTTATATATATAATCATATTAACTATATTACTTTTCAAATTATGTGAAAATATTTTATTATTTTTTATATTATATATATATATATATTTAAGACTGTTTTGAATATACATTTATTCATTTTTTCTTTATAAGTAATTTTATTTTTATACTTTTAATTTTTAATTATATGTGTAAATCATAAAATTATTTTTATTAAAAAATATTTTAAAAATGTTTTATACTTATTTATACCATATTTATGGTTTTTTAAAAACATAAATATTTTAAATTAATTTATTCATAACCTTTTTTATTCAAATATATTTGGAAATTATTTATTTGATTATATTACTTTATTTATATTACATTTCTAACTCATTTTTAAAAAATTATTATATTTTTATTTTTTTATCATACTGATTATATTGATTATTTATTATGAGAAGCAATATTATTGTTTTGAAATATATTAAAAAAAATTAGTTTACGATAATATAAATTTGAATAAAAAATTTAAGTAAACTAAACATCAAATATTATATAAATTTTAATTTATATTCAAATATATTACTAAATAAATAATATCAATAAAAATATATCTTATATATGTCAATATTAAGAAATAATTAGTAGAGAAAACGGGTTTTTCATGTTGTTTTTTTTATTTTAACATCGGTAAATAAGTGAACTTTTTGTGAGAAACATTATCAATATGTTTTTTAAGTTGGTTATTTTAACAGATGTAAAAAATGACTTCCATGCATATTATAATAAAAATTGGAATTGAAAACCCTACTAGAATAAAAATTTAGGAAGCTTTCTGTGTTTATTATTTTATAAATGATGTGGAAGTTCTTTTTTTTACATTGGTTATTTCATTAAACCAACGTAAAAATCCAAACTTCCACATTGGTTATAAAATAACTGATATGGAAAACCCTCCTAAAATTAAAAATAAAAGGACTTTATAATCATAAAATAATTGATGTTGAAGTTTTTTTTAAGTCATTTTTATAAAATAACAAACATAAACTGATGTGGAATTTATTTTTTACATCAGTTATAAAAATAACCAATGTAAAAAATGATTTTTTTTTTAAATTAAATAATACCCTACCCAAACCAATAATAAAATAAAATATATTGTAAAAAGAATTAAAATATTAAAAAATATTAAGAAAAAAAGAAAAATCTAATTCTATTTTATAATAACTTTTTATATCACAGCTTTGTTAGAATTACAAGAACATTACAATTTGAAATTTAAATTTCAAAATCTACATTACCAATATAAAGAGATAAACTAAAACCAAATCAACATTGTAAAATAATCATCCCATGATCCCTATTGATGATTTATCTCAACTCAATTATAAGGTCAAGAATTATCGAGAAGCTAAAAATAAGAAGAAAATATTCTACGTTTATTCTCATTATAGTGAAAAAATAACTAAAATGAAAAGTTATTATAAAATCTATTCTTTTTGAAATCTATAATTATACTAGTTATAATTATTTCATACATAAATAAAAAAGCATAATGTCCACATTTTTCTACTCCTCAATGATAAAATTTACTTCTTAAAATAATTTTTCAATTTAAAATATCATTTTAAATATCTGATAAATTGAAGTACTTATAAGAGAATTCACTTTTTCACACACATATTTGATCTTCTTTATCCTTTTTCTTATTAACTTATTTTATTAATTATATTCAATATTTTAAAATGATATGTATAAAAAAATATATTATATATGTATTAAAATAATAAATCTTACTTCTATAATACATCTTTAAATTTTTATCTCATGTCTCCATGTATAGATCATTACCAGTAAGCTATCTTTTCTTATAAAAAATACAGAACACAAAATGGTCATTAATATAAAAAAAATATGGTGAGTGGTAATTTAATTAAAATAATATAACTTTATGAAATATATTTTTCATACCTATCAAGATAAGGAAGAATCCAACACTTTAATGCTTCATTTTTAAATATTTGGAAAATATATTTTAATCTTTATTCATCATGAATTATATTTATTATTAGAGAAATAAAATATGGGTTCATGAATCCATACACTGATGTTGTATCATATTGAATAAAAATTATATGAAGATACCGAATAAAAAATAAAAATTAGTAGTGTGTCGGTTCAAATTAGTATAACTCAAAAAAAATATAATAATCAATTTTCATGGAAATGAATTGAATCACTGGGAAGTACAACATATATTTAGTTATAATATCTAAGATACTCCTTTAACAAATCATCAACGTATAATTGTTCCCATAAAATTAATCATTTATTAGTAGCTTATAAACACCCAATAACGTAAATTCATACAATGAAAATTTAGAAATAATTTCATAAAAAGTAGAGTGTGAATTCAAATAGGGATCAACAAAATTTTTCTTTCTATATAGAATTTATTTAACAATAATGTATTCATTTAATATATATATATATATATTCAAAAAAATAAACATCAATATTAAGTAAAGGATATAATCTATTCATTCCCCCAATGATATGTTTTTATAATAGTCTAAATGACCAATGTAAAAAATGTCTAACACTTTTTCCAAATATAGAAACCTCCTCAGTAAATAATGGTACTCTATGAGATTAATCTATAATATTCTATATTTTTACCAAAATCTAATCTATATCAACATACTAATGATGTGATTTATCCCTAATATAATGTATGATCTCATTTTCTAAAACTTGATATTGGGGATCCTAAATATATAACTCATAGTAGAGACGAGAGGAATATATAGGTAGAGGTGGAGGAGTGGGATATTTTTATATCCAAATATTTTTGAATTTTTGGTCTTTAAATAATATATTTGATATTGTGTAGTATATAAAACATCGAGCATTAATAAACCATTATATTTTAATATTTAAATATGATTATTATAACCTAGCCATTATATTGGTAGATATAAATAGGAGTAATTGAATTATGAAATATTTTTAGATAATTTCTCCTCAATAAAAATGTATTGATTAATACCTAGGTAATAATAACTCAATTTAAAATAAATTGACATAATATTAAAGGAGATATTTTTCAAGAAACTAATTTATGTGAGGAATCAATTTTTATCAAATTAAAATAAGTTAATCACTATATATGGTGATTTTAATTAAATTTATAGATCATATATGTAAATAAAATAATTTAACATTCTTCTAATGGTGGTTACTTGATAAGGAACGGGTATAAATTCATTTTATACTCTATTATACATTTTCTTCAAAAATGGTTTTTATTAAATTTTTTGTACAAATATTATTATTAATTTCTAACAATTTTAGAAATTTTATTTGAAAAAATAGACATTATTTTTTAAATTATCATATTATTTTGATGAAGTTTTATGATTTTTATTAAAATATTTATTTTTTAGTGGATAGTAAAAAATGTCAATTTTTGAAGAACTTCCATTTCTTTTATTTAAATCAATTAACTTAATATTATCATTTCATTTTGGTTTTGGTTTTAAAGTAACAAAATATAATTTTTATTAAATATTATAAAATTAATTTCATAGGAATCATTATTATATTTTATTTTATTTATAAGTTCATTTGTATTATTAGAAACATATTTTTTCTAAAAATTGTTTTTCATTGCTTTTTCCGCACATATATTCAAATTAATTTCTTAAAATTATAAAAATTGAAACATAAAAAATTAAATTAATATTTTAAATTAGGATATTTAAATTTATTAATAATTTCATTTTCATTTTTGTTCATAATTAATAGTAATCATGCAAAAATTTTATCACTTCGTTAATGGGTAAAATGGGTCAAACAAGGTTAAAACTATGGGATAAGGTATAAAAGTCAACCCAAAACAAGCCTTTATTTCATGTATGAGTTCAATTCATTGAAAAAATTACTATATTTAGAAATATCTCATTTTTACCACTTGAATTTTATTACAACCTTTATATTATATCAAGTTAAGAATTATTACAAAATGTCACTCTCTATCTCTTATTATGTTATCATAATATGGATATATATATAAATTATATACGAATAAATACAGATGATAAAATTGATTAATAATAAAAAGTATTTATGATAGTAATTTTTTAATTTTTTATGATAAAATAATTACATAGAACATTTTCAAAACACTAATGTAGTGCTTTGTATATAGTAGAAAAATCAAGTAAATAATTTTAAAAATATTCAAAGTATTATTTTTTGATTATTTATGGTGTTCCAAGAATTAATTAGATTAATATAAGATATCAGTGATGGTTAAATTATTTATAATTTAATTACATTATTATCATGATGCCTTTAAAGTCAAGGTAATTCAGTAGTCATGAAAATGACATTAAATGTTATTTAATGTTTAAACATTATTCTTAAAAAATAAAAAAATCATAAAAATCCAATATTAACTCAATTGGATGGGAAATTTTCAATAATATCATTCATTTTTCATGTATTTATTAGTTTTAATTTTTAATATTACTTTCATGACCCTTAGAGATTGAAAATTATATTACCACGGTTAAAGTTAAAAGGGTTAATGAGGGAGTAAACTATGATATATGGTTCAAAATTATATATAAACATGTCTAATTTTAATTTTTTAAATTTATTTTGAACTTATCATCCTTTTATTCTATTATATGGTAATTTTTAGCTATTTTAAATGAGTTTGACACATATTATATATATTAATATTTTATGTATTTATAACATTTCCACCCACCTCACATATAAAAGAACGCCTCCTCTCCTATATTCCTCGCTCCTCTTGAGCCATTTATCTCAAAAAAGATCTAAAAAATCCATTCCAAACCTTCCTTACAGTATCATATAGGTTCTATTATCACCAATAGACCATCCTTTACGGATAAAGGTGTAAGTCAATTGAGGTTTCTCAAAGAAGATGAATAACTCTTAACTGAGTATTTTCATGTTTATTGCTTCTTCCACCTCTATAAAACCTTATATAATCAAGATCATATAATAACATTAGTATATTATATATAATTAAATTTTATTATTTTTATTTAAAAAATATTATTCATATCTATTTCCATCCATTGAGAAATAAAAGTATCGCTCATGAGCATATACAGACTACCATCTCCACGAACTGATGTATTCAATTTTTCATCACCGCCTCTCATGGATGGTTAAAAAAATGTAAAAAATTAAGATATATTATATTTATGAAAAAAATTATTTAATAAGTATAATATATTACTAACCATCTTATCGTTATATACATTGGAAAGTAATAATATTGCGCATACGTATGTGTGGACTACCACCTCCACGAAGCAATGTGATTCATTTTTCATTGATTTATTTTGTGGATGGTAATAAGGATGGAAATAATGAATAAATAATAAAGTTATGACATGTTTATTATCATAAAAAAGTAAAATATTATCTACTTTATTTATTTTTTACCTAGTAGAAAAAAAAGACAATTTCGTTCATGCGTACAAAGGGACTACCATCTCAATGAAACTATGTGATTAATTTTTCATGACCACCTTATATAGATGGTTAGAAATATATATTTAATGTATAAAAATATATAATTATAAAATATTTAAGAATATTTATTTGTTTTTATAATGAATTATTTGACCATGTTCACTGCACCAATGTTATTTTGAGGTTATAAATTAAATATCTGACATCAAATTAACTTATTTAGTAACAAAATAAAACATGTTAATACATGAAATAAAAGGAATAATAATAATGTTATAAAATTTAAAAAGTTTATAATGATATTATAAAATTAATATATTTTATTTTTTAGAAGTTAGATAATGTAAAAATATTAATTGGACTTAATGTAAGGGATTTCTAGTCTCAAATTCCTTTCATTCAGACTCATGTCATTTTCATCGCATGTTTTCTTTTATATGGTATATATACTACCATATGGATGTATTTATAATTTGGTTACTTTAAATAATGTGTTTTAAAAATTCTTTCAAATTTATCACCTTCAATGCTCTTTTGATTAAAAAGTTGCCAAAGTGCTGTGAGATTTTTCCTTAAAATCTTATTTTAAAGTATTCATTTAAACTCTTTCTCCTTTATATCCATGTTCTTTAAAAGATTCCATGTATGTTATTATTTATAAAAAAATTGAATTTAATTTTAATCTACCATTTACATTCTTTAAAAAAAATAAAAAGAATCTTTTTAACATTTGGCATACTGGTCATTTTGGTGTTTTTACCAAAGTGTTAAAGAATGTTTTTTTAATATAAGGATTGGCCATATTCTCCCATAATTATATCCAATATTCATTATAAATATTCCTATACAATTTTTCATTTTTTAAATAATATCATATTATCAATCTTCTGGGAATGTTTTTTATAAATAGTTTTCAAAAGAAAGAAATATTTCACAATATTTTTATATGAAAATGGAAAGTGTTTTTCTTATGAGATCAAATGAAATTTTCAGTGTTTTTATTATGAAAAATTGAAATGTTAAAAAACATTTAGCCAGGATATATTATATGATCATTATAGATGATTATAGGTGATCTAGTTATAGCTCGTAATGATTACTAAGCCTGATATAGATCACCAACGCATTGGCTAATGATTAGTCATTGAAGGGAAAAAATGAGGGAGATAACCAGATAGGTTACCCATTTATAATTAACTAATATTTAGTTATTATAACATGGGTTAAACATGATTTAACACATGTTATTAATATGATGCTCTGAGATACCTATTTTATTCTTTCAAATGGTTTTTATAAAAATGTTTTCATTTTATTGGGTAAGGAAAGATTATGAACTTTTAAAGGTGGATGTTTTGTTTTAGAAATAAAATTTTTAATGATTTTTCATGTTCTTCAAGATGCCTTCATGGTTTTATTATGATTTTTAATTTTTTTGAAATGTATTATTTTAGAAAATATTTATTTTACAATATGGATATTTTTTATTTATATATTCAATTTTTTATTGTGAAAAGGTAAACATTTTCATGGGTTATTATATTTTTAACTATAATAATGGGTTTCTATTTTATATATCCATTACTAATATTTTTATGATCATACCATATTTTCAAAAACAAATCATAGGTCCTAAGGATGCGTATAAACTATTATGAATTCTGGAATTGAAAAATGAAATTTATCTTGAATAAAATAAGTGTTTCATTAATGAACCAATATTGTAAACCTAAGAATCATGTTTTTTTGGAATAAAATAGAAACTCTTTGTCATTTTTCATAATGTAATATAATGGTTTTGCTTATTCTCTAAATTTCTATACCTAAAATGTCATGGAAATATAAAAAAGTGAAAACCATATTATAAATCATGTAATTATGGTTTGATTAAGTTATAGTTAGAATTAGAACAAGGGTTTACGTAACTATAGAGGTAATTCTGTTGTTTGATGAGAAAACATTAGGGGTTAATATGATGGTTATAAATATATTAGTGTTTATCTTATTCATAAGATTGTTTATTATGATTTTATTTGATATAATAAAACTAACTGTTTTTTTGTTTATGTAAATTTCTAGAACTATAAATAACCAAGTAAATAATGGTTGTGAAGGACAATGTAGTAGTTTTTTTAATGTGAATCCAAATGAAATATGAGTTGAAGTAAAAAAATATTGTGGTTATACCAAACATTTTATCTCAATATATTATTAAAAACCTAAACCTAGGTGAGTTTCGTAATATTCAAAATAAGATAAAAATGGTGTTTCATGGAATTTCAAGTGATAAAGATCATAAAAGTAAAAAGATTCAACTCCTTAAATATCAATAATATGGGAGAAAGCACCCAAGGAAATATCTCAAAATAATAAGAATATGTTTTAAATGTAGAGAGTACATGTATTATACAAATCAATGTCTTGGATTGAAAGCTCGTGAAAGAGAACAAAAAGATCATATGAATAAAAAATTAGAAAATTTATGCATTGAAGATGAAGAATCTTCGAATAACATATAATTAGTAGGTGTTATATGAATACTTTTTCTTGTATTTAAGGTAAAAAGCATTATTATATTGAAATTGATGAATCTAAGGACATGATTCATATTTTTTATTATAGGAAGACTGTTTTAAGGAATAATACAAATATTCCTAGTCAAAGTATTATAAATAAATTTAAATGATTAAAGTTTATATATAAATGGTTTCAATAGTTATAATTTAGTGGAATTATATTTAAGGGTTGATAAATTAATGGATGATCATAATTATGAATGGAATGATACTCTTTTGAATTTTTATGTGATGGGAGTACCTTGGAGACATTTATTTAGTTTTAAAATATGTTTGAGTTATATGTAACTCATAAGTTTAAAATGTGAAAAGGTTATTTGAGTAAAAATTAATTTACATTTAGTGGAAATAAGTTGAAATTTATTGATAAAATTTAGGGATAATATGATATTTGATATTAAATTAATTATGGTTAATTGGGATAAAATGGTTATTACATTTTGGTAACATGTGATTTAACATATAGATAACCATTAGATTGAAAATATATTTAGTGACTAAGTGATTATTATTTTTTAAGAAACTCACTTTATTGAGAACTTTATATGATTAAAGTAAATGGAAATATTTTTTTCTAATATGGGATTTTATTTGGTGAATAAATTTTTAATTATCTTTTGGAATCATATGTTATTTTATTATGGATATGTGGTGATTTTGGTTATTTATGAAAAATATTTTCATATTTTTATAATATGATTATGGAATTTACATTTTTTGGGTGTGACATTGAGAGTGAATAATTTTTTTGAATATGAATGTTAAATGGATATTGGGATAATTTTTTATTATATATTTTTTATCATTGGGTTTCAATATTCATTTATCATGTTTGGAATATTTTTGACATTAATTATTTATGGAATAGTTTAATATTAATTTTAGATGTTATTTTTTATGTTTAGAGATTGATAATGGTTTATTAATATTGTAAATTATTTTAATGTGAAAAGTAACACTAAATTATTAAGGTATTAATTTAAAAACCCTTCTGTAAGTATAAATTTGTAGAGATACATTCATTTATAAAGTAATAAGTTTCCTAGTATTGACCTTGAAACTAAATTTCATAATAAAATCTCTATCTCATTTTATTAATATGATATGATTAATCAATTTTTATGGAATCAAAACAAAATTATGAGAATTTAATTTCTTTAAGGGGTTAAAATTTAACACCCCAATAATTTAGAATTTATTATATGTAACTAATATATTAAATAGTGTGTGGTCCACTCAACACCAATCTTAAACAAACCATGATATAGTATTATTTAAATATGACTATTATAAACTAGTTGTAGTATTAGTTGGTATTAATAGGAGAAACCACATTATGAAATATTTTTAGATAAGTTTTCCATAATACAAATGTAATGATTAATTCTTTGGAATTAATAAATAAATTTTAAATAAAATCATATAAGATTGAATGAGATATTTTTCAAGAAAAAAAAATTTGGGAGAAATATATTTTTATCAAATTAAATTAAGTTAATCACTATAGATGCTGATTTTAATTAAATTTATAGATCATATATATTAATAAAATAAATTAACATTTATCTAATGGTGGTATATTAGATAAGAAATGTGTATAAATTCATTTTATATATTAGAAAAAAATTTCTTTGAAATTATTTTTAATAAATTTTGTTCATAGATATTTTGATTAATTTCTGCCACTTAGAAATTTTATTTTGAAAAATGGAAAAAAATTGGAATCACTATATATATAAATAACATGAACTTACACTCTTATATATGTTTATAAAAACATAAACATTATATTTCTGGATTTGGTACTGATGAAGGCGACCTAATTTTTACCATCCAAAATGTGTGTAATCAAAATAAAATATTGAATCACTTATATTTATAATGACCTTTTAGGTTTAGAGTTTTAGAGATTTAGGAAAAAGTCACACATAAACAATACTCGTGTCCTTAAATGCGAATTTTCCCCACTTAACCCTTATTTTCTAATTTCACATTAATTCTGCATCATCTTCTATATGAAGTTATGAATAGTTGATTAAAAATCATTCTTGATAACCTGGGGAAAATTAAACATAATAAGGTTTAGGTAAAATTTTTGGTAAGTGTAAACATAACCAATGACAATTAAATATAATCAATTATCATAATAATTTAATAACGGAATGACAACATAATTGGAGTGCATGATAAAATCATAAAATAACTCATACCCATAAATACATGAATCATCAATCATGAAACATGGTATAAGGATTTAACAATGGAAAGAGTGAAAAGAATCAATAAGCATGAGCCATGTTGTATCAATCTTGATCAAAGGAAGCATTTACAACTATAACAATTATAATTAAATCATATTGGTATCTTGAAACATCATATTCATAGAATATATACATAAACCATAAAAATTAAATAACCATATGGTCAAATTATAATATAATTCTAAATATAAAATAATCATTTCATAATAAATTGGATCACTATCTAGGAACACCTATCAAATAAGCTATATCGATCTCACCTGGATAAATCTTGGTGCACCCATCATATATAATGTCCATGAACCATAAATAAATTATACCGATCTTACACTTCATCATAAAACTCAAAGAAAAACAATAATTATTCTATTAATAACTTGATTAATCAATGTAAAATAAATGGTTTCCATTAAATCTCTTTGAAACCTGATTAACCTATAAAAAAAGACGGGTTCCTTGATAATCTTATTAAAACATTATTATACCATGGAAAATAAATGGTTTCCTTAATAATATCATTAAAACATGATTAACCTATGGGAGAGAAATGGGTTCCATAAACATATATTTGAAACGTGATTAAACTATGTAAAAGAAGCAAGTTCTATTAAAATCTCTTTTACACGTGATTAGCCCATATAAAAGAAATGGGTACTTTGTCAATCTCTTTGCAACATGATTAACCACTGAAACAAATGGGTTCCTTGAAAATCTACATGAAATAATACTAATCCATCCAGATAAATAATTAGGATGGTATCATTTCAAAATATCCCCAATTAATAACAAGTAATAATAAGGTTTGTTGACATTGATTAATAGAAATACCATTAAAATATCGTTAGAAACAAATTTGAGGAAAATAACCATTTCATTTTAAAAATCACTTTAAAAAAATAAAAATTCAAAAAATATTGTGAAAACCATTTCATTTGAAAAAAAAAATTGCAAACATATAGAGGAAACATCAAATAAAATAATGGGAATGATAGTGGGTAAATCATTTCATGTCATAAATGTTAAAAAATAAAAATTCTTTCCAAGACATTATGAAAAGGGGTAAAAGTTACCCATTTGGAAAATGTTTTGAACATTCCTTTTCAAACCATTTAAAAAAGGTAAAAGATCATGTAAAATATATTTAGGAAATAATTTTTTTTATAAAATAAAATTTTTAAAAACATTTTAGAAAACATGGATGTGGAAGAAAAAGATACCCAATCTAAAAGTAAATAAAAGATCGGTATCACTTGGAAATGCATTTATTGATGTTTAGTTAATAAATAAGTAATAAAAAAGAATAAAAAATGTTAAAAACATTCATAAATAGTGGATAATAAATATATTTGGTTCAATAAAATAAGATCAAATTATTTCCTCAAAAAGGACCTTCAACATTTACAATCCCAAAAAGAAAATAGATTATAACATAAAGCATTCTCCACTTTGGTAACTCATCAATCGTAATACCCATGAAATAATAAAATCAAATTATAATTTAAATATCATGAAAATAATTAGTTTCAGGATATAAAATGTCAAATTTTAGTATATACATCTCATAAATGAATATAGGTTCATATCATAAATGTATGCCTCAAAGAAATAGAATTTGAGATGAATAAACCTTACAAATATCATAAAATTAAATTTTAAAATTAATTAATGAATTTATTTTTTGTATCAAATTTAAATTCACATAAAAAAGTTTTAATATAATATAATATAATAAAAATTCATTACACACGTAATCATGAAATAATAATGTAAAAAAAAGTATTATAATCCAATGAAAATAATTCGAGTTAAAAAATTCATTACCACTTGGTAACTTTCAATTAAAATCCACTTTGATGAAATAATTAAAATTAAAACATAAAATACCATTATGTGTGTTGTATTCATGATATTATAAGTAAAATTGGTAGTATATACACCACAAAATATAAATAAGTGGTGAATATAGCATATGTATCACTAAAATAAAAAGTGAGATTAGAAAAATCATTACCTCGAGTCCAGACTATCCATGTATATCCTTTAACTCTGGTATAATAATATTTTATAAATTATTTTAATTATTAAGAAACATTTTCATGTTTAATACCTTATACCAAAATCAATTATTTTATTTTATTTTAAATACATATTAAAATACTAAATCAGTTAAGTGTGTGTTGGATGTTTTGAGGACGTTCAGTTCATTATTTCAAAAGGGCTTCTGAGTGTTAAACATGGTTAAATATGTCATTATTTAAAAATATCCATAATAATATTAAATAAATTATTATAATATTTATACATCAATTATAATTTTCAAAACCAATCGTGAAATATGGTCATGAAAAATGAACTATGATATGATCATGGAGACGGTGGGTCGTATGTATGTGTGTATAGAGATTCCATTTTTCAATGATCATTATGGAAAGAATGAATTAACTATTTTATATATAATTTATTATAATAATATAATTTTTATTTCCCTAATTTACCCAAGTTTCCAGGGTTAATATGTCACTTTTAGTGTAGCTTGGGTTGTCGAATCCTCATAGACCTAGGAAGAAACCAAAAGACACATACATTCTAAGAGGGAGATTTGGATATATTGTGGCCAAATTTAGTTTTATTTGAGATGGTTTAAATTAACACTAGGATACCTAATTAAATTTAATTTATGATGAATGTTTGATCAAAGGTTATTATAAGTGATGGATTGGATGAAATTTATTTTTATCGATTTAAATTTCTTATACTCAAGAATGATTCATTTAAAGAGATCAAAACAACATAATAAATTATTTTTTTATTAACAATAAAAAACTAATGATAATAAAAAATAAACATGGAGGATAATTTTTATGATCATTCTAAAGAAAAGTTTCTTATTATCACTTGAATTTTTTGCCTTAAAATTATATAAGGATGAAGAACTATTAAGACTGTTAAACAAAATTATCAATTATAATAACTGATTAAACATTAAAAGAGTGAAAAATAACATCCAATAAATACCCATTATACTCTCTTTGATCATATCATAAGATTTTTATCTGTCCATTTATGTTATTATTTCAATGGAAGTGGGAATTATACTCGTGAGGGAGGAATTGAATAAGTGAAAAACAATGAAATAATGATCACTCCACCACTGTGTGAATAATTTTACAAGGTTTGGTGTGAATAATTTAAAACATTCAGGAAAAGGTTTCAATGTGATATAAATAATAATATAATACAATTATTATAAATTTTATTAATTAAATAAGTAGAATTGAACAACTTAAATGAGAAGGAAATGTGATTACAATGAAAAAGAGGTAGCATAACATTGCAATGAAATAAACACCATAAAATACCTCAATTACTTCAAACCACCAACTTAAATAGGAATTTCTGAATCCTTGTATCGATCCAAAAACATTTAAATTCACCCCAATTAATGATGGTAGGCCTAGTTGGGTGTAAATTTAATGGAGATAATGCTTTTCCACCCTTGATAAAAATTTGATCCAACTTACAACCACCAAATAGATGTACCAAAATAAAGTTATAGATGTAAAAATTTTGGTATTCCATAGAAAAATAAATTGAATCCATATATTTATACTAACACCCTATAAAATTTCAAACCAATTGTAATTTTTTTTCTAATATATGATCAAATTGGTGAGATGTTTTTATGGGCTGTAGAATATTTCCAATAATTTCATCTTCAACTGGGGCCGCCTGAAACTCCCTTAAAAACTCAAGATAATCTCTGGTCAATATTTAATGAAATATTCTTCATTATTTCATATGTATCATATTAAAAAGTTATCTTAATTAGGATAGAATTATGGAAGATATAGTGATATTATTGGGCTATTGTTGAGTTCACTTTTCCTAGAATTTATTAGGTTGAATGTACAAAATTGTGGTCTTCAAATATGAATCCTCAAGTGATCCAAAATTATAAATTGTTCTGAATATAATTAGGATCCTAATAATTAAATATGAACATAAAATCATGGGTATTTTTTGTTTTAGGAGGTGTTCAAATATGTACCACGTAATAGTGAACTTTAAGAAAGAATTACAATCATAATGTGAAATAATTTTCAAATTGTAAAATGCACAAAAAATGGTGTTTATGAATAATGAAGCACATTAAAATTATATATTATAACAATGACTATCATCCTCTTTCATTGGCTAATAACACCCTCAACTTGAGTTTTTATAGTCCTAAGGAAAATGTATTTCAAAAATATACATTTTGAATTCCCTTTTCAAAAAAAATTTTAATATAAAATGATCAACAAAAGACCTCATACCAAAAAATTATGAAACCCATAAAAATATCTTAACACAAGATAGGTTCATAATAATATCTTAATAATAAGACCATTCCTTTATTCAAATTTATCTCCACATTTTATCTTATTTCAATTAATCATGATGATGTTTTGTGCATCACAATAAACAAGGGGGTTCATTTTTATTCAAGGGGAAATATGGAAGAACTAGGTGGAATCACCTTTTAATACTAAGATGAGTATTCTTTTTTTTCAATTTTTCCATGGTAATTTAAATTTAACTCAATCAATTCAACCCCTATAGTGATACTTTGTCGATGACTCCTAGGCTCAAAGACCTTAGGAAACCAAGTAATTCTCACATACTCAAGCATCATCTCAAATTAACTCAATCAAAAACAAATTCAAATTGCCACAAATAGAGATAAAATGACCGACTATGGGACAGAAAAATATGTAGTCACAATCCCCGAGTGCTCAAATCCACACATTAGGTCAATATATTTCTCTACATGAAATTGTATTATTTTTTTATTTTTTTATTTTTTTGAAAATCATGATAAAATTTATATGATCACCAAACATATGGTATTTATTATGGGACCCCAAGAACTCAAAAAAATACCCCCACAATCCAAAGGATGTGTGTTGTGAGTTTTTTTATTAAATAGATGAAAATATAAATAGTGAAAAATCAAATTAGACAACCACAATTTCCTAAATATATGCTCATTAATTTATACATGGATTAAAAAAAGAATCAAGTCATGCAAAATTATTCGATATTTAGTTTCAAAGTTTTCAATGTGTATAATAATGTTCAAGTTTAAAGAAATTTTTCCTTCCATTAACACATTTTTTTCATTTAAAATCCTTTTTTATGCACATAAAAACAATTTTCTTATTTAATCCTTCCCCTCCAACATAGAATAAAATTGTCCCCAATGTTTAAAAAAAAGAAACTTTATAAGGGGCATAGGTAGATGATGGGAGTTCCAAAATTAAAATTTGAAAATTATTTATAGAAAAATGTCACATGGTGGTATAATCAATAAGTCCATGCCACACAGAAAAATTGATTCTTTAATTCCCATGTCAATCATAGACTCCCTATAGTGGATGGTAAAATAGTGTGGAATTTTTGGATGTAGGTGATTTCTATGAAAAAAAAAATATTCAATCTCAATAGTCTATTCACCTCATACACAAAACAAATTTGAAACTATAGAAACCCTAAAAGGTTACCTTGACTAAAACAAAAAAAATTAAAAAAAGAAAGGATAACAAATATACCTATTTATTTTGAAACTATAAACCTTGATTTAATGTATAGGGAAAGGTCAGGTTGCCTCTCAAAAATCATTTTTCTTAATGTCATTATCTAGACTTGGACCATAAATATATCAAATTTTTTCTGGTTTATACTTTTTCTCAATTATCTCCTCCCTTATTTCATGTTTATTGAATGATTCAATTAATGGTTTTAACCGATGACTATTGACTTTGAAGATCTGGCCACTAGTGGGATCCTAATCTCTACTTCACCATGAGGGTACACAAGATGCACTATGTAGGGACTTTACCATCTAGACCTTAACATTCTCATTTCAATGTGTTTGACTTTTACATTCCTAGATTTGTAGCATTGAACTATATTTTTATTGATCCTTGAATTTTCATAAGCCTCCATCCTAAGTTCCTTAAGTTTGTTAAAATCTATTTTCCTCTTTTTTTCCAAATAAATTTCAAAGTTCATTTTTTTTATTTCCCAAAAGGCTTTATGTTCATTTTCAATATGTAAATAGAACGATTTTCAATAAACCAAACTATGTGGTAAAATTCCTAGTATAGTTTTGAAAGTAGTTTGATATTACCAAAGGGCATCTAAGATGTTCTTGGACCAACCTCTCCTAGAGGTATTGACATTTTTTTCAACAATTTTCTTAATCTCCCTATTCTCTTACTCATCTTGACCATTTTTTTAGGATGGTGGGTAGTGTAAAATTTATGAGAAATTCAATACTTAAATATGAGTTTAGAGAAGGTATGTTTTGGTAAATGGGTTCCATTATCACTAATAATATCCATAGGAATTACAAATATTGAAAATGTGTTCTCTTTCAAGAATCGGATCACAGCATGATGGTCATTGGACTTGGTGGGAATGGAATCTGCCCATTTTGAGACATAATTGACCACTAAAATGATGTAGAGATATATCCTAGTGTTTGGAAAGGGTCCCATGATATCAATTGTCAATAATCAAACATTTCAACAACTAAAAAAGGATTAAAAGTAATTTTATTCATTTTGGTTATGGATCCTAATTGTTGACACTGAGGAAGACTTTTCCCGAATTTGTAGAAATCGTTAGTGAGGTCTGGCCAGTAAAAACCACTTTGGAGGACCTTTATAGTGGTGTTCAATGTGTAAAAGTGTCCTCCACATGCCTCTCCATTGTAGCATTTTATAATGGACTCTTGGTGTGACTGGGGAACACATATTTTAATTATTTGATCAGGAAATAACTTGAAGAGGTATGGATAAAAAAACATATAGTGTTTAAAATCAGAAAGAAATTTCTTCTTATAATCAGTCCCGAATAATTTTGGAATGACACCCGTAACCAAGTGGTTTTTTATTTAAGCATATCATGGAAATTCACTCTTATAATAGATATGCTCATTGGTAAATGAATCAAATATATAAAGGTGGTGTTAGTTGTCTTTTAATTTCATCCTATATAGGGGATCAGCTAAAACATTTTCAACACCATTTTTATCTTTAATGTTAAAATAAAACTCTTGGAGCATAAGGACCTACCTAATCAATGTATCTTTGGTATATTGTTTCTAGGAAATATATTTTGAAGATGAATAATCAATGAAGTCAATGATGGGGAATCCCAAGTGTTATAACTAAAATTTCTCTAAATCAAATTTAATAGAAATTAACTTTATCTCAGTGGTGGTGTAGTTTATATGTGCATCATTTGAAGATTTAATTTCATAATCAATGAAACACTATGTTTTATCACAATGTTTTCCTAATATAGATCCTACAGTGAAGTCACTCACATAATACATTATTTCTAATGAAATTTTCTAATTAGGATCGTATATGATAGCTGGAGAGATAATAGATGACTTAATTTTCAAGAATGATTCCTCACAGCTTTTTGTCCATAAAAATGGAGTATCTTTCACTATAAGAGCATAAATTGATCAAAAAATATAGATAAAATACCTAATGAACCTTATATAGAAACTAGCATGTCCTAATAATGACCTCTCTTGAAAAAAATTAGAGATTAAAGGTGGTTAATGATGTCAACCTTAGATTTTTCAACTTTAATCCCTCTATCAGAGACTAGATGTCCCAAAAAAAGTCCTTCCTTTACCATAAAATGTCATTTTCCCAAATTATGATGATATTCTTATCCATTCATCTAGATAAAACCCTTTCAAAATTTACAAGGATCCCTAAAATGTATCCCCGAAAATGTATAATTCATCCATTAATACCTCTAAAAAATCCCCCACCGTGTCATAGAAGATTCCCATAATACACCAATAAAAGGTACAAAGGGCATTACATAACCTAAAGAGAATGCGCTTGAAGGTGAAAGTATTTAATGGACAGGTGAAGGTTTCTTTTCCTTGATCCTATAAGGAGGCTTCGATTTTATTAAACCCTGATAATCCATATATGAAATATTATAACTGATGAACCACCACTCGATCAAGGACTTGGTCAATAAAGGGTAAGGGGAAATGGTCTTTCTTCATGCATGATTTTAAATTCCTATAGTCAATTCACACTCTCTATCCACTACTGACCATTTTGGGTAGAATATAATTATCCTCATTGGTTATTATAGTGATTCCAGTCTTCTTTGGTAGAACTTGAATTGGGTATACCCACTTACTCTCAGAAATGGGTTAGATGATACCCACTTTCAACAACTTAAGAAGTTATTTCCTTACCACATCCATAAGATTGGGATTGAGTCTTCACTAAGGTTGATAAAATAGTTTGGACTTAGATTAAAAAAAATTATATTAGTTCCAATGAGTGGTATAATCATAGGAATATCATAAAGGTTCCATCGAATTGTTTTCTTCTGCTTTACTAAGACATCCAGAAGAATCCCTTATTGATTGGATTCAAGAGTGGAAGAAATGACAATAAGAAGGGTTCAATTTTCCCATAATAATTCATACTTGAGTGATGATGGTAGGACCTTAAATTATAGATCATATTGTTTAACACCTCCAAAAGAAGGATGGGACCTTTATCAAACTCGGTTTATTTTTCCAAATTTCTTGAAATAATTGGTTCCTTTTGAAAAAATGTTTTAGTTATCATATTGGCATGATCAGTGTTAGTAATGGGCATGGACTCAATGATTCTTATTTCACCAATGGTATCATTAATTCATGGTCTTAAAAATCATCAAAGGATTTGTATAAAATATATTCAAGCCAAGGAGAAAAATTTCCATCATGTGAACAAAATAAATCAATCTCATCTTTACTTAAACATCCTTTAACAATTCATTAATGTTACTATAGTTCACTATCAACACTACTTATCCATTTTAACATGTTTATCTCTTCATCATCCCCAATTTTAGATTTTTCATTATAGATATTCAGATTGAGCCTCATGTTTCCAAAGGTTATTATCATATTACCATTCCTAACTCAAGTGATTGATTTCATTTTTTTCAAAGAATATAAGACCAAGGATGATGGGGTTTTTTCTCTATGAACTAAGATTTGGTGATTGTAAAGAACAATTAAGACAATATGGTAAATGAAATTTTCAACTTTTACTAAGAATTCCTTTAAGATCCCTTTAGGAACTTGAACACTACAATCATCTAGCTCAAGAGTGACATATGTGGGTTAGAGTTACTTGAGCCCTAACTAACAATACATAGAATATATAATGATTTTCACACTAGATCCTAGATAAAAAATGTATTTGATAACTTTATTCACTCCTAAATCAACATTGGTTTAAGTAAATCCTAGATATTTAAACATAAGAGTAATGGTTCCTTGAATGGTGGTACTCACATTAGAATCCAAAAGGTCTTGGTTTTTATGTGAAATTTTCATTTTAAAAGTGAAAAATTCCTTAATGTTATTTTACTAGGTATGAATGGTTTGGATTTCATTAAGAAGAGGAATTTTCATCTTAACATGAGAGAATATTTCCCTCAAATTTTCATTCAGTTTTGGTTTAGAGTTTCCCCTCATTCATTGAGTTAAGGGATCAGTTTGTTTGAGTGTTTGGTGAGGTTGTTGTTTTTTTCACATTATCTTTGGATTTTCATATTTAGAGGGTGTTTATTTAATATTTTCTTGTGTTATTAAAGCTCCTAATGGTTCTAGGAGGTTTTTCATGTTTTTTAATGGATTTACCACTTCTTAATATAGTCACTAATTTTAGTTATTCATGATAGGTTTTTGTGTAATTGGATTATCCCCTCAGGGTTTGGGAAGCCTAAGTCGAAATGCATGTTTTTATAGTTATAATGGTTTTTATTTCATGTTTAATTTATGAGACTTATGAGTTCATTTTATCCATTTATTTACATAATTGTTCAAGGACTGGGAGAAGGATAGATTGGGAAGGGGATTGTGTTGTTTAGTTTATCCCATGAGGATACTTTCGTTGTTGGATTGGTTGTTTAATGGGTTGTTGGATGGGTTGTTAGAATTGGATAAGAGGATGTTGGTATTAGATGTTAGTGTTTATAACTATTCATGCATTTGAAAAAAATTTGTAGGGTATGGGTTTGGTACTTCTTGTTGACTGGGTTGCTGGATGGGTTTCTAGTTATCTTTCTAACAGAATCTGAGATGGTCATTGTACCTAGGATTGAAATTTTTTGGTATTGTGGATTTTTAACGATCAAATAATTGACCTCCAATGGTGATCCTCATAAAATAACATCCACAATTTTAGATATTTCTCGGAATTTTTTAGTCTTGTGGTCATGTTTTTCACAATTTGTGAAAGTAGAGTAAATGGTTTAAATTTCATGGACCTTCCTAAGATCAGTCTCCTCGACCTTCCAGGTGAGTGCAGTAAGTTTTTCCTTGGGACTTTCTTCATCCCTAAGAGTGAATATTCAGCCATATTTTAGTTGATTCTCATAGTAATATGATGTTTCCCATGTTGGGTTTTGTTCATCCAGACTTTATAGATACTCCTAAGCATCATTTGTGGCTTTGTTTTTGAAGGTTCCATTACACATAATGTCAATGAATTGTTTTTTTCCCATACCCAACCCTTTAGTGAATATTCACACTTATTTTTGGATTAAAAATACATGTGTTGTACCATGTTGAGTGTGTCTTTGTCCTATTCCCATGTTTCATAAAATAAATCCCCTTTATTTCTGAAAAAAAAATGGATGCTCTTTTTAAGTGCACTTGTTTTGTAATGGGTGAATTATTTTTTATATAATTATCTTTTTAATTGGTCCAAGGAGTGGATTGATTTAAGGAAAAAATTTATTAACCAATTATTAGCTTGATAATTTAGTGAAAAAGGAAAGATCCTTATCTTAGATGAATTTAGTTGATGTGGTCAGAACATGATTTCAACAATGTCATTGAACTCCTTGATATGAGGCTATGGAATTTTCGAATATATACCACAGAAGGTTAGAAGGTGGTTTAAGACATTAGGTTTGAAGACATAATGGTCTTATCCTAGGGAATAAATCTCAATTAAATAGGGTGCATTGTTCCATGAAGGTATTAGGTATTTATTCATGTTTTGGTCGACAACGCTCCCCCTGTTTGTGGCTGCCTCATTTGGATTTCCATTTTGGTTTTTACCCAGGTTTATAAGTTAGTTTCTTGGAATACCCTCCATTGAAATGGGATAAATTTTTGAATCTGTATTATTAAGAAGATTATGATCTAATGTGAAGATACCCCTAGGTGTACTTGACTCCCAAACCCCAATATTATCCACCCTAACTAGATGATTTTAATGGTCACAAGTATAGGTGTACATGCACCAAGAAAAGAAAAAAATATAAAGCAGAAAAGATAATTGAAATGGAATAAGAAAATATAAATGGTGGATAATATAATTAGTATTGGGATGTCTTACTTTGGACACCATAAAAGGTTCCAAAATTTGTTCTTTCCTAAATTTACCCAACATTTTAGGGATAAATGGCCATTGTTAGTGTAGCTTAGGTTGTCGAATACTTAAAGATCTATGAAGAAAACTAAAGACACATACATTCTAAGATAGATATTTGTCTATTAAGTGTCCAACATAAGTATGATTTTAGATGGATTAAATTAACACTAAAATACCTATGTAAATCCAATTTATTAGAAGTGGTTTGTCCTAGGTTATTACATTATATAGATTGGATAAAATTCCTTTTTAACAATTTCAATTTCTTATAATCAAGAGTGATTCATTTAAAGAGATAAAAAAACATGATCACTTAATGGTTTAATAACAACAAAAACCTAATTATAATCACTTATACACTTGTATGATCATTTTTATGATCACTCCTAGGTAAAGGATCTTATTATCACCTGAAGTTTGTGGCGTTAAAATTCAATAAATATGAATAAGTATTAAGATCATCAAACAAAATTCTCAATTAAAATAAGTGATTAAACATTAAATAAGTGAGAAATTGCATCTAATAAATACCCTTTATACTCCCTTGGATAAAGACATAAGAGTTTTATCCCTCCATTTATGTTATTATTTCAATGGAAGTTGTAAGTAGACTCCGGAGGGAAGAATTGAATAAGTGAAAAACAATGAAATATAGATCACTCCATCATTGTGTGAACAATTTCATAAGGTTTAGTGTGAATAGGTTAAAACCTGGATAAAATGGTATAAAACTGATATTAATAATAATATAATATGATAATAATAACTTTTATCAAGAAACTAAGGTTAATTGGACAACTTACGTGAGAAATAAATGTGATTACAAAGACAATGTTGCACCATAACTTTATAATGAAACAAACACCATGAAACTCTAAAACTCCTTCACCTATATTGGATTAAATATGAATTTTTGAATCCTTAGGTAGATCATAAAATAGTGAAATTCACCCCAATTAATTATGGTGGTCTTAGGTGGGCGGGAAGTTAATAGAGATAAGACTTTTCCACCCTTGACAAAAATCTAATTCAGTTTGCATCCACCAAATAGAGGCAATGAAATGAGATTTTAGATAGATAAATTTTGGTGTGTCATGCAAGAATAATTTTAATCTTATGATGTCTCCAAAAATCATGTAAATTTTCATCCCAATTATAATTTGGGTTTTATATATATGATCAAAGTGGTGGTATGTTTTTCTGGGCTACAAAATATGTCCCATAATTTCATCTTCAACTTGGGCCACTTGAAACTCCCTTAAAAACATAAAATAATCTATAATAACTATTTAATTAAATATTATTCATAAATTACTATATATAATGTTAAAATTTTAGCTTTATTTGTATTGAATCGGGGATGATACATTGATATTATTGGGTTTTTTAGTTCACTTTTCCCATAATTTCTTGGGTTGAATGTCCAAATTGGTGTTCTTCCAATGTGAATCTTCAAGTACTCCAAAAGTATGAAGTGTTCCTAATGTAATGAGAAACCTATAAATAAAATATGAAATTAAAATAATGGCCATTTTTTGTTTTATTAGGTTCTAAAATATTTACCAAGTAATAGTTCACTTTAAGAAATAATTACAATCAAAATGTGAAATATTGTCCAAATTGTAAAATGAACTAAAAATGGTGTTTATAAATAATGAAGCACGTGAAAATTATATATCATAGTAATGAATATTACAATATTTAAATGTTTAATCATTCATAAATATAATATTATATTATTTATTTAAATATATTTATATATATAATTATTGTGATGAGGTGATGAAAAAATAATCGCATCGCTTTGCGGATGTAGTAGTCCACGTGTACATGAACAACATTATCATTTTTTAGTGTAAAAAATAAAATGATATATTATATTTTAAAAATGATAAATATGTCATGAATACATTTATTATTTCATTTATATCACATATATTCATTTTACCTTCCATGTAAACTGTTAGTGAAAACGGATCACATCACTTCATGAGGCGGTGGTCCACCATACACACAAGCGGCGTTATTGTATCCCACATGGAATGAAAATTAAAAATTTACATGTGATATTGTAACTATATAAGTTTAAATATGTCTAAAATATCATATATATTCTTTAAATACATCATTACAACAATCAGTGAGAGACGATGATAGAAAATAAATGACATCGATTCGTGAGGTGGTAGTTCATCGTATATAGGAATAATGATTTCATATCCAATTTAATGGAATGGGAGATAGATTAAGGTTATTAAATTAATATAATAACATATTAGTATATATTAGATACTTTTTTATCATATTATCATAGTTAAATAATATTTTAAGGAGTTGGAAGAAGAAATAAAATAAAAACACATAGTTAGAAATTTTACCTCTTCTCATACCACCTCTTTAGGATTATACCTAAAGTATTCTGATAACAGATTTATGACCAAATAAATTCTTCTATTATTAGTCTATGTAAGTTTGGAAGTGATTTTTTCAGTTATTTTCTTAAAAAAGGTTTTGATGTGTGAATAAGAGGGGTGACGGGTGGCCTTTTATAAGTGAGGTGAGTCACACGATTGTAATATTTGAAGAGAAAAAGTTTTACCCACATTTATTACATGAAAAAAGGGTAAAAAATAGATTATTATCAATAATTATACATTATAAGGTCTAAATATGTTCTTAAAATGGATTTTATAAAAAAAATATGTCATTTTAACCCCTATATTTTCAGTTTATCCCCTAGTAAACCAATTTTTACCTTAACCGTGGTAATTAATTTATACTATTTTCACTGTTCATTATAGAAAAAATAATTAATTTTCACTTATTATAAAATATAAATTATGATTATTCCAAATATTTAATCCATTTTACAAAATAAAATTAACATAAGTGTAAAATTTTAATTTAAAATTAAACCTGTGAACGCAACGAAAAAAGAAGGCTTTCAAGAAGTGTATTTTTCAAGGAAAAGATGGTTTTATATTAACTCCATGACTAATAATAACTATTTTATGAATTTAAATTAATATTTATTGATTTATAATCTATAAATTTTAATAAAACATTCCTCATTATGGATTATCTTAATTTTTTTAAAATTGATAAGCATTATTCATTTTAAAAAAGTTTTCAGAAAAATCCTCTTTTAGACCCAAAAACAATTTATACTAAAATTCAATATGAATTTGATTAAAAAGAAATTTTTTGTATTAAATATAACTAAATAATAATTATTTTACTTTAAATTATATTAAAAACATAATAGAAATTTTAAATTTCTTAATTTATTGAAAATAAATGATAATTTTACAAAAATCGTTATTTTTCACTATTCACTAATTAATCAATATTTTATTAAAATTCCTAAAACATAACCAAAAGTAAATTTCATATTATGATTTAAAAAATTAATTTTATTTTATTTAATACATTTTCTAAAAGTTCCAAAAAATAATTATAATATTTTTTCATTAAAATAAAAAAAATTAAAGAAAACATATTTTTGAAGAATAAAATTACATTACTAAAAATTGATTGATTGTCTTTTACAATATTATATATAATTTATATTGAGTATAATATTTAGATATATATATATAATAATAATAAATTATTTAATACTATTCATACCCACAAATTTAACGACTAGGTTATAATGGTTATATATTTCGTGGGTTTTTTTAAGCGCAATGTTGTGTGTCAAATACGTTGTCGAATATAGATTTATTTTCTAAAATCATGGGGTGTTACATAACCCCACCCTTTAATAAATTAATTCCTCTTAATTTGAACTTTATCTCAGTAATATAATGATTTACATTTGGAAATAACATTTTTTTATAAACCTGCATCATAAAAATAGTTAATAAAACATCCTCTTGATAAAAGGGAAAAGGATATACAAAGGTCATCTGAAATAACACATACCACATTTCTGAATAAAAGAACATAAATGGAAAGTGAAGATTTGTACATGGAATAAAATATTACTTCCAACATAATTATATATAGTGTTATATATCTTTGATCATAAGAGATTTAATGATCAATATAATGTTAACAACCACAAATTTCTAAACCAAAGAAGAGTGAAAAGGTCAATGATTTCATCCAAAATGGGGGTGATATGATAATTTTTAGCCCAATTAGGTTAAATACCCTAAGAGGGGATGAGTTAAGGTATTAAATATAAAATGAAAATCTCTTTTAGGTCTTGTTTCTTCATAAAAAACACACTTCTCCCTTCTTCCTATAGCAATATATAAACATAATTGAAATCATGCATAAGACACGGTGATTTTTACTTGGTTCACCCTCAATGGGATACATACAATGAGTATACAACGACAGTGTGTCTATGTACCAAATACACTAAGGCTCACTTAAAAATTACATGGTTTGGGCTAGATCACTTTTATGCCCAGGCTCACTATCTTTATAAGATTTAGGGTCTCCTCGCTACATTCCCAAGGTTCACTCCCTATGTCTCTTTCTTTGGCTCACTATCGGTGGAAAGGATAACTGTCTTCCTCTTCATTTTCTCACTATTATTATATGGGATTCATTCATAGTTTATGGACTTATGGGTCACTTTGTTTTCTTGAATGAATGCATCCTCAATTTTTGGTAGATGATCTGTCAAATTCGCGTTTTCACTAGTAGATGAAATCCACTTTTTTCAAACTATTAGTTTGTGGAAATTTCTTTCAAAATCTATCTTAGTTCCTTTGAAAACTTCCTTGAGTCCTCCACATACTACCTTGCTTCCTCTATGAATTGTGTTGCACCACATGGCACAAGTGCGTCGTGGATAACATTTTCCTTCCACGAACCATCCCTTATTTGTGAAAGGATTCTTCTTCCACAGACCACTTATCCTCTATGGATAGATGATGTCTCACAGACCACCTCTCCTCTGCATACCCTTCTTCCATTTTGGGATATAGTTCACCGCAAAACCATTTCATGAACTACCTTCATGGAAACCATTTGTTGATCCCTCTGGAAGATTGTTGAATTCTTCCTATGATTGCTGTTTTAGTAATCACAAATCATCAATTACTTAATCCGGTTGGATTTCTCATATACGTAATCAAAATCTCGTAATGAATCTGTGTATATTGGTTGGATATGTTTTTATCTCTTTGTTATTGAATTTACAAGTATTCTGGAAGTTATCCATATCAAAGGACAACGGTCGCACCAATCCATATCAAAGGACAACGGTCGCACCGATCCATATCAAAGGACAACGGTCGCACCGATCCATATCAAAGGACAATTGTCTCACCGATGCTGATCAAATGAGTCACCGAAGATGTCTCGCCGATGCTGATAAAATGAGTCACCAAAGATGTCTCACCGATGCTGATCAAATGATTCACCGAATATGTCTCACCGATGCTGATCAAATGAGTCACCGAAGATGTCTCACCGATGCTGATCAAATGAGTCACCGAAGATGTCTCACCGATGCTGATCAAATGAGTCACCGAAGATGTCTCACCGATGCTGATCAAATGAGTCACCGAAGATGTATCACCGATGCTAATCAAATGAGTCACCAAATATGTCTCACCGATGCTGATCAAATGAGTCACCGAAGATGTTTTACCGATGCTGATCAAATGAGTCACCGAATATGTCTCACTGATGCTGATGACCCACCGATCACTTGACACACTGATAGTCTAAACAGCTGTTTGAATTTCTTTATTTTTATTTAATCTAACCAATGGTCATATTAGGAATATTTTAAAATGCTCTGTCATTTATTTAATGTGTGTTGTTGGATGTCAGGGAACCGTACCTCGTACCTGCAAAAAGTAAATCATCTTTTGTCGGAGATCGTGCTTTAAATAAAGGAAGGATGTGCTACTGCGAGTGGCGCGAGACATATAGACGAATACAAAGAGAGATACAGATACCACGATGTGTGCTGGAAGAACAACCAAGTGTGAATGCAAAGAGATGACAGAACTTACACGAAGAACTCACTATTGCATACTAGTGAAGAGCTGAGAACGTGAACATAACACAAGATCTTTATCGACTGTATCTACACCTGGAAATCAAGGAAACAGACGATACTCTGTTTTCCAGAAAAAAACCAGAAGAGGACTCAGAGTGAATTCTGATCAATCAAAGGAGTCCAGAACTGCACGACAATCACTAGGTCCATTCCCAAACTCTAAAAATTTGCTCTGTGATTAATCTTTTTACATATTGAGCAGTGTGTGTTATATGATTCATTTTTACACACACTGTCTCCTGTACTCTAACTGGAGGATTTGTAAATCCTCTCTCACCTCTCTTACATTTTGTATTTCCCACGGAAATAGTGGTAGAGGTCGTGTGACCTGAACAGTTGGTTGTTGTTGTGTTTGTTCCCACGAATAACTGTGGTAGAGGTCTTGGACCTGGACAGCTGGTTGCTATTGTTATCCCTGATCCAGGGTGTGGATTATCTTTTTATAAAATCTTTTCAGAGGACTAAGTCTCAGCTTTAGACTGAACCTCTTGGTTATATTTGATGTTCCATATCTTTCAAATTTATTATTTTATTCCACTGCTAATCTCTTTAAAACCAAAACTATTTTAAAGTCACTTTGATAATTAAATTCACAAGTGTTTATATCAGTTGTAAATCAGTAATTTGGTTTCAAAAGTTAATCAAACTTTCTGTTTTGATTAACAGGGAAATAATCAATCCCTTGAGAACACAACCGAACCCTTACTTTGATATAAATTCACTACAGTTTAATTCAGTATTTTATTTGGGGGTTTTTAAGACAATGTTTTTAAAACAGAAATTTTTATTGGAACTCAATTCACCCCCCTCTTGAGTATCCACTCCGACTAACAATTGGTATCAAATGTGGATTTAAATATTTTCTAAAAGTTTTTTTTTAACTGTGATTTTAGTTGTATTTTAAAGTTCTTAAAATTTCTGTTATTTCTAAATTTTTATCTCTTTAAAATCTTTGCCTTAAGTAAGCTATCATGGATAATAGAGTTGAATGTGTTGCTACCAATAGACCACCATTTTTCAATGGCACTAACTATGCTCAGTGGAAAATCAAGATGAAAATTCATTTAGAAAGCATGGGTTTTGATATTTGGACTGCTATAGAATCTGAATATAAAATTCCTACTACTGTTAGAACTACTTGGAATGAAGCTACTAAGACAGCCTACAATAATAACTACAATGCTATGAATGCCTTGTACTGTGCTCTAGGAGATGAGGAATTTAATAGAATATCTACTTGTAAAACTGCTTATGAAATTTGGGATACCTTAGCTATTTCTCATGAAGGAACAACTAATGTTAAGGAAATGAGATTGAACACTTACACTATTAAGTATGATAATTTTAAGATGAAGCCTGATGAACCCATTTCTGACATGTATCTCAGGTTTAATGAAATTATCAACACAATGACTTCTCTGTGAAAGGATGTTCCATCAAAGGAACAAATTATGAGAATTCTGAGATGTCTACCTAAAAGATGGAGGGGAACTTCTGTCTCAATTAGAGAATCATGTGATATTGGTGAACTACCAGTCAAGGAACTAATTGGAAAGTTGATGATGTATGAAGAGGAACTCAAGGTTAACAAAGAAGAAGAAGATGAACCAAGAAGGAATTCTGTTGCCTTCAAAACTATAACCTCAAAGAATAAGGATAAGGAAAAACTTCAAGCTGTCAATGAAAGTTCAAGCTGTGAAGACAGTGAGAGTGATTCTGATAGTGATGCTGAGATGTCTCACATTGCCATAAGATTTAAAAAGTTTTATAGGAAGAAGAAGTTTTTCAGAAAGTCAAACTACAAAGGTAAGTATGACAAAAAGGGACATTAGAAAAAGGATTGGAAGAAATCTGACAAATCAGATGAAGTTGTCTGTTATGAGTGCAAAAGGAAGGGACACATAAAAGCAGACTGTCCAAAGCTGAAATACAAGAAGAAGTATGAATACAAGGATAACAAGTATAAGAAAGCCATGAAGGCTACTTGGAGTGCTTCTAAGGACAGTTCTAGTGAATCTGAAGTTTCTGAAACTGAACACAGAAACAAGGGAAACATGTATTTTATGACAAACACTTCTGAGGTAACTTCAGAAACTCCTGCTTCTAATTCATATTATTCTAGAGATGATTCTGAATGTGATAAAATGTCTAAATCTGAACTGTTTGAATATTGTGATATGTTAGAAGAAATATGTAATGAGCTGAAAGACAAATACAAAGGTTTAAAGAAACAGTATGCTTTAACTGTTAAACATAAATCTGATCTTGATATTGAAGTAGAAAAGAATGATCAGTTGCTTAAAGAGAATACTGAACTAAAATTATCCAATTAGAAACTCAAGAAAGACTTAGAGAAATTTAAAAATGGTAAAGATACACTTACTCTGATGCTAGGTAATCAAATAGAACCTAGATACACTACTGGAATAGGATACCAACCTGGACAAAGGAAGATTACCAAAACTAAATTCATTCCTAAATCTGGACAGAATGTAGCTAGTTCTGAAACTTCATATGCTTCAACTAGATATATTCATAGTTATGGATCTAATAAAGTTTATCTCTCAAAGTATGTTGATTCTAAAACTCTCATGAGACCCATAAGACAAATTTGGGTACTAAAAGATCTAATTTCTAACCTGTCTGGACCCAAGAAGATCTGGGTACCAAAATCATTTCCTATCTAAATATGTTTTGTTGGGAACCTTCTTAAAGAGCTCTTGTAAAAAGTCTTGTTATTTGGATAGTGGATGTTCAAGACATATGTCTGGAGACTTCTCATGCTTTAAAAGCTTAGTCAGAGTTGATGGAGGTTTTGTCACCTTTGGTGATAATTCTAAAGGGAAAATCATCGGCTTAGGCCAGATTGGTAACACTGACTCAGTACTAATTTATAAAGTTTTATTTGTTGATGGACTTAAATACAATTTGTTAAGTATTTCTCAGTTATGTGATGATGGTTTTTATGTTAAATTTGAAAATGATTCTTGAAATGTTTTTAATTCTAAAAATGCTTTAGTGTTTTCTGCTTTAAGAAATGAAAACGTTTATGCTTTCGATTTAAATTCTTTAGCTAAGAAAAATATTACTTGTTTAAATGCTTTTCATAAAGAGTCTTGGCTCTGGCACAGGAGATTAGGACACTGCAATGTGCATTCACTTAGAAAACTTGCTAGGAAGAACTTAGTTAGAGACCTACCCAAACTTGAATTTCTAGCAGACAAGGTTTGTAATCCATGTCAAAAGGGAAAACAACATAAAGTTTCTTTTAAATCAAAGAAATAAGTGTCAACTTCTCAACCTCTCGAGTTGGTTCACATGGATTTATTTGGACCTTCTAGAGTTTCTAGTTTAAATGGGAAGCAGTATGTCTATGTTCTTGTAGATGACTTTTCTAGATACACTTGGGTATACTTTCTAGCTCACAAAAGTGAAGCTTGTTCTTACTTTGTTAAATATTCCAAGTCTGTAGAGAACCGTAGTGGACTTAAGATTAAAACCCTGAGAAGTGATCATGGTTGTGAGTTTGAAAATCATGATTTTGAATCTTACTGCTCACACAGTGGCTATAGTCACAATTTCTCTGCCCCTAGGACACCTCAACCGAATGGTGTAGTAGAAAGGAGGAATAGAACCCTGCAAGAAATTGCTAGAACTATGCTTAATGAGTATGATCTACCTGTTTATTTTTGGGTTGAAGCTATAAATACAGCTTGTTATGTTATCAATAGAGTCTTGATCAGACCTGTTCTTAAGAGGACCCCTTATGAGTTATGGAACCATAGGAAACCTAAGGTTAACTACTTCAAAGTTTTTGGCTGCAAAGTCTTTATTCTTAATACTAAAGATAATCTTGATAATTTTTCATCCAAGAGTGATGAAGGAATTTTTCTAGGTTACTCAACATCCAGTAAAACCTATAGAGTTTTCAATAAAAGAACCAAATGTGTGGAAGAATCTGTTCACATCAAATGTGATGAAACTGATCCACATGAACCTAAGACCTCTCTTGAAAATCTTGAAGATGATCTCTCTGGTTTGAACCTTAATGATAAAAACAATAGACCTGTAGTTAAAACATCCAGTTCTGGAAATTTTCCAGACCCTGCTTCTGTTGAACCTCAACCTGTAGATGAACCTGAAATCTCGAGCCCTGCCTTTTCTAGATCAACTAGAATTCTGAAGAATCATCCTTTAGATACTATTGTAGGAAATCTTGATAGAGGGACACAGACTAGAGCTTCTCTTAGAAATCAGGTTGAACATCAAGCCTTCTTGTCACAGCTAGAACCTAAAAATATCAATGATGCTATTAATGATGAATCTTGGGTAATGGCTATGCAAGAAGAACTAAATCAATTTGAAAGAAACAAAGTCTGGAAATTAGCAGAAATACCTAAGGAAACTATAACCATAGGCACAAAATGGGTGTTTAGAAACAAAGTTGATGAATCTGGAAACATCATTAGAAACAAAGCTAGGCTAGTTGCACAAGGTTACAATCAAGATGAAGGAATTGACTATGAGGAAACCTTTTCACCTGTATCTAGATTAGAGGCTATTAGGATCTTACTTGCCTTTGCAACACATTTGAATTTCAAATTATATCAAATGGATGTGAAAAGTGCTTTTCTAAATGGTTTTATTGTTGAAGATGTTTTTGTAGAACAACCACCTGGTTTCACAAATCCTCATTTTCAAAATCATGTCTTTAAACTTTCTAAGGCTTTACATGGTTTAAAACAAGATCCAAGAGATTGGTATGAAAGACTTTCAAACTTTCTTATTTCAAAAGGATTTACAAAAGGAATAGCTGGACCCACTCTTTTTATAAAAAGGATTTCAAAAGATGTGTTAATAGTACAAATCTATGTTGATGATATTATTTTTGGATCTTCTAAAAATTCTTTATGTACTGAATTTTCACAGGTTATGCAAAATGAGTTTGAAATGAGATTAATGGGAGAGCTTAAGTATTTTCTTGGATTTCAAATATTTCAAACTAAAGATGGTATTATTCTAAATCAAAGTAAATATACTAAGGATTTATTAAAATGTTTTGGTCTAGATAGTATTAAGGAAAGTGATATACCTATGAGTACTACCTGTAAATTGGATATTGATGAAACCGGTAAACCAGTTGATCAAACTAATTACAGAGGTATGATTGGGAGTTTACTGTATCTTACTGCTAGTCGACCAGATATTATTTTCAGTGTATGTATGTGTGCTAGATTTCAAGATAATCCTAAAGAATCACACTTACTGCCCGTTAAAAGGATTTTTAAATATCTTAAGTATACCATGAATTTGAGTTTGTTTTATCTAAAAGGACAATCATTTGACCTAACTAGTTATTCAGATGCTGACTTTGCTGGATGCAAGTTAGATAGGAAAAGCACATCTGGAACATGTCATTTACTTGGAAAATTGCTAGTATCATGGTGTAATAAGAAACAGAACTCAGTTTCATTTTCTACTGCTGAAGCAGAATACATCGCTGCTGTTAGTTGCTGTGCACAGATTCTGTGGATGAAACACACCTTATTGGACTATGGATTTGATTTTAAACAGGTTTCAATTAACTGTTACAATACTAGTGAGATCAACATATCTAAGAACCCTGTGTCTCACTCTAGGACTAAGCACATTGATATCAGACATCACTTTCTAAGAGATCATTATCAAAAAGGTGATATTTCTCTAGAATTTATTAGTTCTGAACATCAATTAGCTAATATCTTTTCAAAACCTTTATGCTCTGAAAGAATGAATTTTATTAAACAAGAATTGTGTATGAGAGATCTGTGAATCTGATCTATGAAACTGATCTGTGAAACTGATCTGTGAAACTGATCTCTGAAACTGATCTGTGAAACTGATCTGTGAAACTGATCTGTGAAACAGATCTATGAAACTGATCTGTGAAACGGATCTGTGAAACTGATCTGTGAAACTGATCTGTGAAACTGATCTGTGAAACTGATCTGTGAAACTGATCTGTGAAACTGATCTGTGAAACTGATCTGTGAAACTGATCTGTGAAACTGATCTGAGAAACTGATCTATGAAACCGATCTTTCTTTATATTAATTTTTATTTTGTGATTAATTAACTACTTTTATCTTTATTATGGGAACCCTAAATGATGAAATAAATGATACACGACTATTCCTATTCCCCAAACCGTCGACCTTTCATTTCTTTCCCGCCAAACCTTATTTCCTATCTTCTCCTCCACTACGAACCTTCGAACTCCTGCTTTCCCCAGAATCGTCAAATGGCTAAGCATAAGAGACCGAGAAAAGGATCAGAAAGTCATGAACCTTCAAAGCGTGCTCGAGGCGAGTCGAGTAGTACCACTCAAAGATCAGTAAATCCGAACCTGGAAACTCGGATTGTTGCTGTAGAAAAGGAAGTCAGCTCCGCCTGGCTTTTGACAAGTAAGTCGCTATTGTTACAAGTTTTAGATTTGCAAGGATGGAAAGCCTGGTTCTCAGATAACACTCGTGTATAATACCCAAAGCTAGTGCATGAGTTTTATATAAATCTTCAAGTTACTTTAGATGGTTTTGAGGCTGCCAGAATGTCTTCTGTAGTGAAAGGAAAGAAAATATCTTTTTCGTCTAAACAATGGGATGAATGTTTGAATGTACCCCATGAGGGTCGGTATGAGGATTATACTGGAAACATTCCTCCAACCACTGAATATTTCTCTTATGAGTTAGCATTAGAGCTTTTAAATGGAAACAGAGAGTCAAGGAGAATCATAGCATCAGAGTTGGATGGTGAATGTAGACTTCTCTTTAAGTTTATTCAGGACCAAATTTGCTCCAGGAAAGGGGATTTTTCTGCTGTAAGATACCAGGATGTTTTTCTATTTTTTTTACTAAAGACCCATGAGAAGATCAATTTGTGTAGATATATAATGGTGCACATAGCTGGAATGATGAAACCTTCTAAGAAAGCCACTGCCCTGTTCTATCCCAAAATGATCTATGCTATGTTAAAGAGTCTGGAATGTGTTGATGAAGCTGATGAGATAGCTGAATCTGATAGTGCTTTTTTTATTACCAAAGAAATTTGTAAACGGATGAAAATAAACAGGAAACCATGGAAAAAATGTTGGGTTGCTAATGAGGACAAGTTGTATGAATCCTACAATCCCACTGATCATAGAAAGAGGCCGAAGGGTTTGAGAGACCCTGGTTTGAAATCAGATGAGGAACCAGTTTATTCTGATGATGAAGAAGAAGTAAATGTTGAAAGGAATAAAGGCACTGAAGAGTCTGGTAAACAAGGGATGTAAGACGCTGAAACAGAAGAAGGAAGTATGTCACCTCCTGATTATAGGAGTGATCCTGATACTGTGATTCCTAAGAGAAGAATAGACTTTGGATCTGCCAGTCCACCTTTTCCCTTACCTGAATCAGAACCAGTTCTTGGTGACAAAGAAGCTAGTGACACTGAAGTATCTGATAGTGACGTTTCTGTGAAGAATGGAAATGAGAATGGAGATGATGATGATAATGATGATGATGGTGATAACCGACCAGTGGATGGTCTTGATGTACCTCCAACGGAAACACATCAAACTATACCAGAAACAAAGGCCAATGGCAAGAGAGAATCTCTTGAAAATAGTGGAAAATCAAGTTATGATAAACCGAAATATACTCTGTGTGCTGCTGTCTGGGATGATTACCCTAGTTTTGTTGTTTTAGATTTAGAGTATTCTGAGGAAGAAGAAGAAGAATCAGAATCTACTTCGGTTATGATGGAAATCCAACCAGTTGAGGCAAGGTCTGCTCATGTTGTTGATGCTGCAGGTGCTCATCTACCTAGTTCTACTGTCTCTTAGTCTGATTTTGACAAGTTCAAAAGGGAGTTTCTTACTGGTGTGAGAGACACAATCAGAGAAGAAATTTCAAATGCTATTACACCAGACCTGGCCAATACTGGTGAGTTTATTGGCAGGCACATAGCCTCTCTAAATCAGATTATGAAGGATCTACAATCTGGGATAGTTTCTTTATCCAACGAATTTAGATCCACCATCTCCGGTATGATGGAAGTGTTGAGAAATCTGATTGAACATATTAAGAAGTCTGATCTGAGAAATTTTAAGGCTGAGATAACTCAGATAGTTGCTCAAGCCAGTACAGCCAAAGTAACCAAGATCACTACTCGTGAGCTAGAGGCTCTAAAGAAGATTGTGCATGATGAATTAGTCGTCATTAGGCATGTTCTTGATTTGGACTCGTTGAGGAAGATGAAGGAGCACAGTGATCACATTCATAATATGGTAAAAGTATATTCAGCATATGCCACTAAAGCTCAGAGAGATATCAAGGAAAAGGTTGTTCACTACTTTTCAAAAATCTATACCAAGCATGAGATGACCGCGAATTTCAAAGTGTTAGCTGAAAATCTGAGACTACCTCCAGTCACTCAAGCTTTCATGACTCAAGTTCGACAGTTGCAAGAGTTTACTCCATCCTTGGAACGGTTCATGGAAAATAAGGATGATTTTGAGAAGGCTATGCAGTATGGTGCAGAAGTTATTCAGAATTTCATAAATCTTTTGAATCCTTATATGAATGCACAAGCCACTGCCATTGTGCTTCCTACTGCTGACCCTCTCGGTGCCTATGATGTTTCTCCAAATCAGATCTATGTTGCTCAAGCTCTCTCTCAACTCCAACCAGTTCCTCAGCAATCTTCTCAACCAGCTCCTACATCTCCACAGCAAATCCCGGTGGCATCCTCTCCTCCAACCTCCAGAGTCATCTTGCCACCGTTTCAAATTCGCCCAGTTCAACCTGCCTCCAAGCCTTCCAACTTACCCACCATTGATCCTTCTGACAAGGGAAAAGCCCCGTTACACCCCCATAAATAGTTGTGTGTTGTTGTTGATAGGGTGAACTCTGTTGTTATTGTACTGTGATATCTTATAAACTTTATTCTCTTTTCTTTTTATTCTCACTACTGCCTTCTTTTAATCTCTTCTTTATCTGTTTTCCCTCCTTTTTAATTATCCCAAAGGGGGAGAAATCTGTATATCTATGGATCCATGGGAGATATGGGGGAGATGGGAGAAATCTGTATATCTATGGATCCATAGGAGATATGGGGGAGATGGGAGAAATCTGTATATATATGGATCTATGGGAGATATGGGGAGATCCATCTCTAAAGGGGGAGATTTTTATCTTTTTATGGCAATGCTTGCATAAGTATTTAAAGGCCTAGTTTCAGGGGGATATTTATATCTCATTATGTTTTTATTCTTATTATGCCTTATTATTGATGATGTCTTATATTTATTAATGGCTAAGCTTTGTGATTGGCTAAGAGTTGTGATTATCAAAAAGGGGGAGATTGTTGAGCCCTCTGGAATATTGTTGAATTCTTCCTAAGATTGCTGTTTTAATAATCACAAATCATCAATTACTTAATCCGGTTGGATTTCTCATATACGTAATCACAATATCTTAATGAATCTATGTATATTGGTTGGATATGTTTTTATCTCTTTGTTATTGAATTTACAAGTATTCTGGAAGTTATCCATATCAAAGGACAACGGTCGCACCGATCCATATCAAAGGACAACGGTCGCACTGATCCATATCAAAGGACAACGGTCGCACCAATCCATATCAAAGGACAAT
The DNA here is from genome assembly GCA_963277665.1 of Viscum album. Classification (NCBI taxonomy): domain Eukaryota; kingdom Viridiplantae; phylum Streptophyta; class Magnoliopsida; order Santalales; family Viscaceae; genus Viscum; species Viscum album. Next base: position 778,970,397 of record OY728141.1, read on the forward strand.
TGTCTCACCGATGCTGATCAAATGATTCACCGAAGATGTCTCACCGATGCTGATCAAATGAGTCACCGAAGATGTCTCACCGATGCTGATCAAATGAGTCACCAAAGATGTCTCACCGATGCTGATCAAATGAGTCACCGAAGATGTCTCACCGATGATGATCAAATGAGTCACCGAAGATGTCTCACCGATGCTGATCAAATGAGTCACCGAAGATGTCTCACTGATGCTGATCAAATGAGTCACCGAATATGTCTCACTGATGCTGATCAAATGAGTCACCAAAGATGTCTCACCGACGTTGATCAAATGAGTCACCGAAGATGTCTCACCGATGCTGATCAAATGAGTCACCGAAGATTTATCACCGATGCTGATGACCCACCGATCACTTGACACACTGATAGTCATAAACAGCTATTTGAATTTCTTTATCTTTATTTAATCTAACCAACGGTCATATTAGGAATATTTTAAAATGCTCTGTCATTTATTTAATGTGTGTTGTTTGATTTCAGGGAATCGTACCTCATACCTGCAAAAAGTAAATCATATTTTGTCAGAGCTCATGCTTTAAATAAAGGAAGGATGTGCTACTACGAGTGGCGCGAGACATATAGACGAATACACAGAGAGATACAGATACCAAGAGGTGTGCTAGAAGAACAACCAAGTGTGAATGCAAAGAGATGACAGAACTTACACGAAGAACTCACTACTGCATACTAGTGAAGAGCTGAGAACGTGAACATAACACAAGAGCTTCATCGACTGTCTCTACACCTGGAAATCAAGGAAACAGAAGATACTTTGTTTTCCAGACAAAAACCAGAAGAGGACTCAGAGTGAATTCTGATCATTCAAAAGAGTCCAGAACTGCATGACAATCACTAGAGCCATTCCCAAACTCTAAACATTTGCTCTGTGATTTATCTTTTTACATATTGAGCAGTGTGTTTTATATGCTGCATTTTTATACACACTGTCTCCTGTACTCTAACTAGAGGATTTTTAAGTCCTCACTCACCTCTCTTACATTTTTTATTTCCCACTGAAATAGTGGTAGAGTTCGTGTTACCTGAACAGTTGGTTGTTGTTGTGTTTGTTCCCATGAATAACTGTAGTAGAGGTCTTGGACTTGGACAGTTGGTTGTTGTTGTTATCCCCGATCCAGGGTTTGGATTATCTTTTTAGAAAAGCTTTTGAGAGGACTAAGTCTCAGCTTGAGACTGAACCTCTTGGTTATATCTGTTGTGCTATATCTTTCAAATTTATTCTTTTATTCCGCTGCTAATCTATTTAAAACCAAAACTGTTTTAAAGTCACTTTGATAATTAAATTCGCAAGTGTTTATATTAGTTGTAAATCAGTAAGTTGGTTTCAAAAGTTAATCAAACTTTCTGTTTTGATTAACTGGGAAATAATCAATCCCTTGAGAACCGAACCGAACCCTTACTTTGATATAAATTCACTACAGTTTAATTCAGTATTTTATTTGGGGGGTTTTAAGACAAAGTTTTTAAAATAGAAATTTTTATTGGAATCAATTCACCCCCCTCTTGAGTATCCACTCCGACAAACACCCTTCATGTAATTCTCCCTCATGAACCATTTTCCTTTGCGGACTCCCTCACGAACTCTTTGGGAGTTTGTCAAATTTCTTCCCGAAGTGAAGATGCTTTCTAAAGAAAATCACTCTTAGTAATGATGTGATTATTATTCCTTATATAGGGAAATAGATCCAGAAAATCCTCTAATTCATTTTATGTAAATCTTCAATGTGGTACAGTCTTCAACAAGTATTATGCTCCTCCTGTGAACTGTTTTCCCTATGTGGTCCATGTAGCGCCTTTATTTCCTCATCACGGATGATTCCTTCTGCAAATAAACCACCACATCTCAGTTGTAAATTACATTCCCCCCAAGAACTACTTTCCTCCCTCTAACTGCAATATTTCCCATGAACTATTTTTTCCCCGTGAATTGTTTCCCCTATGAGGTCTACGTACCACGCTTCATGGTTCACATAGCACTGCTATGTAGAAATATTCTTTTGCTGAATTTCCTTCATCATTTCACATACCTTCTATTTAGTCTATGAAATATTCTTCTTGGTCTGCATATGGTTAAATAATTTTTGGATATCCATCCTTTTCCAAAAAAATATTCTGATTTTAAGGTCCAAAAAATTTGAAAACACTAGGAAATTGCACCACCTTAAATACATGATTTGAAAAACACCAACCACACTTATATATGGTCATCTGGATTTGTCACTAAACAAAATTACACTCAAAAACACCAAGAGGAGTCCTCGAGGGATTTTTTCCCAAAAACAACATTTTATTTCCAGATTATTTTTCAAGAGTTGAATAATTACTTTACCATATATACTAAGTGAATAAGTAAATTTACTTACTTTATGTGTATAATTTCATCCTTTTATCAATTTCCACTGTAATATCATCTTTTTCTCCAAATGATGAGTACTCATGATGACTTTTTTCCATGACTAAAACACTAAAATAGAATTTTAACAACCACATAACCATAAAAGGGATAGAAAACTATTCCTCCTATATTTATACTTTAACCAAAAAAATGTTTAGCACATGGTAATATGTTTACCAAAATGAGTAAACCATATTATGATGAAATAATACATTAATCTCCAAAATTAAATATTAATACCCAAAGTTCAAACTAAATCATTCCTAAATAACCTTGAAATTATAGTGTTTTTTAACCTCTAATGTTATATCATACCTTTTAGATTTCAATCCCAAAAACAAAGTGATCTATTTTTTGAAATAAAATTAATCACTAAGTAACCAAATCACTTTTCAATCCTATAGTTATATATATAATAAAACTTGTGATCCCATGATTACCTCAATATACAAGATCATATAAACCCTAAATTTTATCAATACCTTAAATATTATTTCCAAAAAATGTAAATCTATACTTAAAATTAAACTAATTCTTTGCATATACTTAAACCTAATAAAATGACTCCTAAAGTTTCATTAATCACTTTAAGATCTCATGCTTAAAACCTAAAAGGGGTGTCTAAGACTTTAAACTTATGATTATACTTAATCTTATAGAAATAATATGGTATGCATAACTCTTAATATAACCTCGCATGAAGACATCATATTGTCCAAATTTATCTAAACCTCTACTCTAATACCAACTACAATATCCTCGAACCCACACTCCTAGATCATGTGATAAAAAATAAATATTTCATTTTTTATCTATGATACCGATGAAGGTGACCCAATTTTTACCATAAAAATGTATAATATCAAAAGGAAATATTGGATTGCTTAAAGTATAAATGACCTTTTAGGTTTATAGTGTTAGATAATTAGGAAAAATCTTATATAAACAATACCCATGTCTTTAAATGAGAAATTCTACCCCTTAACCTATCATTTATTTTTTCAAATTAATTATTCATCATCATCCAACTGAAATACTTCTAAACATAATTCATTAAAAATAATTATTGATAACCTTGGGAAAAAGAAACATAGTAAGTATGAGCTCAGATTCTTAATAAGGGTAAACATAATAATTGACAACTGAATTTCATCAATTAGCATAAGATGTCCATAAGGGTATGATGACATAATCAGAGTGCATGAGTGAATCATAAAATAACTCAAACCCAGCAATACCAGAATCATCAATTATGAAACATGGAATAAGGATTTAAAAAATGAAAGGGTTATAAGAATAAATAATAATGATCCATGTGATATTAATCTTGATCAAAGGAAACATTTATAACAATAGAAATCATAATAAAATAGTAATGGTATCATGGAACATCATCTTCATAGAATAATTAGAGAACCATTAAAAACGAAACAACTATATAGTCTACTTAAAATATTATTATCGCATGTGGGGCATGGGTGAGTTGGTTAAAGGCGGTGGCGTCCTGACCCTGAGGTTCTAGGTTTGAGTCCTCACAAGGCAATGTGCACTATATGGTAACAAATATCTTGTGGGCCCCTCTACTCTATTGTGAACTGGCCTAGGCCCAAGGGTTGGCCATTTTGGGCCTCGTTGGGGATGTGCGACACGCAGGTGGGGAGGCCACCCCAATACCTCATTACCCAACAACACGTTTGAAGAAAAACACTAAAGGATGTCGTTTTTCTCTCCGGGGTTCCCTCTCCCAACATCGTGATATCCAGCATTCCCTCGTGGATCTTCCTATGGCGGCTTCGTCTTCCAGCTCGCTCATGATACAGATCGGCAGTGTTATTTGGTTCTGCGTTTGTGGGTGATGAGGCGTTTTCTTGGGGGTGATGGGAAGTTATTTTCGAGCAAGGGCGGTACCAGCTTGGCCCGGTATGGCTCGGTTTTGGAAGGTCTAGAATCTGTTCTTCTGTAAGAACCAAGGTACTCTCCAGGTCTTGGAATCCCCCATGACGATTGTGGATTGCTTTGGCAGTTCTCAGTGGTGTCGATCCTTGACGGTGGACGATTTAGGCGGTTCTCGGCAGCATAGGTCTTTGGCGGGGATGCAATCCATGGCTATGGGTGTTCTGCTTCAAGATTGGAAGATCTAGATGCACTGTCAGTGGTTGGGGTCCTTGCAGTCAAAATCAGATTCGGTTTTCTCCTTCTCAGATATGTGTGGCCTACGAGGGGATCTGGCGAGGCCTAGAGTTTCGGCGATGGTATGGAGATCTGGTCCTAGCAATGTGATGGTTCATGGTGGATGTGGAAGAAGTGGCGTCGTCTTGGTGGTGTTGTGTCTGTTATGGTTTTGTGGGTTTCCAGATCGGCTTTCTTTTTGTCTTTGTAGAAGATCCAGGTTTGTTCCTTGGCCCTTCCTTTTATTCATGCAGATGATCCTAGTCTTTCTATGTTTTGCTACGATCTGGATTCAGTCTACACTCTCCTGTGGTGTCCAAGTGGTCTATTTGGTCCCGCGTTTCTAGTTGAAGGGTCGGTTTCATTCCCTTTTAATTTATGGATCTTCTATGGTTGTGGATGGTCTAGCTTTTAACCTTTACTAGTGTGGCTTGCTGGTTTTGATTTCAGGTTTTGTGTGATGATTGTGCATTGCGGTTTCTGGGTTGCTGGAAGGGCTTCTTGGGATGCATTTTGGCTCTTGTCTTGGATGCTAGTGGTCATTTATCCATGGTTGTGTTGCTGGGTGTGATATGTTGGGATGTTGTTTGTTAATTGGATGATATGCGATGAAGATGATGATTTTGTTTCTGGTGCTGTAGGTTCTGCTATGATGGAGAAGGTCTTGTCTGGCGTTGTGACGCTAGGTGATGCGGAGGCTGATTCTTTTGGTGCTGGTGGTTCTATGTTGCTGGTGGTGAGTCTTTTTGGGATAATTCTCTAGCCGCTGGATAGTTTGTTTCATTATGGTCTATGGTATTTTGTGTTGTAGCGGGTTTGGTTGTAAATCGGTGTGGATGTAGGATTTTGGTTCTGCTGAGTTGTGCTGGATGTTGTCTTGCCTTTGGGTGATGTAGAAGTATTCTTGGATGTGATATTAGGTGTGAATTTCTGGAAGATGACTTTATTGAAGGTGAGGCTTATGATATTGATGCTACTGTGATACTAGCGGTGGAAATTCTTGGACAAGAGGTGGTGGTTGATGAAATGGTGTTGTGAGATGCTGGGTGCTTCTTGGCTGGAAGATTCTATTGCAGATGCTTCTGGTTTTCTGGATTTTCTAGTTTTGTGTGTCTTTTGGGTTTTTTGGGGACTTTTGGGTTTTCTGGGGGTGTCCAGGGTTTTGGGGTGTGGGTTGATTGACCCCGCCCCTCCACTGTTTGTTGTGTCTTTTTTCTAATAAATTTTTGGGGGGTCAAGAATAGCCTGGCTCCGAGCCTTCCTTGCCTAAAATATAATTATCTAGATAAAATAGTCATTACCCAATGCATTGGAGATCTATTTGGTTTCACTCATTATATAAGTTATATTGGGCTCACCCGATGCAATTTGCGTAGACCCATCATAAATATTGTCCAATAACCATAAATAAAGTACATAGAGCTTAAAATTAATTATAAAAATAATTATTATTATTATTATTCCTTTAATAACTAAATTAACCTATGGAAAATAAAATTTTTCCAGGATAATATCTTTGAAACATTATTATCCCATAGAAAATAAACAGATTCCTTGATAATCTCTTTGAAACATGGTTAACTCGTGGAAAATAAATTGGTTTTTTGAAAATCTATTTGTAACATGATTAACCTATGGAAAAGAAATGGGTTCCATGAAAATATCTTTGAAATATGATTAACATGTGTAAAATAAATTCTTTCCATTATAATCTAGTTTAAACATGATTAACCAGTGGAAAAGAAATGGGTTCCTTGAAAATCTATTTGCAACAAGATTAACCCATGGAAAAGAACAGTTTTCCATGAAAATCACCTTGAAATGAGATTAATACATCTGGATAATGAATGATTATGGTTTCATTAAAAAATATCCCTATTTAAGAATAAGTAACTATAAGGTTTGTTGACATTGATGAATGGAAATACCATTAAAATGTCATTAAAACGTTTTTAAGAAAATAACCTTTTCATTTTTAAATCACTTTCAATAACTAAATATTCAAAAAATATTAGGAAAATAATTTCTTTGAAAAAAAACTTTTAAACATATAAATGAAACTTTAATTAAATTTATGTAAATTATGGTGGGAAAATCTATTCATGCCATAAATGTTAAAAATAAACATTCTTTTCAAAACATTTTGAAAAATAGAGTGAAAGTTACCCATATATAAAATGATATGACATTTCCTATAAAAAACTTTGAATAAATGGTAAAATATAATGTTAAATGGATTTATGAAATAATGTATTCTTATAAAAAACATTTTTCAAAACATTTTATAAAACATGGACATATAAGAGAAAGATACATGATCTAAAATAAAATACAAGAATGGTATCCCTTATAAATGACTTTATTGATGTTTCTTTAATCAATAAGGAAGGAAATGGAAATAAAACATGTTAAAAACATTTATAACTAGTGTATAATAATTATATGTAGTTCAAAAAATAAATATCATATTATTTTCTTAAAAATGAAATTTAACATAAAAAAATATCGAAAAGAAAAAAGATTATTACATAAAGTCTTTTCCACTTCGGTAACTCTTCAATCATAAGCCCCATTAAATAATAACATCAAATGATACTTTAAATATCATGAAAATAGTTAGTTTCAAGATATAACATGTAAAATGTCACTATATACACTTCACAAATGAATATAGGTGCATATCATAAACTTAAGTCTCAAAGAAAGATAATTTGAGATGGATAACCCTTACAAAAATCATACCATTAAATTTGAGAATTAATCAAAGAATTGATTATGTGTATGAAATTTAATTCCATATAAACAAGTTTTAAATAATACATAAGATAATAAAAATTCATTACACATATAATCTTGACATAAGAATTTTAATGAAGAAGTATTATATACCAATGAAGATAAATTGAGTTACGAAATTCTTTACTACTTGGTAACATTCAATTCAAATGTATTTAGATGAAATAATTAAAATTTAAACTTAAAGTAAAATTATTTATGATTTATTCATGATATTAGATGTAAAATTATTAATATATACATGAAAAAATATAAAAAAGTGGTGAAGGTATCATATGTATCACAAAAAATAAAAAGTGAGATGAGAAAAACTCTTACCTTGAGTCAAGACTTTCCATGTGTGTCCTTTAACTCCTATATAATATAATTATATTAATTATTTTATTTATTAAAACCCATTTTTATGTTTAATACCTTATAAATAAATCATTTATTTTATTACTTTTTAAATACATATTAAAATACTTAATTAGTTAAGTCCACGTCGGGTGTTTTGAGGAGGACCATGGTCAAAGAGGTCATTATTTCAACATATAAATAATAATAATAATGAAATAATTATAATATTTATACATCAATTATACTTTTTAAAACCAATCATGAAATATATTTATGAAAGATGAACTATGTTACAATCATGGAGACGGTTGGTCGTACGCATGCATAAGTAACATTTCCATTTTTCAATGATATTTAGGGAAAAGAGTGAATTATTTTATAATTAAATAATTATATTAATATTATAAATATAATATGGTTTCTTTAAATATACTTATATATTTCATTATTGTGATGTGGTGATGAAAAACAATCATATCACTTCGTGGAGGTGGTAGTCCACATGTACACGAATGATATTTTAATTTTTTAGTGCAAGAAGTAAATTGATAAATTATCTTTTAATAATTATAAATATTTAATTACTATAATAAGTATTTCATTTTTATCACATATATTCATTAATATTATCATTATTACCTTCCATGTAAAGTGTTAGTGAAAAGCGAATCACATTGCTTCACATGGTGGTAGTCCGTCGTACACATGGGCGACGTTATCATATAACCCATAGAATGGAATGTAAAAAATTTATATGTGATTTAATAACTAAATAATTTTAAATATGATAAAAATTATATATATATACTCTAAATCTATCATTACAACAATCTGTGATAGGAGATGATGTAAAACGAATGACATTGGTTTGCCAGGGGGTATTTTTCTCTACACATAAATGATGATTTTATATCCCATTTGATGGAAGAGAAGATGGATTTAGTTTATTGAATTAATATAATAAATTATCATTAAATATTAGATAATATTTTATCATATGATCATATTTTAAGAAAATTTTAAGGAGTTATGAGAAGAAGTAAAGAAAAAAATCATAGTTAGGAATTTTACCTCTTTTCGGACCACCTCTTTAGAATTATACCTAAAGTGTTCTTAGAATGGATTTATGACCAAAAAAGTATTATATAATGATAGTATGTAAGTTTTTAAGTTATTTTTTCAGTTATTTTTCAATCTAAAGGGGTTTTAAGGTGTGAAAATAGGGGAGAGGGTGGCCTTTTATAAGTGAGGTGAGTGCCACACTAGTAATTTTTAAAAATAACACTACTAGAAATACAGTCTTTCCTAATAGTTCTGAACTGTTGGGAAAGGCTGCAGAACCATTGGTATATGTTATACCAATGGTTCTGAAAACCGGAGGGAAGTAATCCATTGGGAAAGCTTTTCCCAACGGTTTATAGTGAACCGTTGGGATAGGGTGGGGAAAAATTAACCTATCCCAACAGTTGTGCCGAACTATTGGGATAGTTTTTCCCAATAGTTTGGCATGAATTGTTATGAAATACCAAGCACTCTCCTATTTCCCAAAGGTTTATAAACCATTGGGAAAGGTTTTTTAACAATGGTTCATAGAACCGTTGGTAAAAAACTCAGAGATGTTATGCCAACGGTTTGAAACCATTGGCATAGCCTGTGTTGTGCAAATTGCACAACAGCCTGTAATTTGCACACTAGCTCACCAATTTGCACAGTAGGTCTCATTTTTTGCATTACCTCTCATTTTCAATCCAATTATTGTACCTACAATAAATTAACACATACATATACAATTATTGTACCTTCAATAACCAACTAACACATACATATAGAGAACAAATTCATACACATTTAACAAATAATGCATCCTGGAACTATACACATCCATAATTAAATTTGAATTAATAAAGTAATTATAAACATACATAATTCATTTAGAATTCAATTTAAAATTTATATGAAAATTATATATGGAATCCGGAATTCAATTCATAATTTGATCGCTTTTACATATAACATATATTTTTACCTAAAATGATATCCATTTTAAACAAAATACATATACCTGGAGTGATATAGGCCACACCGTGCCTCATATTGAGGCAAGGTTAACTTGTACACGTCACAAATGACCCATCGATTGTTTTCCTAAAGTATCAACATATTCCAAAAGCGTTTGATCAGTTTTCCGTATGCCCGTTGATGTTTTTCACTTAAAATGGTGTCATTTTGAAACAAAAGACAGACACTTTGAGTGGAGCCAGACACACCACGTCTCATATTGAGGCGGGGTTGATTCGTACACGTCACATATGACCCATGGATCATTGTGCTAAAGTATCAACACAATCAGAATCCGTTTGGTCAGTTTTCCATATGTACTTAAAATGTTGTCCATTTTAAACAAAAGAGAGCCACTTAGAGTGATCCTGGCCACACCGTGCCTCGGATTAAAGAGGGGTTGACTTGTACACGTCACATAGGACCCATGGATCATTTTCCTAAAGCATAAACACATTTCGAATGCGTTTGGTCAGTTTTTCATATGTCAGTTGTTCTTTTCACATATAATTCTGTCCATTTTAAACAAAAGAGAGACACTGTGAATTGTGTCGGCCACATCGTGCCTCGAATTGAGGAAGGGTTGACTCTTACACATCACATATGACCCATAGATCGTTGTGCTAAAGTATCGACACAATATGAATGCATTTGGTCATTTTTCCATATGGCAGTTGATGTTTTTCACTTAAAATGATGTCCTTTTGAAACAAAAGATAGACAATTTGAGTGGTTCCGGCCACACCGTGTCTCAGATTAAGGCAGGGTTGATTCTTACACGTCACATATGACCCATGGTTCGTTCTCCTAAAGTTTCAATTGAAACTGAATTCGTTTGGTTAGTTTTCCCGTATGTGCTTAAAATGTTGTCCATTTTAAACAAAAGAGAGACACTTAGACTGATCCCGGCCACACCACAACTCGGATTGAGCCCGGGTTGGATCGTACACGTCACATATGACCCATGGATCATTTTGATAAATTATCAATAGATTCCGAATGTGTTTGGTCATATTTCCGTATTCCAGTTGTTCTTTTCACTTATAATCCTGTTCATTTTAAACAAAAGAGACACAGTTAGAGTGGTTTCGGCCACACCGCATCTCTGATTTAAACGAGGATGACTCGTACACGTCTCAAATGACCAATAAATCATTTTCCTAAAGTATTAACACAATCCGAATGCATTTGGTCAGTTTTCCGTATGCCAGTTGATGTTTTTCACTTAAAATGATGTCCTTTTGAAACAAAAGACAGACACTTTGAGTGGTGATGGCCACACCGTGTCTCAGATTGAGGGGTTGTTTATTTTTACACATCACATATGACCCATGTATCATTGTGATAATGTATCAACATAATCATAATCCATTTGGTCAGTTTTCCATATGTACTTAAAATGTTGTCCATTTTAAACAAAAGAGAGCCACTTATAGTGATCCCAGCCACACCGTGCCTTGGATTAAGGCGGGGTTGACTCGTACACGTCACATATGACCCATAGATCATTGTCCAAATGAATCAACACATTTTGAATGCATTTGGTCAGTTTTTCGTATGTCGGTTATTCTTTTCACTTATAATCATGTTCATTTTAAACAAAAGAGAGACACTATGATTGGTGTCGGCCACACCACACCTCGGATTAAGGCAGGTTTGACTTGTACACGTCACATATGACCCATGGATCTTTGTGCTAAAGTATCGACATAATATGAATGCGTTTAGTTGGTTTTCCGTATTCCAGTTGATGTTTTCCACTTAAAATGATATCCTTTTGAAACAAAAGATAGACACTTTGAGTGGTTCCAGCCACACCGAGTCTCAGATTTAGGCGGGGTTGATTCGTACACGTCACATATGACACATGTATCGTTCTCCTAAAGTTTCAATGGAAACCTAATTTGTTTGGTCAGTTTTCCGTATGTACTTAAAATGTTGTACATTTTAATCAAAAGAGAGCCACTCAAAGTGATCCCGGCCACACCGTGCCTCGGACTAAGCTAGAATTGACTTATACACATCAAATATGACCCATGGATCATTGTCCTAAAGCATCAACACATTTTGAATGTGTTTGTTTAGTTTTTCGTATGTCAGTTGTTCTTTTCACTTATAATCCTGTCCATTTTTAACAAAAGAGAGACACTATGAATGGTTTCGGACACACCGCGCCTCGGATTGAGGCGGGGTTGACTTTTACACATCACATATGACCCATGGATTGTTTTTTTAAAGTATCGACACAATCCGAATGCGTTTTGTCAGTTTTCTGTATGCCAGTTGATGTTTTTCACTTAAAATGATGTCCTTTTGAAACAAAAGACAGACATCTTGAGTGGTGTCGGCCACACCGTGTCTCAGATTGAGGAGGGGTTGATTCTAACACATCACATATGACCCATGGATCGTTCTCCTAAAGTTTCAATGGGAACCGAATGCGTTTTGTTGGTTTTCCATATGTACTTAAAATGTTGTCCATTTTAAGCAAAAGATAGCCACTTAGAGTGATTCTGGCCACATCGTGCCTCCGATTAAGGTAGAGTTGACTCGTACACGTCACATATGATCCATGGATCATTTTTCTAAAGAATCAACACATTTCGAATGTGTTTGGTCGGTTTTTTGTATGTCAGTTGTTCTTTTCACTTATAATCCTATCCATTTTAAACAAAATAGAGACACTATGAATGGTGTTGGCCACACCGTGCCTTGAATTAAGGTGGGGTTTACTCGTACACGTCACATATGACCCATGGATCGTTGTTCTAAATTATCAACACAATCTGAATGCGTTTGAACAGTTTTCCGTATTCTAGTTGATGTTTTTCACTTAAAATGATGTCCTATTGAAACAAAAGACAGACACTTTGAGTGGTTTTGGCCACACCACGTCTCCAATTGAGGCGGGGTTGATTCATACACGTCACATATGACCCATGGATCGTTGTGATAAAGTATCAACACAATCAGAATCTATTTGGTCAGTTTTCCGTATGTACTTAAAATGTTGTCCATTTTAAACAAAAGAGAGCCACTTAGAGTGATCTCGGCCACACTGTTACTCGGATTAAGGCGGGGTTGACTCATACACATCACATATGACCCATGGATCATTTTCCTAAAGAATCAACACATTTCAAATGTGTTTGGTCAGTTTTTCATATTTTAGTTGTTCTTTTCACTTATAATCATGTCCATTTTAAACAAAAGAGAGACACTTTGAATGGTGTCGGCCACACTGTGCCTCGGATTGAGGCGGGGTTTACTTCTACATGTCACATATGACCCATGGATCGTTGTTCTAAAGTATCGACACAATCTGAATGCATTTGGTTGGTTTTTCCTATGCCAGTTGATGTTTTTCACTTAAAATGATGTCCTTTTGAAATAAAAGACAGACACTTTGAGTCGTCCCAGACACACCGCATCTCAGATTGAGGAGGGGTTGATTCGTAAATGTCTCATATGACCCATGGATCGTTCTCCTAAAATTTCAACGGGAACCAAATGTGTTTGTTCAGTTTTCCGTATGTACTTAAAATGTTGTCCATTTTAAACAAAAGAGAGACACTTAGAGTGATCCTGGCCACACCGTGCCTCAGATTAAGATGTGGTTGACTCTTACATGTCACATATGACCCATGGATCTTTTTCCTAAAGAATCAACACATTTCGAATGCGTTTGGTCAGTTTTTCTTATGTCAGTTGTTCTTTTCACTTATAATCTTGTCTATTTTAAACAAAAGAGAGACACTATGAATGGTGTCGGCCACACCGCGCCTCTAATTAAGGTAGGGTTGACTCGTACACATCACATATGACCCATGAATCACTGTGCTAAAGTATCAACACAATCCTAATGTGTTTGGTTGGTTTTCCGTATGCCAGATGATGTTTTTCACTTAAAATGATGTCCTATTGAAACAAAAGACAAACACTTTGAGTGGTTTCGGCCACACCGTGTCTCCGATTAAGGAGGGGTTGATTCATACATGTCACATATGACCCATGGATCATTTTTATAAAGTATAAACACAATCAGAATCCGTTTGGTCATTTTTCCATATATACTTAAAATGTTGTCCATTTTAAACAAAAGAGAGCCACTTAGAGTGATCCCAGCCACACTGTGCCTCGGATTAAGGTGTGGTTGACTTGTACACATCACATATGAACCATGGATCGTTTTCCTAAATCATTAACACATTTTGAATGTGTTTGGTTGGTTTTTCGTATGTCAGTTGTTCTTTTCACTTATAATCATGTCCATTTTAAACAAAAGAGAGACACTATGAATGGTGTCGGCCACACCGCGCCTCAGATTGAGGCGGGGTTGACTCATACACGTCAAATATGACCCATGGATCGTTGTGACAATGTATCGACACAATCCGAATGCGTTTGGTCAGTTTTCCGTATGCCAGTTGATGTTTTTCACTTAAAATGATGTCCTTTTGAAACAAAAGACATACACTTTGAGTGGTGTTGGCCACACCGCATCTCAGATTGAGGCAGGGTTGATTTTTACACGTCACATATGACCCATGGATCTTTCTCCTAAAGTTTCAATGGAAACCGAATGTGTTTGGTCGGTTTTCTGCATGTACTTAAAATGTTATCCATTTTAAACAAAAGGGAGCCACTTAGACTAATCTCGGCCACACCGTTCCTCAGATTGAGCCCGGGTTGGATCGTACATGTCACATATGACCCATGGATCGTTTTGATAAATTATCAACAGAATCAGAATGTGTTTGGTTGGTTTTCCGTATGCTATTTGTTCTTTTCACTTATAATCCTGTCCATTTTAAACAAAAGAGACACAGTTATAGTGGTATGTTAGTTGTTTATTCACATTATTCAAATACACTATTTGACTAGGGGTCTTTATATTAATTAATTTATGAAAAATTTACATTTAAAATGAGAATATCATAAAATTAATTGATGATAAATCTTTTACTAAAAATCCTTGTGGAAATATTAAGGTAAACATGATTTATGAGAATCATCGTGTGTCTATTAGTGGAATGGTATTTACTTAAAATATTGTGAACATTCATATAGAATATTTTTATATCATTCTTAGTATGTATTAGATTTTAGTTTATCATGCTATGAAACATTTTAGAACTAACAATTTCATGCCCAATGAATACATCCCTTTTATAACATACCAAGAATCTATGATATTGATTAGACACTACTACAACCTGTCCCTTTATCAGCGCTAAAAACTTGTATTAACAGTGCTAGAAAAGCGCTATTAATGCCGGCGTAGATAAAGGGGGTCCCCTTTATCAGCGCTTCTTTTAGTGCTGATAGCGGTCTCCTATATCGGTGCTTGACGGAGCGCTGATAAAGGGTTCCTTTATCAGCACTCCTCTAGTGCTATTAAAGGTGTCCTTTATCAGCGCTAAAAAAACACTGATAAAGGCCCCATCACCTGCACCTACAAAACAGTACCTTCACACCTTCACACCAGAATACCTACACAAAGTAGCACATGAACACCTGCACACCATAGCACCCGCACCCAATATTTTGACCGACAAAGGTATATACATTTACTTAACATCATGAATACAAAAAAACGCATTGCTATATACATTTCAGACATTGTTTTACATGGTTACATTTACAATTATTCAACAACAGTTATAAACATTCATGTTTCATCCTTTGATATCCATGATCTGCTCTTGACGGTATTTGTTGCCGAACAAAGCATCCGAACTCAAGGAAAAAAATTCACCTATATAAGCAAACAAATATTATGTTATTAATGAAATAATGAAAGAAATTAAAACAGTAATATGAAAGAATACATTAATATGGAAATTTGAAACTGAAATATGAAATTTTAAACTCAAAAGTTTTCATTTTCATAACAATGAATGGGAATAATGTAAAATCAATATGTTTTTGATTGATTTATCCCATTTAATAAATACCGATTCTTTATCTAATGAAAAACTTTACCGGTCACACCGTGCGTCGATCGGATTGAGGTGCGGTTGATTCTTACATGTCACAAATGACTCGTGGATCATTGTCCTAAAGTATCAAAACAATCTAAACGTGTTTTCTCGATTTGGCGTATGTCATTGGTGTTGTTTTCCAATGTTTATCTCAATTTGAAACTGATATCAGACACTTTTAGCCATACCGGTCACACCGTGCGTCGGATTGAGGTGCGGTCAATTCGTACACGTCACAAATGACTCGTGGATCATTGTCCTAAAGTATCAAAAAAATCCGAACGCGTTTTCTCGGTTTGGCGTATGTCATTGGTGTCGTTTTCCAAAGTTTATCTCAATTTGAAACTGATATTAGACACTTTTAGCCATACCAGTCACATAGTGCGTCGGATTGAGGTACGGTCAATTCGTACACGTCAAAAATGACTCGTGGATCATTGTCCTAAAGTATCAAAACAATCCGAACACGTTTTCTCGGTTTGGCGTATGTCATTGGTGTTGTTTTCCAAAGTTTATCTCAATTTGAAACTGATATCAGACACTTTTATACATACCGGTCACACCGTGCATCGGATTGAGGTGAAGTCGATTCGTACATGTCACAAATGACTCATGGATCGTTGTCCT
This sequence comes from Viscum album, assembly GCA_963277665.1. Taxonomy (NCBI): domain Eukaryota; kingdom Viridiplantae; phylum Streptophyta; class Magnoliopsida; order Santalales; family Viscaceae; genus Viscum; species Viscum album. The sequence goes on from OY728141.1 coordinate 778,986,821, forward strand.
AAAGTATCAAAACAATCCGAATGTGTTTTCTTGGTTTGGCGTATTTCATTGGTGTTGTTTTCCAAATTTTATCTCAATTTTAAACTGATATCAGACCCTTTTAGCCATACAGGTCACATCGTGCGTCGGATTGAGGTGCGGTCAATTCGTACACGTCAACAATGACTCTTGGATCGTTGTCCTAAAGTATCAAAACAATCCGAACGCATTTGGCACGGGTATCTTGGCACTCGGCTCATGAGCTACGTTAATCGACACTTTGACATGACCGGTTGGAAGTGGTCTGGAGTGTAGCGTGTCATTCTGCATATTGAACACCGTAGCCCTCGCTACAAGGCGATGGGTGGGAGTTGACAGATATAAATCACAGTCATTTTCACCCTGTAGAATATCATTAAATGAAAGGTATCAGTGTCTATGTGATTCACATCTCACAAAAACGAATATTATAACATTGATTACCTCAGTTAAGTCAGGTCTTTGAGGGGAATGGCTCGCCTCAAAGCTGGTGAGGGGTGAATCTTCTCGCGGGGGTTGTTCTTGAGTTGTTTGTTCTCTTCGCATCTCCCCCATCAAACTCTTTAGCATCTCTCCCTGAGTTTGGATTAGTTCTTCAAGGGTAGCTACTCTATCTCTCATTACATGCAATTCTTTATTTTGTTCAACCTCTTGTTTTTTTTTCTGAAAATATGTCCGGGGTGACACCCCAAAACCCACACCTCTGACGCGGCCATACTGTTCTGGCTGTTTCAAGGCCGTTGAAAGTATGTCTGCATCCGGTGTGGGTGTTGTTGATTCCTGTGACTGTGTCAAATAGAAAATATGAAAAAATAAGTAAGCATCGTTATGTAATAGTGATTTAAAGCAAAAAAAGTTTATATTATGTCATACTTACACATGTTTCCCACACTTTTTGTGTGTTTTCATCTATCAGTTTCCCCTCTTTATTAACACGAGCCTCCTTCCATATCACATGGCGTGGAATGGAAGTGACTTGAGATTTTGCTTCATCAATCTGCATATAAACAGAGAAACATGATTATAGTGTTGTTTTATGTCACATAAAATTATTACAGTACTTTTAAAATACATACCAATTGTTTTTCAATTGAAGCGTACCCCAACCTTGCTTTATGGTAGGGGTACGCTGGTTTTGCTGCCCGTTCTTTATTTTTAGCACTCAGTTGCTATTTCATAAATAAAAACCTATCAATCAACGTGATGAATACAAGCAAAGTTACACAACGTGTAACCAAACACAATGTGCCTGAAAATTATGTTCTGCACGACGGTTTCAAAACGCATCCCATGTTCCTTGGGATATCAAGTGTACATAAAAAGGAGGTGGGTGCAGCTTGATTTCCCTTCGGCATATTTCAGATAATGTTTCATTATAATGGTGTGAAAGCCTCTATGAATCCTTCCTACTAGTCTGAAAACATATTCCTTGTGCGAAACATCTACTATAAATTCACTCTGCAAGAGATGATGAAGGGTTAGTCAATATTTCAATATTTTATTTTATTTTAATAAATTAAATAGATGATATCGTAATGTTACCGTAATCTCTTCCCACATTAATGTTTTCAACCCACTGACAACATGGTGCCACGACTCTACGTCAATCGGCGCGTGTTGTCGAGTGACGATTCCAATGTAGCTACTAAACATGGCTTTGTTGGGGTTTACATGTTGGCCTAGCTTATTCCATCCCACCTCATATTTGATGCCTTTTTCTTTTTCCTTAAGGATTTTTTCTAAAACTGTCAAACTACGGTGCACCTGTTTTTTTGTGTTGTTGGGGTTTCATCGCCTACCATTTCCTCAGTTTATACATCATCATTATGTTTCTCCGAAGTGCTAGCATCGGCACTGACACCAGCTGCAACAGGTTGAGAGACCTATTGTATGTCAGCAGTGGGACTAGCTGCAATAGGTTGAGAGACCGGTTGTCTCTTAGCAGTGGGACCAGCTGCAACAGGTTGAGATACATGTTGTGTCTCGGGATTGGGTGCATCGGCAGGTGAAGAAGCCATTATCTGCAGAACTAGTTTAAAATTTAATTTAGATCACATAAAAGTAGCAGCGAATAGATAATATCATAATGTAACACAATCTATATTACAATAAAAATAAATAACCTGATTATTGAACTCCCTTTTTTTAAAAGGATGAAGGGATTTGACCCCTCTATCAACTATCCATATCCCTTCATTGTGGTCTCCTCTGACATACAAAACATCATCTACATTGGGACCACTGCGAAATGATTGTGAAGTCCCAATAAAAGGGTCATCTTCTGTTGAATTTTCATCTGACCCTTCAGCTGTTTTGGTCGATAACAGAACAATTGACCAGTTTCGGTTTGCGGGATCTGGAAGATAAAATACTTACACTACCTGTAATGCCATTATAAATGGTTCATCTTTCTCCCCTTCCTTACTAAAATCAACTTTCATGAATCCCAAATCATCTATTTTAACAGAACTCCTGTTATCAACCCACTTGCATTGAAATATCGGAACTTGAAATTCCGTATAATCCAACTCCCATATTTGTTTGATGATGCCAAAGTATGACATATTCGCATAAATTGGATTTCTGTCCTTAGCACCGGAAACATGCATTGCTTCAGCCACAAGTGTAACCCCACTATTATGCATGGTATTGTCTTCATCATGTTCATTAGTATAAAATGTATAACCATTAACTACATAAGCATTGTAAGATAATTCATACACACTTGGTCCTCCGGCTAGCCATCGAAGTCGTTCAGAAATTGACTTTGGATTTTCATCTGACTTCTTAAAAATATGATCTCGAAACCATCCTATAAACTGTCGATTATGTGTATCTGATATCCATTTTTCAGCCCTTGATGGATTCAAATGCCTAAGAATTTCTTTGTGGATTTCAACATATGGGTCAACGTCGAAACTGTTATGCAAAACAAAAAGGTGGGACTACTCCCGATCTGTAATATTGATTGTGACAAACTTTCTTCTAGAAATTCCTTCACCCTCAAGCCACCCAGTGTGACGAGATTTCAGTAAGCCAATTCTTTCCACACCAGACAAGTATTCGGTATAGAATTCAACGGCTTCCTCAACAATATATCGCTCTGTAATACAACCCTCTGGCCGACTTCGATTTTTGACATACCCTTTCAAAATCTTCATATACCGTTCAATGGGGTACATCCATCTGTAATGTACATGACCACATAGTCGAATCTCTCTCACCAAGTGGACCATCAAATGAATCATCGTATCAAAAAATGAAGGCGGGAAGAACATTTCTAATTCACATAATATGACGGCAATTTCTTTTTCCATAGCTGGAAATTTCGCCGGGTCTATAACTTTGCTGCATATAGATTTGAAGAAGAAACACAGTTTCGTTAATGTATGGAGGACATTCTTGGGGAAAATGAAATGTAAAGCAATTGGAATGAGATTTTTCATCAAAACATGACAGTCATGTGATTTTAGACCTTTTAACTTCATGTCTCTCATTGACACAAGGTTACTGATATTTGACGAATACCCCTCTGGAACCTTTACGTCATTCAAGAAGTTTCAAAACTGATATCTCTCCTTCCTGGAAAGAGTGTAAGCAGCAGGAGGAAGAAATGTTCGTTTTTCACCCTTCACTGGTGCCAACTCTTCTCGTATTCTCATCTCAACCATGTCCAACCTAGCCTTAATTCCATCTTTTGTTTTGCTAGATGTATTTAGCAACGTGCTGATAATAACTGTCAAATACATTTTTTTCTACATGCATAACATCAATAAATTGTCTTACATACAGACAATTCCAGTATTGTAATTCAAAAATAATTGATCTCTTTTTTCAACTGATTTTCGTAAGGTTTTTCGAAGTCGGTTTACCAAAAGTAGTGTCCACATTTTTAACTTTCTCAAACAATTGATTGCCTGTTAGTGGAGACGGTGTTGTACATTCTTCTGAACTTCCATCGAATGATGTATTCCAAGAACGGTACTTATGTCGTCGCGGTAGAAATCTGTGATGTCCTAGAAACACGGTTTTCAATGAATGTTTCAACCTAATTGATTGTGTACCTTCTTCGCAAATGGGACATCCATGAGTTCCTTTAATGCTATATCCTGACAAATTTCCATAAGTAGGGAAGTCATTTATCGTCCCATAAAACATGACTCTCAAAGTGAAATCTTCCTTTCTGTAAGCATCATACAATGTAACACCTGAATCCCACAATAATTTCAAATCTTCGATCAATCGATCTAAATAAACATCAATATCATTACCCGGTTGTTTTGGGCCTGATATAAGCATAGATAACATGATGTATTTTTGTTTCATGCATAACCACGGGGGTAAGTTATAATTTATCAACATAATCGGCCATGTACTATGACTGTTGCTTTGAAAACCAAAAGGATTCACTCCATCTATAGATAACACAAGACGAATATTTCTCGACTCGTTTCCAAATTCAGGATACTCATGATCGATTCTCTTCCACTAAGGAGAGTTTGTCGGGTGACGTAGTATCCCATCTTTTATTCTTGTATTTGCATGCCATGTTAATTGTTCTGCAGTCTCCTCACTTCCATATAGGCGTCTAAACCTTGGAATGATTGGAAAGTACCATACAACTTTAGTAGGACTGGATTCGTCTTTCTTGTATCGAGAAGCACCACACTTTGGGCATTCTTTAAGTGATTTGTGGTCCTTGAGAAACAGTATACAGTCATTCGGGCAGGCGTGCATTCTTTCAGAGATCATACCCATAGAGTGTTGCATTCATTTGGAATCGTATGTTCGGCTCGAGAGCTCATTGTCTTCTAGGAGCATGTCATTCAAGAGGGCAAGTAGTTTCGTAAAACTGTCGTCACTCCACCGGTTATCTGCTTTCAAATTATACAGCTTTAGTACGGCTGACAATGCTGTATATTTAGTGCAACCAACATACAATGGCGTCTTTGCACAACTTTTTAACTTCTCAAACAATTTTGGGCAATCACGAAGTTCATCTTCTAAGGTCCTTGTCATTTTCTCAATATGATCTTCATCATCATTCACATCTGTAATCACATCCTCCATACGGTCATCTTCATTGTTCATGTTTTTAATCATATCAGATGATCCATAAAATGCGGTTTCACCCCAGTCACTACCTACATTCGTTGTTTCCCCGTGTTTATTCCAACATGTATAACTTTGATCTATTCCGTGACAGATCAAGTGTACTTCCAACTCATCTGGACTAATTTGTTTTGAATAACAACAGCGTAAACACGGACAAAGGATTTGAGAAGAGTCACATGCATGATCTTTTTCAAACTTGATAAATTCTTTCACGCCTTCTTCATACACTTTTGTCAACCGATTGACATTCATGCATTATTTATTTATATTCATCCTATTTGAAATAATGTGACCATGAAACAATATTTCTTAAAAAAAATATGGGGAATTTATAATATTTTAATAAAGACAAAGCTCTCTAAAAACACCCAAAACAACCTCCATATTATCGGAGTACTCTTCCTATATATTGTAATACACCGAGAAGTATTCTAAAAAACGAAAATGGAGGTGTATAGAAAGATATTAAAGATCTAGTTCATCAGTTCCATGAAATAGATAGAGCATTGGTGATCCCAAATGGAATTCATAAATACTTTAAATTTCCATATCGACTTTAAAAATCTATCTTTTGAGCATCCTCTTCCCAAACCCTCAACTGTTGGTACCCTGATCTCTAGAAAATTTTCAAAAACCAATATAACCTTATAATATGGTCAAACAAATCATCAATTATAGGCAATATGTAATTATTCATTACTGTCACCTGGATATGACTAAGGTAGACTGTTAAAATTAATAGGCTATGATATGAATTTATTGAAAACAGAATTGGAAAATCCCATAGTGACATGATCATATAGATAGAACCATTTCCCTAAAGATCTTCTAGCTGATCTTTTAGCTCCTCTAAATCGGCCAGAGCCTTATGATGTGATGGAATGGAAAATGGGATCGTCCTGTGAAGAAAATAGATAGAAAACGCAAACACTCTAGGGAGGTTATCCCATGAAGTCCTCTAGAAATGATTTTGTGTACTTTTCCATGACCACTGGAATTTCACATGAAGAACACTTCTCAACAACCCCAAGGAAAACCTTGGAAAATGACATGATATGAACCATAACATAGAAGCAACTTGTCATACCCTCCATGGTTATAGATCACAATCTCCATAAAAGACATAGAATCTCATTTTAAGAGTAAGTAACTGAACCCAATGGTGATAATAGTCATCTAGTGCACTAAATCCAATAAAAAATCCAAGACGATAATGAGGTCGGAAAAGACCAGGTCCAAAACATGGAATTCCGAAATATCCTCCATGCCAAGTACCACAACACAACTCTCAAATAACATGAAACCATGACCATTTTTCCTACCCAAAAGGGTTAGGAAATACATGAAATAATTCATAAACTCTGCCGTCATACCCAAGTAATAAAAAAATATGTGAAATTAATGACTAGGATTCACCATTTTTAAATGAAACCAATACTATAGAAGAATTAAAAAAAATTCACCTCGAATTGTGGTTGGCCACGATTATGAGTCCTCATGAATGAACTCTACTGCATTGATTTTTTTTTTGGATTAGACTCGTCTATGTATTATTTCCCTATTAAGAATCCCCCTTTCTTTTAGTATGTGATCCTCCACCATTTGAAGCCTCTTATTTTAACTAAGAGCCCTTAAAAAGTGGAGCCTACACCACTCCCATTAGGAGCCAATTGAAAAAATCACAAGATATTCACCGGCTACCCAAATAGGTGGAACGCCCTCAGAGTCTCTGGTAAAATTGTCCAGATGTTTCCCACATTTCTTATATGATAAAAAAATAGGTCCATTGTCCATAGAATCCACAGAATCGGTTCATAAATACTACTCAAATCCCTTTCCACTACTTCTCTAAGACTCATCGTGCTTTAGATTTTATCCTCAAAAATAACTATGGATACCACCCATTAATGGAACACCATTGAGACCAATATTTCAATTAAAATATTCCTCTCACATCAATACCTTGGGAAACACCTAAAAATAGGTTGGTAGACTTAGAACAATAAGAATAAATCTGATATATTTCCTCAAACCCATCTCAAAATTAATATCCATAAGATAATCATTCGTGGGGAGATAAAGAGATACATGAACCAAATTACGGAATCTAGTGGCATAATCCATGACTAAATGACCACCATACTCTAGATTTAAAAACACATAGTCATTAATCAATCTCAAGGTATTTAGGTAGAACCCCTGAGGAAATACCACTTGGAAAGTGGTAAAAGTGAGATCCTCTCTATTCCTCGAAAGAATCATTGAATTGCACCACATTCAAATAAATTATTCTAAAAAGGAACCAAAAAATAACACTTTAGATGTCTTAGGGGTTTTCAAAAACTCTAAGATCTACTTGATACAGTCCAACTACTCCTTAAATTACTTGGTTTTCTTTTCAGTAAGGAAAAACTCTGAATTATTCTTTGAAAATTCTTGAGTGTGGTCCATAGTTCATGTCTTATCATGGATACCAATTTAACCCACGTTTTTGAAATTATAAATCATTGAATCCAAAAAAATTTGTATCAATGGGATGGTTCCTCTTTGGGGTACTCTAGTTCACACTCTCTATGCTTCTACATGGTCCTTCTAGGAGGTATTGTCTACAAGAAACATGAACAAACTCCATCAAGGAAAACCCAACATCAAATCACAACAAAAGAACTAAATGAAAACACCAAAACATAAGAATAACTAAATAAATCTAATGAAGTAGTGGGAAATCATAAAAACAACCCATAGTCAGGATCAAAACATAACCACAATCCCAAACCACCCATGGAAACTGAAGATTCAACATGAAGAATAGTTGGCCAAACACATACCCATTCCAAACATAATTAATTCATGAAAATTCAATTTGAATCACCTTAAGGAGGAGGACCCGGTGGCGGAGGAGAAGGAGGTGTCGACAGCGGAGGCAACGGAGGCAACGGAGGCAGCGCGGAGGCAGGGCGGAGGCAGGGTGGAGGCAGCAGAGGCAGCGGAGGCAGCGGAGGAGGAGGAGGCCGCGGTGGAGGAGGAGGAAGAGGAGGAGGTAGAGGAGGAGGAGGAGGAGGCGCCGGTGGAGGAGTAGGAGGACGAGGCTGCGGACTAGGAGGAGGAGGAGGAAGCGCTGGTGGAGGAGGAGGAGGATGAGGCCACGGTGGAGGAGGAGGAGGAGGAGCAGAGGAGGAGGAGGAGGAGGCGGCCGGAGGAGGAGGAGGCGGCGGTCAGAGGAGGAGTAGAAGGAGGAGGAGGCGGTCGTGGCGGAGGAGGAGGAGGCGGCAGTAGCGGCGCAGAGGAGGGATTCCGTGAGAGCTTGACCGGGTGCAGGGAGGAGGAAGAGGACCCACGGGTTTTTAACAAATCCGCGTGAGCCTTTATCAGCGCTAGTAAAAAGCACTGATAAAGGGTGTATTTATCAGCGCTAAAATGAAAAAGCGATGATAAATACAACCTTTATTAGCGCTTTTTTAGCACTGATAAATAAGCCCTTTATCAGTGCTAAAAAAAGCACTGATAAAGGGGCAAGCCTTTATCAGGGCTAAAAAAGTGCTGATAAAGGGTGCACCTTTATCAACGCTAAAAAAAGCATTGATAAAGGGTACACCTTTATCAGCACTTACTTTAGCGCTGATAAAGGCCCGTCCCTTTATCAGCGCGTTACCGTTAGCGCTGATAAAGGCAGGCGCATGCCTTGCCCAGTTTTGTGGTAGTGAGATGTGTAAATGTGATTTACATTGATTATCATGATGAAAATAAATAAAATATATATTATAGATTTTCTAGTAGTAAATGAAATCAAGGAGGGTGGGGGCTGTCCGGGGGGCTATCCGGGGGCTTTTTGGTGGGTGTCCAGGGGACTTTTCGGGGACCAAGGAGGAGGGTGGGGGGGCTGTGCGGGGGGCTGTCCGGAGGGTGTTCGGGGGGTTGTCTGGGGTCCAAGGAGGAGTGTGGGGGGGATGTCCGGGAAGACTATTATGTCGTCTCTATGGCCCTTTTCTCAGATTTTTCTACATGTGACCTAACTTTCTATAGCTCAGTGGCACAACAGCTCGTACCTGAGGAGGGACAATACCTCTTCGGGGCTATCCTAGGTCGGTAGCGTACTCTTTCAGGATGCTCCTCTCCCAACACCTGATGTAAGTGATCTGTTGGCCCAAAATTGTCTGGTTCTTGGGCATCGAGGGCCTATAAAGTAACCTGTTCCAAATATAAATATATTATTATGTTACAAAATAGATATTAAAATATAAAATCAACAGATTAAAACATACAATCTGCTGCTGAGTCGCTTCGTTGACGGCACTTCCATCATTTTTTCGTCTACTCAAGAAAAACAGTTTTTCTCGAGGCACATGTCCTTCAATATTCTGTATTTTCCTCTATAATGACATTGAAAACTAAAGTTATATGATAACTTTAGCAAATGATTAAATAATTGAGAAAACAAAAGAAAATGTAAGTTGTAAAGAAAACTTATAAAAAATTGTCATACCTGCTTCCTCTCATGATCCAGCATCGTAGTACGTCCTAGTGTGTGGAGGTATTTTTTTGCATCAATGTTTTTTTTATTTTTTCTAGATGATTCCTAAATAAAATTCAATAATTAAAAGTACAATATTAATGCAAAACATGAAAGTTATTATTTAAATACCTAAAATGTAATTCATACCATAAACTGGGTACTCGTCCAATGAGCAATCATCTGACGATACTACTCTATAGGAAAATCATCCAAGACCGCTACTGCCTCTAACTCAGTGCCAACTCTAGAACGCCATCCAATATACAAATCATGCTTGTAGGATCTCCAAAGCTCACCTAAATCCTTTAGACATTCCGAGCGAGCAACCTCACCATCGGGAAAATTAAATCGAAGATGACATCAAAATATTAATTCATATAAATACAAAAATAATGCATGGTATTAAATACAACAGATTTTTTTACCCATATCTCTGCCCAAGATCTATCCTTGACCACATGTGGCAAATGTCTCCATGACAGCGGGCTGACGGGAATGATTTCGGAGTATTTGGCACGCGCCGCCAAAAAACTCTGACATTACTGCCCTGATTTATCAACCATTTGGTTGTCTTCATTATAATCCACCATAACCTGTGTGTGGCGGTTCCACAACGAACACATACGTGTACGCCCCCACCCCCTCATCCTGTCAGTATATGTATTTTTCATGAAATTAAAAAAAATATTTTATCAAAACATGTTATAATGAAAATAAATATTTCTATAAAAATTTGTTAGGGTTTTATAAATATAAATGCGTCAGTATGATCACTGAGCACTGCAGGATCCACAGAAACTGATGGAACACCCTGTGGTGGAACAGGAGTCCAAGACGATGGAATATAGAAGCTCGTAGAGATAGAAGTAGAAGGAAAAAAAGATGGGACAGCTGTATGACCGGATTTTGACTGGGGAGTGGGAATCATCAAGGGATGTGAAAATGATGGGGCAGAAGATGCAGAAGGTAGTGAAAACATGGGAGGCCTAAATATCCCGTGTGTCCCTAATGACACATCGGGATCAGAATGTGGGAAGGATGACATGTCAGTGGGAGGGGCGGGGTCTAGTCAGGCACGCGCAGCTGTTCGTCCACCTCTGGAACGAACCCTTATCATACCACCAGCCTGAGTACTAGGACCAGTACTAGGCTCCTCGTCGAATAACTGTCGACGTATAGGTGGATCCTAAAAAAATGTTTACAAAAAAATTAATCACATGACATTATATATTCTTTATATATATATATATATATATATATATATATATATTTGAAATAAAGTACTCACTATAGGCACTAATGGTGGAATGCCCATCTCCGCCATCCGACGATTGTTCTCCGTCATTTTTTTCCTTTGTCTCTCTTCAATTATCTTCATTTCCTTCTTTTGAAAACAAATATGTAATTAATTAGAAAAAGGAAACTAATGTGTAAACCAAAAAAATAAAATATATGAGGGAATAGGGGTATTCATTGGTAATTTAGATATCAATTGTTTTAGAAGAGCTTAAATTAATTTAATAAATCATACAAGTTGTAATGTTCACCAAGTTAGAAATATTGTTTAACTAGGTTTGAATACAGTTCAATTCCAAATTAGAAAATGAAATTCAAATAAAACAGCAACCAATAAACATTAAAAATTCACATAACAGTCAAGTCAGCTAAAACATATTTGTGATCAATACTAAATCAATTTGAATATTACCAACCTTAACAACCCAACTCGAGGTAAACCAAAATAATTGAGAACATGGATGATTGATTCTATATATTTAGAACCACAACTTCAGGTTCACAATAAACTCTAAAAATTGAGATATTGGAGTCATCAAAAGAAATAAATGGATTGGTTCCAATGGAAATAGGGAGAGTGTCAATTATATGATCACCATTATCAAAAATATGTCTTGTAATTACTTCAACTATGACACCAAATTCAGGTCGAAGTTGGTCTTTGACATAAAAAACTTGTTTAGACATTGATTCCAACACATATGGTTCTTCGGTAGCAAGAGTACGAGTCGTATTAATTACTCTAAATCCACAATCATCAATAAATGTGCCATGTCTTGTCATCAAATCAAACCAATGGAATTTCATCATTGTGACTTGTCCATGAGAGTAATAATCAAATATTATTATTTTCTCAACGACTCCATAATAACCCATATTTTCAAATCACAGTCTACTATCTGATGCACTGGCATAAAAATCTGTTGTGGCAGTAACCATAACACCATTATGTTATGTTCTCATGTTATTTTCTTGTTCAGTGAAAATAAATTGTTACCCATTGATAACAAATGATTTACAGTCACAAACCACGGTATTAGGACCAAAAGCCAAAGCTCGTATTTCTTCAGAGACAAAGTTAGTATACAAACTCAATACCTTCAATATAAATGACTGTTAAACTTAATTAAATATTGAAATAATTAATTTAAATCGTAATATTTTTACCTTCAATTTTAACCAAGTAGAAAACTCTTTGCTATGAAAAGTCTCTCTCCTTCTCAAAGATAAAGAATTATGCTTTCTATTTATCATTGTTTCATTTTCCTTGTAGATAAAAAATATGAATAGTTTAACATATATATGAGTAATATAGACATATTTAATTTAGTTACATGATATAGTCATCGAACAAATCACAGTTGAACAAAACTTTTCGATGTGCCATCTCCCACTCTTCATGGCTTAATGTCTTCAATGTATATGATCCAAGAATTCCTCCTATTTGAGGAAGTGATGGAAAACTAGGTTCAATTTTCTCTTATTGTTCTTCTTCATTTCTCATTATTTTGTTCATTCTTGTAGTAATATCAGACAAATACATTGAGCATAAATCCATACATTCTTGATCCAAGTATCCGTTCATGATAGAACCTTCGGGATGATTCCTATTTCATACATAAGACTTTAATGTGTACATATTTATTTCAGTTGGATACATCCAAAGAAACAAAACAGGTCATTCGAGAATTATTTCAGTGGGAATATAGACAGTCAGATGCAACATGCATGTAAAAAATGATGGAGGAAATATTTTTTCCAACTTACACAAAATTAATGGGGCATCCATCAACATTTTTTGGAAGAAAGACTTGGAAAACTTCTTAGCACAAAGATCTCTAAACAAATGGCACAACCGAATAACAATCACCCTTACATTATTGGACAAAAGATGACGGATTGCTATTGAAAGCAACTCAGGCAGTAGAATGTGATAATCATGAGTCTTCAAAGATTTTAGCTTCAACTCTCTTCTATTGACCCATTTAGATAGGTTGCTTGAATAGCCATCAGGAACACTAATAATATATAATACTTCCAGAAATTGTTTTTTTCGTAGGTTTCATTACATAAGAAGCACATGGAAGTTTCCATTTATTTTCACTAATACGCATAGGATGCAATTCTGGTCTGATGCCCCAATCCACCAATTCACGCCGAGATCGTAAATCATCTTTTGTCTTCCCCTTGAAATTTAGAATAACTGAAAGCAACATTTCACATATATTCTTTTCAATATGCATTATGTCTAAGAAATGATGTAACAAATTGGTTGACCAATAAGGAAAATCAAAAAAGATACTCCTCTTCCTCCAATCGTAACAGGTTTCAGTGGAAACATTCTTTCTCTTTCCAGATTTCATTTGACCCTTCCCGAATGAAAAATTAAAGTCTTACAATTCCTTAAGCACATCAGTTCCATACATACGCTAAGGTGGATCATCGGTCTCTATGTTATTATCAATTCTTCGATGATTCATTCTATATGGATGATCCTTTGGAAAGAATCGTCGATGTCCCATAAAACTAAAACTACAGCGATGTTTCAGTCATTTGGATCATGTATCCTTCATACAAACTGGACATGACAGTTTTCCCTTCGTTCTCCATCTAGACATCATTGTATAAGCCAAAAAATCATTGATCATCCACATAAGCGCAGCACGCATCTGAAATATGTCTTTTGAACATGCATCGTATGTGCACACACCCACATCCCAATGAAGTTTCAACTCTTTTATTAAAGGTTTCATGTATACATTAATATCAATGTCGGGATCAGAAGGACCAGATATGAGTATACTCATGAAAGTGAAAGGTTTTTTCATACACAACCATGGGGGAAGATTATAAATGTGTATAAAAACTGGAAATGTGTTGTGCGAAGTAAGCATCTGCCCAAACGGATTAAAACTGCCGCATGAAAGACCCAGCCTCACATTACGCACGTCAGCTACAAAATCAGGATGTCGAGCATCAAATCTCTTCCATGAAAATCCATCTGTAGATTGAACCAACTCATCATTAGTCTTATTTTACTTGGTATCATGCCATATCATTTTTATTAATATGTCATCAGACATAAAAAGATTCTGGAGCCTAGGATCAATGGAAAGTGCCACATTACTTTCTGTGGAATGCGGGATGGTGTTCCATCAGATTTTGACTTCTAGTGGGATGTTCCACATTTTATACAATCATTTGGTTCATCAGTTTCCTCCGAGAATAAACTGCAATCTTTCGGGCAATCATGAATTTTGTTTCTTGAAAATTAAAGTTCCTCAACTAACTTCCATGCCATATAGTGGTTTGAGGGAATATCTGCATCATCTGGAAGTAAATCCTTCAAGAGGGTAAGAATATAATTGATTGTTGTATTAGAAATACCATACATTGTTTTCCCATGAAACAATCAAATTAAAAAATCCAACTTTTTCATTTTATCACATTGTCGATATACTGGAGTCGTGGCAGCATCATTCAATTTTTTCACCCTATCAATATAATCATTTTCACTAGATGCATCAGCTATCCTCATATCGAAGTCTTCTTGAGTCGAAATCCTTTCTTTTTCAAGATGACGAATAAACGGAAACTGATCATCTAACAAATTCTCCATTCCAGTCCTTTCATTTCGATCATCACCAATTTGAGATTTCATTTTCTCCCCATTGTGATACCACACAAAGTAGTTTTCTTGAAAACCATTTTTGGTTATGTGGTAGCTGACTTCTTCACGGGTCAACCAAGGTCTACCAACACAATTGGAACATGGGTAGTGTATGCGACCACTATCTGAAGCACTATGAAATGAAAAATCTATAAAGCTCTCCAAATTGTTTTGAAAATCTCTTGAGATCTGATCGGTTTCATACAACCAACTACTGTCTATTATGTAAAAAGAATTTATATAAGTCATTTTTTCATAAACAATTAAATAGGATTGAACATTAATAGAAAATACATTTAAGTAAACGATAATGGAAGAAAATAATCAAGGTATCAACTACACATGTGAAAAAAACATACTAATGTGTTATTGAAAAAATGTAAAACCAACAAGAACTTAATGTGTTATCACATCACACCATGCCTCATCCCATAACCATATTAGTAGGGTATCATGAACATGAATAACATCAACCTTGTTCCATCCTCCTACCCTACATGACCCCAACCACATGCCACATCTTATTATAGCCTTATCACATCGCACCTCACCTGAAAACACTAGGGAAATTATTGTACATCTCACCTGAAGACACATGGATAATCACATCGCATCTTGCCTAAAAAAACATGGTTAATCACTTATGAAGTAAGAGTAGGGAAGACATGGTATATATCCAACCATATAACCACCATCCTAGATATTAGAAAAAATACCCATAACTCAAAACCTCTGATCATTGGTAAGTTTATCCAACTCTGGTTGGGAATCTGTAGAAATAACATAAAATACATGATATATAGATAGCACAAAATACCCAACCTATGGGTTAACATTAACTACATAATCACACACTTCACTACTACCATAAAACACATAAACCATCACAACCACTTTCACCACTATATGAAACACACCACACCACCACCACACAAGATACATAGCATTTCCCACTTTCATTTATAATCCACTTCATTCACACTTACATTGTTCATTCATTTAATGTTAAATTAATTAAATATATTTACCACACATACATTTCTATTCCATCTCATTTATTTACTATCTTGTTTTTTTGTTTTAACAGCATAATTTACTCCATAGATAACCAGGAAACTAATAAAACCATCACACAACAACTCACCATCTCACAATAACCATCGTCTCCATGTTACATCAGCCAACCATCTCACCAAAACAACCACATATCACAACAAAAATATTGCACATCACAAACCACCGCACAACCAAAACCACCTCACCACATCATACACCACAACCTCATCACATGGCACAACACCACCACACATCATCACTATCCCACAACTTCACATGTCACATCCATGCCCACTAACTATCACATTAAAACCCCACATATCAAAATGCCCAACTAGTCACCTCAATCACCATACAATAACCTACAACATACAATGAAACACAACAAAAAACCTCTCATAAAAGAAACATACCCCAAATTCAACAATTTATTCAAGGTCTTCCATTACATTACCCATTTATTTAGCATGGACATTATAAAACAAATGATATTCCATGTGAAACTAATTAATTAACAAAATATTAGTTCATTTCCCTATTTTTCAGGGTAAAATCACATCAAAATCAAAACATAAAACTAAAATATTAGATCAATAACAATAAAAAGGTATCATATGTGTATAAAGAATAAAATACCTTATTTGAGATGATTCAGATGGATTTTCACCTGTTCGGATGGGGGAGTTCGAGAGAGGAGTCGAGCACCGGATTGATTTTAGGGTTCTGTCGCGACTGGGGGAGAGTAGAAGCCTGATTGTATTTGGGGAAAAGATTTACCAACGGTTTTTAAAAAACGTTGGGAAAGGGGTGTTTAGGGTACCCTTTCCCAGTAGTTCAATAGAACTATTGGCAAAGGGGTACACTTTCCCAACAGTTTTATGAAACCGTTGGGAAAGGGTAACGTGAACACCCCTTTGCCAACAGTTTTATGAAACCGTTGGAAAAGGGGTACAATTTCCCAATGGTTCTAGTGAAACATTGGTAAAGGGTTTACTAGCCCTTCTTTTCCAATGGTTTAAGCAAACTATTTGTAAAGAACTGTGGGTAAAAACCACATTTCCAGTAGTGTAAAAATGTGTACCCATGTTTTTCACATAAAAAAGGGGTAAAAGTGGAGTATTATAAAGAATTAAAAATTGTATGGGTGAAATGTGTCCATAAAATATATTATATATAGTTTTGTATTTCATTTTAACCCTTATATTTTTATTTTTACCCCATGGTAAACTCATTTTTACCTTAACCGTGGTAATTAATTTTTACTATTTTAAATATTTTTTATAGTAAAAAATTAAGTTGAAATAATTATAAATTATAAATTATATTGATTCCAAATATGTAATACATTTTAACAACTTAAATTCATATATTTAGAAAATTTTAATTTTAAATTAAACTCGTAGACGTGATGAAAATGTGAGTTTTCAAGAAGTGTATTTTTCAAGGAGAATATGATTTTATATTAACTCTACGACTAATAATAATTATTGTATGAATTTAAAATAATATTTATTGATTTATAATTTATAAATTTCATTTAAAAAATTCCTCATTATGGATTATCTTAATTAATTAAGATGTATAAAAATTATTCATTTTAAAGCAGTTTTCAGAAAAAAAAAATCATATTTTTAGACCCCAAAACATCTTATACTAAAATCCAATATAAAGTTGATTAAAAAGAAATTAAGTGGATTTAGTATAAATAAATAATTATTATGTTTCATTAAATCATACAAAAAACATAATGTGTCTTGAAAATATCTTAAATTATTAAAAATAAATGACATTTTTACATATATCGGTATTTTTCAATATTCACTGAAAAATCAATATTTTGCAAAAAATAAAAACAAATCACCAAAATTAAATTTTTATATTATTATTTAAAAAATTATTTTCATTTTATCAAATAAATATTCTAAAAGTTCAAAAAAATAATTATAATAATTTTTCATGAAAATAAATAAAAATTATTTTTGAAGAAAACATATTTTAAAGAATAAAATTACTTTAGAAATAAAATTAATTGATTATTTAATAAAAAATTATCAATAATTTATATTTATTAGTACATTTATATATATATATCATAAATTAGTTAATATTATTCATACCCACAAATTTAATGGCTAGGATATAACGGTTATATATTTCATAGGTCATTTAAGCTCAATGTTGCATGTCGAATATGCTCTGAAACAAAGTTTTATTTTTCTAAAATATCACGGTGTTACAATATTATTTAGATGAATTTTTATAATTTTTATGAAAATATTTGTATTTGAGTGAATAGTGAAAATACCGATTCTTAAAAATCTGTTATTTCTTTTTTTAAATCAATTAATTTAAAAGGCCCCATTTGGTTTTGGTTTTGGTTTTAAAAGTAACACGAGATCCATTTGATTTAACATAATCTAATTAATTACACTGTAATTATCATTATATTTTATTTTGGTATAAGTTCATTTTAAGCTTAAAAATACTTTTTTTAAACTATTTTTCATAGCGTTTTGTGCACTTATATTAAAATTGTTTTCTGAAACTTATAAAAATTTAATCTTGAATAATTAATTTCATATTTTAAATTATGAGGTTAAATTTTTTTAATAAATTCACTTTAATTTTTTTCATAATAAATAGTAACCATGGTAAATGTTTATCACCATAGTAAGGGGTAAAATGGGTTAAATGAGTTTGAAACTATGGGATATGGTCTCACAATCAACCTAAAAATTTCCGTTATTTCATTGTATAAGTGTAATTATTCCTTTAACTATTCTATTTTTACAAATAAGAAATTTTATTTTCACCTGACTTTGATTAGAACCTTTACATTATTTTAAGATAAGAATAATTAAAAAACCCCTCTCTCTCTCTCACTTATTATATTTTCATAATAAAGATATAGATAAAAATGATATATGAAAGAATATATATATTATATAATTTATTAATAATAAACTCTTTTTATGATAGTAATTTTATCAATTTGTATTGATGTTATAATTACCTAGAATGTTTACGCAACGCCTCTGCAACACTTGTTCAAGAAGTAGAAACATCGAGTAAATGATTATAGAAACATTAGAATTAAAAAAAATTGGATGAATTATGATGTTACAAGAATTTATTATATATATAAAATGGATTATTTGTGGTTATATTATTTATATTATAATTCCATTATTATCTTGATTCCCTTAAATTCAATATAAGTGAATAGTCAATAAAATTACTTTAAATGATATTTAATGTTCAAAAAATATTTTTAAATCATTATAAAATAATAAAAATACTATATTAACTCAATTATATGTGAAATTATCGAAAATATCATGAATAGTTCATGTATATGCTACTTGTAAATTTTAAAATTACTTTCATAACCCTTGGAGATTGAAATATATTTTACCATGGTTAAAGTTAAAAAGTTTAATGAGAGGGTTAAATTGTGACATAAAGTTCCAAATGATACTTAGAATTTTATAAATTTGATTGTATGGATTTATTTAAATTTTATAATCCTTATATCCAAATATATATAACTTTGGATCCATTTTACATGATTTAGACACATATTATATATCAATATTTCATATATATATAAGACTTCCACCCACATCCGTTATAAAAGGACACCTCTTATCCTCTATTTATCACACCTATTGAATGATTTAACTCATACAAGATAAAACCAAATCCATTTAAGACATTCCTCTACTCATAATATAGGTTTTGGTCTCACAAAAACACCAACCTATAGGGCTTAATGTGTGATCCAAAGAAGGTTTCTCAAAAAATAAGTATAAATCAATAATGAATGTTTTCATGTTAATTTTTTATTCCACATCATTAAAATATTATATTAAAATTAACATATAATAACATAAGTTTCATATATATATATATATATATATATTTATTTAAATTTTATTATTTTGATGGAATGACCCTTATAAAACTCTTTTTCTATCCAATGATAAGGAAATTGTATGAACTTTTAATGGTGAATGACTTGTTTTTGAAATAACTATTTTCTTGGGTTATCCTATTTTTTATGATGTGTTCATAGTTTTTTTATAATTTATAATGGTTTTCTAATGTTTTATTTTATAAAATTTTTATTTTATAATGTGGATATGTTTTATTTATGTTCTCAATGTTTTATTGTGAATAAACTATCAATTTTTTTGGGTTTTTTATGTTTTTCACTCATCAAATGGGTTTCCATTATTTTTATATCCATTAATGATATTTTTATACTCATACCAAATTTTAAAATATTTTTCATATTGCCTGAGTGTGATTAGAAACTATTATGAATTCCAGCTCTAAATAAATGAAATTATCCTTGAACAAATTAAGTTTTTCATTAATGAAACAGGAATGAAAACTTAAGAGTCTTGTTTTTAAGGAAAAAATGAACACTTTGTGTCCGTGTTCCATATGTAATGTAATTTATTTTTTAATTCTCTAAAACTATAAACTTAAAATATCATGTAAATTTAATAATGTACAACCATTATTATCAATCATGTTATTATGGGTTGATTATGTTATGAGGTAATAGAGTATGTATCATATAAATTATTTGGATAAATTTCGAGGTTAGGATGTTGTTCGATGAGAAAACATTAGGGTTTAATATAATGGTTAAGGATATCTTAGTATTTATCCTCTTCAAAATATGTTTTATTATGTTTTTATTTGATATACTCATACTAACATTTTTTCTTTAAGTAAATTGATAGAACTGGTAGGAACCAAGTTATCAATGGGTGTGAAGGAAAATGTGGTGGTTATATGATGAGCTAACAAATGAGTTACAGCTGGAGTCAAAAATATTGTGGTTATGAATAACCATTTATCTCAGTATATGATTTAAAACCTGAACCTAGGTGACTTTCCTAACACACCAAATAATATAAAAAGGTATTTTCATAGAAATTCAAGTGATAAAGATCATAATGGTAAAAATATTCAACTTTATAAATTTCAAGAATGTGTGAAAATAACCCAAGAAAAAGTCTCAAAGGAATAGGAATATAATTCAAATGTATATAATATAGTAATTATTAAAATTAATTTCATAGGTGGAAATATCATGAAGGATATTAGTAAGGTCATATGAATAAATAATTAAAAAGGTTATATGTTTAAGATAAATAATATTTGAATAGTATATAAAAGGTATGTATTATTTTAATAGTTTTTATTATGTATAAGGTATTAAACATGTTTATATTGAGATTAATAAATATTAGGAAATAATTCATATTTTTTATTATAGGAAGTAATTATTTAGGAATAATATTAAAATACATTGGTATATTATTATGAAGCAATTTTAATGATTTAAGTGCCAAAATATATGGTTTTAATATTTATGATGTAGTGGAATTATATTTCAGGGTTGATAAATTTAAGGATGGTCGTTATTCTGAAGGCATTAAAAATCTTAAATTTTTATGTTATGGGAGTAAATTGGGGACATTTATTTTATTTTAATATATGTTTGAGGTATATGTAACCCATTAGTTTAAAATTTTAAAAAAAATTTGAGGAAAAAATCAGTTATAATTAGTATAAATAAATTTAAAGTTATTGAAAACCATTAGGTTTAATATGATCTTTTATATTGAGGTAATTTTGGTTAATTGGTATAAATGAGTAATTAAATTTTTGTAACATATATTTTATCATATATATAACCATGGTATTGAAAATGATTTGGTGATTAAGTGATTGAAGTTATTTTTGTTGAATAATTTCACTATATTTTTAACATTCTATGACTAAGGTAAATGGAAATATTTTTGCTCATATGGGAGTTTATTTGAGAAATAAAGGTTCAATTAACTTTTGGAAGAATATGTGATTTTATTTTGGCTTTATGTTGATTTATGTTATTTATGAAATATATAAGTATATTTTGATCATATGATTAGGGCATGCATATTTTTTATGTGACTTTATGAGTGATTAATTTTTTTTTTTGAGATAAATATTGAATTCATCTTGGAATAATATGTGATCAAATATTTACGATCTTTGGGTTTTTATCTTCATCTATCATATTTTTAAGACTTTTATGATTAGTTATTTATGGAATTATTTATGTTTAATTTTGAGTGTTATTGTTGATGTTTTATAGATTCTTAAATGTTTATTCATATTGGATATTATTTTAACTTGTACTAGCCATTTTTTGTTTTGGTTAATGGAAATAATCATTATGAATAACTTGTCATCCTTTTTTGTATCTTATGATCCATTGAAAGTTAATATTAGTTCATCATGCATGAAAATTCATCTTATGTAACGCCCTGACCCCAGCTACCCAGAGCTGGTGCATTACTTCGTAACATTGGCATGATCATAAAAGATCAAGTCTCGAAAGACCGATTAGTTTATTAGCCTTTGAAACACTAGATACATTCATAAGTCTTACATTACATCATAAAGTGAAAAACTAATAACAAAGTATTCATAGTCCACACTCATATCCTCTTCTGACTATCCCTGCAGGACATTCATAAAATACTTCTTCACATCTTGGAAAATATTAAAACATTGAAAGGGGTGAGCTCAGATGCTCAGTAAGGATAACAATATTGCGGAAGCTTTCATAAATAAACATAAAAATTTAAGGCAATGTATAACTAAAACAAAAGCCTTTTAAACTTGAACATCAACATAATATGGAAAAAGTAAAATGAGATAATTCCATTCACTTCTTCACATGGATATTCTACTGGTCGAATAATCACATGAAATATCAATAACCACTTTCATAATGAGGGAATTTATAATGCCAGACATTCTGAAACATTTTGTCAAGGCCTCGGCCAAGACGTCTAAAATGATTAAGGCCTCGGCCAAAACCATAAATCAAATTGGGAAAGGGCCTCGGCCAATTCCACGTCTAGTTGTCTCATGAGACCTACCGATGCATCGAGGAGCTATAGCGGGCTCCACCCGTCACTTATTAAGTCCAATACATTCCTCATATGAATAGTTTTAAACATATCATAAACCATAACATAATCGTATCACATAAAACATGCATAAAGGAAACATAACATTTCCACATTTCAATCACAAGATATCAATACAACACATTGATATAATAAAAACGCTTTCAAAACCATTTTCAATACCAAAATAAAAGAAAGTTAAAACTTTGTATTTATTTTTCATTAAAAAAAGTGATAGCTTGTAGAGGAAGCCGAAACTCAAATAATGGTCACGGCGGCGGAGAAGTCGTTGTCGCCGCATATGTACGGAAAGAAAAACATTCCCTTTTTGTCGTTTAGTAAAACGCTTCGTATAAAAAAATATTCCTTTTGAATAAACGTAAAATTCAAAGGGGTTTATACACCGTATAAAAGAAAGTTGTGTATAAAACCAAATATGCCTCAATGAAAGGAGATTGAGACGAAGTCCTTAAAAAGATCATTTTTAAAATAAAAGAGATCTATTATGTGTATTCACAATAGGTACACATATAGAAAGTAAATATACAAAATAGGACATAATAATATCATGACATAATTTGAAAGTAGAAGATTAACCCAAAGAATGGAAGTTGGGTTAAGAAATTCCCTTACCTCGTGTCTGACTTGACTCAACCGTTCTTTAACCTCCTCAAAATCGGGTAACTCTTTTTGATTTGAGCCAAAGGCTTCCTTGAGAAGAGTTCTGCCCAAACTGAGGCTTCTAGGAGTAAGAGGGGGAAGTTGGGAGAGTATTTGGGTATAGGTTGGCCGATCCAAATGGCTTGAAGGTGTGAATAAGGTGGGAGAGGTGGGGGCCTTTTATAAGTGGAGAGGAGGGGCTCTTTTGGAAAGATTGAAATGTTACATTATTATACAATGCTTTTCAGATTCTAAAGGTCCCACACTTATATAATTCGTGGATAAGGTGATAAGGGTTAGAAATCTCTTCATCCAATAGGCTTTGGACAAGTTTAAGCCTTGGATTTTGCATTATCTTCTCATTTTATTTAAATCGTTAAATAATGAGGTCATCGCCGCATCATAATGATGTCATAAATAATTTATTTTATTTAATGTCTAAAATTTATTAAAAAAAATACTATGATGTAGGAAATCTTTTTAGATTTCTAATGAATATTTATAATCAAAATTTGGACTTGTGTAACCCCACTTAAAAACTGTTTTAGTAAAACAACTCATGTTTGTGTCAATTTAATTTTAACATTAAATAAATATATATTAATGTCATTTTCCAACTAAAGTGGCTCCATGGGGTCCCCAAGTTGACCCATGGGTTGTCTTGGTCGGCCATGACTCATCCAATAGGAGTAGGACAAGTGTCATTCTCATCTCATATTATTAAAACATTATTTGTACCTTAAACTACACTAATTACCTCTAATCGCGATTAAGAACTTAAAAGTTACTATTCACCAAAAATTATTTTAATCTCATTGAACCAAATTTTACTTCTTAATGACAACCATGTATGTCGGATTTTTGAAAATCAAATCACAGAAGTGGTAATATTTCATTTAAATGAAAAATCAGTTATTTAACTACCACTTAGTGGTTTCACTATTCATCAAAAATTGAAGTTTTTCAGAACAAAGCCAAAATTTCACCCTAAGATATAATTGATATTCTGAATTCAAAAATGATGTATATTTTACAAAATTCCAAACATATAAGTTACATTAATTAATTTTATAATTAATTCCCGCTGTTACAACAAATAGCGTGTTTTTAAGAAACAATTTATATCAAAAGATTGGCAATTGTTTATGTCCAATTTCAATGTTAAATTAATTATAATGACCACCATTGGATAAAATGGTAAAAATATATTCTAATTATACTTTAAAACCACTAAATAGTATAATTTATCACTATAAATTATTTTGATTAAAAAAGTTGTTTTTAAGTAATTTTTACTATTCATAAAAAATTAGAAGTTCTCAGAAAAATACCAAAAATTCAACATAGGCTAATTTCGATATTACGAATACAAAAATGAAGTCCATTTTGAAATATAAAATTTCTATAATTTTAAAAAGTGGTTATTACTGTTCATAACGGCTACTTTGATTAGTCGCGGTGTTTTAGAACTCGAACTTGCGTATAATGAAAGCTATTGCATTATTGAAAGAGAGGCGTATCGTGGAAGCTCGGGGTGTTACATTCTCCCCTCCTTCAATAAATTGCGTCCTCGAAATTTGATATTTTTATTTGAAAATAAGAGGTTGAAAATAGAAAATACCTTTGTGGAAAACCCACATTGGAAATAAGGTTAATAAAATTTAGCCTTAATAAGAGAGAAAGGGAAATGAAAAAGTCACCACCCAATTATGATCTCGATTAGGAGAACATTGGTGGCAATTAGAGACATATAATTGGAGGAAAAACGTAAATATTCGTAGGGAGTGATTGAGGTCATCAATCACAATCAACTGTCAAATTGAGGTCCTCAAAGCCTTCAATCTATGTTGATTTAAAATATCATCAGTTCAACAAGACATAAGGTATTAGGATAACGCATTTTTTTGTTTTAATATCCCTTTACTAAAGTTTAAGAATTAATTTATTCATTGAATAACAGATAGGTATATATATATTTATGCCTAACAATTAGAGTTTCAACCTTCAACTCACCTTTCACTCAAAAATATAATAGAACCCAAAAATATTATACTTTTCCTAATTGTATAAGGTTCCAAATGTTAACACATACAATTTAGATTAGTAAAATTATTTTTTAATAACCAGGGACTTCCTGTAGGCTAGTGGTAGGAAATAAAGGCATGTCGCACTATGGTTGTGGGTTCGATTCCTGCAGCTTTGTCCGACGCGACGGGTTATGCCCCACCCTGCAGGTTGTCCTTTTCCTAAAAATATAGTACTATACTATTCCAAAAATAATATTCATAAATGTTTTAACCTTAAACAATACTATCTAAAGATCAACTTAATCCATTCCAACCTTTATAGTTATCCAAAATACCTCCGTCCAGACTTTCTCTAAAGGGTCGTTAAATTCCAAAATCAATTGTAACCTCAGATTCCCCAAACAAAGTAAAGTTTCTCTTATTGTCACATACTAAACATATGATTACCTTCATCATATTAAATCCTTAATGAAAACAACATGTACTGCAGTACAATCCTTATATAAATCACATTATTCTTATAACCATAATCTAGTTCTTGAGTCCAAAAACACAAATACAATAATTATTCCGCTTCAACTGTAGTCAAAGCATAAGATTGGCCTTGATCCCTTGGCCTTTTCTGAGGTAAGTTTCATTGACGTTTAGGACATTCATTTGCATAATGACCCATTTCTCTACAATTGTAGCATTCAACATTGATAGCCTCTTTCTTTCCCTTGCAATCACGCGCCTGGTGACCTTTTTCTCCACATTTATAACAAACTCCCATTCCTTTTAGGCAAGCACCGGGGTGATTCTTCCCACAACTATCGCATAATGGAAAATCCTTATTTCCCTTTTTCCCTTTATCCTTTTCTTGTTCCACCATTCTCTTCTTCTCTTGCTTTACTTTGTTTTCATAAGACTTAGAGAATTCCTTTTCTGTCTTGATAGCACATGAGACAATATCTTCGTATGATGAGAAGGTTTGTGATACTAAAGCTCGACGGAGAAATGGTTTTAACCCATCAAAGAAACGATCAATCTTACTTCTTGGGTTACGTATATAATCAGAAGCATGCCTCGCTAACCTTGTAAAGTTAGCCTCATACTTTGCGACATTCTCATCCTCCTTCTGCCTCAGACTCAGAAATTGCCTTTCCATATCTGCTCGATGGTCACGAGGAAAGTATTTTTCTAATAAAAGCTCTTTGAACTACTTCTATTCCATATTCGATACGTCATCATCTTCCTTTGTGTTTTGAATCAGCGACCACCACTGATCGGCATCTCCAGTGAGGCGGTAAACTGCCATGACAACCTTCTCCCTTTCACTACTCCCCAAGGCATGGAATATTTTCTCTAAGGAATTTATCCATTGCTCAACTACTATAGGATTTTTACTCCCATTGAAGGTTGGTGGTTGTTGCCTCATGAAGCGGTCTAACATTGATCCTCCACGTTGCGGATCAGGGTGCTCCATACGAGTAAGGTTATTATTCATAACCTGCGTGAGTAGTCCCAGTACGGTGAGAAGCTGATCAGCACTAGTTGTATCACTAGCTCCACCATAATTATCTTGAGCAGGAGGGCAATCCCTACACGGAGTGCGTGCATTGATACGGTTTCCATTCCTTCCACTAGGCTCCATTTCTAAAAAATGGCATAAACTAGATTAGTTTATGAATTAAAATACATAATTCCATACTTGTAAAACACTTTACATAAATTGAACTATTTATGGACATAATCCATAATCATAAAAATAAATGTTTTCTTTGAGGAAGTATATACTCATAACCCTTCATAGTGGTTTGTAAATAAAATGAGAATTATCCTAAGCATATCCCCCGGAAGTGTCATAACCAAGAGTGCAGCAAGGCCCGTTGTCGTGCACCAGTTCCCGTTCGAGTCTAGCTCAAAGCAGTGTTTTCGGGTTTTACCCCTAGGTAAATCTGTGCCAGAGCCGCCTCTACTTGCTCGTATCCAGACAGGGATGTATTGCTCAGAAAACTCACAAAATCTCTACAATAACAAAATTCTAGGAAGTTCTTCTATACTAATCCTCAAAGTCTATCTTTGGGCTATGTGCTCTAATCAGAGTTTATCTAAATCTAGCTTCCAAGGTTAGTACTAAACTGCCTCTGATACCAACTGTAACGCCCCGACCCCAGCTACCCAGAGCCGGTGCATTACTTCGTAACATTGGCATGATCATAAAAGATCAAGTCTCGAAAGACCGATTAGTTTAGTAGCCTTGGAAACACTAGATACATTCATAAGTCTTACATTACATCATAAAGTGAAAAACTAATAACAAAGTATTCATAGTCCACACTCATTTCCTCTTCTGACTATCCCTGCAGGACATTCATAAAATACTTCTTCACATCCTGGAAAATATTAAAACATTGAAAGGGGTGAGCTCAAATGCTCAGTAAGGATAACAATATTGCGGAAGCTTTCATAAATAAACATAAAAATTTAAGGCAATGTATAACTAAAACAAAATCCTTTTAAACTTGAACATCAACATAATATGGCAAAAGTAAAATGAGATAATGTCATTCACTTATTCACATGGATATTCTACTGGTCGAATAATCACATGAAATATCAATAACCACTTTCATAATGAGGGAATGTATAATGCCAGACATTCTGAAACATTTTGTCAAGGCCTCGGCCAAGACGTCTAAAATGATTAAGGCCTCGGCCAAAACCATAAATCAAATTGGGAAAGGGCCTCAGCCAATTCCACGTCTAGTTGTCTCATGAGACCTACCGATGCATCGAGGAGCTATAGCGGGCTCCACCCGTCACTTATTAAGTCCAATACATTCCTCATATGAATAGTTTTAAACATATCATAAACCATAACATAATCGTATCACATAAAACATGCATAAAGGAAACATAACATTTCCACATTTCAATCACAAGATATCAATACAACACATTGATATAATAAAAACGCTTTCAAAACCATTTTCAATACCAAAATAAAATAAAGTTAAAACATTGTATTTATTTTTCATTAAAAAAAGTGATGGCTTGTAGAGGAAGCTGAAACTCAAATAATGGTCACGGCGGCGGAGAAGTCATTGTCGCCGCATATGTACGGAAAGAAAAACATTCCCTTTTTGTCGTTTAGTAAAACACTTCGTATAAAAAAAGATTCCTTTTGAATAAACGTAAACGTCAAAGGGGTTTATACACTGTATAAAAGAAAGTTGTGTATAAAACCAAATATGCCTCAATGAAAGGAGATTGAGACGAAGTCCTTAAAAAGATCATTTTTAAAATAAAAGAGATCTATTATGTGTATTCACAATAGGTACACATATAGAAAGTAAATATACTAAATAGGACATAATAATATCATGACATAATTTGAAAGTAGGAGATTAACCCAAATAATGTAAGTTTGGTTAAGAAATTCCCTTACCTCGTGTCTGACTTGACTCAACCGTTCTTTAACCTCCTCAAAATCGGGTAACTCTTTTTGATTTGAGCCAAAGGATTCCTTGAGAAGAGTTCTTCCCAAAGTGAGGCTTCTAGGAGTAATAGGGGGAAGTTGGGAGAGTATTTGGGTAGAGTTTGGCCGAGCCAAATGGCTTGAAGGTGTGAATAAGGTGGGAGAGGTGGGGGCCTTTTATAAGTGGAGAGGAGGGGCTCTTTTGGAAAGATTGAAATGTTACATTATTATACAATGCTTTTCAGATTATAAAGGTCCCAAACTTATATAATTCATGGCTAAGGTGATAAGGGTTCGAAATATCTTCATCCAATAGGCTTTGGACAAGTGTAAGCCTTGGATTTTGCATTATCTTCTCATTTTATTTAAATCGTTAAATAATGAGGTCATCGCCGCATTATAATGATGTCATAAATAATTAATTTTATTTAATGTCTAAAAATTATAAAAAAAAATAATATGATGTAGGAAATCTTTTTATATTTCTAATGAATATTTATAATCAAAATTTGGACTTGTGTAACCCCACTTAAAAACTGGTTTAGTAAAACAACTCATGTTTGTGTCAATTTAATTTTAACATTAAATAAATATATATTAATGTCATTTTCCAACTTAAGTGGCTCCATGGGGTCCCCAAGTTGACCCATGGGTTGTCTTGGTCGGCCATGACTCATCCAATAGGAGTAGGACAAGTGTCATGCTCATCTCATATTATTAAAACATTATTTGTACCTTAAACTACACTAATTACCTCTAATCGCGATTAAGAACTTAAAAGTTACTATTCACCAAAAATTATTTTAATCTCATTGAACCACATTTTACTTCTTAATGACAACCATGTATGTAGGATTTTTGAAAATCAAATCACAGAAGTGGTAATATTTCATTTAAATGAAAAATCAGTTATTTAACTACCACTTAGTGGTTTCACTATTCATCAAAAATTGAACTTTTTCAGAACAAAGCCAAAATTTCACCCTAAGCTATAATTGATATTCCGAATTCAAAAATGATGTCTATTTTACAAAATTCCAAACATATAAGTTTCATTAATTAATTTTATAATTAATTCCCGTTGTTACAACAAATAGCGTGTTTTTAAGAAACAATTTATATCAAAAGATTGGCAATTGTTTATGTCCAATTTCAATGTTAAATTAATTCTAATGACCACCATTGGATAAAATGGTAAAAATATATTCTAATTATACTTTAAAACCACTAAATAGTATAATTTATCACTATAAATTATTTTGATTAAAAAAGTTGTTTTTAAGTAATTTTCACTATTCATAAAAAATTAGAAGTTCTCAGAAAAATACCAAAAATTCAACATAGGCTAATTTCGATATTACGAATACAAAAATGAAGTCCATTTTGAAAAATAAAATTTCTATAATTTTAAAAAGTGGTTATTACTATTCATAACGGCTACTTTGATTAGTCGCGGTGTTTTAGAACTCGAACTTGCGTACAATGCAAGCTATTGCATTATTGAAAGAGAGGCGTATCGTGGAAGCTCGGGGTGTTACATCTTAAATATTCATTTCTTATATTAATATATGTGTTAGAATTTGAAATAGATCGAATCACAAACAAAGGATAAAATTGAACTTAGGAAGTGGAATGAAATTATGTATGTATACTTTCTTAAAATCACAATCTAGATAGTAAAATAATTTCTCAAATATATCTAGTCTTATGTGAAAATTAATACTCAAATATTAAGGAATTATTTTAGAAACTCATCTATAAGTAGGAGTGTTATAGAGTTACATGTGTTTAATTCCTGCTCTTAACCTAGAAATTAATTTTCATGATAAAATTTATATCTTATTTTATTACTATTTTATGATTAATTAATTTTTATCTAATAAAATTAAAATTTTGAGTATGTAATTTCTTTATTTTTGGTATATTGTAATACCCTAATATTTTATAATTCATTTTAATTAAATAATTTATTTGATATCATGCGGTCTACACAACACTAAGCTTACATGAATCGTGATATACTATTACTTAGATGTGAACATTATAACCTAGCCATTGGATTGATGGGTATGGATAGGGGTAACTGAATTTTTAAATATTTTTAGATAATTTTTCCCAAATAAATATTTACTCACTAATTCCTAGTAAATAAGAACTCAATTTTAAATTAAATCACATAAGATTAAAGGATATATTTTTTAAGAAAATGATTTATGTGAGCAATGTATTTTTATAAAGGTAAATTAATCTAATCACTATAGATGAATAAAATAAATTAATATTCATATAATGGTGGTTACTTTATAATGAATGGGTATAAATTCATTTTATGCTTCACAATACTTTTTTTTCAAAATGGTTTTTATTATATTATTTTCCTATATATTATGATTAATTTATTCCAATTTTAGAACCATTATTTTAAAAAATGGTCATCATTTTTGAAATCATCATAGGATTAGGATGAATTTTTTGGATTTTCCAAAAAAAATTGATTTGGATGTGAATAGTGAAAAATATGGATTTTTTCACAACTATAATTTGTATTATTTAAATCAAGTAATTTAAAAGTACCATTATATTTTTTATTTGGTTTAAAACTAACATAATATCCCTTTGATTAAACATAATATAATTAATTCCATATAAATTAGGATTATATTTGATTTTCATATAAGTACATTTTTGTGCTTAAAAAATCATTTTTCTAAAAACATTTTTTCACTTCCTTTTATAAAAATATATTAAAATTAATTTCTACCAATTATAAAATTTTAATATTGAAAAATTATTTTTATATTTGGAATCATGAGGTTCAAATTTAGTAATTTTTCTAATTTCATTTTTTGGTTATAATTAATAGTAACCTTGGAAAAAGTTTATCGATGTGGTAAGCGGTGAAATGTGTTACACGTGGTTAAAACTATTGGATAAGCTCCCAAAATAAAACAAAAACCTTCATTATTTGATTAGGTGTATTAAATTATACCATAAACCTTCTATATTTTAATATATTTAATTTTTTTTTGCACTTTACTTTTATTACAACATTTATATTATTTTAAGTTGAGAATAATTACAAAACGTCACTTGCTCTCAATTATTATCTTTTTATAATATGTATATGGATAAAAAATTTATATGAATAAATATAGAGGAAAATTAACTTATAATATAATTTATTTATGATATTAATTTATTTTCATTTTTAGTGAGGGTATAATTACCTATAACATTTGTAAAATGTCGATGCAGTGCTTGTCCAAGCCGTAGAATAATCAAGTAAATGATTTTAGAAACATTAAAAGTAATTTATTTTGTGTGAATAATGGTGTTACATGAATTTATTGGATAATAATAATATATTAGTGTTGGTGAAATTATATTTTTTTAATTCCATTATTATATTGATGTCTTTAAAGTTAAGATATGTGAATAGTTAAAAATGAATTTTATTGATATATAATGTTTAAAAATATTTTTAAATAATTATAAATTAATAAAAATTGTATCTTAACTCAATTATATGGGAAATTTTATATTCTATAATTCATGGTTCATGTATGTTCCACTTATAATTTTTAAAATTACTTCCATGGCCCTTATAGATTCAAAATTTTGTTACCATAATTAAAGTTAAAAGGGTTTATGGGGGGGTTAAACTGTGATATAAAGTTAAAAATTCCAAATAAACTTTCTTAAATTTGATGAGTTGAATTTATATAGACCATATAATATTTATAATAGAATATATTCTACTTTTTATATATTTTAAACAAGTTATACTCATATTATATAATAATATTTCATGCATTTACAATATTTCCACCCATCACGCCTATAAATAGACACCTCTTATCTTATCTTAATCACACATGTTGAGTAATTTAGATAAATTATAATCTACCCAAATCCATTCACAGACTTCCTCCCTATTTATTCAACAAAATATCAACTTAGGAGGCTTAATTTTTAAGCCAAATGAGATTTCTCAAAGAAGAGGTATAACTCATAACTGGGTGTTTTCATGTTTATTTATTCTTCAACCTCCATGTAATATTATAAAATCTTGGTCATATAATAACATAAGTATATTTAATATACTTATTGTTTATTATTTTTATGTAACAACCCTTATTTATATCCTTTTCCACCCAATGATAAATTAAAGCATTGCTTGTGCATACGTTCGATCTATCATCTCCATGAAGTGATGTATACCATATTCCATCACCAAATCTCATGGATGGTTGAAATGATATATAAAATGAATATATATTATATTTATGAAAAAATTGTGATTTTATAGAGATAATATATTACTTAACTTTTGTCCCTTCCATCTTTTAGAAAATGATAACGTTACTCATACGTACTTGCAGAAAACCACCGCCACAAAGCGATGTGATTCATTTTAAATTACTTACTTAAATGGATGTTCATAATTATGTAACTAATAAATAAATAAAATATTTATAAAATATTTATAATTATATAAAAGTAAAATATAATTTACTTTATTTCTTTTCCACACAGTATAAAAATGAAAATGTATTTCATGCGTACATACAGACAACCATCTTCATGAAATAATGTGATTAATCTTTAATGAACATCTAACATAGATGGTTATAAAAGTATATCTATTGTATAAAAATTATAATTATAACATGTTTATTATTTTTTTGATGTTGGAATAATGACCACTTTGACGACAATCAATGTACCAAAGTTATTTTGAGGTTACAAATCAACCATCCTTAGAATGTTTGACCTGATCTTAATAGATTTAGTAAAAAAAATAGAACATGGTAATAAATGAAATAAAAGTAATAATAATAAATTAATAAAAATGAAAAAGTTTATGAATCAAGTATAAAATTAACTTATTTTTATTATTTAGTAGTTATAGAATGCATGAGGCTATATGAGACTTATGGTGAGGGATTTATCATCTTAATTTACTTTATTTGAGACTCATGAAATTTTCACTACATGTTTTTTTTGTGGGGTATATACTTCCATATGGATTTATTTTATTATTAATTTACAAAAAATATTTTTTTTACAAATCCTTTTAATTTTCTCACCTTCAATATTCTTTTGATTAAAAATTTACTAATGTGGTAAGGGATTTTTCTTTAAAAACTAATTTTAAATTATTTATTTAAACTCTTTCTCCTCCATATCCATGTTCTTTAAAATTGTATATATATATGTTTTTATTTATACATAAAATATTTTTAAATTTCATTTTCAACTAATTTTTACATTCTTTAGAACGTTTTAAAAAAATATTTTTTTTAACATTTACCATATGAGTTATTTTGACTTTGAGTTACCAAAGTGAAAAAGAATGTTTTTATCGTGTATGACTTGACCACATTTTTCCATCATAATATCCATTTTTTATAAATATTCCCCTAAAATTTTTCATGTTTTTCTATGAATATTTTTTTCTCATTCTTCTGGAAATGTTTCTTTTAAATTGTTTTCAAGAGAAAGGTATACTTCACCATATTTTTATGCAAAAATGGAGAGTTATTTGCTTATGAGTTTAAATGAGTTTTTCATGGGTTTTATGTTGAAAAGGTAAAATCTTAAATATTTTTTTTCATGATATGTAAATTGATCATTATAGATGATGATAGGTTACCTAGATATTTTTATCCAGTGCATTGGGTAATGATTAGTCTTCTAAGGATGAAAATGAGGGATATAATCAGGTAGGTAAGTCCAATAGAATTAACCAGTTAGATTACTCATATATGATCATATTCATAAAATTTGTTCACTTGTGAAAAAGGTAAACATTTCTATTGGGTTTCATGATTTTCAAAGGAATAATGGTTTTTCATTATTTTTATATCCCTTGATAATACTTTTATACTCGTCGCATGTTTTTATAAAAAAATCATAGAGGATAAGGATGGTTAGGACCTATTATAAATTCTCTCTCAGGATAAAGGAAATTTTCCTAGAACAAATCAAGTGTTACATTAATGAAATAGTATTATGAACTTGATAATTCTATTTTCTTAGGGGTAATGGACATTGTGTGTCAGTGTTCTCTATTTAAATAAATGGTTTACATAATTTTCTAAAACTCTAAAACTAAAATATCATGAAATTGTTTGAAATTGTATCCCTTGTGATAAATTATGTAATTATGGGTAGATTATGTTATGAATTGTAATATATATACATCCTGAAATGGTTATTGCGCTTATTAAAACATTGACTATATAAATAATTTAATCATTTTCTCAATTATCTCACCAATTCCTTTAAATTTAGCTTCTAAAGTGTCTATTTTTCCTTTATATATATCCTCCCTTGAAGATGTTCTAGAATGAATAAAATATTTTTTTAATATGAATACACACCATGTATCCTCATATTCAACCCAATTTTTCTATAATTTCTAATATAGTACCCAAAATATCATTTCCAGCCTCAATTATGAAGGCACCATATGTGTTCTTCTCCTAAAGGTCTTCCTGTAATGAATATTTGTAAAGAACTACTTAATTACAAAATATAAAGATCTTAAAAAATAACTTATTAAAATCTTTCCAACTACATTCATTGACTCTTTTATAAGATATTTCCCCTTTTTTCATTATTTATTCCCTTTTACATTTTTAATGTTATTTAGGGGGGAAGAAGTGGAAGTCACTACATAGCTTGAATACCCAAATCTCAATTTTTCAAACTTTTCAATCATTAATTATTCTTAGAGTAACAAATACCCTCCATAAGATGAAGTATGAGGGTATACATTTTTTTCTTCGATCTCTTGATGATATTTATTCAGATCCTATTAATTAAGGAAAAAAATCATTAATATGGTCATTTTTTTATTATAAAAAAATAAAAATAGTTATCATTATATTTGCCAAAAATTATTCATGCTGTCTATTTTAAATAAACTTCCTCCGTGTATTTTTATCTATAAAACCATATATTTTACCTGTATTTAAATTTTTCTTTTAGTGAACCTATTTTTTCCTTGTAAGACTTTGAAAAATATTAGGGAATATTTTGGGAGCTAGGTGCTAAGACGGTACGAGATTATAAGGCTTGGTGAGCCTGGAATTAATATTATAAAAATATTAAATTTATTAATATCAAGTGCATGTAGTTTTTATTATTAGTGGAATAACTACTAAATGGATTCAAGGATAAAAAATATTAGACCTCCATTAAGTCTGAAACTTAGGGTTTACCCTAGGTGCGACCTATGTTTTGTCAGCACCGAATGTCTGGTTGAGGCAGTAGTTGGTGGTGCATTTAATTAAAATGAATAATTAAATTATTTTATTATAATCTAAACACCCATGACCAAAAATCCTCAATAAATAACTTATTATAATAATTCTCCCAGTTTAGCCACCTAAATTATAGGATAATTGAGAGTATATCTGAATTTCTTCATTGGCAGACTACGAACGGAAGGATAAAATTGATTAGATCGAGTTGGATTGTGAGGCATCAAATGTAGTGGGTATTCTCCTTTACTGGAAAATGCGTTCTTCACCAATGATCTTCCCTTTTCAAGGTAGGTCTCTTAAATTATGGATTTCTGCCCTTTTTATTAAAATATTGAGCCCCAATTTGTATTTTTTATTCTTGATCTGTGTTTTCAGACCCTTCTCTTGAGCCTTTTAAAAGAATTAAATTTTATATTCATTTATTTCTTGATTTATGTCAATTTCTCACCTCGATTTCCCATATCTATGATTTTTGTACAATAACACTTGGAAAAAAACATTTCACCTTTGTTATTATGCAATTACACCACCTATTCTTCATGTTCTTCACCATTTTCATATGGGGACACATTTTGTCATTTTTGAGTATGTTCGAGCACAATTAGACTCCGGTATTCATGGTGGATGTGTGCATCATGATTGTATTAGTGATTTGTTGGAAAATCAAGATGGATTAAAGGTGTTTATTAAGTATCTCAGAAATGTAGTGGAGATGGGTGGAAACATGAGTCTCTACAGGTGATAGAGGTAATGTTGACTTCGAGCGGATCATTGGATTCCAATTTTGGGACACCATAGGGCCAAAATAAATGGACCAAGGAAAACTCCTCCAATTTCAAGTGGTCAAAAAAAGAGATCCATTTAATAGGGATCTGATCTAGATGATGGATGAAACCTTCTTTGGTTTTTGTGAAAATATCAACTATACATTGTGTATCCCAAAATAACACACAACGTTTAGCCTCTAAATACAACACTAGTGTTAAGAGAGAAGTTAAATATCACACACCGTGTAGGTAGGCCAACACGCCATGTGACCCTGACAAATTATCCAAGATGTTTTCCGACTACACATGCTCAAGGCCCCATGTGGAAAGACACACCATGTATCATATTACATTGTCACGGGTAGGATGAATACACAAGCATAGTTTGAGATGCACGGTTAGGGCCCTTTGTGGTCATACGCGTCGTGTATCCTACAGGACACTCCAAGTATAGAGAAATGGATTCTCATTCCATGTCTAAGGATAACATGGATAGGAAAAGGAGTAGGTCCACATGTTTTATAAACCCCATACAGGTTGTGTACACCTATGTGAATCTTATAACCCTCATATATCCTTCTTTAGGACCCATATTTTGGCCAATGAGTAGACTATCCTAAGTGTTTTTATACGTAGAATGCAATTGTCTCCTTAATTTTTGATTTTGAGATATGATGTGAAATTTTTCAAGAATGGGGCTTATTTAGGAATTTCTTGATGATGGTAGTGATCATGCAGGATCATCAAAAAGATATTGGTTTAGTACTCCCCTATTAAACTAGAGAGTGGGTTCTCCATTATATCATAGAGATGCTAAGGTCATTTTTCCCCTATCTATCCAAATAATGGGTTGTCCATGATACCATATAAATTACGGGGTCATTACTCCTCTGTCACATCATGGAACGGGTTCCTCAGGTTATTAGAGAGATATCAGGGTCAATTTACCCCTTCCACACTAGGTTACAGGTTCCCCATTTCTTAATATAGGTAGGTTTAATACTCCCTTTACTATAATGTATGGGTTCTATACCTATAGAGTGGTACTCACTTATATTCAATCTCTAGTGGGGTGCAGGTCCTCCACAGGATATGTGTGCTCCCTTAGCTGTGGATTGTATTTGTGAGGTGTGGTCCCCTCCACTTATATTATGGTGAGGTTGTGTTTGATGTTGGTAATCGGTGATAGATTTTTGAGTTGTGGGATTACTTATCGACTTCAGATTGGATGTCATATGAACATACCCTTTCTCTCTCATTTGGATTTCTTTATGAGAATATATATGTGTGTATTTTTTGGGTTTCTTTTACCTCTTACTTTGGATTGATCTGACTATCTTTGTATTTATCCATTTCTCCCTTTCGATTTCAAGGTGTCTTACTGGGTATGTATATTCTCACCCCTACATGGGCTTTGCAAACATGTGTCATGTCTTATGAAAACAAAGGATAGATCTGTGGTGATTATGGTGGAGCATAGTGATACCTGTGTGCATTGACTACGTAAAATGGTTCGTCTTGGAGATCAGGAGTGAGGCTCTCCCAATTTTATTTATTCTATTTTTTTAAATTTTGGGACATATTTTTTGGTTGGTTGTGTATTTTGAACCTTTAAATTTAATATTACACTACCACGCACATTTTTCTTCCCTAGAGATTATTATATTCATGGTTTTTACTCTGGATGTTACTATA
Source organism: Viscum album (assembly GCA_963277665.1). Classification (NCBI taxonomy): domain Eukaryota; kingdom Viridiplantae; phylum Streptophyta; class Magnoliopsida; order Santalales; family Viscaceae; genus Viscum; species Viscum album. The sequence goes on from OY728141.1 coordinate 779,025,352, forward strand.
TTTTATTATTATTCCTCTAAAATTTTGTATGGAGATAGTTGGGTATGTGCATATAGGTATATTAGAAAAAGGCCTCAAATTTTAGTTATGCATTCCCAGTTCTTACCTCTAGCCCCTGGCCTATAGATTTGGTCTTGGGGTTGTAACAGATTGTCCTTCCATAATCTGGGAGAGTCGTGGTAGGTCAGATCATTATAGAGTGGTATTAAAGGTGGTATTAACTTGGGATTGGGATGGTGTTTGGAGTTATTTCCCCTTATGAGGTTTTTTTAGGAACTTAGAGAAACAATATTGGATTTTTTTGAGTGAGGATTTCAGTCCAGGGGACCCAGCGTTGGTGCAGAAGCCAATGTATCCATACACCATGACTCTAACTACCTACATTTTCACTCACCATATTATGACATTGTTTAAAGGGAACATTGGTATATGAATCATATAAGAATGAGTATTTTTAATAGCCTTCTTGGGTAAGCTTCCCAAACATATAATCATATATGATTGTGGTATGTCTTGATTAATTTTAGGATTCCTCCGCAAATACATTCATCTAGGTTACTAATTTAGGATCGTGATAATGATTTAATGAGTTATGAGGCCTCAGTTCAGGGGTCATTACACAATGTGTTTCCTCTAGGTAGGTAGGTAGCAGTACCCTCTCCTATTGAGTAGTAGTTAGTACTAGATGTTTAGCTCGAGGATGCATGCAGAATTAGCGCACTATGTGAGTTACAGTTCCATAGGATGATGAGGTTCCATGGTGATCTAAATCCCCATACAGAGAATTATTTTCTATATTTGATGATATAATTATTAAAGCTCATTAAAACCCTGAAAAATAAGATGGTTTCACTGGAATCGATATATTTCCATGGATTATATGGGTTCTTGTGAAATTTGGCTATGTATTCCCATGATGAGATGATGCTCTCATGGACAGAATTTCTAGAGCTATTTTGTGAGGATTATTACACATCATGATTTTTCTCTATTGGGATCTATAAGCTTCTTGATATGTAGTAGTCTTATATGATAGTAGATGATTATTCCACAAGGTTCACTAACCTTATGCGGTACACCCTTGACATGGTATGAGATGGACTCTTCCAGGTGAGAAAGTTTGAGTTGGGTATCTACAGAGATATTTGAGCTAGTGTAGTCTCCTTATGTATTTCCTCTTATGACGGAGTCCTAGTCCAGGATTGGGTGACTGGGAAATTTCTAGAAGAGGGGTTCCGGGTAGTTAGAGCCAGCGGTGGGCATCATGTGGTTGAGTCATCTATAGTAGGTATCACGTGATAAACATCGAGATCATAGCGGAGGAGTCATTATAAGACTATAATGTGTGGGTCTGTGGTTTAGGGATCACCTAAAGGATCTAGTCATCCCAGAGAGTGGTGATGTTATTCTTATGATGGGCTTGGTCAAATGGATTGTGATTTCCCAAACCATCGTGTTGAGGGGGTCCAACAGACAGTTGATGGATCTCCAAGGCATAGGCAGAATAATGATCAGGGATCCCTCATACATGGTCAGGGTTTCCCTCATGGAGGCAATACTACAAGAGGAGCAGGAACAGCTCTAGAGGGAGCATATTTCGGTAGAGAGTTAGGGATAGTTGTACACATGGGAGATCATATAGCTCCATGGGTTACCCACGATGATTATATCAGACTGAGATGTGCAGTTTACATCACGCTTGTGGAGAGGCCTATAGGAGACATTCGAGACCTAGTTGTGTATGAGTACAGTGATTCACCCCCAAATATATGGGAAAACTGAGCACATTATCCAAGTGTTAGAGGATATGTATAGTTTTTTTTAGACTTCATTCAGAGATTGTAGGATCATTTTTTATTGGTTGAGTTTTCTTATAATAACATTTATCACTCTGTAATTAGCATGGAAAATTTCAAGGCCTGATATGGTATACCCTGTAAGTCGCCCTAATGCTGGAATATGATTTGAAAAAAAAATTGTTGGTCCATATATAGAGCATGTGATCATGGATAAATTTTAGGTGATTCATGAGAATAAGAGGACATCCTAGATTTAACAAAAATATTACACAGATCATTATTTTATACCCTTGGAGTTCAAGTGGGGAGACCATATTTTCCTTTAGAGTATCTCCACAACAAGTATTGTGAAGGTTTTTCTAGGGATAAAATATATACTTAAGTTCCATTAGATCATTTGAGATCTTACAAAGGGTTGGCGAGGTTGCTTACAACTTAGACTTACCCCTATAGTTAGAGCGGGTGCATGATATCTTCCATGTATCATTGTTGAGAAGATATGTGAATGATCCCATGCACATCATAGATTGGGGAGATCTAGATATTGAGGATGGATCCACCTTCATAGAGTACCCAGGGGAGTTTTAGGATTATCAGGATAAGATCTCATGAGTATGGATCAATCCCTTGGTTCGTGTGTTGTGGCAGCATGGGATCAAATAGGAGAGATACTAGGAGTGGGATATCTAGTTGGAGGCTCAGTATCCTCACCTTTTTGTTTAGTTTTTTCTTTTTAGGGATGAAAATACTAAAAGGGGAGAATAATATATTGAACCTATTTTTTCTTTATAATACTTTGAAAAATATTAAGGAATATTTTTAGATCTATGTGCTAATATGGCGTGATATTTCAAGACCCATTGAGTCTAGAATTGATATTATAAAAATATTAAATACATTAATATCATGAGAATGCAATTTTTCAGGATTAATGGAATACCTCTTAAAAGGATACATGGAATAGAAATTTGAGACTGTCTTTGAGTCTAGAACAATGGTTTTACCCTGGTTTTGGCCTAAGGTTGGTCAACATCAGACATCCGGTTGAGGTAGTCATTGGTGGTGCATTTGATTAAAATAAATAATTAAATTTATTTATTTTATATTAAAAACCCATGACCTAAAATCCTCTATAAAAACGTCATTATAAAAATTCATTAGTTTTATCCACTTAAACCTTGGGATAATTGAGAGGACCTCTGATGTTATTTATTGTAGGATTGAGAACAGAGGACAACGGTTGATCGGATCAAGGTTTATTGAGAGGTAGTGGATGCAACATGTCTTATCCTTTACTGGAGAATGTGTTATTCAACAAAAAATCAATCCATTTTTGAGTTAGTTCTCATCAATCCCTTTTTGATAATATATTTGTATCTTTTATTGTTGATCTATGTCTTCACACCCTTTACATGAGTCTGTCTAATGAATTAAATTTCATTTTAAATTATTTCATGATTTAAGACATGTTCTCACCCCGATTTCTCCAATCTATGATCCTAATCCAAGAAATATTGGTCAATAATTTTTTACCTTTTTTTTGTTCCTTTCCCCCACCTTTTTTCTTCATTCTTTATCATTGGTCTATGGGGCCACGGTTTGACATTGTGGGGTGGGTATGAAAATGATCAAACCAAGGAATTTATAGTGGATATGTGTAAGATGATCATATCAGTGATTTTTGGACATGTCAGGATGGATTGTGGGTGTTTATTTTTGTATTTCGGATTCCGAGTGGCGATAGGTGGCGACGTGAGGGGATACGGGTGATGGAGGTGATGCGGACTTCGAGCGAATCACCATATTCTGATTTTTGGACACCAGAGGGAAGAAATTGATAGATGAATATAGACCCCACTAGTTTAAGGTGTTCAAATAGTGATATCCATTGTTGTTGGATCGAATCTATAATATGAGTGAAACCTTCATTTATTTCTGTGAAAATCCTAACTGTGCATTGTGTATCCCAGAAGAAAAAATTGTGTGTATCCTCCTAGCTACATTGCTAGGATTTCAGGAGAAGTTAAATATCACATACTTTGTAGGTGGTCCTACACATTGTGTGCCCATACCTAAGTAGCTAATCCATTTTCCATCTACACATGTCCAATACCCCATGTGGACGGATATGTCATGTATTAGAGTTCTTGGGCATGATCTAGAATACACGGGCATGGTTTGATATGCATGGCCAGGGCCTTGGATGGTCATACAAGTCATGTACCATAGATGAAACACCATATACAGATACTTGGATTCTCGAGCCATGTATAGGGAGAACATGACCAAGTAGTAGAGAGAGTCCACACACCGTGTGGACTCCACACACACTATGTACTCCTATGTGAATCATCTACCTCTCGTATCTTCTTCATTATGACTCATATTTTGGACCATGAGTAGCATATCCTGAGTGATTTTCTATATATAAGATGAAGGTTTCCTAAATTGTATCTTTTGAGATATTATGCAATATTTTATAATCTTGAATATTATTTGGAAAATTCTTGATGATGGTAGTGATCTGGCAGGATTTTCATATAGATGTTGGGGTCAATACTCCCCTATTACAATAGGGTATGAGTCTACCATTATATCAGGGAGATAATGTGGTCATTACTCCCCTTTCACACCAAGGTATGGGTTCCCCATTCTACCATATAAATTTATAGGTTATTACTTATCTTTCATGTCAAGGGGTGGGTTACTCAGGGTATTAGAGAGATATTGGGGCCAGTGCTCCCCTGTCACACTAGAGCGTGGGTTCCCCGATTCATTATGTAGGTAGGGTTTGTACTCCACTTACTATAGGGTATGATTTCTCTACCTATAGAGCATTTCCCCCTCATATTCAAGCTCTGGTGGGGTGTGGGTCCTCTATAGGAGATGTGTTATCTCTTGGATGAGGAGAAAAGTTGCATGTTGTAAGCCCCTACACTAATATTTTGGTGAAGGTTGCATTTGATGTAGGGCATCATTGATAGACTTTTAGAGTTACAGACTTGCTAATTGAATTCAATTGGGCTATGAGATAGACATCCCATTTTTCTCTCATTTTTGTATCTTTATAAGAATATATATGTTTATCTATTGTGTTTTATTTCCCTCTTTCATTAGGTTGAGCTGTCTATTTTTGCATCTCTCTATCATTCCCTTTTGATTTTAGGTAATCTTATTAGGTATGTATATATTCACCCCTTCATTACCTTTTCACACACATTTCATTCCCTATGAAAACAAAAGATAGATTGATGGTTATTATGGTAGACCATAGTGATATATAAGTGCATTGACCGTATATGGTGGTTGGGCATAGATATTAGGAGTTGGGGTCTCTTGGATTTCTTTATTCTAGTTGTTTTAGGGTTGGGAAATATTTCATAGTTGGGAATTTATTTTTTCCATTTACATTTCATATTACATTATCATACGCTTTTGTATTACCTAGAGGTTATTACATGCATGGTTTTTACTCTATATGTTACCATATTTTATTATTATCCCTCTACACTTTTGTACAGATATGTTTATGGGCATGCATATAGGTATATTAGGAAAAGGACTCCCAATTTAGTTATGCCTTCTTGGCACTTTATCTCATCCCTTGACCTGTAGATATGGGTTGGAGATGTGACAGATCAGCCTTCCACATGCCAGGCAGGCCCTGGTAGGTCAGGTTGTTACATTTTCTTCTATAAAAAATGAAATATAAATATAGTTTTGATTGATAATCCATCCATATCTTTTCATTAAAAGATAAAAAGTTCCACCAGAATTATTTATTTTTAGTTTAATCATATGTTATCTGAATATAATGGAAAAAATACTCTATATTAGTAAAAACATGTCATGAAAAATAAAATAATAATAAATGATCTTACCAAAATGGTCTCTAATAGCTAATCTAGTATTTTCTAGTAAAAAATTATTTTATCAAAAATTAAATTGATAATATTTTCTTAATATTTTATGGGCACAAAACCACTAAATTGTTTAAAATTTAGACCCTTAGTATTGTGGTTATCATCAAAATTGATATATGTCCTTTATTCCTTGCTATTTGAAAGTTATAATTTTAGTAAACATGTGCTACCATGTTTACCAACCCTAGAATCCTTCTCATTCCCTATCAAATTATATGGTTTTTGTATAGTGGAATGAGGAGGTTATTTGGTAGAAGTATGTGGAGGGTCCTCCCTAGAAGATCAAGATGTATCATCCATTTGATCTAACATGATTCAACAAATAAAATTAACAAACAATTAGTAAATGATTATACAAATCCAACAATTAAATATAAAATTAAATAAAGATTGAAAAATGGTAAAACCAAAACTAAACTAAAATAAACACACTTTTTATCATATTCGATAGAGTAGTTAACTAAATTTCTAAAAATGTTGACAACATTTATAAGACATGAAATGATATAGATAGAAAGAAAACAAAACCTAAGTAAAATATTATTCAAATACAAATTTTATATATAATTTTGAATAGAAATTGAAAATGATACAAAAAAACTAAACTAAACTAAACACACCTTTATTGTATTCATTAGAGTAATTAATATAATGATAAAAAATACACATAAAATTTATGAGACGTAAAATGATATAGATAAAAGAAAACAAAAATTAAGTAAAATTTTATGAAAAACCAACTCTTATATATAAAATTGAATAATTGGAAAATGATACACAAAAAACTAAAAAAACTAAATGCACATTTTATGAGATATGAAATGATATAGAAAGAATTAAACAAAAGTTATGCAATATTTAAAATGATAAAAATATCATAAAAATTTAATATTCATAAATAATTCATTTTTTAGTACTAAATAAAAAATTTATCAGGTTTTTTAAAATATGTGACTTAAATAAAAAATTAATTAGAAAAAAATATATGCCACATTTTTTAAAATTTGAAAATCTAAATAGGAAATAAATATATAGTACCAACAATATGAGGATATAATGAAAGGATTGTTTTCACATATTCCTTATTCATAAACATTTTATATGTCACAAAACATTTCTATGTCATGTTCATTAATATCCTCTAATAATATTTCCATAGAAGTGTGGATATCACATAATTCATCATCATCATCAACTTTCTCATCAATGGAATGTTATTTTTTCATTCCAAAACTATATACCACTACATATTTGATGGATGAAAAAAAAATTGTTTCTTATCTGTTTCCATGAAAAAAGTTTCATTTTTGTATTGTAATATATTAAGATATACTAGTGTCATACTAAATTAATTATGATTAACACTATTGTTATTGAAAACCCATTTATAATTGAACAAAAGAACTTGAAATTTAATATAATCAATTTCCCGTATTTCTTTAATAACTCTATAATATACACTTGACATAGAGATTGGGTTTTTTATTTTGAACTCAAAAAAAATGTATTTCTTTAGTGAACACCAATACATTCCTATTCTAAACTCTACTTTTATTTCCCTAGTCTTTGGTATAAAATTTATAGACATTAATTTCATTCTTAGAACATGTTATCACATTTAAACATGGACCACCTACTAACCATATCAATGATTATGACACATCAAATATACCACACAAGATCTATTTAAACCATGTAAATAATGTTTTATTATGCTCATTAAGTACACAAATATCTTTATTTTCCAAATAAAGTTGTTTTAACACATTATTATGTGATATTATATATGACTGAGCTCTATCTGTGTTATTCAAGATACATAAATGTGCGGGAATTATTTTTCACCTATCATCAACTTTATTTTCAAGACATGGATCCTCTTCTCTATAAAATTTAGTTGTTCAGGGTGATATGTAGTCAAAACAACATGATCCACACTATACAAGTAGTATATATAAAACTATTAAACCTAATTAGAAATATTTTTCTTCATAATGGAGGCTTCTGATCAATAGGGATTCTTAATATACCCCTTTAATTTATTTATATGTCTATTAAAATGATAAAAATAACATAAATATATAGGACCAAAAATATATAATTCTCACACAAAATAATCTATTAAACATAAAATGATATCAAAATAAGATAGTGGAAAGTGAATTTCTTGTTGAAAATGTATATTGATGTATCACTCTGTAATGGCCTAGACCCTCATGGCCCATTACTTTTCCAAAATAAGGGGCACTGGTCATGGTGGCACCATGAAGGTGGCACTTTTTCCTCACCCAGCCCTCTGTTTTCTTTTTCCAGTCCCGCTCCCGCGACGTTTTTTTTACGTAAATTAATTCTTTTAATTTTTAAAGCCATTTAAAGCCCATAATTAATTCCTAAAAATCCCAAAAAACCTCCATGATGGGGGATGTTAATTAAAAACTTAATATCATAATGCGTAATCGCCCAAACCACATGGGAAACCACGTTATGACTTTCCAAGCGTTCAAAATTCTATATCTCGTAACAGTAGGATCTCCTCTTTATATCTCCCGCTAGAGTTTCTTCTTTTTTTTCTCTTCTCAGGTGGATTTATTACTTCTTCCTAGTGTGCCTGGAGTTCCTCTCTTCCCGTGGCTTGTGGTGCGCCTATGCTGGAGCTTTCTGCACCTCTTAGAGTCCACGGAATTCCTCCTCTGCAAGTCGTGCATCCCATGTTCTTGGTGCGTGGAGAAAAACTTCGATCCTTGATCTACCAGGTAGGGATTTTTTTTTCATTTGTCTATCTTTAATGTGTCTCATGCAGGGTGGGTTGTCTATTTTTTCTGTGGATATTGTTGAAACCAAACTTAATGAAGATAATGAACGATCCTTTAAGGAATGAAGGGGAGGTTGATCGATGTTCTACTGTACTCTTTTATGTTGATATCTGTTGTGAATTGTGTGGGACTTTGCTCACTGAAAATCATGGTTGTTGGTGGTATTTCCTTGTGTACTAATGAACCAGGTCTTTTGTGATGATTAAATGACTATAACATGGAAATTGGTTAATCACTTAAACTTGGATGGTTGAATGGATGCCCAGTGAACATCAACCCTTGTGTGGTCACCCCGGTTAATCAACAGAAAGAAGAGACTAATGAATTATGTGCTTGAACCTGGAATTTCCCTACTCTGTTTCGGTAGTGGGTGTTTTTTCCTACTAGATGCTTATGGGGGAAAGTGAGTGAGGATGGGATCCTCCATTGTGGTACGGTTTTTGGTTGTGAATCTGAAGTTGTGTGGTGGCTCTGTTGTGATACGAACTTGGGTGGGATCCTCTATTGTTGAAAAATCATTGGTTCCTAGTTTTGGGGACATGGGGCTATGTCTCAGGGTTTTCTTTGTTTCCAGTACTTTGAGGGATCTCACTTATCCCTTTTGTGAGGTTTAATTTGGTTCCAGTACTTTGAGGTATCTCACAAATCCCCTTTTGTTTTTGTAACTTTACAAGAGAACTAGGTGTGAATGCTTAAATTGATGTTGGTTGTTTCTCTTTTCCTCTAGATTGTGGTTACGCCTACTAGTTTCCCAGTATTGTGGAATTCACTTAAATGGGTTTGATTGAACATGAAACCAGAATGATTTAAATAGGGAATTGGTTTTGGGAATGAGTCGGGACTTGGCCGTGAGTGTTGTGTTTCTTACGAATGAATAGTCACGAGGCTTTTCATGTTTAGGTTGGTCTTTGGAAACCCTAGGATTGGATGAGTGCTTGTTACCTATACATATATATGTAGTTTTATGTTTCTTATTCACACCCCACCTAAGTTGATCACTTTAGTGCCTAACACCCCCATTTCATGGGGGGGGTTTTTTCCAACACTCCTATGAGTGGCTGGTTATTAGCTTCTTTTCTTCTCCCTTTCCCGAATATCCCAAGACTCTTCGGGCAGGCTGTGATGGCCTGAAGTCCATTATTATCCCATGAATCTTCGGGCAGGGTAGTTGTGATGGTTGGCCCAGGTTTTTGCAGGCAGGTTGTTTCCCAAGTGTCTTCGGGATGAGGCCCAGGTGTCTTCGGGTGTGGCAGTAGTCGTTCTGGCTCAGGTGTCTTCGGGCGTGGAAGTAGTTGTTCTGACCCAGGTGTTTGCAGGTGTGGTTACGCATGGTGGTTTTGGCCCAGGTGTCTGCAGGCAGTATTGCGGTTATGGCTCAGGTGTGTGCGCGTGGGGCTTGTCAGTGGTACTGTAGTGAGAATGGCGGGATTGGTTTGATGCATAGGATGTCTTCAATAACCAGCGGTAAAGTGGCACGGGGTACCCAAATATCTATGTGCTATTACTATACTTTATTTTCCTTGCGTTACTTGTTGAGTGTGCCCTTGTGAGGCTTGGGTGGATAGTTTTCCTTGCTAGGTTCTTTGGTTTATCTTTTCTCACAGGGAATTAGAATGTTCCCCCAGTTGTGCATGAGAGATTTTGGTTTTTCTCTTCTGGGTATACTTGTATGCTCACCCTACATATATAAAACTGCTTTCAGGATTCCAGGTTGACTTCAGGGATCGAGCAGGACCATACTCGCTCGGACCTTGGGGCAGTTTCTGTTGTCGTTTTCCTTTTTTTTTCTTGGTACTTTACCTTTGGAGTTTTTATGGCTTGTATCATTTACTTTGAACATGCATATGGGAATGGGTTACATTTTTTCTTTACCTTTACTTTCATCTTCGTTATTGTTGGGGTTGTTATCTTATCTCTCGATCCTATAAAAAAAAAGAAATAAAAAGGGTAATACCTTCCGTTTTGTATGAAATTCTATACCCTTGGTGCTATTTGCCGCTCTGGGACCTGTTGAAGGTGGGTTTCGGGGGTCATTATTTCTCCTTCAACTTAAAGATGGAAGGGCCTGGCAATCTTCTATCCCTTCCCTCATTTTGGTGAAGGTGGGTCGTGACAGAATGGTATCAGAGGTAGAGGTTGAGAGATAGGATGGAGTCTAGAGTTAGGCACAGTGATGAATGCATGGGATGGTAGAGAAATAGTATTGGGTGATCTTGGTGTGTGAAGTAGGCTAGGGAAGACCGGCTAGGACACGGGATTTTAGGGCCCCCCGTGATCTGATGCAAGGACTTTGGACCTACCGAACGACCAAGTCAGGCTACACTGATTGCAGGGTAGAGACCCTAGGAAAGGTACATGCATCATAATGACTTGTATTCCTATGTTTCATGGGTGTGTTGGGGATTTAGAATGAATAATAAGTCTAAGAAAATTTAAGAACAGTATTCTACACTACTCGAGCTTAGTCATTCCTTGTTTACCTTGCAGTTATGGCACCTGGTAGGTGACCATGAGTAGTGCGGGCGATCGAGGCCCATGAGGTTGACTTGGACGATCGGTAGAGGACCGACTGAGAGGAGGAAGATTATCAGTGGCCGAAGACACTTTGAGCCATTCAGCGACAGACCCTCAGGAAGTACGAGGGCAGCATCTCAGACATGGAGACACAGAGCTTGCTATAGGAGCTAGTGATAGCCTTCAGCTTGATCCAGGCTCCGATGGAGTACTGGGTTCCTCTGGATGTAATCCATATGCATGGAGTAGTGTGTCAGTGGTGGATGCTTTATCTTGGGGAGAATAGGGAGGCTGAGGTGATGCGGACTGATTTCGAGAAGGAGTTTCGGACGGAATTCCTCTCTTCCATGATGAAGGCTGAGAAGAGGCAGGAGATACTCTCCCTCTAGCAGGGGAGAATGTTAGTGATAGAGTTGGGGATCAATTTCAAGGATCTCCTTCGCTTTTCTCCCAACCTCTTTCTGGATGAGGAGTCTCGGGCGAGACGTTTGGAGGAGGTACTTTGACCTTCTCTTCAGTATGATTTTATTCCCTTCACCCTACCAACGTACTTAGAGGTCCAGAAAAATGTTGAAGTGGTAGAGAGGATGCACACGCTGGGAGGTGTGTCACGAGAGGGAATCCAGTTGGGCTCATCAAAGGGAAAAGTCATCAGCAGCAGGCCTCCAGCATCAGCACACTCAAGGTTTCGAACAGCAGGGAGTAGGCCTCAGCAGTTCCAGTTCCGACCTTCCGGCCCTCGCCCTTTTCTTTTGGGCCCAGGGCCAAGATGCTTCATCTATGTAATCCATGGGAACCTTCGGAATCAGTGCCCGGACAGAGTATAGTACGGTGGGGGTGATCAGGTCCATCACCCACCTCAGTAGCAGCAGTTCCCAGCTAGTCCCTTTCAGCAGTAGCAGTAGGGGCAGCGGGCTCCCGCTCCGCCGAGGGCAGACGTTGCAGGAGGAGGCTGACCTTAGGGTGCTCCTCAGGGACCTCAACCCAGGCATGGTCGGGGAGGGGGCCGATAGCCAAGAGGCAGAGGAGCTGGGCGTGGGCAGTTGCACGCCGCGGAGGCAGCAGTTCCAGTAGGGCCAGAAGTTGTTCTAGGTATGATCAGTTGGTTTAGTACTCTTGCTTATTCCTTGTTCAATACCGGAGCTTCGCACTCCTTTGTTACACCCAGTCGGGATCGTGCCCTGGATTTAGACGTTGAGAGACTTCCAGTGCCCCTGGTGCTGATCACACCAGTCGGAGGTCAGACCTACATGTTGTATGTTTTTTGAGGATTCAGACTGATGATAGGTCCACATCAGTCAGTCAGGGATCTTATACTGTTGCTGATACAGCCATACAATGTCATCATAGGCATTGAATGGTTGTTCTCAGTACGTGTCTTCGTTGACTGCTTCCGAGGAAGGGTTGTGTTTTCAGAGTTGGGCGGCTGTTGGGTGACTTTTATTGGTGAGTGGAGTTTCTAGAGAAGCAGCAAGCGAGGGGAACCCCTCCTCTCCTTGTTAGCTGAGCTATCAGTGGAGTCGGTGGATGCAGAGATGGTGGAAGTTCCGGGGGTCGTCAGTGAGTTTATGGACATCTTCCTGGAGGAGGTGACGACTCTACCCCCTTGACGTGACATCGATTTTGGGATAGACTTGCAACCTTGTGCTTGTCCAATTTTGATGGCTCCATACCGGATGGCACCTTTTGAGTTACGAGAGTTGTGGATTCAAATTGACGATCTTATGAAGAAGGGTTTTGTTTGACCAAGTGTGTCGCCATGGGGTGATCCAGTCTTATTCTCCAAGAAGGTGGATGGTGGTCTCAGGCTGTGCATAGACTACCAGAAACTAAACCAGGAATGGTCAAGAACCGTTACCCCCTCCTGAGGATAGACGATCTCTTTGACCAGTTGAAGGGAGCAGGTTGGTTCTCTAAGATTGACCTGTGGTCAGGATACCACCAGCTGAGGGTGGGGGAGGGTGACATCTCAAAGACTGCCTTCAGGTGCAGATATGGGAACTTAGAGTTTGTAGTCATGTCGTTCAGTGTTACGAACGTGCCAGTTGTGTTCATGGGACTCATGAACTCTTCCTTTCAGTAATATCTAGACCAGTTCATAGTTGTGTTTATTGACGACATCCTGATCTACTCAATATCAGAGGAGGATCACGCTGAGCACTTGAGAATGGTTTTAGAGGTCCTCTGACGGCACCAACTCTATGGGAAGTTGTCCAAGTGAAAGTTCTGGAGCAAGAAGTACACTTCCTTGGGCACGTGGATTCTGAGCAGGGGATAGCAGTGGACCCATCGAAGATCGAGGTGGTTGTTTCTTGGGAATCACTTAAGAACGTGGCAGAGGTTCGTAGTTTCCTCATGCTGGCAGGTTACTACCGGAGATTCGTTCCCAACTTCTTCCGAGTTGCAGCACATTTGACAGCTTTGAAGAAGAAGGATCAAGCTTTCATATGGTATGGGAAGTGCGAGGTAGCCTTCATCTATCTGAAGGATAAGTTGGTTAGTTTCCCAGTGATGAGGTTTCCAGAAGAAGGGGAAATATATGAGGTGTTATGTGATTATTCAGGGCAAGTCCTCGGATGTGTGTTGATGCATCGTCAAGGGGTGATCTCCTATGGGTCTAGGCAGTTACATCCCCATGATCGTAACTATAGAACCCATGATCTAGAGCTTAAGGCAGTCGTGTTCACACTAAATTTGTGGTGAAACTACCTCGTCGGGGAGCGCTTCGTGGTCTTCACCAATCACAAGAGCTTGAAGTATGTCTTCTCCCAGCAGGACCGGAACTTACGGCAGCGGAGGTGGATGGATTTCCTTCAGTACTACGACTTAGAGATTTCCTACACCTCAGGAAAGGGGAATGTGGTGGCCAATGCCTTGAGCAGGAAGTCGTAGAAGGATGCGGTTCGAGAGTCGGCAGATGCTTAGAAGGCAATGGAGAAGTTGGCTGCCCTGCACCTGGATGCAAGGATGGAAGGTAGAAGAGGTTGCATGTATCAGATGACAGTACAGTCTTCTCTACTACAATAGGTGGAGGAGTCTCAGTGGGGAGACTCCGAAAGCGAAGTGGTGTGTGACCAGGTTAACCAAGGTGATGCTCAAAAAGGGTGGACGGAGGATGGTCAAAATCGGGTGCTTTTCTGAGGAAAGCTGTTTTTTCCAGAGGGGATGCGTGAGAGAGTTCTTAGTGAGTTCTACAACTCACCCCTAGTAGTGCACCCAGGAGTTTCCAAGATGTACCATGGTCTGAGGAGACAGTTTTGATGTCCTGGGGTGAAATAGGCAGTAGCAGAGTTTGTAGCAAAGTGCCTAGTGTATCAGAAGGTGAAGGTTGAACACCATGTTCCAAGTGGCTTGTTGAAACCTTTATACATTCTCGAGTGGAAGTGGGATGACATCTCAATGGATTTAGTCATGGGGCTTCTCAGGGTTCAAGGAGGCTGTGACGCTATCTGAGTATTGGTGGACCGGTTGACGAAATCGGCTCACTTTCTGGAGATCAAGGAGTCAGGAGCATTAGATCCCTTATCACAGAGGTATGTGGATGAGGTGGTGCGGTTGCACGGAGTTCTGCGGTCCATATTCTCGGATAGGGATGCATGGTTTAACTCACGAGTCTGGAGAGGATTGCAGCATGCTTTTGGCACCTGGCTACGTCTTAGCACTGTTTTCCACCCCCAGACAGACGGACAGACATAGTGCACCATCCAGACGTTGGAGGACATGCTACAGGCATGTATTCTGGATTTTGGGGGATCATGGTCGTGACACTTGTCTCTGGTAGAGTTTGCCTAAAATAATAGCTATCACTCTACCATTGGAATGGATTCATTTGAAGCTTTGTACGGAAGGTCATGTCGCTCACCCGTGTGCTGGAATGATATTGGGGAAACAAGTTTTCTTGGCCCAGAGGTGGTGCAGAGCATGACGGAGAAGGTCCAGCTTATACAAGAGAGGATGAAGGTGGCACAGGACCGACAGAAGTCATATGTCAATAGTAGGAGGATACCCTTGGATTTTAAGTTCAGAGACCACGTGTTCTTGAAGGTTTCCCCTTGGCGTGGGCAACAGAGGTTCGGCAGGGGGAGTAAGCTTTCTTCTAGGTTCATTGGACCCTTCAAAGTGTTGTGGTGGGTTGGCGAGGTGGCTTATCAATTGGTGTTGTCGCCACCGCTGCAGAGGGTGCACGACGTCTTCCATGTGTCCTAGCTCCAACGATATCTACACGACGATTCACATGTCCTCGAATGGGGAGAGATGGATATCGGGTACAATGCAACGTTTGTAGAGATACCAGTGATGATCGAAGGTCGTGAAGAGAAGATGCTTCATGGACGAACCATTCCTTTGGTTCGTGTGTTGTGGAGGCATGGTGGGCTTGAGGAAAGTACCTGGGAAAGGGAGATGTAGATGCACGCCCAGTACCCAGATATGTTTTGAGTAGTTCTATTTGTTGTACATAATTGTGACAGAACACTTTACCTTGTTAACTAAGGAATGAAAGGATTTCCATATTCTTTAGATGCATTTGAAAAAAAATCCTGGCTATGGGGAGGGAAGGACCCGATCCCTAATCAAGACGCATTAAGGTGGATGCGATTAAACCCGTGTGGGTGAGTCAGTGCCGCCCAAAGTGGATAGTATCTTGACATGGAGGAAGAGACTCCCCAACCCATATGACTGGGAAGTTTGACCCTTGTATTTTGGCTAGTTTCTTGAGGGAGAGGTGTTTCTAGATGATGATGAGGTTCACTCCTGAGAGGTATCTTTCGAGGTGGTTGTTCGGACCCTCTCTTTTCTTATGGTTTGTTTTTGATTCTCGAGGTCGAGAATAGTTTGAGAGGTGTCTAATGTAATTTCCCAGACCCTCCTGGCCCATTACTTTTCCAAAATAAGGATCCACCAAAATAGTGGCACCGGTTAGGGTGGCACTGTAAAGGTGACACCATGACGGTGGCACCGTGTCCTCACCTAGCCCTCTGTTTTCTTTTTCCAGTTCTACTCCCACGACATTTTTTTACGTAAATTATTTATTTTAATTTTTAAATCCATTTAAAGCCCATAATTGATTCCTAAAAATCATGAGAAACCTCCCCAATTGGGGATATTAATTAAAAACTTAATATAATCATGAGTAACTTCCCAAACCATGTGGGAAACCACGTTCCAACTTTCCAGGCATTCAAAATTCCATATCCCGTAATAGTAGGATCTCTTCTTTATATCTCCCGCTAGAGTTTATTCTTTTTTTTCTCTTCTCGGCTGGATTTCTTCCTTCTTTATAGTGTTCCTGGAGTTCCTATCTTCCCATCACTTGTGGTGTGCCTCTTCTATAGCTTTCTACACCTCTTGGATTCCACGGAATTTCTCCCCTGCAAGCCACGCATCCCATGTTCTTAGCGTGTGGAGAAAAACTTTGATCCTTGATCAACCAGGTAGGGATTATTTTCCTTCATCTCTCCTTACTGTGTCTCATTCGGGGTGGGTATGCTATTGTTTCTGTGGAGATTGGTGAAACCAAACTTAATCAAGATAATGAATGGACCTTTAAGGAATGAAGGGGGTGTGATCGATGTTCTGTTGTACTCTTATATGTTGATATGTGTTGTGAATTGTGCGGGCGTTTTCTCACTGAAAATAATGGACATTGGTGGTATTTCCTTGTGCACTAATGAACCATGTCTTTTGCGATGATTAAATAATCGTAACATGGAAATTGGTTAATCACTTAAACTCAGCTGGTTGAATGGATGCCCAGTGAACATCAACCCTTGGGTGGTCACCCCAGTTAATCAATAAAAAGAAGAGACTAATGAATTATGTGCTTGAACCTGGAAGTGTCCCTACTCTATTTCGGTAGTGGGTGTGTTTTCCTGCTAGATGCTTATGGGGAAAAGTGGGTGAGGATGGGATCCTTCGTTGTGGTACGGTTTTTGGTTGTGAATCTGAAGTTGTGTTGTTTCTCTGCAGTGACATGAACTCAGGTGGGATCCTCTATCGTTGAGAAATTGTTGGTTCCTGGTTTTGGGGACATGGGGCTCTGTCTCGGGGTTTTCTTTGTTTCCAGTACTTCGAGGGATCTCACTTATTCCTTTTGTGAGGTTTTCTATGGTTCCAGTACTTTGAGGGATCTCACTAATCCCCTTTTGTTGTTGTAACTTTACAAGAGAAACGGGTGTGAATACTTAAATTGATGTTGGTTGTTTCTCTTTTCCTCTAGCTTGTGGTTACGCCTGCTAGTTTCCCAATAGTGTAGAATTAACTTAAATGGGTTTGATTGAACATGAAACCAGAATGATTTAAATGGGGAATTGGTTTTGGGAATGAGTCGTGAATTGGCCGTGAGTGTTGTGTTTCTTACGAATGAATAGTCATGAGGTTGTTCGTGTTTAGGTTGGTACTTGGAAACCCTAGGCTGGGATGAGTGCTTGTTACCTATATATATCTGTATCTTTTATGTTTCTTATTCTCGCCCCACCTAAGTTTATCACTTTAGTGCCGAACACTCTCATTTCTTGGGGGGTGTTTTTCCCAACACTCCTATGAGTGGCTGGTTATTAGCTCCTTTTCTGCTCCCTTTCCTGAATATCCCAAGACTCTTCGTGTAGGCTGTGATGGCCTGAATTCCATTATTAGCCCAAGAATCTTCAGGTAGGGTAGTTGTGGTGGTTGGCCCAGGTGTTTGTGGGTTGATTGTTTCCCAAGTGTCTTCAGGATGAGTCCCAGGTGTCTTTGGGCGTGGCAGTAGCTGCTCTGGCCCAGGTGCCTTCAGGCGTAGAAGTAGTTGTTCTGGCCCTAGTGTTTGTGGGTGTGGTTATGCGTGGTGGTTGTGTCCCAAGTGTATGCGGGCAGGATGGCAGTTATGGCCCAGGTGTGTGTGGGTGGGGATTGACAGTGGGACTGCGGTGAGAATGGAGGGATTGGTTCGATGCATAGTATGTCTTCAATAACTAGCGGGAAAGTGGCGTGGGGTACCCAAATATCGATGTGCTATTACTATACTTTAATTAACTTGTGTTATTTGGGGAGTGTTCCTTGGTGAGGCTTGGGTTGATAGTTTTCCTTACTAGGTGTTTTGGTTTCTCTTTTCTCACAGGGCATTAGAATGGTTCCCCACTTGTGCACGAGAGCTTTTGGTTTTTCCCTACTGGGTATACTTGTATGCTCACCCTACGTATATAAAACTACTTTCATGTTTCTAGGAGGACTTCAGGGATCATGCGGGGCCGTACTATCTCAGACCTTGGGGCATTTGCTGTTGTCGTTTTACTTTTTTTTCTTGGTACTTTACCTTTGGAGTTTTTGTGGCTTGTATAATTTACTATTGAACATGCATATGGGAATGGGTTAATTTTGGATTTACCATTACTTTCATATTTTTTATTGTTGGGGTTTCTATCTTATCTCTCGATCCTATAAAAAAGGAAATAAAAGAGGTAATGCCTTCCATTTTATGTGAGATTATATACCCTTGGTGTTGGTCGCCACTCTGGGACCTATTGAAGGCGGGTTTCGGGGGTCATTATCTCTCCTTAAACTTAAAGAAGGAAGGTCCTAGAAATCTGCTCTCCCTTCCCTCCTTTTGGTGAAGGCAGTTTGTGACACACTCTCTAAATTTTTCAATAAATTCACATCCATCACTTTTTTATAAATGAAATTGAAAAAAGAATAACACACCATGGTGATAATAAATCTTATATGGATGGTTATTGTTTCACATAATGAAACTAGTAGGATTTATTTCATCCTAAAAAGACATTAAAGTTATTTCATGCCTATTAACTTCAAATATTTTAGTAACACGACATTTTATATATTTAAAGAATAACCCTAAAGAATTTTGATACCATGAAATAATTAAAAATCTTATTTTCTTTATCTTGGATAATGTATAAAAAATTGGATTCAAGTATGTTAATTTTCATTCTAGAGTGGTAGATAAATCTAAATGTATTCACATTGATAGTAAGTCAAGTCTTGTATTCAAACCATTCACTATATTTCGTTTAATATCTAACAGACTTCTGATCAAAATATCACATTTATTCATCTCAACATGCATCACATAAATGTTATGATTGACCTCATGATATCTCTAATATATAAGATCAAAAAATATTGATTTTTTCTTCTATAAATTTCTATCATTACCATATTTTTATGTTATTTCAATTGTGAAATTAATGTTTTTAACCCTATCAAAATACTAATTAGTTGAAAAAATTTTGGGAGAAATATCAAATTACAATGATTCATTGAAATAATTTTTTAATCTTTGACAAGAGTGATCCATATACAAGAACCACTAATGACCCATGTCCATTATTTTTCTCCCATATTGTATCTAATAACATGAAGTCCATTCTTTATAAATTTGATAATATTTATGCCCCATAACATTGTATCCAGAAATATTTACATTTGTTGGGAAGTCATTTATAGAGAACATAATCATTACAAATAATTAAAAATATTAATTTATTATAAGAATTATAAATTATGATATCTTCCTCCAATAAGATTTTAAAATCATCAATTAATGGTGAAAAGTAAACATAAATATCATTTAAAAGTTTTTTTATATAAAAATAATTAAAATCCAAAAGATATATTTATGATTTACATAAAATTATAGTGATAATTTGTAAATTACAATCAAAAAAATACATGATATATATTTGCTACTAATTCTTCTATATAGATTCATTACATATATGCATAGCACAAGTATGATATTTTAAACATAATTTATGAATATAGGAAACTTGTGATCAAATTTTTTCTACTTTAGACAATTAGCAGTATTTTCTGATTTTTCTATTAGATATTTACTTAGTTTTATTCCATACTAAACTTTTTTTCACCATTTTAATGTACAAATAAACTTTTCAGAATATGGGTTATAAAAAGATACTAAATATCCTTAGTAAGAGTCTTAGTACATATCATAATAGATCAATTAACTTATGGTTTTTCTTTCAACTTATACCATGAAGTCCCATATTTAAGACCCTCATACAGTCCATAGTATTACTTTCTTTATGTAAAATAGTAATTAGAGTGGGAATGTATCTTATTGTACCCCAATATCATCATGTATAATATTTTTTTACA
Source organism: Viscum album (assembly GCA_963277665.1). Lineage (NCBI taxonomy): Eukaryota > Viridiplantae > Streptophyta > Magnoliopsida > Santalales > Viscaceae > Viscum > Viscum album. The sequence goes on from OY728141.1 coordinate 779,045,512, forward strand.
TTATAATGTGAATCTAGCAGATCGTTTTCTTTATGAAGTATATCATCCAATAGCTTCAGTAACACTGTAAAACTCTTTTCACTCAATAGATTCCTAGCTTTCATGTTAGAAAATCTTAACACAATTGATAAAACTATAAATTTTTTGAAAATAGGAAATATTTTTCAGTATAACCATATAGGTTCTTGATCATCAGTGTTTTTTCAATTTATTTCACTTTAATATCATGAATTATTACATTAATTCAATTAGAAATATCATCTTGAAAATCTTTATCACCATTAAATCTTGAACACTACCCAATTTCACCATATCAAATCCAAGAACTATAACTTGGATTGGAACATTGAAAATTAAATTATTTTTAATTTATCTACTTTTCAACATTCCTATATTTAAATTTCTCATGCATAAACAGAAAAATAGTTCATTTTTTATAACATTTCATCTAGAAAATTCCAAAAAAGAATCCACATCATCCTCATATTTATCACTATTTCACCATGAAATAATCCAACAAAGATTCATTATCACCTATAAAAAATTTCAAGTAATGAATATAAGATATAATATTTTGAAATTTGAACCAAAATTTTCTTTTATAAATAATTGTAAAAAATAAAAAATAAATAAAAAATAAATAAAAATAATGATAAAAATAATTACAAAAAATGATATAAGTAATAAATATATCATAGTTTTTAAAATTAAAACAAAAATTATATGTTATTATCCACACTTTCCTTTATCTATAACAAATGTTTTTTTGAATTAAAATTTTATGTTGTTTAATAAAACTATAAACATAAAAAAAACTAAAATTTATTATTATAAAAAAATAGTTTCTAATCCAGATAGAACATGTGTTATTTATTAAAAAATGTTCATTCTAGAAAATCTAAATATTTAATAATAAAAAAAATATTCTTAAAATCTAAAATTTATAAAATAAAAGATAAAAACATAAATTAATATGTAAATATTTTTCACATATTAAAAAATAAATAAAGGTATAATGTAACCTATTTAAATTATAGGTCACAATGAGAGAATGAAAATTCTTTAATTGATATCTAGTGATACAAGTAAAATAAATATAAAAAATAAATTAATTGAATGAAAAAAAATATATAAAATAAGAAAAAATGATAGCATTTTTAATTGCATAAAAATATTGTAACTAAAATAAAGACATTGGACAATAGAAAAATCCCTAATAACCACATAATTCATCTACATGAACTGGAGAAAAAATAACCAAGTAAAAAAACCAAAATAAAAGAAAATAAATAGATTGAGATATAGTGTATGAAAGAATACTGTGGAATACGATGGACAAGAAATGTAAAGAGAGTCTAAGGGTAGTGGCATATGGTGGAGGAAGTATATTGGTGGCTTGTAGGACCATCAAATGATGGGTTAGGGTTTTTTCATGGATAAAATTTGATATAGTTCAAGTGACTAAAATGAATTAAATTTTCAGTCCTAAAATTTTAATATTTTTTTAAAGATTTTAAATATTGGTTATTACTATTAAAAATGACTAAAATATTTTTTTAGATTATTTATTAAATAACTGATATAAAACAACATTTATAATGTCAGTTATAAATAACTAATGTTATAAATGTATTATTTTAAATAGTTTTTTCAAATAAATGATTTAAATTAGATTGAATGAACAAAATCTTCTTGGATAACCTTTAGAATGAGGTAGATCAAATGATAGTAGAGAATACTAGATTAAATCATGTTACAATATATTTAATATATTGTTTTGGCTATTTGTGAACATTGTTATCTATCATAATAAATTTATATATATTATTTGAATTTTATAATAATTTTCATGAATAACCACAAAAAATTTGTTTTATATTATTTAATAAATATTAATAATTATCTTTTTTATATTTCAATTATTTTTTATATAGATACATAAATGGATAATAGGTGAATTGATCTACTAAACATATTTTGGTGGACTTTTTTTAGAGAACTAAATAATCTATTTATTTCAAAAGTATATTAAAAATCAATTCAATTATTTTCTTATATAGAAAATGTGAAAACATATATATCCTCAAATAAGATATTGTGAGGGAATACTTTTTTCTAAATGACTTTTCAAAAAATAACATAATAAATAGACACATTATGGGTAGCAATGTTTTTCCTATCATTAATCATGAAGTGTTCAAACAGATGTTGATCTGATGAACATCATTCTCAATCACATGATATGTATTTTTCCTCATAAAGAGAGTAACATCAATATTTATAACATTGTAGGTATTAATCCATATTCTTCTATATATTTTGAAGCATTGAAATTATTTGAAATTCCAAATGATTCACATACTAAATTATATCCCAAATGCACTAGATTCAATAAAAACTTATTGAGTTTTTACTCTTGAAGAAATTAAATCTATGGATAAATACCTCCTTTAATATAATATTGGTATTTTATTAGATGTTACTCTTAATTAGAACAATGATTCTAGTTCCATGCTATTAAGATCTCAAGTTGACTAAAAACCTTGGATTCACATGTGATACCATTAATGCATGCCCCAAAAAATATTTTATTTAGAAAAGTGAATGTGAAACTTAGTGATTATGCTATTTATAACTCATCTAGAGTAAAGGATGATGAGATTAATCAAGTTCGTTATATTTTTACTAGTAGGATATTAAACCACAGGAATTGTATCATTATGATTTATATGTGTTAATTCCCATTAAAACATATGTTAAAGATATACTACATGTTATTTTAAATCACTAAACCGATTACATGACATACAAAAAAACATAAATTTGTTGATAAATGAACTCACTTGATATGTTATTTTGCATGAAATCATTTTGATAAGTGATGCTCAAAATTTTACTAAGGTAGTCCTAATATTTGATTGGGTTTGGTAGAATATGTTTTTTATCCATTTTTGTCTATGGTTGGTATGAAACATATTATATAGATGGTGTTGTTGGTTCTATACAACCTTCACCCTATGTTTATATTTTACTCCACTATTTTTGTTACCTTCCACTTTTATTGATAGATAAATATGACTTGATGATAAAAATTTATGTTTAAATACAACCATTGATTGATGATTTGAAAGGATTTTGGGAAGATAGTGTGATAACTTTTAGTTCATTAAGTATTGAATTTTTATAAATTTTTTCGCTTTGTTGTGGAAAATTAATGGCTTCCCAGCATATGATAACTTATCAATTTTGAGTAGAAAATGATAATCTTTATGTCCTTGTTCCAATAAAATTAAGAAATCAATTTGTATTAATCTCTATATAAAGTTGGAATAACTTGATCATAGATGATTTTCTACTCCACTTCACAAGTTCATAAAAGATAGAGTGTCTATTAATAGGAATAGAAAACACGACCCAATATTGAAATTCATGTCTAGGGTTTTCATTTTAGCACAAATTGACCAAGAAAACATTCAAACATTATATTATTTTCAGAATTTGTTATATCCATCATTGATTTATATTCTTTATATGAATTGATAATGAATTAATGATTATAATAAGTGAAGTATTTTCTTAAAATTTCCTTATTATAAAAATAAATTTTAAGGAATAATTTACTTCTAATGCTCATTTATAAAAATGTGTGCAATGATATACTATAGACAATTTTGGGTGTTAAAAGTAAATCAATGGAAAATGCTAATGATCGATGTAATTTTAAAGAAATATCATTGATAAATCCTTTATATTTATATTTGGGAGGGTTAATAACAAATATATTGATGTCACATAGTATATGATTAGTAAAGAATACAAAGAGTTATTTTTATCAATTATGAATATAATTAAGGTTCTTTATGGATAGTTTTCTAATATTTATAAATTTGTAAATGTGTAAAGAATGAAATTTCATGTGTTTAAAAGTTAGAATAAACATATTCTACACTAATAATTAATTCTTATTGTAATTATTGGTTATTTGAAAACCCATGTTTTTGTGGAGTTGATTGAAGTTTCTAATTTTATCTAGCATCTCTATTCAATAAATCATCACATGAGTTATTTGAAAAATCGGTAAGACATGCTTGTTCTTACACTATTTCATTTAGTTAAAATATTTCTACCTTAGTTTTTAATATTATGGTCCAATTGATCATAAATTTAACCATTGATGTCATTTATGGTGATGCCATATAATTTAGGTGGATATTTAATAGAGTAATACTTGAATACATTGAAATGGTATGTTTGCAACAAAGCACATATGAAATATTCAAATTAAAAGGTTTATTTTATGGATGCATACACAAATTATATGATAAATATATTAATGATGTTAAAATAAAATTAGATAAACCTTATCATATTGAAAATGGTCCAACTGGAGAATGGGAATCATTTTATATGAAAAATGACAAGTGGGATCATGCTCATCATTAAAAGTATTTAAACATTATATAAGTTATAAATTTATATAGTAAGTTATATTTGAATACTATTATGTGATTCATTTTTGTATTTTATCTTTTTCTTTATCTATTATTATTTTATAATTTATGGTCCCTATTTCTAAGTTTAAAATGTAAATACCCTATGACACTAACCATCATATCCATATAAATTATTTCAACACCTTCAATTATAGGATAAAGACTCACATAAATATATATAATTGATTTAATATTTTTATAATGTATATGAGGTGTATTTAATAGCCCTTCATCCATTAACTTATATGAAAATTTCATATTCACAAGATGCATGAATTTGGTACTCATACAGTGACTAAATAACTCAATCAATTAGCTAATGGTCCATTTGATATGACTCATCATTGAAATTCATATAATCTAAAGTATTTCAATTTCACAAAAATAATGTTTATATAAATTTAGAAATTAAAAATAGTGGTATTGGTTATCCATCCATTGATACAGGTTATTATTATACACTGTTGAGGGATATCATTGAAGTTATTTATGACCATGGATTAAAATATATATTTTTGAAGTTTGCTGGGATTGATCTTATTCATGGAACGTAAGTAAAATATTTCAAATTTTTTTTGGTAAAATTTAACAAGATATTGTATAAGGATGATCATGTAAGCAATGATCCTTTTATATTTTCATCATAATAATACCACTTTTACTTTGTTAGCACTAATTCAAACTATAAATTTGTAGATAAATGCCTATAAGGGGGTTTTCTGATTGAATGAGAGGAGCTAGATATAATTTTATTTTCTGAGAAAACCATTGTCCAAAACATCATAGTTATATGTGAAGAATATATTTAATCTATCAAGGAGACAATTGGATTAGATATGATACAGTTTTATAACCAGTGAAAGGTTACCTGTAATTTTTTCTAGTTACATATATAAATGGATAACATTTGTTAAAATGTTTATGAATTGATTATAAAAATTTATCATTTTAACATTATTTAATTTTCACAAATATAGATATATCACAATAATAAATTATTGGTATGTATGTTTTTTATTTTATGCTAATTTACTACAATTGTGTGCAAGTATGTTCTCTTATAATTTCCAAATTTTTTAATTTAAGAATCAATTTTTATTCACTATGTTATTAATTTATATTTAGAAATATCTTGTGAATATTCAAGTAAATTTAGGGACCTTAGTGGATGGTTTTAGTATTTAAACTCTAGTACTCAATTAGATGTATTATTTTATGACTCCTTTCATCCAATTGAAAAAGGGGTGAGTGCATTGATTATCAGTTGGGACATATGATATGAGACCCACATAGATTAACTTTTTCAACTCATTAGTTGACATGATTTCATAAAAAAAAGTATTGATATATTATAGAGTGGGGATCAAATAAAATTAATTCTGAAATTTTTAGAAAATTCTTTTTAGTGTAATTATAACTAATCATTTTTTTGGAATAGGATAATTTGATATCTGATTTAGATGTTTTTTTTCTAGTGTTTACTTATAAATAAAAAAATATGGAATTATTATAAAGTATGAGTAAATATATATCATTAAGAACCATTTACGATTGTTTCAGATATCATAAAACCAAGCCCCACTAGTAATCATCCCCTCCTAGTGTTGGGATTTAGTTGTGTTCTGATCAGTGAGGTGGAAACAGTGAGATTTATTTCATTGAATATATATAATTTATATAATTAATATGTATAATAATTGAATTAATTGAATTTAGAATGATTTTGGTCATCATTCATGTAATCTATCACTACAAGGGACATGATTTATGCTCAAATTTACCCAAGAGATGAAGGCAGAACGGTCCTTGTAGTTTAGCTTGGGTTATCGAATCCTCAGAGACCTAAGAAGTAACCTATATACACGTACATTATATGGATTGTTTTTTGATATGAATTTTCCAAATTAGGTTTATTTTAGATGGGTTTAAGTTATCACTAACATATTTAAGTTAATTCAAAATAAGATAATGAGTTGACCCTAGGTTATCGCTTGGGGTGGATTGGATGAATTCCTTTTTTAATGTTTTCAATTTCTTATATTTGAGATGGGTTCATTTAAGAAGATCAAACAACATCATCACTTACTGGTTTAATACCTACACACTTTAATACTAATCACCTAAACACTTTAAGGATCAATTTTTTGAGCACTTCAAGTTAAAGGTTCATATTAGCACTTTAAGTGTGTGGCCTTAAATTCAACAAGGATGAAGGGGTTTAAAGATCTTCAAACAAAATTCTCAATTAAAATAAGTGATTAGAAATTAATGGAGTGAGAAGTAACATCCAAAAAATCCCCTTGATACTCACTTTTATCAACCCATAAAAGTGTTAGCCCTCCATTGATTCTATGGTTTCAATGGAAGCGGGAAGTATACTCGTGAGGGGGGAATTGGAGAAGTAAAAAAACAATAAAAAGAAAGCCATCACTCCACCATTGTGTGAAGAATATCACAAGGTATGGTGTGTATAAATTCACACCTTAAGGAAATTATATTAAAGTGATAATAAGAAAAATATAATAAAAGTAAAGTAATAAATTTTATTAAGAACTAAGGTGATTCGAACAACTTACATGAGAAAGAAGAACATTACAAAGCCAAATCGACATAATAACATTACAATGAAAACAAATCTCCAAGGATCCTCAACTCCTAAACCACCACTTCCTTAAATAAGAAATTTTAAAGCCTTGGGTCGAGCCTACAATAGTGGAAGTCACCTCAATTAATGGTGGTGGGCCTAGGTGGGTGGAAAGTTAAGAAAGAGTAGACTTTTCCACCCTTGACCTGAGGTGGCGTCCAGCTTGCTTCCACCGAACAGAGGCACCTGGAAGACATTTTAGATGGCCAAATTGGAGTGTTCCATATAAAACTATTAATCTCCATATGTCCCCTATCTCTATATAAAATTTCAGCCCAAAATAATATGTTTTTTTTTTGAGATATGATTAAATTGGTGGGATGATTTTATGGGTCTCAGAATCTGGTCTGGAATTTTATCTCCAAATTTGGCCACCTTAATAACCACCATTAAGTCCAAATTAGCACTGGATACTAAATAATTATTTGTTCCTATATATTTCCTATATCATACCACGAAATTTGGGCTTCATTGGGCATGTATTTTGGGCCCCACATTCTCATCAGTGGGTTGGTATCCAATCTGCCTTCTCCAAAATTGTTTGCATGAAATCCCATTTTGGTGGTCTTAAAATGTGAATTTTCCAACACTCCACAAGTATGAATTGTTACCAATATAATTTTAAACCTTAAAATTAAATACGAAAATTAAATCAATGTCATTTGGTACTTTAAATGATGTTCAAAAATGTACCACATAATAGTGCATTTTAAGAAGGAATTACAATCATAATGTGAAATGATGTCCAAAGTGTAAAATGAACTAAAATGGTGTTTATGAATAATAAATAACATGAATATTATATATATTAAAAATGAATATTAGCCTCATTTAATGGCTAATCACACCCCCCAACTTGAGTTTTTCTAGTCCCGAGCAAAAAATATCTCAACAATATGAAATTCGAATTCCCTTTTCCAAAAACATTTTAATACACAATGATAAAAAACCCCTTATACCAAAAAATCATGAAACCCATGAAAATATTTTAATACATGATAGTTTCATAATCATATCCTAATCCCAAGCCCATTATTTTGTTAAAATTCATCTCCATATTTCATCCAATATCAATTAAGAGTGATGATGTGTTGTGCATCGCATTAGACGTGGGGGTTCATCTTTATTCAAGAGAAAAATGATGGAAGAACTAGGTGGAATCACATTTCAATATTAAGATGAGTATTCAAAAAAAATTACTGTATTTTTTTTTTGAAATTTTTCCATGGTAATTGAAATTGAACTCAAAAGAGTCCCAGTAGTGAGACTTTGCTGATGACTCTCAGGCTCAAAAACCTTAGGGCACCAAGTAAAGCCCACATACTTGGGCATCATCTCAAATTAACTTAGTAAAAAACAAATTCAAATTACCAAAAATAAAGATAAAATTACTAACCCTGGGCCAGACAACTATGAAGTCACGATCCCCAAGTGCCTAAAGCCACGCATTAGGTCATTTCATTGCTCTACGTGCAAATTTATTATTTTTTTATTTTTTTTAATACTAATATTAAAACTAAAATGATCACCAAACCTATGCTCTTCATTTGGGGGACCCCATGAACTCAAACTAATACCCCACTATCTAAAGGATGTGCATTGTGATTTTTTTTCATTTGGATGAAAATATAAACCATGAAATATCACATTAGATAGCCACACTTTCCCAAATCTATGCTCATGAAATATACATGGATTAAAATCATAATCAAGGAATGAAAAATTATTTGATATTCAGTTTCAAAGTGTACAATGTTGATTATCATGTTCAAGGTTAAAGAAATTTTTCCTTCCATTAAGGTACACTTTTCTTCAAATCATTCATTTTTTTGACACAAAATCATTTTTTTATTTTATATCTCCCCTAGCTTAAAATAACATTGTCCCCAGTATTTAAAGAAAAGAAAATTTAGAGGGGGGTAGATGCAGAGAATGGGAGTTCAAAAAGGGAATTGAAAATGAGGATCATGGAATAAAGTCACCTTGTGGTTGAAGTTGAAATTCTTGTTGCTCCCTTTTAATCCCTTGATCTCAATGTCACTCTGAGAATTCCTTATTGGAAAAAAAAGAAAAGAAAGAAAACAAAACAAAAAAAACTATATATATATATATATATAGTTATATAATAAAGAAAGTAAAATATAAGTATATATATATAAATTAAGAATGAGGAAGCATAATAAGATGTAGGTTAGTGGTAAGTGCACGCCCCTGTCTCCCTTTGGTCTCGAGTTCGAGTCCTCACGACTTCTCTGGTTCTGACCGGGTTTTCCCCACAACCTACGATGTGGCCTTTTAATTTTTTTATTATTATTATATTTTGTTAACATAAAAACACATAAAAATAAAATGATCTGATGATACATTGTATTATTTTTATATTTATGGGTAAGGTATTACTCAAGGATCAGTTTCCTCAGTTTGATCTTGTGGTTAATTTGAATTTTTATTAGAGTTTTAATCTTCACATGGTTTTTGACTTATTTTTTCCAGTTTCTCAATTGATTTCCCACTTCTTAAAATAGTCACAACCTTTAGTTTTTCATGAGTTGTTTGAGTACAACTTGACTCTCCCCTTGAAGTTGATGATGGTACCCCTTGAGTAGGCATGAGTGCCTTTCCAGTTTTCATGGTTTGAAGTTCTTGTTTAAGGGAAGAGACTTCTGAGTTCATCTTTTCCATTTGTTTACACAGTTGTTCTAGTAGGCTTTGTGGAATAGTTTGGGTTGGTGCTTAAGAAGATTGGTTTATCCCAGGGGAATATTTTAGAGGTGGGATGGTTTGTTAAAAATAGACTTCTGGATGTTAGTATTGGATAAGTTGGGTTTGGAACTAGTTATGGGTTTGGTAGTTCTGATGGGTGTAAGGATTGTGTCCCTATGTTTGGCTAGGTTGTTGGTTATCTTTCCAGCGGAAGCATGGGTGGTCATTATACCTTGGGTTGAAGGTGTTTTGGTATTGATGATTTTGAAAGTTCAAAGAATTTAATTCTACTGGGGGTCCTCCTAAAAGAACATCCTTTATGGATATAATGGTTGGGCAGTTGTCTTTATTATGGTCATGTTTGTCACAAATTGTGCAAACAGGGTCTACAATTTGGATTTCATGGACATTCCTAAGGTCTATCTCTTCAACCTTCTTAGAGAGTGCTTCAATTTTAGCCCTAAGGATTTCCTCTTATCTAATTTTATGAATTCTAGTAGTTCTTTGTGGATTTTTATAATAAGTTGAAGTTCCCCGTGTTTGGTTTTGTTCAGCAAGACTTTCCAGATACTCATAAGCATCATTTGGGGCTTTGTTTTTAAAGGTTCCATTACACATCATGTCAATGAATTGTTTGTTCCTCAGGCACAACCCTTCATAGAAAATTCTCACTTTTTCAGGAATAGAAAAACCATGGTTTGGAACCATGTTAAGAGTGTCCTTGAACCTCTCTCATGTTTTATAGAATGACTCTCCCTCTTTTTCAAAAAAAAATTGGATTTTCTTTTTAAGTGAAATTGTTTTGTGGTGGGGAAAGTATTTTTTGTATAATTATCATTGTAATTGGTCCCAAGATTTTATGGATGATAGTCTCAAATTTTTTATCCAATTTTTAGCTCAATACTTTAAATAAAAAGGAAATAGCCCCATCTTAGATGATTCTAGTAGATGAGGGGGACACATGGTTTCAAAAATGTCATTGAAATCCTTAATGTGAAGGTAGGGCATCTCGGAATCCATTCCATGGAATGTAGGAATATAGTTTAGGACATGGGGTTTAAAGATGTAGTTGGAATCTCCTATAGATTTGTGTCTAATTCATGAGGGGGAATTAGCCCAGGTAGGTGTGAGGTATCCATTCATGGTTTGATCAATTGCATTCCCCAAGTTTGAGGCTGCCTCATTTGGGTTTCCATTTTGTTTCTCGTCCAGGTTTATGAGTTGGTTTATTTGAATAAATTACATTGAAATGGGATCAATTTTTGACTATGGAGTATTAGGAAGATTAGGATCTAATGGAAAGAGTTCCCTTGCTGTACTTGACTCCCCAACCACAGGACTATCCACCCTAACTAGACGGTTTGATTGATCACGATTGTTGGCAGACATACGCCAAAAGGAAAAAAATGAGAAAGGGACAAGATAAGAGATCTTGGGTGAGAATATAATAAATGGGGGAGAATAGAATGGGTGTTGATATGAATTAATTGGGTCCCCATAAACGGATCCAGAATTTGATTCACGCTCAAATTTACCCAAGAGATGAAGGTAGAACGGTCCTTGTAGTTTATTTTGGGTTATCGAATCCTCAGAGACCTAAGAAGTAACTTACAGACACATACATTCTATGGATTGGTTTTGGTTATGAAGTGGCCAACATGGTTTGATTTTAGATGGGTTTAAGGTATCACTAACATATTTAAGTTAATTCAAATTAAGATAATGATTTGACCCTAGGTTACCGCTTGGGGTGGATTGGATGAATTCCTTTTTAATGTTTTCAATTTCTTATATTTGAGATGGGTTCATTTAAGAAGATCAAACAAAATCATTACTTACTAGTTTAATACCTACACCCTTTAATACTAATCACCTATACACTTTAAAGATAAATGTTTTGAACACTTCAAGGTAAAGGTTCGTATTATCACTTCAAGTGTGTGGCCTTAAATTCAACAAGGATGAATAAGTTTAAAGATCATAAAACAAAATTCTCAATTAAAAGAAGTGATTATAAATTAATGGAGTAATAAATAACATCCAAACCATCCCCATGAAACTCCCTTGGATCAACCCATAAAATAGTTATCCCTCTATTGATTCCATGGTTTCAATGGAAGTAGAAATTAGACTCATGAGGGAGGAATTGGAGAAGTAAAAAACAATAAAAAGAAAGTAATCACTCCACCATTGTGTCAAGAATATCACAAGGTATGGTGTGAATAAATTCACACATTAAGGAAACAATATCAAAGTGATAAGATGAAAAACATAATAAAATTAAAGGAAGAAATTTTTTTAAGAAATAAGGTGATTCGAACAACTTACATGAGAAAGAAGAACGTTACAAAACCAAATCGAAATAATAACATTACAATGAAAAAAAGATCAAACGATACTCAAATAATCTACCACCACTTCCTTAAATAGGAAATTTTGAATCCTTGGGTTGAGCCTACAATAGTGGAAGTCACCTAAATTAATGGTGGTGGGCCTAGGTGGGTGAAAAGTTAAGAGAGAGTAGACTTTTCCACCCTTGACCTGAGGTGGCAGCCAGCTTGCTTCCACCGAACATAGGCACCTATAAGACCTTCTATATGGCCTAATTGTAGTGGTCCATATAATAAAAAAAATGTATCTACAGATGTCCCTTATTTCTCTATAAAATTTCAGCCCAAAAAAATATGCAGTTTTTGAGATATGATTAAATTGGGTGGATGATTTTATGGGCCTCAGAATCTGGCCCATAATTTTATCACTAAATTGGGACGCCTTAATAACCACCATGAAGCAGAATTAACACTGGATCCTGAATAATTATTTGTTCCTATATATGTCTTAAATCATACCAAGAAATTTGGGCTTTATTGGGCCTGTATGTTGGGCCCCACATTCTCATCAGTGGGCTGGTGTCCAATCTGACTTCTCCAGAATTGTTTGCATGAAATCCCATTTTGGTGGTCTTCTATTGTGAATATTCCAACACTCCACAAGTATTAATTGTTACCAATATAATTAGAAACCTGAAAATTAAATATAAAAATAAAATCAAGATCATTGCGTACTTTAAATGATGTTCAAAAATCTACCACATAATAGTGCATTTTATGAAGGAATTACAATCATAATGTGAAATGATGTCCAAAGTGTAAAATGCACTAAAATGGTGTTTATTAATAATAAAGCACATGAATATTATATATATTAAAAATGAATATTATCCTCATTTAGTGGCTAACCATGACACCTTCCAAACTTGGCACATGACATGTGTCATAGCTTAGACATAGTATAAGTTTAAAATTAAATTTTCTTTAATATAATTAATGTTTTATAGTATAATTTGAATGTAAATATTGAATATGTGGTCAGAGTAAATTTATTTATATGAGTGAGGTGATCCCATTGAATGGACATCAATATGTATGAGGACTCATTAGGCCATTGATCATGATGTTTTCAATGTTATATTAAATAAATTATTTAGTAAAAAACTATTTGTATTTAATAGCTAATATTCATATTTTTCATTAATTTATAATTTATATTTGACATGAAAAATTTGATATTAAACTAGAACAATTTCCATAGGTTCAATGACATATTACAACATGTAGCAATTTAATTTTTCATCTTATCATAGGGTGTGATGGAGATGATTACTCATTAACATTTGTCAAAGGTGTCTCACACTATGTAGTTGTTCGAGCAAAGGATATGGTTGCATATAGAGATGGAGGGATTCACACACTGGATGAGGTAGATTGATAGTACAAACTATGTAGTGTTTCATGAATGCTCAGTTTGAGCAGTAATGAGAAAAATATGAGAGATTGTCACATATATCAGCTTGTATAGATGAGGTGGCGATTCGATTTCCTTTTAATGGTGCATTAGTCACATCATCACATGTAAAAATGGAAATAAGTTATACTTACATAAATATTTATTAATATTCTTATAATATTAAATATATATTTATTATAATATTTATATGATGCTAGAGGGCATCATCATGAGTCTATAAGTGATTCTTATGTGAATGCATCATATGAATGAGGTTATGTTCAATTAATTTTTTCTAATTTGATGATTTATTTTAGAAATTTAAGTAAAATATTTTTCCTTAGTTTTTGAAGTTACTTTAATTAATAAAACGTGTTTCTCACATCGTAGTTTAGACTCAAAAGTTAATAAGAAACCCTAAAATTTCATTAAATATTGGGAAAATGAATGAATATTTATTTGTGTCATATAGGAATATATTAATTTTTAGGGTTCTTATAAAAACAAAAAAGTACATTTTAATGAAATTAATGTATTTAAAAACATGTTTTAGAGGATTAAAACCTAAAAATAACCTTGTATTGTTTTGAAATCCTAGGAAAACAACTGAAAATTCTAGATAAATTTTAGTATAATGATCTATGAATAAATTTTTACATGTATGAAAAAATGAAACATTAATCTGGTATAAAGTGTGATTAGAATGAACACAAGTGTGTTTTTAAAGATATAAAAATCTTTAAAAATTTGTTTCATATGGTTAAAACCTATCTAGTAACCTTGTATTATCATTAAATTTAATTAAAATGACCATCAATTAATTTCTAACATGTAATAATTTTCAACACATCATTCCATGTTTCTATTTTCTTAGAATGACTAAAAGTATAGTTTTATTGTTTTAAAATTATAAAATGTTTGTGTATCCACAAAATAATATCAATATTTCATGAATTAAAGTGAAATTATATGATAAAAATCATTGAATTATTTATGACATGTAAAAATAAACATAACTCTAATCTGAATTGGCATTCTAGGAATGACCAAAAGAACATTTATAAATATATAATAATTTAAAAATTTAGATTAGAGAAATAAAACCTTATAATAATATTTGTATTCTCCTAGAATCCTAGGAAATGATTATTGATTGATTTATGATATCTAGGAATAGATGACACATTAATCCAACATGTGGTATAGTTGATACACATGGAAATTGCTAACATTTTTTAAATCAATAACATATATTATCATTTATTATTAGTATTATTACTATATTATTATTATATATATAATTATATTAATATAATTCTCCAAATTATTTTGATTAATTTTATGAATTATTCACAGTTATCTAATTATATAAATATTAAAATTTATTACTATTTTTTAAGAATAATTTTATTTAATTTTATTATTATTATTACTTATTGTAATTGTTATTATTATTTTTATTATTATCATTACATACTAAATTAGATAATTTTAAATTATAAATTTTTAAAAAATTAAAATGTTTTTCATGTAGATGATCATGGGGGAATATTTTCCTATCTTCGGTAGGTATGAATCTTCATCTTCGCATATCCTTTGTATTGGGACCAAAAATTGATACATCCACTAGTACGGTGATAATATTGAGATAAAATAAAGTGAAAAAATGTAGAGAATGAAAAAAATAGATGTAATGTGGAAAACCTATTAAATAAAGAGAGGTAAAACCCCATATATAAATATAATGATCAATATGGGTAAAATTGGGTACAAACTCTCTCTCATTATTAGGAGAAAACCCTCGAAATAATCTCTCCAGAATAATTGAGAAACATCCCCCTCATAGAACCAATTTCTGGAGATAATGATCAAAACTGTTGGGCGGTGCCTTTTATAGGATACCCCGTTCCCCTTCTCTTCTCTTCTTTATGGGTTTTATGGGATCTAGACACCCACCCATCTACCCTTTCCTATTCCCAATGGAAAATCTAGGGGGCGACATCCATCAATGAATAGAAAAAAAAGTGTAAGTGAACCAACCTAGTGGGAAATAGCTCATGACATGTCTCTAAATTGGATATTTAATGATGAACCATTTTTATCTCTATATATCATTCATGTTTAACAAAAATTTTACTCTTTTCTCTATGAGGATACTTAAGGATCTAAATCATTTGAACTAATTAGTGTTAGTTTAATTAATTATGAATTTTTCTATATTTTATTTAGTATGAATTTTTTTTCATGTTCACACTTACTTCCTCCACTATATCTAGAATAAAGTGGTATTATACCCCCAATGTAATTCATCCTATAATAAAAATGGATACCTTATAATGTTCAAGTTTCTTTGACTATCCCAAAACAATAGAATATTCTCTTATATATACTCAAGATCCTATGAAAACCTTCTCATCTAAATTGCCTCTTTTCAAAACTATGTAGTTTACATTTATCCTTCCTGAATAATGGATAATTATTTAAATGACTATAACTTTGAAATCTATCTTACATAACCTCCTGAAAGAGTAAACACAAAACTAGTAATGAATTTTGTTCTATCAGAATCACCTTTAATATCTAAATCAATATCACCTCTAATAGTGAAATCTAATCCTCTATTTATAGTATAAGAGTTATCCTTGATGTATCTTAAGATCCTCTTTAATGTGCTCTAACTCTTCCATCTTGGATATACCCTGTACCAACTAATAGATCCCACTACATGTGAAACATATAATCTAGTACAACTCATAGGGAACATCAGACTCCCCGCTACTAATGAATATGGAACTTGAGACATCTCAATTACCTATAATTCATTGTTATGACTCATTATAAAGGATAAACTAAAATTAATAGGAAAAGGGGTAGATATTGGGTTACATTACTTGGTATTAATGTGTTTTAAAGGTTTTTTAAGTAGTTCTTCTATGATATCCAAATATTCTTATTATTTATATCTTAGTAAATATAAATCCCAAAATTCATATTTTTGATCCCAGATACATCATATTAAAATCCCTTTCCAAATATCCATTTATCTCTTAAATATGATCATTTTTGGGGCCTTCTTTATTAGAAAATCCTTTGACCACATGTCTCACATGACATATTCCCCCTTGTTCCTTTCCATTCTACTTGATCTTAAAGACCAATTTTTTATATCCTTCCTACCATGAGGTAATAAAAAAAATCACAAGTCTGGGTTGGGATTCATGTTCCTAATTAATTGCTTATATCCATGAGGATACATTTAGATTTTGGGTCACCTATATTAAATAATATTTCTCTCAATACTCTTTCAATAAGAAGTGCATAATATTTCTCTCAGTGTTGCGGTCAAAGTTATATATTGGTGCTCTTTTCTATTGAGGTGGTCATCATGGACCTAACTAAATGGTACTTGATCATTGTGATCTAGTAAATCCTCTAAACAAACATATAATTCCTTTAATTCCCCATTTACCTCAATTATTATAGATTATGTATTATATTTCTCTATTTCTCTATCAATCATCATTTTCACCTTATCTTCTATAAAAATAACATCCTTGTTGATGATATATATGTGGGTAGGGGTCCCATAAATGATACCCCTTCACACAATTAACATATATCAAGAATATATATTTCTTAGATCTTGAATATGACTTTGATATTTCCTAGTCATTAAAAATTCATATAAAATACTTCTCAATGTATGTTACTGAGAATAATCAATGGGTTTACTAGTTCACATCCCCATCAGTTTTTTCAAATCAATCACCACTGAAATTGATCGATTTATCACATAAAAGGTAGTATTCACTACTTTAATCTAGAATGTCTTGGAATCTCTTGTATTATTTAACATCATCATTATTCTGTCCAATATTTTTATGTTTATATACTCTTCTAATAAATTCTACTAAGCAGTGAACACCACCATGAACTATCTCTTCATACCTTCCTATTGAAAAAAAAAGTATCAAACTTCTCACTTATATACTCTCTACTATTTTATATCCTCAAACACTTGATATTTTTATATTCAATCTCCCTTCATGATTTTAATATTTTGAAGACTTTAAAAACATCTGATTCCCTCTTGATTAGGTACACTCAACATGTCCTAGAATAATCATCAATGATTTACATAAGGTACCTTGTTCCTACTAGGGATATAACTCATGTTTTCCAAATTTTATAATGAATAAACTCTAATATCTCATTGATCCTCATAATTGATGTCCTGAACTTAAAACTATATTGATTACTGAAAAACAATACTCAAAAAATGGTAAAGATACCTTTATAAGCTCGAGTAGCAACTTCTGATCAGAAATATTCTTCATGCCTCATTTAGACATATGTACATGTTTCTGATTCTATAACATCATCAATTATTTCATGATGGTAGTTTATGTGAAAAATATCTCTACCTCCTTCTACAATTTATAGATAAAAACTTATAGGTTATTTTGGATCTTCTTTACCATCATCACCACAAAAAAACACCCTTTAAAATTGTAATCAATCCTTTCTTGGTATGATTCTTGCACAATATCATCAAATTTTAATGAAGAAAATATGTTCTTATTCAGGACCTTCACATGGAATGTAGCATGGATAGTTCATATTATATCGTTATTCATATTTAGTTTGATGGTATTGACTATATTTATCTTTAATATAGAGACCTCATTCTAGAGATGCTCTGATCCAAAAAAAAAGGAAATTCATTTGAATGTGAATCTCTAAATCGTTGATATTTACAACTAACTATGCTTGGATATTGTAGTTACTAATCCAACTAGTTTTTATTATTCAAAAACTATAAGGAATGGGTTTTTGCTTGTTATAGTTCCCTATGAACCATCCCTCAACCTTTCTAAGATAGTATCATACATAGGGGTGGTGCTATCTAGTAATTATTATACACATGAAATAGAGAACTTGATATCAAGTGAGGGTGGTGATATGGAATGTATGAGTTGGGAGTCTAGTCCTGGTATAAACAATGAAGGATCCAATTTATATAATCATTTTAGAGTCCTCGAGAATGGTTTTTCACCCTAGGAAGATACTAAACGGGCTGAGATATTTAAGGAAGGGAAAGACGCAACTGGTTTTTTGGCCAATGGATAGGATATTGAGATCTTTGTTTCCCCTAGTGCTAATGATACCCATATAGTATCATGAGTTCTTTCTGAGTTTCATTATGGTATGAATTCATTTCTATCTCTATGATAGGGTCATCTTGGTCAACATGAACCTTTAAGGACTATTCAGATCCAAAATTGGTTCTTGACCTTGAAAGAAAATGGAAAGTATAATGTTAATCATGAAGAATGGAAAACATTAATTCCAATATGAAAATGAAAGAAGTTCATGTTAAGGTATTAGGATGATATAAAACTAAGTGACAAAGAGGAAAGCTCCCAACTAATAACGGATAATGAAAAGGACACCCAAGGGTAAATGATGGTCTGGTCTGGCTCGAGGAAGGGAAATCAAGTTAATCTGGTCTCTGGGAACTTCCCAGTTCATAAGGGGGAACCATGACCCTGCAAAAAACTACTAGAATATTTGAAAAACAATTGTAACTAGATCTATATGTAAGGAAAAGAAAAATGGGACATAGATAAGACTAGGGGAATCACTTATTTTATAAGGTGATAAGTATATTTTTAGTAAGTTAGGTGAGAAATATTTAAGTGAGGGAATTAAGGATCCTGAAGGTGAATTCATTGAGAAGAACATGGAACTAATGTTAGATAAATCCATAAATAGAATGGTATTAAAGTTATAATAGGTGTATAGGGAATGTTTAGATCTTGTTCTAAACTCTAATAAGGAAATGTTAGAATAATCCTTCAATTTCAATTCATTGAATGAGGTTTTCAACATAATATATGAGAGATCAATTAAAGATGACATTAATGAAGAGAAAATGGTTTGGATCAATAAACAAGACCACATTTTGGAGTGAGGCTTCAATGAAAAGAAGATAAA
The DNA here is from genome assembly GCA_963277665.1 of Viscum album. Lineage (NCBI taxonomy): Eukaryota > Viridiplantae > Streptophyta > Magnoliopsida > Santalales > Viscaceae > Viscum > Viscum album. The sequence continues at coordinate 779,065,135 of OY728141.1, forward strand.
CATATAGGAATACATTCAGGAATGGGACAACATAGATAATCATTTTGAAAATCTTATTAAGAATGACCCAGATATGTAGGTTAGCACATTTAATTGGTGGATTTATAGAGTGGTTGGTTTCAATATTCTTATTATTATATTTAATGATTTAGTGGGTTCCTTTTCTGGTTAACACCTTTGTTTTGGACTTTTATTGGTCTCCCACTTTTTTATCAAAAGTTGTTTTTTAATAAAAATTTAATTTTCATGTCATGACTTTATTTTACATAATTTTCATAAGGTAAACATTATATCTCATAATTAATCATAGAATCCCAAAAAAGATAAGGATTGGTGTCTATGAAGAATAGATGCATAAAGAAACAGATTTTAAAATACTTGTGAAAATTTCACCATAATTGATCCAAACTAGACTCACTTGTATACTTATTATATGTTATACTCTTCTTCATAACCTAGGAAAATGGAAGCATAAGAAACAGATGAGATTATATTCTTAGTAAGGGTAAATATAAGAAATAAAAAATGAATACCATAAGTATACATAATATGAGAATATGGGTATAAACAAGATACATAATAAAATTCATACCCAATAAATCATATATCATAATTCATGGAATAAGGATTGGTATAACATAATACATGAATCAAATAAGTTTGGAAACATTAGTTAATAAAAAAAATCCATGAGATATTAACACAGTTATGTGAATAAGAATAAAACTTTGAAACATATATCAACTATGGGGAAAACATCATCATAGGGAAACATTTCTTTCATGAGCCACACACTTTCACCCATTCTTCTGAAAAACTAAATTGTGCCCATCTATATTTTTTTTAGAGAAGGTGGCGCTTTGGTCAAGAGACCAAAGCAAATTTATTAGCAAAAAGAAAGATTACAAGAGTCTAAAGGACGGGATCAAATTACAATCTTTGACTTGCAACGGAATCAGGTTTTCTGGGATCTCTTCCATCCAAGTTATAGCCTGATTAATGCCTTTGTTAGCGAGAGCATCCGCAACCCTATTCGCTTCACGATAAGTATGAGTTGCAATGTAATTGACGTCATGGAGAGATTGGAGGCAATTCATCCAGCGTGTAGTGATCGGCCAAGCAAGATGAAAATCTCCCTTCCAAATGGCTTGAACAATAGTGGTAGAGTCGCTCTCAATCCATAAGTTGTTCCACCCATGACGAAGAGCAAAATCCGTGGCATGAATAACACTTATCATCTCAGCTTCTAGTGAGGATGCAGTACCACAGCCTCCAAAAAAGCATCCCACGATGTGACCATGATGATTTCTGAAGACAGCTCCACATCCCGCAGGTCCTGGATTCCCTTTAGAGGCGCCATCCACATTGATTTTAATCCAACCTGGAAATGGGGGTCTCCAGAAAACCTCAAGGGTGCGTAACGGCTTCAAGAAAATGGCTTCAACTTGAAGACGACGAAGGATCATAAAGTCCTCCACTGAATTGTTGCAGGGACCATTCTGGATCAAAGCGGCTTCCCGAATAGGAACCCACTAATCATCCTCCATACATATAAATTCTACATGAAAAATCATTCACTTATCATATCATAAAAAACGTGGAAATAAAATGGGATTCATAAAGCATTCAAATGAAAATCATTCACTTTTTATAGAGTAAGAATCCCATGTAAATAAAATGGGTTCCATTTAACTTGTCATAATGAATCAATGGAAATGAAATGGGTTTCATGTTATTTTCAAATGAAGTCACATAAATAAGTCATCAATAATCATAATGAGATAAACCAATGGAAAATAAATGGGTATCTAAATATATTTAGTAACATTATAGGTAAATACCCTTCAATCAAGATAATAAAGCATATAGTATTTACATTGAATAATTAAAGGTTATATAGTTAAGATAATAATTTCCCCAATCAATAAATTTATAGAATCTGGGTGAATAGTCTTCAATTAAAGAAATAATAAATAGGGTATTCATAGGGGAAAGACCTTAGAAGAAAAATTACAATTATACATGGATGATAATTAGGTAAGAAAAAGGTAGTGATAGATTATTCCTCCAAAATATAATGATATTAAATAATATATCTAGAAAAATAATCTATACGGTAACATTTTAATTATATCATTGATAAAGTTTAAAACATTTCAAAAGATAATTAATTAAAAGAAAAACACTTTTTAGGGGTTTTAGAAAAATCACATTCTGTGTAATAAATATCCTTGAGCTTTTGAAATAACATTAAAAGAAATATTTCATAAAACTAGGAGAAAAATATTTTCTTTATAAAACAATGAAAACATAGAGATAATATTTTATATAAAAGACAAAAAAATTAAACTTATGAACTCATATGGGAAATATTAAAAAGATATTCTTTTCATACTTTGATGATAACAACCCATATGGAAAATTTAAAAAACATGACTTTAAATATGGTAAATTATTGAGTTATATATAAGGATATTTGAAAAAAATCCAATGAATATGAACATAGAAAAATGGAGGTTCATGATTATGAAAAATATATGAGGTCAATTACATTTATAGGAAACACTTCAGGTAAAAAATCATTTAAGGGGCAATTAAATTTTTTAAGGGAACATATAAAACACCATAAATATAAAAATAAAATAAATATGGGTTTTATAATGAATAAATATTTCCCATATAGATTATATTTTAGAAATAATATTGATTTCAAAATAATATTGGAAATCGAAACCCTTATAGTTTGAGTGACATTTCAATCCAAACCCATTTCAACTTTGGTATCTTTTGAATCAAAGGCCATTTAAATAAAGAACAAAATATGAATCTTAAATCCCTAAGAATTACATGAATATTGTAAAAGAAATTCATTAGGTTGAAATCACACTATATTAAAGAGGTCATGGTTCTAATGAACCATCCCAATTCAACCTAACACTTCACCTGATATATTTTTTCTATGAGGCCTCAAGTGTGCCTCCCCAAATGTTAAAGGTTAGATACTAGTAGTAAGGGTTTAATAGATACAGTGGGGATACTATAACCTTTATTTGGAGTGAAATAACATTGTAAAATAACCAAAAATCCATAAAGATAAACATTATAGAAAAAATACTAAATAACCAAAATGGAAGCATTATATAATAAATAAAATAAATCATACAGTCATATAGACTCAAATCATGAAAAAAAATACAAAATTTGGTCACATGTTGGGATAACCACAGATAAAATAATTAAAAAATACAATATTATAAACTGTAAATCTAAGACAAACCATATTCTCAATCTCAATAATGCTCAAGAAACATCAGTCGAATCCTAAGACTTAACAAGAGTGGATCCTCTTGATCAAGAAATGCAGGTCCATATCCTTATTTATCATGAAACCTATGCTCCAACTTGAACTGATACATCAGTTATTCATGAACATTGAGGTTCATGTATAAGGGGTGATAAATAAATCTCAGTAGGGCACCCCTAATGGTGAACCTATAATCTTCTATAATAAACATTTTATGCATGCGTGATATGCCCAACCTTTCTGAAAACTAAAAATAACTGGCATAAAGAAACAAATGCATGAAAAGAAATTATGATAAAAAAAAACAAGGAAAACATCCACCCTTATGTTCTAGATTTACACTAAATTTATATCTACTCCTACTCTGGATTGTGCTAGAGGATGTACAACATGTGTCTCACCCCACCACATGACATCAGGTGCATCCACTAAATCTACATAGGAGCTCCAAGATGCTAAACATAATGGCATAAATGTGACAACCTAGGGAATAAATATAGGATTCTACATGAAAAAACACATCTATGAAGATCTAGGTTTTTAATTGTATTATATGAACTATAAATAGTAATATCTAGTATGACACAACTAGAGAACCTAAAAGTTCTAAAAGTTTGATAGAACAAATTGGGCACTAGCTATAGACCCAATAATTGGTCGTATTTGTATATAAACCTAGGAGAACAAAAAATAAATGGGTATGGGAGTTAAAAAAGAATAAATGGTGTAGAAAACCCACTCCATGAGTGCATTTAAACATAATGAGTCTTAATCCACTCTAAAAAGGGACTACACTCAACTAGAGGTGGTTGAACTCATCTAGACTATCCATTAGCTACATAATCTTGTATAAACATAGTTGTCCTATAGAGGAGAGAACTATATCAACACTCGAGGCCAATGAATCATCAAATATATCCCAAGGGTATCCTCCTCAAACAAAATTCATGAGTAAAAACTACCTCAAACATCATGGAAAAAGGCCAACATAACATGGGTCAGTCTAACTCTCGAACCCACTGTCCCAAAAAATTTACTAGAAGTGTTTATCAACTATAATCCAACAAGAAAGAGGCCTCTCTTAGACACTTGGATCTCAGTATCTAACAAACATCCATCAAGATCTCTCCATGAACTATCTTAGGAAAAAACCAACACTTAGGGATCCCATGGACCTCGGGGTCATGGAATAAATTGATTTCTAACTAGGGACTCCCATGCTGCACCCAACCTCTCAAGACATACTCATCCATATATCCAATAAAGGAACAATGTCCATAGTAAGAGTTGGACACCCTTTGATAATTTCCTCTAGATTATCCAAATCATGGGACACGCCTGGTGTGAAAATAATCTAAATAGACCTCATTGACCTTTAACTTATCCTTGATCAACAATGCACCCAATGATCATCTAAAATAAAATCATAGCTACAAGGAAATTCTCAATGGTCCTCATGACCACCTTAAAAGAATGAAACCATCCACAGGGTCTCCTCATCACAAATGAAACCTCAAGAAAGATCCCAAGAAATAAAACCCCATCCGGCCTTCTGGAAAACAACCCATCCACATGTATCAAATTTCCCACAAGGGAATCCAAATAAACACCATGGTACATGGACATTCTTAACCGCCAACTATGGAAACCACTAATAAATTTATCAGTAACCTCCCAACTAGGGAATCCTCAAGCATCACTCAAACCCATCTCAACTTTAAAATGGTACCCGTCCATACCCATGATCCCATAGTTTCAACCCATCTCTAACACTCCAATAGATATACTCTCCTCAAACCCAAGATATAATCCTCAATTGTGCTAAACCTGATCAATCAGTCCTAACACAAAGGAATGAACCAAGATATCCTTAGATATACTACTCTATCCCACCTTCTAGAATATTTCTGAAAGAACCTTGAAAAAACCATCCTAGAATCCATAGGACTAAGACAACTAATGATATCACAACTCTCACCCAATCCTTATAGCTCAAAACCCAACCCTTGGGAGGATTCTGAAACCAAACCTTGAATAAATCCTCCCATTGAACTATTTTAGTCTAAAACACCATTCAGACGGACTCTAAATACCAAAAGGATTTGTAAGAACCCTGATCTTCTTTTCAGGTACGTTTTTCCTTTGTCTGGAGTTTTTGAGAAAAATGAATTTTCTAGAAATTTCAGAAGTACACATCGTGTACTTTTTGAGTAAACTCCATGTACTCTTCCCCGGATCGAAGCCGTGTGCTGGCTGTGTCCAGGCTACACACACGGTGTGTAAGGCTGAGGTGGAGGTCGGTTAATTCGGAGTACGGAAAATTGAATTACACGCTGTGTACTCAAGAACTACACGCCGTGTACTTTCTTTTTTTATTAAACGGACCAGGGTCACACCTAACCCCCAAAAACATATTCTTCTCAAAATTTAGACCACCGGAAAGCGACCGTACGGCTGAATCTTCTCCGAGCTCCCGCCCCACCGTCCGTTCTCCGATTTGAGCACGGTCAATTGCGTTGGAATCGCAGTAGTGAGTTCTTCCTTCTGATTTATCCTTGCTTCTTGATTCTCCCTCATTTCCAAGTTATCATGGGATTAACGTTTTGTGCGTTTTCTCACATCTACGTCATTCTAAGGGGAATCTTTCGTTGAGGTTCACGTACATCGATCTCTTCAGAACGAGGTAGGTGGTTTGTGCCTTTCTGTAGAAAGTTGATGAATATTATGTGCAAATTCCACCAATACCCGTGAACGGGGTATTTCATTTTTCCTGTTTTTTCATTGTTGTTTTCCTGCTTTGCTTGATTGCTTTAGTAAAGGTTATTGCTTGTGAGTAGTGTAATTTATTTTGTTCCTCGGTTTCTTTGCCATGCTTGTTTTTCCTATTGAGCGTTTTTTCAGTTACCATGCCTAGTTTTAGGATAGCGGAACTATTGTTTTGTTATTGCTATGAGCCATAGAATGATAGCCAATTAGTTCTTGAGGTTTACTTGGACCATACACACGCGTTGATCATGTTTAGTTATACTCAGGACTGTGAGAACCTAGAGTAGTAGATCAAAGGGATAATTGACGGAAGGGCTTCTCCAGAGTGTCTTATAATTACGATGAAAGACTATAGGGGGAATTAACGTTGAGTGCTTCCCCAAAGAGTCTGTAGATCCACGACGTGGGCCACAGGGGGAATTGACGTTTAGTGCTTCCCCAGAGAGACTTTATCACGATGCGAGACTATAGGGGGAATTAACGGTGAGTGCTTCCCTAGAGAGTCTGCTTAATTACATAGCTGAACTAGAGGGGTGAGACTGTGTGTGCCTCCCAGAGGGTTTCTAGTACTTAGTTGTTGAACCATAGGGGTTATACTGTGAGAGCTACCCAGAGGGTTACCTGTTTTCTTCTTTTTGCTGGTTGCTTACTTGTGTACCTTGTTAGAATTGTGGATTGTAGCTGCTTATGCTTTCCTATTTACTGCTTCTTGTTTATTTTCTGACATGTATTCATTGACTGTTAGGCACAAATATTTGGGTGATTGCCTACTGGGATTGTATCTCACACCCTGTTTGGGCCATGATTTTGGGCCCAAGCAGACTATGTTGTTGCAGGTATAGATAGGGGCAAGTTCCCTTCTACTTCAGAATCTTGAGTGCATCAGGAGCTAGGGAGCATGGGATCGAGTCGTGGTTCGCGATGCTGAGGAGATTAATTTGTTTTCTTTTACACTTAGTTTCAGTTGTATTTCAGCACGTTGTTTTGTTTGATGTTTTCCTTAGATACTTGTTCTTACTGCATCATTGTCCTCATAGTTATATATCTACATTGCTTCCGTTGTTTGGTTTCTGTTGTTATTCATGTTGTTTACTGCTTCCACTGTTTATTGTTGTTTTCTTACCTTTTGTACCTTACCGAATGAGGGCATAGTTTCCCCACTGACTCACCAAGGCCCTTGTTGCTAGTCGTAATCATCTGGCGTATGGGGAAACGCGCTTGAGGTCATGTGGCGAACCGGGTACGGGGCCCCAGTGGAAGGGATCCAGACTCAGGTCGTTACAAATTGGTATCAGAGGAGTTCTTTTCTCTTGCCTTACTATTTGGAGACTTTATCCAGGGATAGGATGGATTCGGTACTTGGTATTAAGTTGTTCCCGGGAATAGCTAACTCGTGTACAGAGAAAAGCCATACTACCTCGTTAATTTCAGTTTTCTAGTTTTTATATTTTATAGTTGATCTAATTTCACCTAGAGTGATTCACATGACTTGTGCGGTTATTGTTTTGATATTTCGGTTCTATTTATGTCACAACCCGATGAGATGAGGGCATTCCATCTCATGCATAATATAGGCACTAGTAGAAATCACATGTCATGCATTCTTGCCATGCCATCTAGGGTGCACTAGCGATTGCATGCTGTTGTGATAGGCTCTGTGTAGATTATGCATGCTGTTGTGATATATGCTTGATAAATTCTCTGTTGTTTTGTTAGAAAACTGTTGTGGTGTTCTTTTCTTGAAGTGAACGCCAAATTTTGGTTCTTGAGGTGTTATGGCCCCTCCTGGATCGGAATTTTTCATCTTCTCCCTTGTTTTTAGTGTTTCTAGAATTCTGCACAGTTTCTGAGCTACTGCCCAGAAAAACCCAGAATACACGGCGTGTAATTTTTAGATACATGCCGTGTAGTTTTCAAGTCGTGTCACTGACCGTGTGAGCAGAACACGGTGTCGTGGGAGTAACTTGGGGAACATGCCGTGTACCGTTGGTATACGTCGTGTAAGTTCTGAGTCGTGTACCCGGTCGTGTCACTAACAACACGGGTCGGGGAAGCTCGGGTAGAACATGCCATATCCTTAGGGAACACGCCATGTAGTCTTGTCCAGGTACCCAGCCATATCACGAACAACACAGGCCGGTGTTACCCTCCTTTCCACACACTGTTTTTCTTCAGAACACGCTGTGTAGTCTTGTCCAGGTACCCGGTCGTGTCACGAACAACACAGTATGGCATTACCCTCCTTTCTGCACGTCGTGTTTCTTCGGAACACATCGTGTAGTCTTTCCCGGGTAATCGGCCATGTCACGAACAACATGGGACGGTGTCACCTTCACCTATACACGCCGTGTTTTTTCGGAGCACGCCATGTAAGGTCCGGCCGTGTAGACGGCCATGTACTCAACAACACAGATCGCCAAAGCCTTGTCTAGTGCACGCCGTGTTTGTTTCGAACACACCGTGTAATCTCAGGTTAAGTCAGACTGTGTGGGCTAGCCGTGTAAGGAACTCGGGTAGGGGAATAGTTACAAGTACACGCCGTGTGTTTGGGTCAACACGTCGTGTAGTTTGAAGTGTACACAACTTGTAGGGCAGGAGTATACGCCCATGTCAGTGGCTTCAGAAGACATTCCATGTAGTTTTTATACACGCCGTGTAGTCGTGTTTTTCAATCTTTTGTGTTTTTCTTCCCCTGTTCCCATTTTATACCCTTGTGTTCTCTATCCTTGTTTTCCTGATCTAAGGTGTGCTTTTGATCTTTCAGAGCTATGCCTCCAAGACGTCCTCCGGTCGTAGGTCTGTCGTCAGGCAGTGATCAGATGCCAGACAGGGCTGATCAGGGACTTCTTGTCGATCCCCCAGCCGAGCCAACCTTGGCACCGGTTGTTGTACCAGACGCAGGAGATGATGCGAAGTTCAGGGAAGGTTTCATTAGGATGATGCAGGCCTTCTAGGGAGAACCACCTCCTGCCTCGTCTATGGCATACTTGACGCAGGTCTTCCAGCAGCAGCAGCCTCCCACGTTCTCGGTGGAGGGAGGACCTCAAGCTGCAGAGTCATGGCTGTAAGCCATGCTGATTATCTTCGAGCATCTGGAGACGCCTCCAGAGAGGCGGGTCAACCTCTCCACCTACATGCTCCGATACTCTACCAAGAGGTGGTGGGACGTGATCTCGCAGGTAGGTTATCAGCAGGCTATGACTTGGGAGGAGTTTCAGCGCGTGTTCTACGACTACTTTTACCCGGAGACCCTGAGGGCCGATCGAGCCCAGGAGTTCATAAGCTTAGAGCAGGGTACTCTATCTGTCATGGATTATTCCTCTCGTTTCACTGAGTTGCAGCGTTTTACACCCCTTCGGGATGGGAGTGGGGTGTTCTTGGAGAGGAATTTTGAGGATGTACTCAGGTGGGAGATCCGCTCACAGGTGAACATCTTTTAGCTGACTTCTATTACTTCTGTCGTCAACCAGCCACTGATTGCAGAGCGCAATCTGAGAGACTCTGGAGCTGAGAGTCAGGGCGGTTCTGCTTCCAGAGCTAGTTTTCCTCTAGATGACAGCAAGAAACGTCGTAGGGAGCCTATACGCGGTAATTTGAGGAAGCGAGATGCATCATCAGGCAGCCAGGTGACATGCTACCAGTGTGGCCATACAGGGCACACGAGACCGCAGTGCCAGAGAGACCTTGTGGAGTGCCGATCTTGCGCCAAGTTGGGTCACCTTTAGCGTTTCTGCCAGGTTTTCTCACCAGCAGAAGGTGACATGGGTTCTTCCATGACTCCTCGTTTCGGAGCAGCCCCATCAGTTTCTCACCAGTCGGGGAACTGGAGTTCTTCCGGCCATTCGGGCCGAGGTGGAGGTCGAGGTCGTGGTAGTCATCCACCAGTTCCTCAGCACCAGCAAGGAGGTTTAGCTCAGAGTGGTCAGTTAGGGGCGCAGGGTCGCGGTGTGGGCCAGTATTTCGTCGTGGATCATACTTATCATGAGCAGGATCCCGGTACTTCTACTGTTCGAGGTACGATTTTAGTAGCCTCAGTTTTATCTTCAAACCTTTTTGATACTGGTTTTATGCATAGTTTTATCTCTCTTGTCTTTGTGAAGATCCTTGGACTCTGCATCTTTTCTTCTGCCGACTCGTTGACACTAGACACACCTTTGGGAACAAGGACATCTAGTGTACGCCGCTATAGAGAGTTCCCTCTTGAGGTTGCATGGTATCACTTCTTATGGGATCTCTATGTCCTGGAGATGACAGGCTATGATGTCATTCTCGGCATGGACTGGTTGATTCCCTTCCAAGCAGTCATTGACTGTTATCGCTGCAGAGTCAGTTTCATTTCACCAAAAGGTGAATCTTTCCTTCATAGAGGCAAATGGGACGTTCATGCGAGTCAGGCGGGACTCGATCATCTTGGGCTAGGAGGGGTGACAGCCCAGATTACTAGCCTTTACCTGGATGATCAGGGGACTCCACAGTTGAATTTTCCTCCAGTGGTGGATTGCTTCAGGGATTTCTTTCCAGAGGACTTTTCGGGTTTTCCTCCGGAGCATGAGGTATACTTCTCTATTGAGCTTGTTCCAGGAGCAGCACCAGTGTCTATTCCTATTATAGGATGGCCACACCTGAGTTGCAGGAGATCAAGAAGTAGTTGGAGGAGCTATAGGCTAAGGGTTTCATCCGACCCAGTACTTCTTCTTGGGGTTCGCATGTTCTGTCTTCAAAGAAGGCAGACGGTACCCTTCGGCTTTGTGTGGATTATCAGAAGTTGAACCAGTTGATGGTCAAGAAATGATATCCCTTGTCGCGGATTTATGACCTTTTCGATCAGCTTCGAGGAGCCCGGGTGTTCTCGAAAATCGACTTGAGGTCCGGTTATCATCAGTTGCGTGTTAGACCATCAGATATACCTCTGACAGCCTTCAAGATCAAGTGTGGTCTATACGAGTATACAGTCATGCCGTTCGGTCTCATGAACGCACCTGCAGTTTTCATGGAACTGATGAACCAAGTGTTCCATCCTTACTTGGATTCCGTCATCGTGGTCTTCGTGGATGATATATTGGTGTACTCTCACACTCGACAAGACCATGTCACACATCTTGAGATGGTTCTGAGTACACTTAGAGAGCATCATCTTTATGCTAAACTCTTGAAGTGCCACTTCTGGATGGATCAGATTCACTTCTTGGGCCACGTCATCTCAGAGGTAGGAGTATCTTTGGACCCAGAGAAAGTGATAGTTGTAGTTTCCTGGGAGCATCCGAAGAACGTCTTTGAGGTACGGAGTTTCCTATGGCTAGCTGGATACTACAGATGCTTCATTCGGGACTTTTCTTGTCTATAAGCACCCTTGACAGGTCTAACCAAGAAGGGGGTGAAGTTCTTATGGTCAGATTCTTGTGAGTCATCCTTTCAGGAGCTGAAAGGGAGGTTGACGTCAGCACCAATACTAGTCTTCCCAGAGCCAGGCAAGAGCTACACTGTTTACTGTGATGCTTTGGGTATCGGGATGGGAGCTATGCTTATACAGGGAGATGGAGTTGTTGCGTATGGGTCTCGGCAGTTGAGGCCACATGGGAGGAACTACCCTACGCATGATCTGGAGTTGGCAGCTGTTTTTCATGCCTTGTGCTATTGGAGACACTATCTTCAGGGAGAGAACTTTGTGGTCTTCACTAACCACAATAGTCTCAAGTATATCATTACTCAACATGATCTGAATCTGAGCCAGCGCAGGTGGGCCGAGTATCTTCATTCGTTTGATTTGGAGCTTTCCTATACACCAGGAAAGGGCAACACCGTGGCAAACACGTTGAGCAGGAGAACTCAGATTCAGGCAGTTCAGGAGGCCAATAGTGAGTGGAAACTGATGGATCTGTTCTCTGAGATTCATCTGGAGGTGCACGACAGACGGGGACAGACTTTTCTATCTTCGTTAGCTGTTACTTCCATGCTACTTGATCGGGTACGGATTAGGTAGCTATCAGACTCAGAAGGCTTAGTCCTGCAGGAGAGTGTGTCAGGAGAGGACCCTCTTCCTGGATGGACAGTGGGCGAGGATGAGATCTTTCATTTCCAGGGACGCGTATCAGTGCCAGTAGACATACGCGAGGAGATGATGCGGGATTTCCATTCCTCAGTTTGGGAAGTTCATCCTGGCGTCACCAAGATGTATCGGGACCTTCATCGCCAGTACCGTTGGCTAGGTATGAAGAAGGATATTGCTAGTTTTGTCATGAGATGTTCTACTTGTCCGTAGGTGAAAGCAGAGCATCAACGACTAGCAAGCCTTTTACAGCAGTTACCCATTCCGGAGTGGAAGTGGAACGATGTCGTGATAGACTTCGTGACTGGGTTTCCGAGGTCACCTCGAGGGAACTATGTTGTTTGGGTTGTCGTAGACAGGCTTACGAAGGTTTCTCACTTCTTTCCGATCAAGGAAACCTTCAGTTTCGATGATCTGGGAAGAATTTACATCAGAGAGATCATTCGTCTACATGGATTTCCGCGCTCTATTGTTTCAGAAAGAGATGTGTGCTTTACCTCTCGGTTCTGGCAGGGAATTTAGAAGGCCTTGGGTACATAGGTACTTTTGAGTATAGCGTATCATCCCCAAACTGATGTCCAGTCCGAGTGCACAATCCAGGTGCTTGAGGATATGCTTCGAGCTTGCATCCTTTACTTTGGTGGTTCTTGGGAGAAGCATATTCCTTTGGTGGAGTTCTCCTACAACAGCAGTTTCAAGGAGACCATTCAGATGGCGCCATACGAGGATTTGTACGGTAGGCCATGTCGATCACCCTTATGCTGGATGGAGGCAAGAGAGGCAGCTTTGCTGGGACCTCATCTTGTTCAGGAGACTTCAGAGCAGATAGAGATGATTCAGAAGAGGATGGATACAGTGCAGTCTCGACAAAAGTCTTATGCAGATCAGCGGAGATGACCTCTGGAGTTTGAGGTCGGTGATCAGGTGTTCCTACGTGTCTCACCAAGGTTGGGACACAAAATAATTCGGAGACAGGGTAAGCTTTCACTATGGTACGTCGGGCTGTTTGAGGTCTTGGAGAGAGTTGGGTCGGTCACCTATCGATTGCAGCTACCTCAGAGGTATCAGTCCATGCATGATGTCTTCCACGTCTCTCAGCTCTGACGCTACTTTTCAGACCCGTCTCACGTATTTCAGCCCGAGGAAGTCGATCTTGAAGCGGATGCGTCATTCGAAGAGCTTCCTATCTGGATTTTCGATCATAGTATGAAGGTTCTTTGTGGGAGGTATGTTCCTCTAGTACAAGTGTTATGGTAGCATGGGCGAGTATAGGACGAGACCTAGGAGAGGGAGGCCGATGTACGATCGCAATGGCCGGAGCTGTTCGGGGTTTCTTCTTCTCCGAATCGTTGGGGAAATTCAGGGACGAATTTCTTTTAAGGGGGAAGTTTGTAAGAACTCGGATCTTCTTTTCAGGTACGTTTTTCCTTTTTCTGGAGTTTTTGAGAAAAATGAATTTTCTGGAAATTTCAGAAGTACACGTCGTGTACTTTTTGAGTACACTCCGTGTACTCTTCCCCGGCTCGAAGCCGTGTGCTGGCTGTGTCCAGGACACATACACTGTGTGTAAGGCTGAGGTGGAGGTGAGTTAATTCGGAGTACAGAAAATTGAAGTAAACATCATGTACTCAAGAAGTACACGTCGTGTACTTTCTTTTTTTTCATTAAACGAACCAGGGTCACTCCTAACCCACAAAAACATCTTTTTCTCTAGATTTCGACCACTGGAAAGCGACCGTACGGCTGAATCTTCTCTGAGCTCCCGCCCCGTTGTCCGTTCTCCGATTTAAGCACAATCGATTATGTTGGAATCGCAGTGGTGAGTTCTTCCTTCTTCTTTAGCCTTGCTTCTTGATTCCCCCTCGTTTACAAGTTATCATGGGATGAACGTTTCGTGCGTTTTCTCAGATCTACGTCATTCTAAGGGGAATCTATCTTCGAGGTTCATGTAGATCGATCTCCTAGGATCGAGGTAGGTGGTTTGTGCCTTTCTGTAGAAATTTGATGAATATTATGTGCAAATTCCACCAATACACGTGAACGGGGTATTGCGTGTTTACTGTTTTTCCCTTGTTGTTTTCCTGCTTTGCTTTATTTCTTTATTAGAGGTTATTGCTTGTGAGTAGTGTAATTTATTTTGTTCCTAGGTTTCTTTTCCATGCTTGTTTTTCCTGTTGGGCGTTTTTCCAGTTGCCATGCCTAGTTGTAGGATAGAGCAACTATTGTTTTGTTATTGCTGTGAGCCATAAAATGATAGCCAAGTAGTTCTTGAGGTTTACTTGGACCATAAACACGTGTTGAGCATGTTTAGTTATACTTGGGACTGTGAGAACATAGAGTAGAAGACCAAAGTGAGAATTGATGGAAGGGCTTCTCCAGAGTGTCTTATAATTACGATGCGAGACTATAGGGGGAATTGATGTTTAGTGCTTCCCTAGAGAGTCTGTAGATCCGCAACGCGGGCCACAGGGGGAATTGACATTGAGTGCTTCCCCAGAGAGTCTTTAGCATGATACGAGACTCTAGGGGGAATCGATGGTGAGTTCTTCCCCATAGAGTCTGCTTAATTACGTAGTTGAACCAGAGGGGTGAGACTGTGTGTGCCTCCCAGAGGGTTGCTAGTACTTAGAGGTTGAACCATAGGGGTTAGACTGTGAGAGCTACCCAGAGGGTTACCTGTTTTCTTCTTGTTGTTGGTTGCTTACTTGTGTACCTTACTTGTTAGAACTGAAGATTGTAGCTACTTGTGCTTTCCTGTTTACTGCTTCTTGTTTATTTTCTGCCATGTATTCATTGACTGTTAGGCACAAATCTTTGGGTGATTGCCTACTGGGATTGTATCTCACACCCTGTTTGGGCCATGCTTTTGGGCCCAAGCAGACTATGTTGCTACAGGTATAGATAGGGGCAAGTGCCCTTCTACTTCAGGATATTGACTGCATCAGGAGCTGGGGAGTATGGGACCGAGCCGTGGCTCGCGATTCTGAGGAGATTACTTTGTTTTCTTTTCCACTTAGTTTCAGTTGTACTTTAGCACGTTGTTATGTTTGTTTTTTTCCTTAGAGACTTGTACCTGCTACATCATTGTCCTCATAGTTATATATATACATTGCTTCCACTATTTGGTTTCTGTTGTTATGCATGTTTTTTACTGCTTCTGTTGTTTATTGTTGTTTTCTTACCTTGTGTTCCTTACTAAATGAGGGTATAGTTTCCCCATCAACTCACCAAGGCCCTCACTGCTAGTCGGCAACCTCTGGCATTCGGGGAAACGCGCTTGAGGTCATGTGGAAAACCGGGTACGGGGCACCAGTGGAAGGGCTCCGGACTCGGTTCTTTATAGGATTCCACAATCATGAACTACATGGAATAACACCCATAATAGAATCCTCCTATGTCCAATTATGATTCCAAGGTGAAAAATAGGGGTAAATCCAAGGAAAGAAAAATTACACAATGTGTAATTTGGGTTCACATCATGTATCCCCAAAGGTCCTCCTAGTCCATGTGCCATGGACCACTCGACTTTTACTTTCCCAAAGTACATATAATATTACTCTAATTACACAGCATGTAACTTAAACAAGGAACCTTCGTGTGTACCTCAACCCACTCTACATGTACTTCTCCAAAGTACATGGTGCGTGAACCATATACATGATGTGTAACTCCACATGGGTACCTTCCCATGTACCCCATCCCCACTCAGAATGTGTAATTATGAAAAACATGGTGTTTACCACCACATATATGTTTTTTACCCCACATGGGGTTCCTATCCATCCCCCCCCCCCACTCAGGGTCTATCCAAGCATAATATACAGCCACTAGCTGTATACCTCACACGGATTCTGGATGTGTATCCTACATGTCCATGTGCCCTCAGAACACCCCAAGTATCCACTAAAAAGTGGTTATCCTTAGTACACAACATGTATTCACAATAACCATATCAACTACATATTGTGTAAATGGGTTTTCCTGAACAGAAAACACCTAAAATAGATTGAAACCCCCATTTCTCCCTGATTAAGCCTAGATTGACCCCCAAAGGGTCCCCAACAACCCAAAAAAGGCATTAAAAACTAAAAATAACTAATATATGGGGATTGGGTATAAATACATTAAAATGTTCTTACCTCTAAGTGTAAACTGCCGAAGCTTCACATCGGATTTGCACCATGAAATCGTCGAGCCTTGATCTACCTGCAGATGAGCTCCTCATGTGGTGCCTCCTCCTCCCTCTCTCTATTCTCCTCCTCTCCCAATCTCATCCAAAGACACCAAATGGGAAATACCCATTGTCATACATGACCAAAAAAGGTATAATAGAAATAAAAATTGAAAAATGAAAAAATAGAAGAATAAAAAAGAAAGGCGAAAGGGGTCTGGGCTCAGTCCCAGTGTTCGATGTAAGGTTATTCCTCACCTAAGAAAACCCCTCTAATCTGAACTCAACCATAAATATGGAATCTCAATATGATTCTCAATTTTAAAGATATCACATAACGAAAACTCATGAATAAATTAATTTTTAATCAATTAAATATTAAATATTCCATGAAAATTTGAATGGCTAGGATTTCCACCAAACTTATTTCCTAGGGTAAACACCCTATTTATAGACAAACAGAGTGGTCAAAAAAATTATCTGAGATCATATTACAAAATTATTTACCATTTATTACCTAAAATACTTCTGGGAAAAAAATAAAATTTCTCTATATTTTCATAACCCATGACGACGTGAGGCACTACAATGGTGCACAATAAGAAATATGTCTCAAGAAACAAAACTTGGGACAAGAATCCCTTACTATAATTTCTGACTTCCACTAATACTCTTGAATGTACTGTATAACAATAATAAATATCTTAATCACCTTTTATAAAACCTTATTCATATCTATAACATTTTATGAACTTAATTTATAATATTTTATTATATATTTTTTCATTTATTTTATTTTATTTTATTTTATTTTCGTGATCAAATGTTATTAGCTTCGATTGTTTGTTTAGTACTAATTTAATAATATTAGTGTTTTTATTCAATATTATCCCATATTTGATCATTCATAGATCATAAAAGGTACCTTAATTAATTATTTTTAATTATTTATAATTATATAATTTTATTATATGGTATTTTTAGTTAGAATCCTTAAAGATGAATTCAATTATGATCATATTTTGATTATTCTTAGAGAACGAAGAGTGATTTAATAATAATGAGTTAATTTTCTATATTACCATTAAAAACAAAATAAAAAAATTATTTAATTATTTATATCATATATACCAAAAATTAAATTCCAATATTCATCCATGATATAAATTTATATCATTTTTCAAGTAGGTGGTTAAACTAACTCAGACAAGAACATGCTATAGTTTTATGGATGAGTATGGGTAGGAAAGTTTTTATTTTGGAATAATATCATTATAAAATAAGAAAAATGATATTATTTAGATAATTTTAATGTTTCAAATCATAAATTAAAATAGTTTTATAAATAATAATGATTATATGAAAAACATAATATGTTACTTTTATGGAGGTTGTAGTTCGCACGTACGCATGTAGGACGTTCTAATTTTTCATGGAATTGGAGGAAGATATGGAATGAAATTTATTTAAATAATGTTATAAATGTTATAAATATCATATTAATTTATTTAATTAAACTTTAATAACATCCATGAAATTCGGTAATGAAAAATGAAAAGCATCATACCATATAGGCGGTAGTCCGCACATATGCAGGGATGGTGATTTCATTTTATATAGAATGGTAGAAATGTGTAATATATTTTATAATTTAAGAATATTAAATATATAATAAATATTATAATTATATATTTAATTATCTATTAGGACCAACCTTTTATGGTGGTTAATTAAAACAAATCAAGTTGTGTCGTGGAGGCGGTATTCTACATATACACACAATTGATGTTTTCTCTTTTCTTAAGAAAAGAGGGGAAAGGGTAGATAATTTATATCCTATAAACATAAAAAAACATTTTAATAGATGGGTAATAATTATTTTATCATGTAATAATGGGTAATATATTTTTAAAAAAATATATAGATAAGGAAAAAGATTAGAGAGTGAGAATTACTTACTTTTAGATTTTGAACTTTCTCTTAAAGTACTTCTTGGAAATAGAGAACATTGAACAATATATTGTCACAAAAATATTAAGGGGGTAAAATTAGATTATAGGGGAAGTAAATAGGTAACTTTTTTAAATGTAAACATAATTTTTAGATTTTTATTGAATGGGCGGTGAGACTCCCCTTTTATAAGTTGTGAGAATGAAATTTTTGTAAATATTTCAACTTAATATAAAAGGAGTGCATATTAAACATGTCTAGTGGCTCCAAAAATGGAAAATAATAGATTGTATGGTGAGATAAGTTATATAATATCTAAACCAATCAATTATAAACAATTTTTTTATCATTTTTTAATCTCTTTACAGCTATATTTATTACTTTTACCATTTTAGATTTTAACACGATGACTGGTTTTTACCTAAGTGATTTATCCTTTGTCCCTAAAAATGAAGTGGACTTATTACATAATATGGAAATTATAATTAAAATTTTCAAATAAATTTTATTACATTCACTTTATTAAATAGAAAGAAATTAAATTTGAAATAAGAAATGCATTGGGTATTAAAAACAATTTTAGAGAAAAAGTAACTTGAATTCTAAAATATCAAATATATGTTTTTAAATTAAAAAATATATGTTTTTAAATTAAAAAATATATATTTTTAAATATATAATTTCACTTATAAAATAAATATTTAGTCTATAAAATGGTTTCATAAATTTAAAATTCATAATTATATTCTAATAATGTTTTAAAATCCATTTTTTTGTGAAACCGGTATCTTGCACTTTTTACCTAAAAATCAATTTTTTTAGAAAAATACAAAAAACATAATCCTATGATAATATTGTTATTATAAGTCCAAAAATAATTTTCAATTTTTTTAAATTCAAATTCTAAAATTTATAAATTTACCATTTAAAATAAAATACTAAATATAAATGAAAATAACTTTTTTTGAAAAATGATGTTTTTAAACATTAATTATTCTTAACATTATTTCAAATCTACCTAAAATTTAAATAATATTAATAAATAAGTTCATATATAATAATTTTTTAAAATTGGTCAATTTAATTAATTGGGATAAAATATACAACACTTAATAAAATAGTTCTTTGAAAAAAACATTACTTTTATACAAGATATGTTTTAACAAAATACCATTAAAATTAATTATTTATATTCTAAAATTTACTTTTACTATTAAATTGATATTAAAATCATTTTTTAAAATTTATAAATAAATCATATCATATTTTAAAAATATTATTAATAATATTAACAAGAAATGTGTATATATATATATATATTATATTTTAATATTATACTTTGTTTATTACATTGTGAGTTATCTTATTCAAAGTTTACTAATACACAACTTCAGTATAACTGTTAGATACATGTATATCCAATGACTATATTCTCAATGACCATATTTTCACTGACCAAATTTCTGATGACCTTATTTATAATGGCCAGATTATATTCCTATATATAGACTTACTAAATCATTATTTCATTTCACTCTCACTTTTCAAGGAATGGTTCTTATTTCATGTTATATATCTTGAACAATTATTTATCCTTTTATGATGTTCTTACTCATTATAGGGTTTTTATATTGATAATCCTCAAGATTAATATGATCTAGGGGATTTCCTATTCATGAATAATTTATTCTTTTTTATCTATTATCCCTTCATGATTTTTACACTTTTAATATATGTAGTCATCCACAGTGAGTAATAATCAATGGTGTGCAATGCTTTTTATGTTATTTTGTTGAAATGTTCAACTTATGAATGAATAAAGTGTTGTTTCTCTAATTCATATATTTTATTACTTATTTACTAATAAATTTAAAATCATTTTAACTAAAAAATAGTTTATAATTATAATCATATAGTTTATAAAAAGAATATGCTTCCTAAAATCCTAGGGTGTTACATTCTCCCCCCTTAAATAAATTATATCATCACAATTTTAATTATCCCATTCCCATGGAAATAGATAAGGGAATATAAATGATAGGAATGAACCAGTATATAATTTATAGGGATATATAAACCTTAAAAACTTGGTAAATATATCATTTTAGTTAGAATAGTATTACACCGAATATAGATATTTTCTCCAATCATTTGAGAAAATAGTTCATTGTTATTTTTTATCAAGACCCATATTATATCATTTGTTTCTAAAGGGTGTTTTTTATTATCCTTTCATTGATATAATATTGTAGGTTGATGTGAAATTTTATCTCTTTATTCTAAATAATTTTTCCTCTAAGTGTAGGGAACCAATCCATTACTAAAATCTCATTAAATTTATCTAAATGGAGGATAATATGATCTCTACAAGGTAAATTCCTATAAACTTTAATTTGGAATACAATAATAATACCACTAGAATATTTCGTTGATAATAAAATCATTAGGGTGGTTATGTAATGATATAATAAAAATTTCTAGATATACTTGAGTTCCTAACATAAAATCCCAACAAGACATCTACAACTTCAGAGTGGAGGGTAGATGCACCTTAAATATCTTGATTTACTTTATGATTAGTTCTTGTACAGGATTTCCATTTTCCTCATGATCTTGGAGGTTGGTGATGCTCATTATCTTGGTTATTTATTGGATTATGGAATAGATGTGGATAATGCCCAAGTTCCCCACACATTGAAATATTAATGTTACCTTAGGATGAACTATATTTATTTCAATTATGTTAATAAAACTCTTAATTTTACCTTGATAGTTGACTAATTGATGATATCATTTACCAAAAATAAAACATTTCTAGTTCCTATGATATAAATCCATGGGTTCCTCTCGTAGTCTTAACACATAGGAAATTTAATCTTATTTCCTTTATTATCTTCATCACCCAAACTCTTATGAGACTCCATCCTTTTATTCTTCAGTGTGTTTAGAAATTTAACTATATTTAAACTGTTAATCATAATTATTGATTGTTGTTTTGGAAAAATCATAATATTTATCACTCCATATCTCATCCTATTAGGTTTCTCATTGGGACAATCTATACATTTTACACGGTATCCATCATTAACTTGGTTCCTTTAAGCTTCACCCATTACTAAAACCAAATGGATTTAATCATGAGTGGTGAACAAATAACACCATAAGAGTATTATTATTATATAATTACATGATTAATTAAACCTCAAAACATACTACTACTACATTATCTTTTAGTTCAACCTAAATCAACCTTTGTTCAATCTATGATTCCTTAGGTTGGGTTATCTAACATTCCATAACTTATTTCCTTAGAAATATTATTCATTTATAATTCATAACAAAGATAATGTTTTTAACCAAATCATACCCCTTGGGAGAGTCTAGTTAGGTGTGTAGTCTTATGTCCACTTATCATGCACCAGAGTAAAGATTTAGTTTATACTCAACCATCCTTTTTCCAGGTGATTACCCCTAGGTGAATATTTGACATAGCTGTATCTACTTTCTAGTATCTAGATAGGAATTTAATTGTAAGGAAAACCACATTATAAAAACTTCACCAAAACTTTGGAATATTATCCTATATTTATAAATAACCCTTACACTTATACCTAGGGTTTTCACTAAATTTATCTCATCCTAATTCCCATATTAACAAAAATAATACTAAAAATAACTAAAACTTTTCTCTGAAACCATCTACAGAGACCCAAGGATAGACATGCCTTTATTTTATAACATTTATATATGGTAAACATTACATCTCAAAAATAATCACAAGATCCTAAGAACAGAAGTATTATTGTCTTTGAGTACTAGGTACATGAGAAATATATTTTAAAACCCTTGTGAAAATTTCTCCATTAGTAAGCCACACTATAATCCCTTATATACTTCTTATATATTATACTCATCTTAATTTCCTAGAGAAATGGATATATAAGAATGGGGTGATATGAGATGCTTAGTAAGGTTAAACATAAGAGAAAAATCAAATATAATAAGTGAAAATAAAATTATCATATGGTTATAATCATGAGACATAAGAAAATTCATACCCAACAAATCATATATCAAAAATCATAGAATAAGTCTTGGCATAATGTAACACATGAATCAGAATTGTGTAGAAACATGATTCAATAAAAATGATCCATGATAACTTAACACTATAATGAGAACAAGCATAAAACTATGAAAAATATTTCAACTTTGGAACCAACGTTAACATAGGTAAGCATCACTTTCATGAGCCACGCACTTTTACCCATGCTTACGAACAACTAAATTGTTCCCTCATATATATATTTCATGTGATTTAAACTTTTAACCAATACATTGGATAGTGATATGGAACCTAACCTATAATAATCCATACTTATGAGTGCCACTTGAAAATAATTCCCTTATCACATCTTTTAGAACCAATGTAAAATTAATGGGTTTTATAAAACATTAAAATGAAAATCATTATCTTTTTATAATATGAAGAACCCATGGAAGGAAAATGGGTTTCATTCAACACATCATAATGAACCCATAGAATGAAAATGGGTATCATATTTTTTTAAAAAGGAATCACATAAAGAATTCATCAATAATCCTAAAAATACAAACCCATGGAAAATAAATAGGTATCCAAAGATATTCAATAAATTTCTAGTTAAATACCTTTCAATTGAGATAATAAAGCTTATGGTATTTACACCAAATAGTTTAAGGGTATATGATTAATATAATAATTTAACCAATATACCCATATATTGAATATTTTTTAACACCCTTCAATAAAAGAAATCAAAATAGGGTATTTATAGAGTAAATTCATTGGAAGGAAAATTACAATTATACACCGAACATGATTAGGAAAGATAAAGGCAGTGGTGGATTATTCCTCCAAAAGAGAAAGATATTACATATTCTATCTAGTTAAAGATTATATTAACTTAGTTAATGTTAAGATAAATCATTTTCATGTCTTATTAATATTAATTAATTATACTTTATAATTTTTATTCATTATAATAATATTAGGTAATTTTTCACTCAAAAGGAAAAAAGCTTTATTTCTAACAAAATTGGGTTTATATGAATTATATGGTTTCATGTAAAATATTTATTTTCAAATTATAGAATTTTAATTCTAAAAAATGAAGTAAATTTTTTAATTCATCATGTCAAAATTATCTTAGGATTTATTTTTTATAATTTTTGGAAAGGTTTGATTTTTCAATGAGTAATGAAAAATATTGATTTTTATTGAAAAATGTCTTTTCGTTTCAAGAATTTAAAAAGTTACATTTTTAAAAAAAATGTTTTTAAAGAAAAATTATCTGAATTATATTATTAATAATCCAATTATGGTCTTTTATATTAATTTTATTCTTGAATTTGATATAAAATTAAATTTATACATAAAAAACATTTTTTTGAAAAAAAAATTCATCACTTTTTAAGGTTTAATTTTAAATTAAAATATATAACTTTTGTAAATTTAATTTAATAAAAACATATTCCATATTTATAATCATTATACTTAATATTAATTAATAAGGTTAACTTAATTTTTTTTATAATGAATAGTAAAAAATATTAAAAAATTGTTACCACATATAAGGGTTAAAATGACATAAAAACTTGCCTAAATTTTATTATCTATATATATTTCAACCCTATATCATATAATGTTAGAAAATGGTCCATTTTGGATCCATTTTTATTGAGTAATAAATTAATATATTTTACTCTTTTTAAAAAACCCAAGTGTATCATTTCCCCTACTTATAAAAGGAAACCCACTCTCCTCTCATATCAACACTTCAAGATCCTATTATATAAGAAAATTCCTAGCCAAATACCTTATTTATATCCATAAAAACATCTTAGAGGGCTTGGTTTGGTAATAAAATAAAACTAGTAAGGCTTTATGTATCGACCTAAAGAGGTTGTTTGAAGAAGAGGTATAGTTCTTAACCGAGCATTTTTCTTCTAACTCCTTCAAATATTATTAAAACATGATGAAATAATAACACCAATATATTATATATATAACTAGATATTTTTATGTTAATATAATAACCTATATCATTCTCCCTCATCTACTAAATGAGAAAAAAATCCATCGTTAGTGTGTATGAGGGACTACTACCATACGAACTGTTGTAATTCATTTTCCATCACCACCTACTAAGGATGATTATAATGATGGATTTAAATTATATATATGATATTAATTATATATTTATAATTCTATAATAATAATATTTAATATTATTTCATCACTTTATATTCATTGAAAAAATGATAACGTCATTCATTTGTACTTGTGGATTACTACCTCCACGAAGCGATGGGATTCGTTTTTCATAACCACGTCACATGGATCATATATATAATTTTTATTAAATAAATAATATTATATTTATGATATATTCATAAATATGTAAATTTAAAATTATATTTACCTTCTTTATCTCATTTTCTGTAAAAAAATGAAGATATTTCTCATGCGTACATATGACCTATCATCTCTATGATTAAAACATAATTCATTTTCAATAACCATATTTCACTACTGGTCTTTAAAATTTTCATTAATATATAAAAATGATAATTATTTCAGGATTATTATTCTAGAAATTAAGGAATAATTATATATTTTACCATATTATACTTAAAAAAGTTATTTTATAAATATAGGCCAAATATCGTCAAAACGTCTAATGATAACTCAATTGATTAAGTAATTGAATATAATATGGTAATAAATAAATTAAAAGGACTAATAAAATTTAAAAATATTATTAATAAATTAAATAACTAATATAATTTTATTATTCATAAAGATAAATAATTTACCTTATGTGTTAGACTTGAGGTAACAAATAGATTACCTTAAAAACCTCATTTTAAATGTTTTAATAATTTATTTTCTAAATATTTTTCTTCCATTTACATATTATTAAAATAATTTTATGGATTTATTTATATGTATTTAAATTAATTATAAAGGAAAATTTATTTCCTTAATGAATTTCTTTCAATGGTTTTCAAAATTGATCTTTTTACATATTTTATACAAAATGTTTTGGTGAAAAGGAAAAATAATGTTTTAATTGAACATATACAGAATCAATGATTCTTATTTCCCCCATAAATTTTATTTTATGTTTGTTTTAGTTTACAATATTTCATGTTTTCTTTAAATAAAAACCCACCTTTACCTTTTCAATGTATTTTCAAAAATGGGTTTAAATGGAATGCATATTTCAATATCCAAAATGTTTTCTTATGGGTGAAAATAATATTTTTACTATTATGATAATGGAAATAGAATATTTAATGTATTATGATTATTTTATTAGTTAATGGTTATTTTTATAATGATGGGTTAGATCGATATATCTCATTATAATGGGTGATCCTGATATAGCTCATGATGGTGGGTGAGCCTGATATAGCTCTCTAATGCATTGGGTATAGGGATATAGTTTTCTAGTTAGGTTTCTCTTAAGAGATTATTAGAATTTATCAAATAGGTTATTCCATTTATAATAGTGATTGTAAGAGTGATATTAAAATGATTTCCAAATTTAATTACATGATTTATCTATAATTTCTATAGGTTTTCATGGAATTATTATGATTCCATAGGATAAGCTAATGAGCTCAGTTTTGAAGGGAAGTTCATGCTAAATATTATGGGTGAAATGTATAAATTTTCATGAGTTATTCATGATTGAAAAGAAATAATTATGAGTTTTATTTTTTCATTTAAGATTAAATTGTAAATGTTTTATTAAAATATTTAGGCAAATAAGAATATTTCTTGGGTAATAATTTTTTATTTTGAAAAAGGAAAATTTTTAAGAGTATTCATAGACTAATCTGTTTATTTATTTATTTTTATATATCTCTTGATGATATTTTTATGCTCATACCATGTTTAAAAATGTTTTTTACAGGGTTTTAATATTTATTAGTGACAAGGATGTAGTCAAGATGAAAATTGTGAAGATATTTTATCAGAAATAAAACTCAATTTATTTTAAATGTTTTTTATATTAGAAAAAATGGATACTAAGTGGTTGTATACACATTGTGATATAATATTTATTTATGTAAAGTGTTTAAATAATTCTCTAAAACTATAAACCTAAGAGATCTTCAAGAATTCAAGGAAATGAATTATTTTTTAAAGAATTATTTTTTAAGATTTTTTAAGGTCGGGTCCTTATAGTTGGTATCAAAATAAAGGTTTAGATAATTTAGAGGTTATAATTTTAACATCCCAAGTAAATAAAGAATAATACATTTGAATTTTTATTAATATTTTCAAATTAAATATCAATTTTACTTTAAAGGGGGTGTTATGTTTGATAGCATACCCAATATGAAAAACAACGGGTTTCTTTGAAATCTTACATTGCACACTAATAATATAATATTATTATTTTAAATGGTAGTTAATGCCTAGCCATTGTATCGGCAGGAATGAATAAAACTAACTAAAATATGATTATATATGTTTGTTAAATTTTTTTACATTTATTTACATTTATTTAATAAAATTTATAGGCTTAAAATGTGAATGAATCTAAGCATAAATACTCTAATATTCTTTAAAAGGTCGATTTACCGCCTTTTGATAGAGAACCCTCTTTAAATCTAGTTTTAGTAATTTTTTATATGTTATTTTTGACAAAATAAAATTATTGTTTATATTAGGGACATCAAATATTACTTTGGGTAAATTTTTTGTATTTTTATGATAAAGTACATTTTTAATGAATAGTGAAAAATACTGTATTTAAATTCAAAAGTGCCTTTTAATATAATTTATTTATATGGTTAGATTATCTTTTTAATTAGTTATAAAGTGTAATTAGAATATATTTTTACCAGTTAATCCAATTTTTCACATTTGAATTAATTTCACTTTGAAATTGGACATAAACAAGTGTCAATCTTTTGATAGTTATTATTTCTTAAAAACACGCTTTTTGTTTTGACAGCAGGAATTAATTTTAAATTAATTTCTTCCACTTTTGTGTTTTGAATTTAGAAAAATGAATTCCATATTTGGAATCATTAGGTCCAAATTGTACAAATAGGTAACTTTTATTTTTAGACATTTTAAATATTTACTTCAGTAAATATTTTATTTACCATGATTAAAAGGTAAATATAGTAAATAAGGGTAAAATATAATATTATAATAATATTAAATTACCCTAACATATGTCCTAATCATATTTTATGATACATAGCCGACCATGGGCATCCTTGGGTTGAATTTGGGACCCCATGGAGCCACATGGGAGTAATAATGACACTTTATATTAATTAATTTAAAGTAAAGACAAAAATAACTAAAACAAATATATTTTAGTAAACATATGTTTACATGGTGTTATATAAGTTATGTTTTCAACTATAAATATTCTTTTAAAAGATAAAAATATTTCCTACATCATGTTATTTTTTTTATAATTTTTGGACATCAAATAAATTAAATTATTTATGATACAATAATGATGCAATATTTACCTCATTAATAAATGATTTAAATAAATAAGATTATAAATATTAAAATAATATCCAAATCCGATCCAATTCTTATTGGATGATTTTATTTTTACCATGAGTCATCTTAACTTCAACTTTAACTATTAGTTGACCTTTTGAAACTGAAGATGAGTTTATAATAAAATAATTGTTCCAAACTTTCCTAAAGAGCTCCTCCTCTCCCTTATAAAAAGCCCTCAATTAGTACCCATTTCTCACACTTCTCAAGCCTTTAGCTTGTACAAACTCTAATCCAATACTCTACCAAGATCCCTCTATTCATCCTAGAAGCCTTACCTTAGGTAGAAATCACTTCAAGAAACCCTTTTGGTTCAAACCAATGGGAGTTACCCGAAATGATGATTGTTCAATTAACTCGTACTGCCTCTCATGGTGGCCATTATGATGGAACTATATTTTTATATGATATATATTATGTTTATGTTTTCTTTATGCTTCTGTATTTTTTATTTATAGCATACCTTTATGGTTTCCATAATGAGTAAACGGGATAATTTCTTTTTAGGAAGTGCGGACTACCGCCCCCTCAAAGTGATATGACTTGTTAATGCCATATGTGGGACATATAAAGGATAGAGTTAATGGTGTTATATATTATATTATAATGAAATTATAATATACCGAGGTATCATTATATTTTAATTCCATTAAAGTATGAAATAGAAATGAAAGTAGTGTCCATGCGTACGTATGGCTTACAGTCTCCATGAACAGCGCATTTCATTTCTTATCTCCAAATGTTATGTACTGTTATAAATAAATATATATACTATATGTATATAATTTATATGATATCTAAATCATGAATATCATTATGGATATAATGTATTGTTAATGACATGGACTACTTGTAATTATAAGGTGTTCATTCTTACTCAAGTACCAAATATCGAAAAAACAATAGTTAAACAACTTAAATGATTATATAATATTTATAACATGGTAATAATTGATATAAAAGGAATAATAAACTTGAAAAATGTTCTTAATCAACTAGAAATTAACTTTAGTTTATTATTCAGGATATTAAAGAACGATCGGGTCAAGTCGGATATAAGGTAAGAGACTTCGTCTCAATCTCCTTTCATTGAGGCATATTTTATTTTATTCTCAACTTTATTTTATACAGTGTATAAATACCTTTGATTTTTTATTTAATTAAAAGGTAATCTTTTCCTATAGGTCATTTTACTAAACAACAAAAAAATAATGTTTCTTTTTAATGTTAGCGGTGACAACGACCTTTTCTGCCGCTGTGAGTATTATTTGATCTTTGGATTCCTTAAAAAGCGAAAATGTTTTTAAAAGGAAAATAAATATTGTATACTCTTCTATGTATTTTGGTATTTAATATGGTTTTGATAATGGATTTTTTATGTCAATATATTTAAATGATATATTGTTATTAGAATGTGGAAATGTTATCTTTCCTTTATGTTTATTTTATGTGTTATGAATATGTTATGGTTCTTGGGAATTGTTTATGTATATAGGTGGTTCCATGATAAACCTAGGGCGGGTGAGCCCGAGATAGCTCTCTAATGCTTTGGGTAACGTGATAGAGGTAAACATGAATGTTTCTCCTAAGAGATTTAGGGAATATACTGTGATGGGTATTCCAAATGTAACTCCCTACGTAGCTATGATAGCTACAATGTAAGTATGATATGGATGCCACAAGTTACATTTATGATTTATGTTTTCTATGTGTTATTCATAAATCTTATTATTTCATGAGGTATGTTAAAGAGCTTAAGTTATGTATGTAATCAAGAACTAATGTTTTCATTCTTTGTTTTATAACCCTTACTGAGCTTTTTATGCTCATCCCATGTTTTGAAATGTTTTTCATAGGACTTAAAGATTAATAGGTTCAAATATGGGATCAAGGAAAAGTCATGATATCTAAAACATGGAACTAGACATGAATCTTTTTTTTCAGGAGTTTTTATTTTTGTGAATAAAATGGAAAATGAGTATAAGTGTCTACTTTTTAATCTCTTGAGATGTAATAGTTATGCCCTAATTGTCTAAAACTCTAAACCTGAAAAGATTCTCAATGTGAATTATTCATTTAATTCAATATTATGTAATGTTTTAAGGCTGGGTTTTTATAGTTGGTATCAGAGGTCGGTTTAGATAACTTTAGGAGTTAGGGTATTGTTAAATTAATATCCATAAATTAATTTATGTTAATATTGAAATGATATAGAATTTAAAGATTACCATGTTGCTTTTCCTAAGATATTTATGTGTTCATAATGGTTTTCCGTAGAGTAAACAGGGTAGCTATGTTGGGATGACATCAGGAGGAAGGCAACCTTCCAAATCAGCAACCTGACATGGTCGGAATTGGAACTGAACAGTTTGTTACAGTGATGGCATAGTTGACTCAGGCTATAAATGGTGGTGGTATCCATGCACGAGATCATCCATATCAACCACAGAGGAACATATTAGTAGTATATCATTTCATGAGGAAACTTCCCCCATCATTCAGAGGATCATCTAACCCTGTTCTAATAGAAGGGTGGATTAAAGCACTGGAGAAAATTTTTTATGTCATGGGGTGTTCAGAACACCAAAAGGTTAGTCTTGTTGTTTACTATTTTGAAGGTGAAGCTGATCAGTGGTGGTTGATGGTGAAAAATATCAGGGATAGTGAGGAGATTGATGCTCTTGATTGGGATGAATTCAAAGGTATGTTCCTTGAGAAATATTTTCCTAAGGTGGTTTGACTTAGGATCGAAAAAAAATTCCTATAATTGAGGAAAGAGGATGACTCAATGGATGCTTATGAAGCAAAATTCACTCAACTCGCATGGTATGATCCGAATTTCATACGAGATCTTGATAGTAAAATCAACATTTTTTACTCCGGATTAATTCCAAAGTATCGAAGGGCTTTAGCTTCTCATGAGTTCAAAAGTTATGAAGAACTTGTTCGTTGTGCGGAGAAGGTGGAAATGGAGTTTTTCGATGATCAGGTGTTCTTTGACAAACAACAGAATAAGAGGTCAAGGTGGCAGATGAAAGAGAAGAACTCTTCAAAAAAGTCTGATGGTAGGAAACTTAAGTTTACAGTTTGTGAAAATTATAGTAAATATCATTATGGGGAATGTATTTTGAATTTGGGTAAGTTCTACTGATGTGGTAAAATGGGAAATAAGGCTCATAATTTCACTGAAAAAGATCAAGGTAATGGTAAGACAAAATCTGATTTATAGTCAGTAAAATGTTTCAAGTGTAATTAAATGGGTCATTATGCAAATGAGTGTCCAACAAAGAATTCAACTGAGGGAAAGCATCCAGACTACATGCATAAAGGAGTGGTGAAATCCTTTGCAACTACTTCAATAGATATTGGGTCATCGAATGAAGTAGTATCAAGTACATTGTTTGTTTGTTCAGATTATGCCAATGTATTGTTTTATTTAGGGTATACACATTAGTTTACTTCTGAGAAATTTTCTAGTAAATTAGGAATTCCATATCATGATATGAATACGCAACTTATGGTAAAAACACCTGGAGGAAATTTTGTGACAAAAAGAAATTATAAGAACCTTCTTGTCCTTGTGTGTGGGAAGAATCTACCTGAAAATCTTATTGTTTTGCCTCTAATAGATTTTGATGTTATTTTGGGTATGGATTTTATTTCTATTTATCATGATAAGATTGACTACAGAGCTAAAGAGGTTTCTTTTCAGAAATATTTTCAGTTTGTGTACAAGAATGAAACCTTACTTTTGATAACATATCTGGACGTTGAGAAAGTAGTAAAAGATGGAAATGAACATTACCTTGAACATATTTTTGAAAATAAAGTGTTGAGATTAATGATGTTCCAGTGGTAAATGAGTACCTTGATATTTTTCCTGATGAGTTTCCTGGTATAATACCTGATCGGTAAGTTGAATTTACTGTTGACTTAGTGCCTGATGCTAAACCAATTTCAAAACCCCCTTATTGAATGGCCCATATTGAACTTTTAGAGTTAAAGAAGCAATTAAAAGAGTTATTATATAAAGTTTTCATTCGACCTAGCACATCACCATGGGGTGCTCTGGTCTTATTTATTAAAAAAAATATGGTTTAATAAGACTGTGCATTGATTATAGAGAATTGAATGACATCACTGTTAAGAATAAGTATCCTTTGCCTCATATCGATGATTTGTTTGATCAGCTCCGGGGAGCTTAGTATTTTTCGAAGATTTATTTGAGGTCTAAGTACCATCAGTTGAAAGTAAAGTAAGAAGACATTTCGAAGACCGTGTTTCGTACTAGATATGGCCATTATAAATTATTGGTTATGCTTTTTGGGTTAACCAATGCACCTGCTGTATTCATGGATCTTATGAATAGAATTTTCCATGAGTTCCTGGATAAGTTTCTGGTTGTGTTCATTAAAGATATTTTGGTTTTTTCTAAAAGTAAAGAGGAGCATGAAAGTAATTTAATGGTTGTATTTCATACCTTAAAAGAAAAAAAAATTGTGTGGGAAATTCAGAAAATGTGAGTTTTGGTTACAACAAATTTCATTCATGGGTCACATTATTTCAAAAAATGGCATAACTGTTGATCCTGCTAAAACAAAAGTTGTTGAATAATGGACAAGACCTACAAATATAACCGAGATTCATAGTTTTCTTGGTTTTTCAAGTTATTACTGAAGGTTTGTTAAAAAAATTCAATGTTATCTAGTCCAATGACTAAGTTAACTTGAAAAGGTGTTAAGTTCTTCTAGATAAAAGAATGTGATGATTGTTTTTAAGAATTGAAAAGAAGATTGGTGAATGCTCTAGTTTTGGAACTACCTTCAAGAAATGGTGAGTTTGTTATCTACAGTTATGATTCATTGAAAAAACTTAGATGTGTCCTTATGCAGAATGATCAGGTAATTTCTTATTCTTCACGTCAGTTGAAACCTCATGAGTTAAATTACCCTAAACATTATTTGGAATAAGATGTTGTTGTTTTTTCTTTAAAAATTTGGAGGCATCATTTGTATGTATTGAAATGTGAAATATATACTAACCACAAAATTTTGAAGTATATATTCACTCAAAAAGAATTAAACATGAGATAGGGGAGATGGTTGAAATTAATCAAGGATTATGATTGCACGATCCATTACCATCCAGGAAAGGAAAATAAAGTGGCTTATGCTTTGAGTTGAAAAAGTAATGTTCTACTAACCATGCTATGTTTGGAATGAGATCCTTTGGTTTTTGATTTCATGAACTTTGGAATATAAGTTGTTGGGGTAGGAAATTCTTCTATTTTGTTTCAGGTGTTAGTGGAATCATCTCTCTCAGAGAGAATTAAGCGAGTGTAGAAAGAAGACAGTGAGTTACAGAAAAATGTAGATTTGGTTCAGAAGGGTAAGTTTCCTGAATTTAACATTGATAATGATTGTTTTTTTAGGTTTAGGAAAATATTATGTGTGCCTTGTGATTCACAGTTGAAGAATGAGTTGTTATGTGAAGCTCATAGTTCCCCGTTTTCAGTTCATCCTGGAAGTACTAAGATGTACCGAGATCTTCAGAAGTATTACTGGTGGGATGGAATGAAAAGAGATATTTATGATATTATAGTGAAGTGTTTGACTTGTCAGCAGGTTAAAGAAGAGCAGTAGTTACCAAAAGGGATGCTTCCGTCTTTACCGATTCCAGAGTTGAAATGGGAAAATATATCCATGGACTTCATTGTGGGATTATAAAATATATCTAGAGGTAACAATGAAATCTGGGTTATTGTAGATCGATTGACTAAATCTGCTCATTTCCTTCATATTATAGATACTTTTTCTCTAGATCAACTTCCTCGGTTGTATGAAAATGATATAGTTAGGTTTCATGGTGTTCCTCTCTCCATTGTTTCTGATCGTGATCCCAGGTTTACTTCTAACTTTTGGAAAGGCCTTCAGAAGTCGTTGGGTACTAAATTAAATTTTAGTACAGCTTTTCATCCTCAATCAGATGCGCAGTCAGAACGAACAATTAAAACCTTGGAGGATATGCTATGATCTTGTTCACTGGATTACCAGGGAAGTTGAGACCAACATATTTCTTTGGTTGAAATTTCATATAATAACAGTTTTCATTCCAATATACAGATGGCTCCATTTGAGGCATTATATGGAAAGCGTTGTCGAAATCCATCTTTTTGGGATGAAGTTGGTGAAAGAAAGATGATGGGGCCAGAATTGGTAGAAGAGATGGTAGAAAAAGTTTAGTTGATTTAGAAGAACCTGAGAATAGCTCAGAGCAAGTAGAAAATCTGTACAGATAACCAGAGGAAGGATCTATCTTTTGAGGTAGGTGATCATGTCTTTCTCAAAGTTTCTCCATGGAAAAGTGTTATGCATTTTGGTAAGAAGGGAAAGTTGAGTCCGAGGTTCATTGGACCTTATAAAATCTTCGATAAAGTTAGATCAGTTGCATATAGAGTGGCTTTACCCCCATGTTTATCTTAGGTACACAATGTTTTTCATGTTTCATTGTTGAGAAAGTATATGTCAGATCCATATCATGTTTTAAGCCCAGAGGTAGTTCAGTAGGAATAAAATATCTTCTATGAGGAACAACCAGTCCAGATTCATGACCATAGAGAGAAATTGTTGCGGAATAAGGTAATTTTTTAGGTAAAGGTTTTGTGGAAAACCCATATGGTTGAAGAGGCGACGTGGGAATCTGAAAATGCTATGAGGGATAAATACCCCCACTTATTTGATAATTGAATAAAAATTGCGAGAACGCAATTCCCAAAAGTAGGGAAGGATGTAACATCCCAAGTAAATAAATAATAATACATTTGAATGTTTATTAATATTTGTGAATTAAATATTAATTTTACATTAAAGGGGATGTTATGTTTGATAGCGTACCCAATACGCAACAGTGGGTTTCTTTGAAATCTTACATTGCACACCAACAATATAATATTATTATTTTAAATGGTAGTTAATGCCTAGCCATTATATTAGTGGGAATGAATATAACTAACTAAAATATGATTATACATGTTTTTTAAATGTTTTTAAATTTATCTAATAAAATTTAGAGGCTTAAAATGTGAATTAATCTCAGCATAAATACTCTAATATTCTTTAAAAGGTCGATTTACCGCCTTTTGATGGTAAACCCTCTTTAAATATAGTTTTGGTCATTTTTATATGTTCTATTTGACAAAATAAAATTCTTATTTAGATTTGGGACATCAAAATTTACTTAGGGTAAATTTTTGGTATTTTTTAGATAAAGTTCATTTTTTAATGAATAGTGAAAAATATTGTATTTTAATTCAAATGTGACTTTTAATATAATTTATTTGTATGGATAGATTATATTTTTAATTGGTTATAAAGTGTAATTATAATATATTTTTACTATTTAATCAAATTTTGGACATTTTAATTAATTTCACTTTGGAATTGGACATAAATAAGTGTCAATCTTTTGATAGTTATTATTTCTTAAAAACATGATTTTTGTTTTGACAGCGGGAATTAATTTTAAATTAATTTCTGCCAGTTATGTGTTTTAAATTTAGAAAAATGGATTAAATATTTGGAATTATTAGTTCCGAATTGTGTAAATAGGTAACTTTTATTTTTATACATTTTAAATATTTACTTCGGTAAATATTTTATTTACCATGATTAAAAGGTAAATATAATAAATAAGGGTAAAATATAATATTATAATAATATTAAATTACCCTAACATGTGTACTAATACTATTGGTTGATACATATCCGACCATAGGCACCCTTGGGTCAAATTTGGGACCCCATGGAGCCACATGGTAGTAATAATGACACTTTATATTGATTAATTTAATGTAAAGACAAAAATTACATAAACAAATATCTTTTAGTAAATCAATTTTTACATGGGTTTATATAAGTTATATTTTATAATATAAATATTATTTGGAAATATAAAAATATTTACTATATCATGGAATTTTTTTATAATTTTTGGACATCAAATAAATTAAATTATTTATGAAACAATAATGATGCAATATTTACCTCATTAATAATGGATTTAAATAAATAAGACTATAAATATTAAAATAATATCCAAAACCTATCCAATTATTATTTTATGATTTCATTTCGACCATGATTCATCTTAAATTTGACTTTAACGATTATTTGATCTTTTGAAACTGAATATGAGTTTATAATAAAATAATTGTTTCAAACTTTCCTATAGAGCCCCTCCTCTCCCTTACAAAAATCCCTCACTTCCAACACATTTATCACAATTCTCAAGACTTTGTATCATACAACCTCTAATACAATAAGCTCCCAAGATCCCTATATTCATCCTAGAATCCTTACCTTAGGCATAAAGCACTTAAAGAAACCCTTTTTGTTCAAACCAAAGGGAGTTACCCGATTTAAAGATAACGTCTTCTCTTAAGTTATTTTGTTTTATTTTACTTCTCCAACCCCCTAAACTCTTTTTATTACTTTATTTTATAAAAATACAAGTATCATCAATATACTAGTATGTTTTTATGATAATTATTAGAACTAAACTTCCACACACCTCCATCTAATGGGTAAAGAACATAATGTTTCTGTGGATGGAAAACTAATGCCTCATGAAACGATGATTGTTAAATTAACTCCTACCGCCTCTCATGTTGGCCATTATGATGGAACTATATTTATATATTATATTTATTATATTTACTTTTTCTTTATGATTCTGTATTTTTTATTTATATGATACCTTTATGGTTTCCATAATGGGTAAACGTGATAATTTCATTTTAGGAAGTGCGGACTACCCCCCCCCCCCCAAAGTGATATGACTCATTAATTCCATATTTGGAACATATAAAGGATAGATTTAATGGTATTATATATCATATTATACTTTAATTATAATATAACTAGGTATCATTGTGTTTTAATTCCATTAAAGTATGAAATAGAAATGAAAGTAGCGTTCATGTGTACGTACGACAAACCGTTTCCAAGAATGGTGCATTTCATTTCTTATCTCAAAATGTTATGTACTATTATAAATACATATATGTACTATATATATATGATGTATATGATATCTAAATCATGAATATCATTCTGGAGAAAATGGATTGTTGACAACATGGACAACTTGTAATTATAAGGTGTTCATTTTTACTCAAGTACCAAATATCGACGAAATAACTGTTAAATAACTTAAATAATTACATAATGTTTATAACATGGTAATAAGTGATATAAAAGTAACATTAAACTTGAAAAAATTTCTTAATCAAGTAGAAATTAACTTTAGTTTATTATTCATTAGATTAAAGAATGATTGAGTCAAGTCGGACACGGGGTAAGGGACTTCATCTCAATCCCCTTTAATTGAGGAATATTTTGTTTTATTCTCAACTTTCTTTTATACGGTGTATAAATTCCTTTGACTTTTCATTTAATTCAAAGGGAATATTTTTCTATTATGTGTTTTACTAAATGAGAAAAAAAAATGTTTCTTTTTAATATAAGCGGTGACAACGACCTTTTCCGCCGCCACGAGTATTATTTGATCTTTGGATTCCATAACAAGCCAAAATGTTTTTTAAAGGAAAATAAATACCATATACTCTTTTATGTATTTTGGTATTTAATATGGTTTTGATAATGGATTTGTTATTTCAATATATT
Source organism: Viscum album (assembly GCA_963277665.1). Lineage (NCBI taxonomy): Eukaryota > Viridiplantae > Streptophyta > Magnoliopsida > Santalales > Viscaceae > Viscum > Viscum album. The sequence goes on from OY728141.1 coordinate 779,102,641, forward strand.
TAAATGATATATTTTGATTAGAATGTGGAAATGTTATCTTTCTTTTATGTTTATTTTATGTGTTATGAATATGTTATTGTTCTTGTGCATTGTTTACGTATACGGGTGGTTCCGTGATAAACCTAGGGCGGGTGAACCCAATATAGATCTCCAATGCATTGGGTAACATGACAGAGGTAAACATGAATGTTTCTCCTAAGAGATTTAGGGAATATACTGTGATGGGTATTCCAAATGTAACTCCCTATGTAGCTGTGATAGCTACAATGTAAGTATGATATGGATGCCACAAGTTACCATTATGATTTATGTTTTATATGTGTTATTCATAAATATTATGATTTCATAAGGTATGTTAAATAGCTTATGTTATATATGTAATGATGAACTAATGTTTTCATTCTTTTGTTATAACCCTTACTGATCTTTTTAAGTTCATCCCATGTTTTGAAATTTTCTTCACTGGACTTAAAGTTGAATAGGATCAAGGATGGGATCAAGGAAAAGTCATGTTGTCTAAAACATAGAACTAGACATGTCTCTTTTTTTTCAAGAGTTTTTATTTTGTGGAAAAAATGGAAACTGAGTAGAAGTGTCTACTTTGTAATATTTTGAGATGTAATAGTAATGTCCTAATTCTATAAAACTATAAACGTAAAAAGATCCTCAATTTTAATTATTCATTTAATTCAATATTATGTTATGTTTTATGGTCGGGTATTTATAATAATAATGTAATTAAATACCCTTAAGATATTTTAATTTATTTGTATAATGATATATAATTTGAATGTTACTATGTTGCTTCATCTAAACTATGTCTGTTTGTAATGGTTTTATATAAAAGAAATAGGGAAGCTAAAGTAAAAAGAACCAAGAGGAAAATATCCTTCCAAATCAACAACTTAGAATGGTTGGAATTGTAATTGAGTGGTTTTTTCTATGATGTATCAGTTTAAACAGACTATAAGTGGTGTTTGTATCCATTCTAGAGAGAAACTAGATATACTATAGAGGAAAATGTAGATAATAGAGAATTTTATGAGATATCACCCACCAGCAATCGATGGATATTCTGACTCAGTGATAGATGAGGGATGGATTAAATATATGTAAAATATATTCAAATTCAAGTGTTATTCAGATCATCAAAAGGTAACTCTTTCTATTTACAATTTTGAAGGTGAATCTGGTCAGTGGTGGTCAATGCTAAAGAAGACTAGTGAAAGAGATGATATTAATGCCATGGAATGGGATATATTTAAGAATATTTTCCATGAGAAGTATTTTATTAAGGTTTTTTGATTTAAATGAAAAAAATAATAATTTTTGGAATTGAGTTAGAAGGAGGAACATTTAATTTCCACTTATGAAACAAACTTCACCCAATTGGAATGGTAGCACCAAATTGTATTTGGGATCTTGATATAAAATTAATCTCTGTTAATCTGGATTAAATCCAAGAAACTGAAGATATTTGGCCTCTCAATAATTTAATATTTATTAGAAAACTGTTCACTATGTTGAGAAGGTAGAAATGGAGTTTTCTAGTGACCATGTATTTCATGAAAATGACGATAAAAATTGTTCCAGGAAGAAAGAAAATGGTAATAATACATCAAAAAAATCTTAAGGTCAAAATAATATTTCTAGTTTGTGATAGGTGTGGTAAAAATAACCTTGGGGAATATCTTATTAAATATGGTCATTTTATATGATGTGGTAAGTTTGGGAATGTGGTTTATGAAAAAGATATTGGTAGTGGTAAGTCCAATTCTGATAAGAAGGCAGTGAGGTGTTTTAAATGTAATGTTATGGGTCATTATGTGGATGTGTATCCAAATAAGATCATGAATGATAAAAGGTAGCAAGACTATAAGTATAATGGTGTGGTGAAATACTTTTCAACTACTTTAGTAGATGTTAGTACATATAATGAAGTGATAATAGGATCATTACTTGTTTATTCATATTATGATAATGTCTTGTTTGATTCTGGGTTTACACATTCTTTTATTTCTGAGAAATTTTCTCGTAAAATAAAACTTTTACCTCAAAAAATGAAGTTATATATTTTTTTAAAAACCCATGGAGTAGTAGTAAGAAAAAAATAATTTATAAATATCTTTCTTTTATCATTTTTGGAATAGTTTTATCTAAAATCCTTTTTGTATTTCTTATTGTATAATTTGATGTTATTTTGGGTAGGGATTGGATTTTAGTTTATCATGTTATGATAGATTTTAGATCCAAAGAAGTTATTTTCTAAAATGATTTTCTATTTTTATATAATAATAAATTAATAACATCTATAACATATCAAGAAGAAGAGAAAATAATAATATATAGAAATACATTTTACCTTGCTCAGGTAGTTGAAAACAAGGGAATTGTTCAGATTAATGATATCTGGTAGTAAAAGGATATCTGGATGTTTTTACTTATGAGTTACCTGGTATTATACCTAATCAATAAGTTGAGTTTACTATTTAATTAGTGACTTATGTTAATATAATTTCAAAATAACTTTATCTAATAGCTTGTGTAGAACTTCTATAATTGAAAAATAATTTGTATGAGTTTCTTGATAAAGGTTTTCATTATCCAGGCACTTCACCATGGGGTGATCCTATTTTATTTTCTAAATATAAATATGGCTCTATAAGTATTTTCATTGATTATGGATCATTAAATAACATTAATATTAAGAATAATTATATTTTACCTTATATTGATGAATTTTTTTATCAGCTCTAGGGAGCTTGATATTTTTTGAAGGTTGATCTCATGTCCAAGTACCATCAGCTAAAGGTCAAGGTGAATGAGATCTCTAAGAGAATAATTTATACAAGTTATGGAAATTATGAGTTTTTGGTTATTCCTTTTGGTTTGATGAATACACTATTTTTATTCAGGGATCTTATGGATAGAGTTTTCTATGAATATTTACATAAGTTTGTGGTTGTGTTTATTGATGGTATTTTGTTTTATTCTAAAAGTTATGAGGATCTTGAAAACATATAAGGATTTTTTTTCAAACCCTAAAAGAAAATAAGTTATATGTAAAATTTATTAAATGAGATTTTTGGTCAAATAATATTTCATTCCTTTGATATATTGTAAATAAAGATGGAATAACTATTGATCTCACTAAAACTAAAGTGGTTGATGAATGGATAAGTCTTAAAAATGTGACTAAGATTCATATTTTTCTTAGATTAATAGGCTATTACTAACAGATTGTTGAAAACGTTTCATGGTTATATATCCCACTAAAAAAGTTAACATGAAAGGGAATTAGTTTTATCTCGATAAAGGAATGTAATGAATGTTTCTAGGAATTGAAAAAAAGATTTGTGAATACTCCATGTTTGGCCCTGCTATCTATAAATAGTGACTTTTTTATCTACAAAAAATTATTAATTTAAGGGAATGGGTTATATTTTAATTCCATAATTATTGGGTAAATTTTTGTTCTTCACATAAATTAAAACATCATGAGAAAAAAATATATTACACATGACCTTGAACTAGTGGTCATAGTGTTTATATTGAAAATTTAGAGACGTCATTTATATTGAGTAAAGTGTGAAATATATATTGATCATAATTACTTGAAGTATATATTTACACAGAAAGAGTTGAAAATGATACAAATTAGATTACTGGAATTTCTAATGGATTATAATTACACAAATCATTATCATCCAGGTAAAGAAAACAAACTAATTGATTCTTTGAGTTAGAAAATTAATGCTACATTAACTATGATACATCTAGAACATGATCTTTTAGTTAATTATTTGATTAATATTGGATTCAAAATGGTGCCTGTAATAACACCCTATAATTTTTTCTAGGTAATATTAACCATGATTATAAGAAATATAGTGTTTTATAGGAAAAGGTAGGATTTATTAAGAAAGGTAATTTTCCTAAATTTAATATTGTCAAAGAAGGTGTTTTTAGATTCATAAAAAGGTTATTTATTTTATGTAACCACCAATTTAATAAATAACTACTTATTTAGGCTCATAGATCTATATTTTTTATTCATTTTGGAGGCACAAAAATGTCTAGATTCCTTTGTGTACATTTATAGTGGAAAGGAATGAATAAATATATTTCTGATTTTACTATGAAATGTTTGACTTATCAATAGGTCAAAGTTGAAGTAAAATTACTGAAGGTGATACTTCATCCTTTTCTAGTTCCATAATGGAAATGGGAGAATATATCCATGTATTTCATGGTTGGATTACCAAATACATCTAGTGTTAATAATGTGATATGGGTTAGTTTTGATCGATTAACTAGATATACACATTTTATTCCAATTTGAGTTAATATGTATTATGATAAAATTTCTAGAATTTATGTTAAAGGGATAATTAGCTTACATGAATTCCATCACTTCATTTTATTTGACCATGATCCTAGGTTTACCAAAAAAATTTAGAAAAGCCTTTAGAATCCATTGGGTGGTGAATTAAATTTTAGTGAAACCTTTTATCCTAAATTCAATGGATAGTTAGAGAGAATGAATTGGAATTTGGAATATATTATTTGATCTTGTTCGGTAGATTTTCAAAAAAAATGGGATTAATATATGAATTTGATTAATATTTCTTATAATAACAGTTTTATTTTAGTATATGAATGGAACATATTTAGTCATTATATAGAAAGTGGTTTCAGACTATAGATTGTTCAAATAAATTTGGGGAAATAAATATATTTTTAATAGAATTGGTAAAAGAAATAGTTAAGATGGTGAATAATATTAAATGAAACAAGAGGACATCTCAGATTAGGCAGAAAATTTATATAGATAATCGGAGGAAAGATATTTATTTTGAGGCAGGTGATCATGTTTTTTTAAAGTATCTCCATGGAAAAGTGTTATGTGTTTTGGTAAAAAGGGAAGATAAGTATGTGGTTTATTGGACCTTGTGAAATACTAGATAAATTTGGATTACTTTATTATATGTTGTCCTTTTATATGATTTTATCTCAGTTATATTATGTAATTAATTTTTTTTGTTAAGAAAATATGTGTTGGATGCATCTCATATTTTGAGACCTGAAGTACTTTTATAGGAAGAAAACCTTTTTTATGAAGAACAACGAGTAAAAAATTCTTGAAGAAAGAGAGAAAGTGTTATATTATGAAGTGATTTACTGGGTATTTTTTTTTGGAAAACCAAAATGATTGAAGAAGAAATATGGTAATTAGAAAATGCTATTATGGAAAAATATCCCCACTTATTTAAGTGAATAATAAAATTATAAGGATATAATTTCCAAAAGGGGGAAGAAAGTAACAACCTAGGTAATTTTACGATAATTATTTTTCATGCCATATTAATAATAAATAATTAGATTTTATATATTTAAATTCATTATAATAATATTAAGTAATTTTTTATACAAAATAAAAACACTTTATTTATAACCAAATTGGGTTTTCATGCATCATATAGTTTTATTTAAAAGACTAATTTTCAAATTATATTATTTTAATTTGAAAAAAAATAACTTCATTTTTGAATTCATAATGTAAAAAATATCTTAGGATTAATTTTTGATAATTTTCTGAAAGGTTTGTTTTTAGTGAATAGTGAAAAATACTTATTTTTATTGAAAATTGTCTTTTTGTTTTAAGAATTTATAAAGTTACATTGTATTTTAAAATGGTTTAAAATAAAAATTATTTAAATTATATTAATAATAATATAATTATGTTATTTTAAATTAATTTTATATTTTAACTCAGTATAAAAACATTTTTATACTTAAAAAGACATTTTTTTACAAAACTGTTTTTCATCGTGTTTTTTAGGTTTAATTTTAAATTAATCTATTCTACTTTTTAAATTGAATTTAATAAATTAGATTAAATATTTTAAATCATCATGATTAATATTAATTAATAATTACATATAAAAAAAATTTCATAATGAATTATAATGATATTAAAAACCTTTTACCATGGATAAGGTTAAAATAGGTTTACTGAGGGTTAAACTTAAGTGATAAGGGTTGAAATTACCTAGAAACTTGTATGAATTCTATTTTATGGAAATATTTAGACCATGTATAATATAATATTCATAAATGGTCTATTTTGGAGCCATTTTTCTTAAGTAATACATTAATATAGTTTATTGTTTTTAAAAAATCTAAGTGTGTCTTTTCCTACACTTATAAAAGGAAACCCCATCTCCTCTCATGTCCACACTTCAAAAGCCTTTTGGTTTATCCAAACCCTACCCAAATACATTCTTAACCAACCCCATACCCCCCCCCCCACAAATACAAACACACTTTATAGAGGGAATGGTTATAATAAAACCAACCTATGAAGTATTTAGGTATAAACTGAAAAGAGGTTTTCTACAGAAGAGGTATCGTTCTTAACCGATAATTTTCAGTTTATTTATTCTTATACACCCATAAAATACTCTTAAATAACATATGAAATAATATAACCAATATATTTCATATAATAATATTTTTTATGTTAATTTAATAACCTATATGCATCTCCCTCCTCCATCAAATGGGAAATGAAACCATCATTTGTGTGTATGGTGGACTACCACCTCAGTAATTCATGTAATTTATTTTCCATAACCTCCTCTTAGGGGTGGTTATTACCTCCACGAAGGTATGTGATTCATTTTTCATGACCACATCACATAGATACTATGTATAAGTGTATTTAAATAAATAATATTATATTTATTATATAATCATAATTATGGAAAGATAAAATGATATTTACCTTCTTTCTCTAATTCTCTTTGAAAAATGAAAATGTTACTCATGTATATGTATGTCCTACCATCTTCATGATTGTAATGTAATTTATTTTTCATAACCATAATTCATGGTTAGTATTTATAAGTAAAATTAATGTATAAATATAATAATTATTTCATTATTATTATTCTGTATATGATGTAATAATTACCTCTTTGACCATATTCAACTTACCAAAGCGATTTTGGTCATATTATCTGAATATCATCACAACATCCGACGTGAGATTAATTGATTAAGTAATTGTATATAACATGTTAATAAATAAAATAAAAGGAATAATAAACTTAAAAAAATGTTCTTAAGAAATTAACATAATTAACATAATTTTATTATTCGAGAAGATAAAGAACATATGTGACGAGTCGTACTTGAGGTAAGGGACATTTTACCTTAAAAACCTCATTTTAAATATTTTAAAGATTTATTTTCTCAATATTTGTATTCCATGTATATATTCTTAAAATAATTTTATATATGTATTTATATTGAAATAAATGAATTATAAAGTTTATTTTATGTCACTTTTGACTTTCTTTTAAAGGTCTTAAAAAAGAATCTTTTTGACATATTTTATATAGAATGTTTTGATGAAAAGGAAAAAGTAATTTTCTATTTTAACATAAACTACATCAATGTTTCTTATCAATATTATAAAAATTATTTGATGTTTTGATTCCTTTAATATATTTAATTTTTTCTTCAAAGAACCCTTTTACCTTTATTATGGGTATTTTAAAAAGGGTTTTAATTTGAATGGATATTTCATTATCTGAAAATGTTTTCTTTGGGATGAAAGGAATATTTTTATGAGTATGAAAATATAAATGAAAGAATTCATTTATTATGATTATTATATTGGTTTTTGGAATTTTTTATGATGATGGGCCAACCTGATATTTCTCATGATGATGGTTGATCCCAATATAGATCATGATGATAGGTGATCCTGATATAGCTCTCCAATGCATTGGGTAAATGGATGGATTTCACTAGTTATATTTATCTTAATAAATTATTGGAATTTTAAGAATTGGTTATTCCATTTTTAAGACTTATTTTAAGAGTGCTATTAAATTTTTTCCCAAGTTACCTCCATGATTAATCGATACTTACTATGGGTTTTCATGAAAATCTTATGATTTCACATCGTAAGCTAATGATATTAAGTTTAAAGAAAAGTTTATACTACTTCTCAAACGTTAAATAAATAACTTTTAATTATATTTTCATGATTTAAAAGAAATATTTATGAGTTTTATTTTATTTAATGTTTTTTTATTTTTTTGAAAATATTTGGGCAGAGAAGTTGATTTCTTGGGTAAGAAAATTTTTATTTTGAGCCCAAAGTTTATTTTGAAAATTGAAAAAATTTAAGAGTATTTATGGAATAACAGGTTTATATATTTCTTTTTATATATCTCTTACTTATATTTTTTCTCATATATAACTCCCAAATATTTTAATATATATTTCTATTTAAAAAAATGTTTTCTATAGCTTGTTATACAGGAAACCCTAAGTCTAAATGAACCTTAATATAGTACACCATTATAACCTAGATGTTAATTTGGTGGGTATTAATAGTATTAACTAAATAATGAAAAAAATATGTGTATAAAAATTCAAAAAATATCAATAGATTATAAATGAAAATAAAAAACATTTAAAAGTAAAAGATATGTTTTTTTGAAAAATAGTTTTTATATGCACAATGTTTTTTGTCTTAATAATTTAAAAATATCGCTATTGGAGAATAATTTAAAAGAAATTTTTATGTTATATATTCAATAAAATGTTTAAACATTCATCTAATGTTTTTTTGAGGCATGAAATGGGAATAAATCCAGTTTTATGCTTAAATGTATTTTTTTAACATTTTTCATTAAGTTTTGAGCACTTATTGTAAAATTAGTTTTTGCCACTTATAGGTATTGAATTTCATAAAATTTATTAATTATTTGTAATAACTATGTTCAAATTTTTTAAATATTTTTCTTTTATTTTTAGTCATTATGAATAGTAACTCTGGTAAAATTTATCACCACAATAAATGGTAAATTAGGTTAATCAAGGCTAAAACTAAGTGTTAAGGTAGCCATTTTCCATAAAAATCACTATTGGATTAATTTAATTCTATCCTTATAACTATAGACTATAAATTTAATTATTTAAGGGATAGTTTTCCATGAAAATTTCCTATATAATATTTAAATCAATGAAAAATACAAAATGTCACTCTCTTACTTTCAAATAGCTCTTATTTGTTCACATAGGGAAAAAAGAAAGTGGTGAAAGAATATATATTTTCTTTTTGAGAATAATAAAATTATTTTCATGATTGTAATTTATTTTTAATTTTTAGTTATTTTATAATTGCCTTAAATTATTACGCAATGCTAACATGATATTTATTCAATTAATGGGAAAATAAAATAAATAATTTTAAAAATATTAAAATTAATACAATTTGGGTGAGTTATTGTGATCCATGAATTTTTTAGATACATATAACATATTATGGATATTTGAAATTTTTTTATTCAAATTAAAACTTTCTCCTGTTGTATTTGAAGTCAAATTAAATGAATAGTGTCAAAAATGAAAATAAGGATATTTTATGAAAATAATATTTTATTAAATTAATTAAAAATATTAAAAATATTAAAGGGTATAAGAGTGATGATATATGGTCTAAATTTTCATCCCTTGTCCATTTATGAGTCAATTTTCACCTTATAAGTAAAATCATAACCCCTTAAGAGTGAACAAATCGTTACTGCGGTTAAGGTTAAAATCGGTTAACTAAGGGGTTAAACCAAAAGATATGGTTCAAAATACCACTTAAAACAATCCAATTTATATTTTTTATGATATTTAAACCATATATAACCTTATATTTGAATATATGTCCATTTGGAATCATTTTTCTTGAGAAGGAATTACTTATATTTTAATATTTTTAATAATTCCAAGTGTGTCCTTTCCCCCCATATAAATGTACACCCCTTCCTTCACTTATTTTCACCACTTTTACAAACTTTCTTGACTAATAAATACCAATTTCATTTATAAAAATCCTTATACATATTTTATAGTTACTTCTCTCTTAAAAATACCATCCCTATGTTCCTTAAGAAACGATCTAAATGAGATCTTCTTAAGAATAGGTTATCATCTTACCCGACCTCTTTCAATTTATTTCTTCTTATAACTTCTCTAAATATAGTTTATTTATCATAAAATAATAAATTAAATATCATAAATATTCTTAATTTTATTATTATTATTAAACCACAATTATCCTTCCTCTTTTCCATCAAATGGAAATTAAAAGTATCACTCTTGTGTACGCACGACTTGTCGTCTCCATGTAGCGATACAAATCATTTTTCATCACCATATTTTTGGGATGGTTATTATGATAGTTTTAACATTTATATATGATATTTATGATATAGTTATGCTCCTATAATTATAATATCATATCTACCTTATTAACTTCCAATCTTTTGGAAAACGATAACTTCACTCATGCGTACGTGGGGACTACCACCTCCACAAAGCGATGTGATCCATTTTTTGTTTCAGTTTTATATGGATGGTAATAAGGAAATATTTAATGAATATATATGATTTATATTTTATAATAATATTTCTATAAATTGGAATTATTATTTTCCTTTCTTTCATTCCATTCGTTGAAAAGTGAAAACAATGTTTATGCGTACGTACGGCATATCATCTACATGAATGGTATAATTCATTTTCTATATATATATTTTATGGATTAATATAAATATATATATAATGAATATATATTATATTTACATCATGGTTAAAATTATTCAAATTATTTAACCATGATAAAATTAAAAGGTTCAAAACTATAAAACCAAAACATACAAAAAAAACAAAGCGATTATTACCAGGAATAGTGATTTTAACAAAGAATTGTTAATAAAAAGGTGATAAAAGATTATAAGTAAATAATATATAGTATGATATATATAATTATTATTCGTGAATATATGTATAATAAATATATATTTATTATTCATGATATTCGGACACAAATGAATGATGTCGGGCCTGAGGTAAGGGCTTATTTCATAATCTCATCATTTTTCAGGATTGTTTATGTTTAAGTCTCCATTGGGGGAATTATTTGATATTTATATCTTAAAAAATATTTGTTTTTCTCCCATGCTTTCTTTTTAAAATTATAAGCATTCCTTTCATTTCCTCTCTTTAATTACTCAATATACTAAAATAATATTTTTAAGGAAAATAATCATTCTTTTTATACTCAGTTGGAAATATTTATCTGCCACGTAAATATTTTATTTAAAGTTTCTAAAATCATGTTTTTAATATTATATAATTATTTATTAAAGGAATTTTACAGATGTTTTACTATTTAAAAATGTTTTAAATAGAATCTTCTTTTTTTTCGAATGAGGTACTTTTGACCTTTTACATTAGTGTGAAAGGAATACTTTTTTAACTTATATAGAAAGAAAAAAATTTACCACCTTCATGACTACTCTTTACATTGAATCTTAATTTAAAATTTATAAGGTTAATTTCAAATAAAATTTTCCCTTAATATTTGGGAAATTTATATATTTTAAATAAGTGTTTCGAAGTGAAAAAATGTAATTTTTTATGAAATTTTCCAGTGATATTTTGAAAGTATTTTCGTCTATGTAAACAAAATCTATTGGATCATATGATTTAATTATGTTATAATCTTATGATATCATACAATATATTTATTTTTATGGTTTATGATCTGATTGACTGGGAAAATTATTGATATTCTATATGCTAGTTCTTCTAATACGAATAGTTATTTTTAAGGCGTATTGATTAAATTATATTGTCTATTCATATAATGAATGCATTAGACTTATTAAGTGATGGGTATAGATTAGAATTAAATATCCCCATGATTTATTAGTGGGTATCATGAGACAAAAAAAGATTGGGTATTTTTCTGAGGTCATACTCATTTATCTTGATGTCTTGGAACGAGGCCTTAATGTTATTTTTAAATGTCTTAGAACAAGTCCACAATGGTAAGTTTCTAATGTCCATAATTATGAATTCTTTCATTATGAAATAGATTATTGATGTCCATTATTTTATTTGATTAGATTTTATATCCATTTATAAGTTTCAATCTCATGTGATTATTTATATGGAATTATTGATTGTCATTTATTACTTCCATATTATTCATGCCTTATTTAGATTTAGCTATATTGATTCCCTTACTGAGCATATGAGATCACCCCTTTCTTATGTTTCCTTTCCCTAGGATGTAAATAAATGTTTTTTTATTGATATTCAGTTATATTCTAGAGGGAATAAAGATGATCCCAAAGAAAATAAAATATTTTAATTTATGTTTTCAAATGTAAAGTTGGATTCAAGTATGTATCAAGTTTACTATGAAAACTAAACTATTTGGTACCTTGGGATGTGATTGCTTAAATTTATTACCAATGTAATAAAGTAACCACCATCTCTAGACTAATAGGGTTGTCTTATTTACAATTTGTATTAAGGAAATTTTAGTAGAAAACATGGGAACTAGATTTAGGAAAACATAGATTAGTGAGTTTAACCCCATGACAGACCTTGAGAATATTCCCAATGAAACCAAGCTTATGAATTTGAGATTGGTTTTACATAAACTTTCAACTTATGTTAAGTATTTCAATAGTTTTGAAATTATACATTATTATTCATAATGTTATGATCTAATATAGTGTGTTCCATTATTTATAAATGGTACCTAACAGAATGAATTGAAATAGTATCAATGTACATAATCCATGTAGGTATTTCCCTCATAGGAAATATAATGATGTTGGAGCTAAAAAAATTATAACTATATCAGAAAATATGGCTCAAGTTATGACCAATAACATTTACCATATGGATTATCCTATTGATCTATAATGTGGTGTAAAAATATTAGACTTATTAATGCTTCATCAACATCTATCATTCAATTGGATTAAAAATTCATTTGTAGCTGAGTAATGGATAAGTTCCTTAGTGAAGATATTTCTCACTTTGAGAATTAATTAATGGGAGAAGTTTGTCATGGAATTTTATCATATACTAGGGGATTTGGATAAATATTGGTCATTAATTCAAAACACTAATGAAGAGGAGGAAATTTCATGAATGGAATAGAAGGATTTTAAGGAACTTTTCTTGTAAATTTATTTTCTTCATGAAAAATGAAGGAAATGAAGAGAAAATTATTGAGTCTAATAAAAAAGGAAGAGGAAAATGTTTCTAAGTATGAATGTAACTTTACAATGTTATCAAGGCATGTTATGGACAATGTATGTAATCCAAATAGTAAGATTGATTAATTCTTTGATGGGTTAAATCCAATCCTTTTAAGGGAACTAGTCTCCCAAAAAATCATCATATGATGATATAGTATCATGTACTATAAAGATGTAGAATAAATTCTTCATGTCTTATGGATTCAAAGGAAAGAAAGATAATAACAGGATGGAAGAGTAAAAAAGGGATAAGGGGAAGAAGATAAAGAATAATTTTCCAACATGTGATTCTTTTGGAAGGAAACACATTGGTATATGACTAAAAGGAAAAGTTGTTTTCTTAAGGTGTGGAGAAAAAGATCATCATTATCATGAATGAAAGGGTAAGGGATAATCCCTCAAATAATAGTTAGTTAACTATAAGGAGATGGAGAACTATTCCTACCAATTCCCCAAACATCAAGGGAACTTTACATAAAATAAGCTAAGGGGAGAAGGTCGAGCTTATTTAATTTCTACCGCCAATATGGAATTTCAAGGAAACTTTGTGAAAGTTGTACTTATAATCCACTCCATAATTTAAAATGTTTTATTTGATTTTGGTTTTTCCCACTCTTTTATATATAAATAATTTTTTAAGGGTATCGTATCACCACCTCAATGATTAGATATTGAGTTGAAGGTGGAAACTCTTCATGGTATGATGACTGCATCTCAAGTTTATAACTCCTCTTTGACAACATTTTGTGGGTTGGTTCTTCCTGTGAATATTTTTATTATTCCTATAGTTTAATTTTATATAATTTTTTGGTATGGATTGGCTCTTTTAGTATAGATCCCATATCAATTGTCAAGTAAGGGAAGTTGTATTTGATATTCTGAATCAACCTTCAATCATATATCACTACAAGTAATAACCTAAACACCTAATGGAAATTACATACATCATATAGGTTTTTATACTTATTCATGAGGGATAGTTATCTCAAATGGTTTGGGAGAAACTCAATACCAAAAATGTGCCTATTTTTCAAGAATATACTGATGTGTTTCCTAAGGACTTAACTAGTCTTCCCCTAAATCATAAAGTTTAGTTCTCAATAGAACTCATACCTGGTTCTATACCTATTTCAAAGACTCTATTTAGAATTTCCTTGGTTGAGTTGTATGAATTGAAGAAACAAATCTAGGATAATATTGATAAGGGATTAATTAATCCAAGTGACTCTCCATGGGGTGTGTAATGAACTAAACTGAGTTACCCTCAAACTTGGCACCAAACCTATTCTTTCACATACCTGAAAGGAATTTCCAATCCCCACAGGCTGGCGACAAGCACCCGGGAATAGAAAAATAAACCAAAGTGAATGATTTTACCCAACATGAACAAACACGTGGAATATATATACACAGAGTAGGATGGAAAAGTGTAAATCTAATAAATATATGTCATAACTATAAGAAGACATCAAAAACAAAACAACCATAAAAGTATCCTAAAATCTACAAGAGACAAGTCCAACTATAAAGGACCAAAAGTCAACAACTACTCCATGTGATGTCATGGAAGAACTCCCACTATCTCACTACTAGTTACCTAACTCATTTGACACAAAACCCCACTGCCTCACTGTGGAGCCTTGCCTTTCCCTGAATTAGAATACATACATAGGCCTACACGCCACTAAAGGGGTGTGTGAGGTGTGAGATAACAAGATTAGTAGGATCCCACCTAGTTTTTCCATAATAAGTCTCTGTATAAAAATTCGTGTATGCTCATTTCAAATAAAACATGGCATAATAATAATTAAATCAGTTTTATAGAAAACATGGTAAACATTCCCCTTTTCATAGTTTTAAAAAAAATTAGGTATATCAATTTCAAATCACATTTTCCATATCATATTCCATAAGCATAAACATGCATATGAATTCTAAAACAACAAATCAAAGCAACACAAAATAGAAGCACATGTATTAATACCAAGGATCACTATAGGTCAGACTAGCAGACTACTCATACCACAATCAATCAAGTTCATAATTTGTTTCCTAGAACACAGGCCTATGAATTATAAGAATACCCCATGAGTAAACCCCTCCCCCCAAAAACGTCAATATCAGTCCCCTAGAACAATAGGCCTAGGAAATAGTGTAAATCCCGGTGATCAAACCTCCTGATAATCACAAAAATATGGAAGATGTCCTCAAGATGAACCTTCCACCTAATTACCTAAGGTAACCCATGTGATCTTTTTAACAATTCATTCCAATACTTTGAAAACCATTTCAAAAATCCATTTCAATACAATGACAATACCCCTTTTCATTCCAATTATCAAAACCAAGTAAAAACCATTTTTCTTTAAAAACTCTTTACAATGCATGCAAAACATCCATGCCTATTCAATGAATAAATCAGTTTATAAAATAGTAATAATAAGTTTCATCAACATAGGATAGATATGGAACCACCTACCTCGAAACTCAGGTCACACACGCCCATAATGGGATCCACCAACAAGGAAAACTCAACGACATCGACGATCACCCTAAAACCTAGTCTACACATCTTAGAATTGGTCCAATTGAGAAATAGGGTCAGTGAAGAAGAGGAAACACCATGTACCTCAAGAATAAACACCCATTTCACCACATATAACAAAGGAATGGCCTCCGAAATGAGATCACATAATGGATATGGAAGAAGAAAAGAAGAAACGCCATTTCAAACTAATGAATCTGATAACACAATGCAAAGGAACTACCATGATCAATGCAAACAAAGAAGTAGAAAGGTCACTCACCCGGAGAGACACACTACAACCTCAAAAAAGATTGAATGTTGAATATATCAATTGATAATGAATGGTGTCTCAAAAAAACACTAGAGAGGGACCCTCGTTTGAGATCAAAGGAGAACCAGTAGCCAAATGGGCACTCAAATCCCATACAATGCCCTAAAAATACCTACTCAAAATATTACATGGTGTTTAATACCTTTACATGTCATGAACTCCACAATTTCCAAATACGCCAAAAAAACTATCACCTCATATTAAAATATGATCTTTAATTATCTCACAACATGTAAAATCTCATCACATCATGTAACCTTTAATGGCATGAACCCTTCTCAGAGCCTATACCCAGCAACCATTACACATCATGTAACCTAGTTGCATGGTTTTTAAATCTCCTGTATCTTGAAGAAAATCCAAAAACCAACATATAAAACTCCAGGCCAAAAAAGGAACTCAGAGAGAGGGGAAAACATACCCATTCAAGGTAATGGGATGTTACAAACTCCCCACCATAGAGACTTTCCATCGCCAGGAAGTCATGAGGAAGATGAAACCCCTGGAAAAAATGAGGCCACTGCTCCCTCATCAAAAAATCACATTCCCAAGTCTCATGAGAATATTATTTTTGTTAAAATAAAACTTTGACCAACAAAATCAACTTCCCACACAATACTTTAACTTGAGAGTCAACAATCTCAACTAGTTTCTCCAAAACAAAAACATATGGCTCTAACTCAATTTCTCCCCAACATAGAACATGAGTGGGGTCAGGATGGTACTTCTTGAGTTGATATATTTGAAAAACATCATGATTTCATATCAAATGAACTAGAAATGCTAAATAATATTCAACCTTCTTGAGCCACTCAATGACCTCAAACGACCCAACATATCTCAAATCCAATTTTCCCTACTTTCCAAGATGACGGTGACCCGATCAAGGAGAAAATTTCAATAAAACTCAGTCACCAATAAAAAACTTAAAAGGGTGACATCGCCAATATTTATAAGATTTTATCAACTTTGGGCTGTAACCAGATGTCGATGTACATATTGAACCTTTTCTCACATCTCCTGGACCAAACATGGTCCAACCAAAGATACTTCACCCACCTCATCCCAACAAATAGGTGATCTACATGGGAAACCATAAAATGTATCAAAGGGATCCATTCTGATCAGTGAATGATAAATATTTTTGTAAAAAAACTCAAACAGTCCCATATGGATATCTCATGATCCACTGAAATCCAAGACATAGGCACAAAGTGTATCCTCTAGGATTTGGATAACTCACTCCATATGATCATATGTCTGTAGATGGTAAGTTTTTCTCAACTTGACCTGAGTTCCCATTTCCTCATAAAGACCCCTCTAGAACCTTGAGGTAAACCTAGTATCCCTATCCAAAATAGTTTCATAAGTACTATCATGTAACCTCACAATCTCTTACACATACTGCTTACCTAGATCTTCAACCTTAGTGGTAACCTTGATCAGAATGAAATGAGAATACTTCATCAATTGATCAAAAACTACCCAGATAGCATTCATCCCTTAGAGAGTATGTGGTAATCTAGTAAAAAAATCCATGGATACCTTGTCCCAGTTCCAAACTAGCATTATAATAGTTTGAAGTGAACCATAGGGGTTCAAGTGCTATGCCTTTATCCATCGGTAGGTGTAACAACAAGACACATAATTTATAATGTCACACTTCATACCTATCCACAAAAATTGTCGTTTCATTTCATAATAAATCTTTGTAGTGCCTGGATGAAAAACCCATGAAGATATGTGACAATTAAACAAGACTAAACTACTCACAAATGCTGGAAGGATAACCCACTTCCCAAAGAGAAGCATACCATTTAAAGAGACCATCCAAAAATGGTCTCCCCACAATAGAGGTTTTCTTTAATTTCACTAAAATTGTCATCCAGCTATTGACTCTACAAAATAGACTACCAGAGAGATGATGATAACTAAACACTAGTCACAACTATACCTGAAACATCCTCTTGAGAATTCAGAAGTAATTAAGGGAAAATCCCAATAAGGTTCCACTCATCCTTCAATTACTGAACAGCCTACGATGGTACTTTCTGGATAAGAGCATCTGCAATGACATTACCCTTTTCTGGGGTGTGGGATATATCAAATTCAAACATTTTAAGGTATTTTAACCATTTACTCTATCTAATATTCAAAACTTTCTAAGAAAATATATAACTCAAACTCTTATGATAAGAAAATACTATGAACCTTTCCCCAAAAAGATAGTGTCACCAACATTTAAGTTCATGAATAATTTTGAAAAGCTCTAAATCATGACTGAAACAATTATTATCATGTGTCCAAAGTTGATGATAGTCATAATCTACCACATGGTCATCCTGTATAAGCATGCATCCCAAACCAGTATGAGAAGAATCTCAAAACTCCACATACCCCTTACCGAACTCAGGTGATATTGGAATAAGATCTGATGTCATAAGTTGATTCATCTCATTAAAAGAAGACTAACACATAGAATCCCATGTGAATTTCACTACTTTTAGGGTGAGGGAGTTCAAAGGTGATTCCAGTTTAGAGAAATCCTTAACAAACCATTGGTAGTATCCAGTAATACCAAGTAAGCTCTATATCTCAAAGATATTATGTGGTTCCTTTCAGGACCAAACATCCTTCACCTTCTTAGGATCAAATGATAATCCTTGTTCATAAATCTTGTGCCCAAAGAACTTCACTTATTGAATCCATAAACTATATTTCAAAAGCTTTCAATATAAACAGTGACTTCTTAGAATTTCAAGAACCAAACTCAGATAGTGCTTGTGCTCACACTCATATTTCATATAAACTATAATATCATCCATGAACACTACCATAAAAGTGTCAAGATATTTATGTAATATATGATTCATCAAATCCATAAAAATTGTAGGAGCATTAGTCAGACCAAAAGGAATCACAATATATTTATAATGGACATACCTACTCCTAAAATATGTTTTTGATATATCAAACTCCTAAACATTGTGATGATGATAACCCAACCAAAGATCAATCTTTGAAAACCACTTTTCTCCATTTAACTGAGAAAAAAATCATCTACACAAGGTAAAGGATATTTGTTTTTAACACTTACTAGGTTTAACTTCTGATAGTTCACACATAACTAAAGTGAACCATCTAACTTTTTGGAAAAGAGCACAGGGGCTTCCCAAGGCAAAATACTAGGGATAACAAAATCTTTTTCTAATAGTCCATCCAACTAAATCTTAAGATCTTTCAACTTCGCTGGTTCCATATAATAACAAGGTACTGATATCGGTTGCATACCTCACACTAGGTCAATCATAAAATCTACCTATTTCTAGAGTAATACTTGATAAGTTGTTTAGAAAAACATAAAAAAAAGTTCTCAACAATAATGGAGAGATCAAAAATAGAAGAAATGCCATCAGGATCAATCACAATAGCATACAACAAACTCCTGAGCTTTGGGTGAGAAGGTCATTTACGACCAAACCTTGGGTCCCACTCCCCATGAAACACATGAGATCTCCCATCGGTAGTAAGAAATGAAACACACTAATGATAATAATAAAACTCTTCTCAATGAGAAACAATCAAATCCATATCGATGATGACGTCAAACAAATTCAGATCAAGAATGATAAAATCCTAGACCAACTTTGTATCAGCTATAGTTAATGAACAAGGACACTAAAACCTTTGCTATTTTCTATTACCAAGAGGCATTGCTAAATCCATTAAAAAATACATAAGTTCAATAGGAATTTTAATAATATAAACAAAATGTGCATATATAAATGGGAGAGAGGCACTAGTGTCAAATAAAGAAATTTTTATGGAAGATGCAATAAAGATACAACCTCTCACTATTATTAGACCTACATCAACCTCCACTGGGAACTCATATACTTCATGAAATTGCTTTACTCCTGAGGCATTTGGACAGAGCCCTTTAGTCCTTGAGGCATATGATTGCCCTGTAGTAGCCTTTAGAGCCAATGAACCCTGATCATAATGAGGAATATTCATAGACCGACAGAAGTGATGTAAGTAACCAATGCATCCATAGTTGTTGCGCATATTCGTGGATATAGGACAAGAACATATTGTGTCTCCAGCCTTTCCATGCTAATAGAAATTCATAGGCTCGTTTATTACTATAGAAGATGGTGTAGAGGAGGCTTGTTTCTGAGACCCACACCACTCCTATGATGATATTTCAACTTCCTATTCTTCCCATGTGCGCCACTGAAAATGCCACTGGATGGAAGAGAAGGGGGGGGAAATCCAACCTTGCCTACCATATTCATATATACCATCATAGATCTGTCTAAAATATCAACATAGTTATAAATATTTAATATAAGTACATGTTATCTGATATCCAGTCACAAACCCTGCAGGTACTTCTGAGCCTTCAGCTAATCATTCTTTACCACATCTAGAGAAAAATGGACAAGATCAGCAAATTTATTAGTGTATGTTGACATTGAATGTTCTCCCTACTATAAAGACAGGAACTCTAGAGACTTTTCTAACATTAGGTACTCTGTAAAAAACTTTTTTAGGAATAGGATTTTGAAAACCTTTCCATCCAAGTCCATGTGTCTATCTACATAGACTATGGAATCCCACCATCGCTTACTAGAACCCTCAAGCCTGAATGTCAAAGACTTCACCTTTATATTATTAGGTGTCACCATAAATTTGAATATTTTATAGATCCTATACAACCAGTCCTCCAACTCTTGAGGTACATTTGTACCTTTAAAGGACAATGGTTTATCATGCAATAACTCCTATGACTGATCTCTCTCTCCTTCAGCTCTTGTTTGTACCTCAAAAACTACATTATCGACTCATGGTACATTTGGATAAACAACACAAACTGCCCATACTATATCCTCAATGATATTATGATCTATAGGAAGATTCCCTTAAGGAGCATCAGTTTCACCCTCCTGGGGAACTCGGGGAAGATGTCTCAAAGGCATACCAATTACATATAGAAGTAAAATAATGATCAAACAACAAAATAAATATTAGTTCAAACCAGAAAACTCATAAGTAGAAATTGATATTTAAAACAAACCCCAATACTAGAGACACATATCCCAACTTTACATGGAAACTTGAGTCTCGTAAAGATAAGATCTATCCATACACTTATTGTAACATACCTCTCAAGTCCATACAATCCTATATCTAGTATAACAGACGTCCCAAGATAAGTAATATTTGGTAAAAACCTCAACATTACCCTCTGATACCATTTTGTAATGAACTGACCCAAGTTACCCTCAAACCTAGCACCCAACCCATTCCATCACATACCCTAAGGGCATTCCCGATCCCCACTGACTTGTGATAATCACCTGAACATTGAACCAAAAACCAAAGGGAATGATTTTTCCAACATAAAAAAACACAGGGAATATATATACACAGAGCAGGAAGGAACAACAGGAATCTAATAAATATATTTCATAACTATGAGAAGATAGTGGAAATAAAACAAATGTAAAAGTATCCAAAATCTCTAAAATACAAGTCCAACTGCAAAAAACCAAAACCCAATAGCTACTCCATGTGATAGCATGTAAGAACCCCCACCATCTCACCACTGGAAACCCATCTCAGCTGATATGAAACCTCGCTACCTTGTTGTGGTGCCTTTCCTTTCCCTTCATTAAAATTAAAACATAGATTTGCACACTACTAAAGGGGTGCGCATGGTGTAAGCTAATAGGATTAGTAGGATCCCACTAAGGTGTTCCATAACAAGTCTTCATACAACTATTCATGTATTCACATTTCAAATAAAACATTGCATGATAAGAAATAAAGAAGTTTTATAGAATACATGGTAAACAATTCCTTTTTTCATAGTTTTAAAACAAAAGTAGGTATATCAATTTCAAATCACATTTTCCAAATCATCTTCCACAAGTATAAACATGCATATTAAGGATAAAACAACATATCCAAGCAACACAAAATAGAAGCATAGTTAACAACACCAAGGATTATTATAGGTTAGACTAGAAAACTACTCATACCAAAATAAATCAAGTGCATATTCTGGTTCCTACAACATAGGACTAGGAAGAAAAGGAATACCCCATGAGTAACCCCCCCCCCCCCCAACAATGTCAATATTAGTCCCCTAGAACAACAGTCCTAGGAAACAGATGAATTCCCCATGAGAAAACCTCCTGATAATCAAAAAAATATGGATAATGGCCTCAAGATAAACCTTTCACCTAAGTACCTAAGGTAACCCATGTGATAATTTTCAAAATTCATTCCAATGCATTGAAAATCATTTCAAAACCATTTCACAAATCCATTTCAATACTTTGAAAATACCTCTTTTCTTTCCATTTATCAACAACTAGGGACACCCCATTTTTCTTTAAAAACTCTTTTCAATACACACAAAATAGTCATTCCAATTCCATGTAGAAATCAGCGTATAAAATAAGAACAATAAGGTTCATCAGTATCATCTAGAGATAGACCCAACTACCTCAACACTTAGGTCATACACGCCCGCAATGGGATACACCAACAATAAAAACTCAACGGTGTCGATGAAGGCCCTCAAACCCAGTCTACACATCTTATAATTGGCATAATTCAGATAGAGGGTTGGATGAGAAGATTAAACACCACATACCTCAAGAAATAACACCCACTTCACCACAACCAACAAAGGAATTGCCTCCTAAATAAGATCACATAACGGATCTAAAAGAAGACAAGAATAAACGCCATTTCAGACCAATGAATCTGATAAATAAACCAAAGGCTCTACCATGATCAATGGTAATGAAGAAGTATAAAGGTCACTCACTCTAAGAGATGCACCATAACCAAAAATGAAGATTTAATGCTAAATGGATCAATCGGGAAAGAACAGTGTCTCCAAAAAATGCTAAAGAGGGACCCTCGATCGAGAGAAAAGGAGAACCGAAAACCAAATAGGAACTCAAACCCCATACGAAACCCTAAATATACCTAATCAAGAAATTACATGATGTGTAATACCTTTTCATGTCATGAACTTCATGATTTCAAAACATTCCAAAAAAACCTGTCTCCTTGGATTAAAATTTGATCTTTAATTAACTCACGACATGTAAAAGCTCATCACATCACATAACCTTTCACAGTGTGAACCCTTCTCATGGCATGCACCCAGAAACCAATACACATCATGTAACCTAGTTACATAGTGTGTAAATCTCTTACAGCCTACATAAAATCTATAAACCAACATCTAAAACTCCACGCCAAAAAGGGAACTCAGAGAGAGGAAAAAATGTACCCGATCAAGGTAATAGGATGTTATAGGGTGCACTTGTTCCTTTTATTA
Organism: Viscum album; assembly: GCA_963277665.1. Classification (NCBI taxonomy): domain Eukaryota; kingdom Viridiplantae; phylum Streptophyta; class Magnoliopsida; order Santalales; family Viscaceae; genus Viscum; species Viscum album. Next base: position 779,126,001 of record OY728141.1, read on the forward strand.
TAAAGAAATATGGGTCAATGTGTCTTTACATTGATTATCATGAACTTAAAAAAATACTATGAATAACAAGTATCTTATTCCCTATATTAATGATCTATTTGATCAATTACAAGGAGCTATATATTTTTTTATGATTTATATTTGATATGGATATCATCAACTAAAGATAAAGAATGATTATATACCTAAGTATAACTTTTTTATAAGGCATGTTAATTATGAATTTTTAGTAATTACATTTGGACTTACCAATTCTTATGGTTTCTTTATGGATTTAAATAATAGATTATTTATAGATTACCATGATTAGTTTATGGTGGTTTTGATATATGATATTCTTATATATGAAAAGATAAAGCAAGAACATAAAGAACATTAAATAATTATGGTGAATATCCTAAGGAAGGAAATTTTTTATTCTAAATTTACCAAAGTATTGATTTTGGCTTCAGGAAGTTTCATTTTTGGGTCATATAATCTCAGGTGAGGGTATATCAGTGGATCCTTCAAAGATGGAAGTTATTAAGAAATGGACTAGACCAACCATAGTAACTAAAATCCATAATTTTATTAGGTTTTATGGATTATACAAATTATTTATGATATATTTATCATTACTATCTTATCCACTCGCCAATTTTACTTTAAAGGGGGTTATGTTTTTGTGGATAGATTAATGTGAAGAGAGTTTTAAAGAACTAAAGAGAAAGTTGGTCAGTGCCCTTATGCTTACACTACCCTATAATGGAGAAGGATTTGTGATATATAGTGATGAATCAAAGAAGGTACTGGTATGTATCCTCATGAAAAATTATAAGGTAATAGATTATGTCTCACAAAATTTGAAGGTTCATGAGAAAAATTACCTGGCTCATGATTTATATTTGGTAGTGGAAATTTTTGCACTGAAAATATAGAGGAATTATATGTATGGTGAAACATGTGATATATATATTGATCATAAAATCTTGAAGTATATATATTTACATATAAATAGTTGAATATAAACTAAATAATATGGTTTTATTTAATTAAATATTATGATTGTTCAATAAATTACTACCTTGGGAATGTGAACAAGGTGGATGATTCTCTGAATCGGATAGTCCATGCAAGTTTTTTTATAATGAGAATTGAAAGAGATCGAATATTTATGGATTTTTAGAAGGTATATCTCTAAATAATTAGTAAAGGGTAAATATCATAACTTTCATGATAAATGTTCAATCGTTCATCCATGAGAGGATTAACAAGGCATGGAAGGATGATGTGGAATTATAGAAGAATGTGATGAATGTTGTTGAGTTAAACCATGATCATGTTGGAATGATAAGTTTTGAGGACTGATTATGTGTCCCATAAATACCATACTATAATGATTTTTTGTATTAGTCACATATTTCATCATTATCTATTCATCTTGGAAGTATGAAGATGTATAGATATCTAAAAGAGTATTTATGGTTGGAAAATATAAAGAGAGATAATGAAGAGTATGTATCTTGGTGAGCGTATGTTATAAAGTTAAGATTGAGAGATTAAAGTATAAGGGTATGTTACAACCATTACCCATGCCATAATGTAAATATAAAAACATAAATATGGATTTTTTTGTTGGACTACCCAAAATTTCAAAAGGCCATAATAATATTTTGGGTTATATTCAATCATTATACAAAGTCAACACACTTCATTGATATCAAATAATATTTCTCTCTTCATAAACTTTCTATAATATACATTAAGGATATGTTAAGGTTTCATGTAGTACCACTATCTATTGTATCTGATCGGGATCTAAGATTTAACTCAATGTTATGGTAAAGTATTCAGTGAGATATGGATACAGAATTGATTTTCAGCATAACATATCATCCTTAGATAGACTGTCATTTTGATATAATCATTAAAACTATTTAATACATGTTTATATCTTTTTATATGGATTTAAAATGTGGTTAAGATCAACATCTATGTTTATTGGAGTTTTCTTACAATAATAGATTTCACTCAAGCATTCATATGGCTCCTAATGAAGACCTCTATGGAAAGAAGTATAAAAATAAAACCTATTAGGATGAAGTTTGAGAATGAAATATATTATGACCTGATCTAGCTATAAAAATAGTAGAGAAAGTTATATCCATTCAATATCACATTAGGAAGGCTCAAAGTCGATAGAAAATTTATACTGATAATTATCAGTGTGATCTGGAATTTGAAGTTTGTGGGAAGGTGTATCTATGATCTCCATTGAATAAGGTTATGAGATTAAAATAAGAGGTTATACCATTGGATAATAATCTTTTATATGAGTAATAAATGGCATAAATCTTACATTTTAGAGATAAAGTGTTTCATAAAAGACAACTCACCTAGTTAAAGTTCTCTAGAGAAATCAGAAATTTGAATAAGCTATATGGGAACCCGGGGATGTAATGAAACAGAGATATCTTCATTTTTTTATATCATAGTGATTTAATTTAAAGGGATAAATTATTTTTAAGGGGTTATAATGTAACACCCCAATATTTTAATATATATTTATCTTTAAAAAAATTATATCTTGTGATACACGCAACCATGAGTATAAATGAACCATAATATAGTATAGTATTATAACATAGATGTTAAATCTGTAGGTATGAATAGGAATAACTAAATTATGATAAATTTATAAAATAAATTCATTAATTGTCAATTTATTAGAAATAAATAAAACAATCATTTGAAGTTAAAAGAGGTGTTTTCTAAAAAAATATTTTATGCACGCAATGTATTTTTATCTTAATAATTTAAATGGATCACTACTAGTGAATGAATTAAAGGAATTATATATTTTATTCAATCAATAAAAAAATTTAAAATTCATCTAATGTTTTATTAGGCATGATATATGAATAAATCCAGTTTTATTCTTAAAATGTATTTTTTCTAAAAAATAATATTCATTTCATTTTAAAAACATATTGTAAAATTAATTTATTCTAAATATAATTATTGAGTTTGATAAAATTGATTAAAAATTTATAATTAGGTGGTTCAAATTTTTAAAATATGTTTCTTTTATTTTTAGGCATTATGAATAGTAATCATGGTAAAATTTATCACCTCAGTAAAGGGTAAATTGGGTTAATCTAGGTTAAAACTAAGTGTTAAGGTCTTCATTTTTCAAATAAATTCCTATTAGATGGATTTTATTATAATATTATTACCTTATTATCTAAATTTAATTGTTTAAGGGACACTTATCCATGAAAATTACCTATATAATATTTAAAGAAAAGAAAAATACAAAATGTCACTCTCTTACTATTAAATATCTATTATGTGTTCACATAGGGACAAAGTACATTGGTGAATGAATATAGATTATAATTTTTAGAATAATAAAATTAACTTCATTATGGTAATTTATTTATAATTTTTATTAAATATGTAATTACTTTAAATGCTTACACAAAGCTAAAAGGGTATCTATTCAATTAATGGAAAAATAAAATAAATGATTTTAAAAATATTAAAAGTAATAAAATTTAGGTGAGTTATTTTGATAGATGAATTTTTTAGATATATATAGAAAATTAGGGATATTTTAAAGTTTTATATTCTAATTAAAACTTTCTCTTGATGTATTTGAAGTCCAATTAAATAACTAGTGTCAAAAATGAAAATAATGATAGATTATGAATATAATATATTATTACATTTCTTAAAAATAATTAAAATATTGAAATAGTAAAATTGGATAACATATGGTAAAACATTTCATCTATTTTCCATTTATGAGACAATTTTTACCTTATAAGTAAATTTATAACCCCGTAAGAGTGAAAAAGATGTTACCACGACTGAGGTTAAAATAGGTTAACTATTGGATTAAACCAAAAGATAAGGTTTTAAATACCACTTAAACCTATAAAAATTAATTATGTATGATATTTAAACCATATTATACCTTATATTATAATATATTTATATTTTGAATCATTTTTATGGATAATTACTTAGTTATATTTTAATATTTTTACTAATTCCAAGTGTGTCTTTTCCCTCCATTATAAAAGGACACCCCTTCCTTCACTTATTTACACCACATTGAGAAATATATATTTAAAAATACCTAAAAATTTATTTTATAAAAATACTTATATATATTATTGAGGTTCTGGTATCCTCAAAATATCAACCCTAGGTTTCTTAAGAAATTATTTAAATAAGGTATCCCAAAGAAGAGGTGATCGACTTACCCAACCTCTTTCAATTTATTTCTTATTATACCTCCTTTAAATCAATGGTATTTATTATAAAATAATAAATTAATTTTTATAAAAATACTAAAATGTTATTATTATTATTATTAAACCACAATTATACACCCTCTATTCCATAAAATATAAATTGAAAGTGTTGCTCATGTGTACGTACAGCTTACTGCCTCCACGTAGCGATACAATTCATTTTTTCATCACCATATGTTATGGATAGGTATTATGATAGATTTAATGTTTATATATGATATTTATAAAATAATTATTCTTATTTAATTATAATATTATATCTAACTTTTTACTTTTCAATCTGGTGAAAAATGATAGCTTTGCACATGCGTACATGTGGACTACCACATGCGCAAAGTGATGTGATTCGTTTTTTATTTATGTTTTATATGGATGGTAATAAGGATATATTTAATAAATATATATGATTTATATTTTCTAATAATTATTCATTAAAGGTTAATTATTATTTACCTTTCTTTCATTCCATTAGTTAAAAATTGAAAACAGCGTTCATGCATACGTACGGCCTACTGTCTCCATGAACGGTGTAATTCATTTTTCAATTATATCTTTTATGGATTACTATAAATAAATATATAATGAATATATATTATATTTATATCGTTTTTAACATTTTTTAGATTATGTTACCATGATAAAATTAAAAGGGATGAAACTACCAAAATAAAACATACATGAAAATTGAAGCAGTTATTACCTAGAATGGTGATTTCAACAAAGAATTATTAATAAACAGGTGATAAAAGATTATAAATAAATAATATATGTTATTATATATATGATTATTTTTCTTTAATATATTTAAAATAAATATATTTATTATACAGTAGGTTCGGACACATACAAAGAAATTCAAACATGAGGTAAGGGTTTATTTCACAATCTCATCATTATTTGGGATTGTTTATATTTAAGTCTCAACTGGGGGAATTATTTATATTTATATATTAAAAATCATATATTTTATTATATTCTGGTTATTTCTATAAATTATAAGTTTTCATTTAATTTTCCTCTCTTTAAGTACTCAAGATACAGAAATAATGTTTTTAAGGAAAACCAACCTTGTATTTCTTCTCGGTTGGGAATCTTTATCATCAATGTTCATATTTTACTAATTTTCTAAAATGGTGTTTTTAATATTCTAAAATTATTTATTAATTAAAATTTTACCCATGTTGTAATTTTTACAAAAAAAAAATAAGAGGTATCTTCTCTTTTTTGAATGAGGTACTTTTTAACTTTTTTAAAAAAGTGTAAAATGAATGTTTTTTACTTTATATGACATGAACAGAATTTACTACCATCATGAATGATTTTTTATTTTAATTTTACTTTATAATTTTATAATTTTCCTTTAAAATAAATTTTTTTATTAATTTTTACATAATTTTTAGATTTTAAATAAAATTTTTCAAGTGAAAAAGGATATTTTCCTCATGAAATTTTCCAATGAACTTTTGAGAGTATTTTCATCTATGTAAATATAATTTATTGAATCTTATGATTTACTAAGGTTATAGTCTTATGATACCATCCACTATATTTATTTGGATGTTTTATTATCATCTTTATTGGGTAAAATATTGATATTATGTGTGCTAGTTCTTCCAATATGGATAGTTATTTAAAGTCATCTTGATTAAGTTGTATTGTTTATTCATATTATGAATGCATTTGAATTATTAAATGATTGGTTGGGCCTTCAATTATATATCCCATTGATTCATTGGTAGGTATCAGTAGACAAACTATATTGGTTATTTGGTTGAGTCCTTGCTCAATTATGTAGAATTATTAGCATGAGGCATTGATGGTATTTTTATATGTCTTGTCCCAAAGCCATGATGGTAAATTTTAGATGTTGGTCATTATTAATTACATCATTATGAAATCACTTATTGATGACCATGAGTTTATTTTATTATTTTTTATATCCATGGATATTTTTCAAACTCATGTTATTATTTATATAAAATTATTTATTATCATTTATTACTACCATGTTATAAATTCCTTATTTAGATTTCGTTATATGAATTCCATTAATAGGCATCTAAACTCTCAAATTTCTTATGTTTCATTTCCCTAGGATTCTAGAAAAAAAAATTTGATTTATATTTATGGATATTATATATGTAATAAATATGATCCCAAAGAAAATACTATATTATATTTTATATTTTCAAATGTAATGTGAGATTTAAGTATCTATCTAGTTTACCAAGACTATTAAACTATTCAATCCTTTGGGATGTTTTTTCTTATATTTATTACTAATGTAATAAATTAACCATTGGCTATAGGCTACTAGGATCGAGTTATTTACATCATTCCACATTTTTAAATGTTTTTTATAGGTTTTTATGGTCAAGTAGGGACAAGTATGAGGGAAGGATAAAAATTAGGAAGATATTTTATAAAAAGAAAACTTGTTTTATTTTAAAAGTTTTACTTTTTTCAAAAATTGATACTAGTTGTAGTTTCCACTTTGTGATTTAATATTTATTTTTGTAAGTGTGATGACCTAATTCATTAAAACTCTAAACATAAGATATCTAGGAATGAAAGGAAATGAATTCTTGTCTAAGGTATCAATTTTATAGATATTTTAAGGGTGGGTACTTATAAATAATGTATGATGTAACATTTTAATAATATTATTGATAAAGTGTAACATATATCAAATTATAATAACTTAGATGAAAACCCCTTTTTAGGAGTTTTAGAAAAATAAATTTGTATGTAAGAAATAATCGTGATCATTTGAAATCATTTTAAAAGAAATATTTTATAAAAATATGAGAAAAATAAATTAATTTAGAAACCACAAAAACATGAAGATAAATTTTTATATAAAGGATAAAAATTTATGACATATGTTTACATGTGGTATATATTAAAAATAGATTCATTTTACACTTTGATGAAAATAACCCATAAGTAAACGTTAAAAATTTCTTTAAATTTTTTTTAAAAAGTTCAAGTAGTATAAAATGAACTTAATAAATTTTTGAGATATATATAAGGAAATTTGATCAAGTATAAAATGAACACAAAATTATAAAAAGAGAGGCTCAAGACTAAGAATAAGATATGGGGTCGGTTCCACTTACAAGAAACACTTCGGGTAAAATATGAGTCAAAGGGAAATGAAATTTTAAAGGAACATGTAAAATACCATAAATATAAAAATAAAATGATGATAGGTTTTAGAAGAAGAAAAAATCTCAGATTTATTATATTTCATAAACAATCATGATTTGAAAACAGTATCATCTTTCTAAACCCTTATAGTTTGAGTGACATGTCAATCAAAACCCCATTCAAATTTGGTATCTTATGAATCAAAATCCATTTAAATAAAGAACACAATATGAATCTTAAAACCCCAATAATTAATTAAATATGGTAAAAGACATGTAGTAGTTATTAATCACACCTTATTAAAGAGTTCATGGTGTACAATAATAATAGATCTCAAGAAATTAAATTTGAGATAAGAACCCATTACCTTAAATACTAACTTCCAATAAAGTGATTGAATCTCATGTGTAACAAGAAATATATATTTATAACCTATTTAAAAACCTTATTCATATCTAATTTATTCTATAAAAATAATTTATAATATTTTAGTACAAATGTATTATATATTTTTGTTTTTTTTTCATCATCAGATGTTATTATCTTCAGTTGTTTGTTTATTACTAGTTTCATAATAGTGGTGATGTTTTTTATTTGTATCCCAAATTTCATCACTAATAGACCATAAAAGGTACTAAAATATATATTTATAATGATTTATAATGATATTATTTCTTTCTATGGTATTTTTATTTATCATACTAAAAGATAAATTCATATATGATCATTTTTTGATGATTCATAGGGAATGAGGAGTGTTTTCTTAAATAATGATTAAAATTTTTATATTACCATTAAATAACAAAAAAACTCATTATTTACTTATTTATATCATATATTAACAAAACTTAAATTCCAATATCTAGCCATGATATAAACTTATAGCATTGTTTAATTAGGTGGTTAAGCCAACCCAGACAAGAACATGTTATAATTTAATAGGTGAGTATGGTTATAAAAGTGTTTATTTTAGCATAATGTTATTATAAAAAATCATAATGATATTATTTATATTATTTTAAGGTCTATAATCATAAATTAAAATAGTTATATATATAATTACGATTAAATGAAAAATGGAATACGTCACTTTTGTTTAAGCGGTATTCCGCACGTACCTACATAGGACATTCTCATTTTTTATAGAATGGGAAGAAGGTATGGAATGAAATTTATTTAAATAATTTTATAAATTTTATAAAAATAATATTAATTCATTTAATGAAACCTTAATACCACCCATGAAATTTTTTAATGAAGAACAGAATGCATCAGTCCAAGGAGGTGGTAGTCTGCACGTACACATGGTGGATGATTTAATTTTCCATAGAATGGGATAAATGTAAAATATTTTTTATAATTTAAGAATATAAATTTTTTTATACATATTATAATTATATATTAAATGAATCATTATTACCATATATTTAATTTTGTGATGGAAAATGAACCATGTTTCATCATAGAGGTGGTATTTTTCACAAACACACAATTGACATTTTCTCTTTTCATATGGGAAAGGGCGAAAGGGTAGATAATTTATATCCAATAAACATAAAAACATTTCAGTATATAATTAATTATGATTTTATAAGTTCATATTTTATAATATAAGTTTAAATGAAAAATATATCGAAGGAAAAATATTAGAGAGTGAAAAGTACTTACTTTGAGATTTTAAACTTTCACTTGAAGAATTTCTTGGAAATAGAGGAATTTTTCAAATCTATTATGGCCAGTGGATTAATAGAGTGAAATATAATTATATTGAAATTATATAGGTAATATTTTAAAGATTAAATCTAATTTTTATAGTGTTCTTGAAGGGGGGTCCCCTTCTATAAGTGGTGAGAATGGCATTTTTGAAAATATATCAACTTAATATAAAGGGAGCATGTGTTAAACATGACAAGTGGCTAGAAAAAATGAACAATAATAGATTGGATGATTATATAAGATCTATCATATGTCAAAAAATCAATTGTAAATATGTTTTCAATATGTTTTAATCCCCTTTCCCCTAGATTTATTAATTTTATCATTTCATATTTTACCGCGATAACTAGTTTTTACCTAAGTAATTTATCTGTTGTACCTAAAAATAAAGTTTTAGTTGTAAAATAATATGGAACTTATAATTATTAATTTTAAATCCATTTTATAATAATAACTTTCTAAAAGTAATAAAAATTAATTTTGAAATAATAAATGTATAGTGAATTAAAGACTATTTTAGAAAAAAAGTAACCTAAATTTTAAAATATCAAATATATGTCTGTAAATTAAAAAATATATTTTTAAATTTATAATGCTGATTATAAAATATATATTTTTTCATTAAAAGTGTTTCATAAATTTCCAACCAATGCATATATAGTAATAATGTTTTAAAAATCATGTTTTTGTAAAAAGAGTATTCTTCAATATTCACCTAAAAATCAATTTTTTTAGAAAAATGAAAAAAAATAATCCTAATATAATATTTTAATTATAATTAAAAAAATTGTGTTAATTTTTTTAAATTAAAATTCTAAAATTTATAAATTTATATTTTAAATGAAAATACAAAATATAAAGTAAAATTTTTTTATTGAAAATTGATGTTTTTGAACATAAAGTGTTCTTAATATTATTTCATATCAACTTCCAATTTAAATAATATTAATATACTAGTTCATATATAACAATTTTTTAAAAAATTTCAATTTAATTTATTGGTATAAAATATAAAGGATTTAATAAAATAGTTCTTTGAAAAAAATTTACTTTTATACTAAATATTCTTTAACAAAATACCATTAAAATAAATTATTTATATTATAAGATTTACTTTTACTATTAAAATGATATTAAAATAATTTTTTTAATTTTCTAAATACATCATATCATATTTTAATAATATTATTATTAATATTAGAATGTAACACTTAAATATATATATATATATATAATATTTTAATATAATATTTTTTTTATTACGTTATGAGTTATATTATTTTATGTTTACTAATACCAAACTTCAGTATACCTATTTGATACATGTATATACAATGACCATATTCTCAATGACCATATTTCCAATGACCAAATTTCAAATGACTATATTTATAACGGCTAGTTTTCATTCCTATATATAGACTTACTAAATCATTTGTTCATTTCACTCTCACTTAGTAAGGTATAGTTCTTATTTCATGTTATTTATTTTTCATAATACTTTTTCCATTCATGGTTCTCTTCCTCGTTATCAGTTTTTTTTTATATTGGCGATCCTCGAGATTTAAGATGATCTAGGGGATTTCCTAGTCATAAGAATTTTATTCTTTTCTATTAATTGTATGTGATTGATTTATACATTTTAAATGAATTTATTCATCCATGATGAGTAATAATCCATGGTGTTAAATAAATTGTTTTATGTGATTTTGTTGTAATTTTCCAATTATTATTCAACAAAGTTTTATTAGTTTAATTCATATATTTCATGAATTATTTCCTAATCAATTTCAAATCCTTTAAACTAATAAATAGTTTATAATTATAAAAATATAGTTTATAAAAATAATATTCTTCATAAAAACTTGGGGTGTTACATTTAATATGTGAACATTTCACATGTACACAATTCTTTATATTATAGGTTTATATTTATCAAACCATTCACATCAATATTTCATGATCCATCTTTCCCCTTAGTCAATTGACCATACATAGTTGATGTGTTATTTACCTCCAATGGCCTCCACCGCTTCACTGACTAGTATGCCTCTATTTCAAAAAGTATTCCCCACATTTCCTTGAGTTTTATTTCTAACTCACTTCTTATTCCAACGGTCCTTATTGACATGAACCTTCTTGAAACAATTTTAACATGTGACATTCTTCTTCTTTCTCCTTGATTTGGACCTACCATGATTTTGGTTCCCACTAAAACCACACTCTATTATCCTTCCAATCATTGTTAACAGATCATACACTTAGTGGGAAGTGGTATTTCCTCTCTCCTTGTTCATTCACAAACTTTATTTTTCAATAAATAAAGATAAAATATCATTAAATAAAAACATATCCATCAAGATTCTATTAGTGAGGTCAATGATGAGTTTATCCAACAAATCTTGAAACTTTTGTATTAGGATCTCTACCCATTTAGTGTCCCCAATTTTCTAGCCTAATTTTATGAGCTAAATGAATAGGGTATTCAATGTTTTTATGTGGCTAGTCACCGATGATAACACCACCATTAAAAGAGTTTATAATTTTCTATTTATGAAAAAAAATTGTGCAATGACTTCTCCTCATACAATTTCATCAAATTATTCCAAATTTCCATTTCCATGTTTTTTTATACAATTATTTATAGTACCCTATATTCCAATTCCAAATTGATGTTGTAAATAATATTCTTGTCTGTGTCATTGAATTTCTTGTCTATCACACCCACTAATATTTCACCAATCACTAATAGGAAATTTTCCTTCTATATCACCTCTTGCATCTTTAATTTCCATAATTGAAAATTATTCCTATTGAATTTTTTGATCTCAAATTTTATCACTATATATACATATCTTTAGTATAGAAAATCATATTTTTCAAAATAGTGTATTAAATAATTCTAATAATTTTTTTCTAAAGTTAAATATGGAATAGATTTATAGTCACAGAGCATACTCAATTTATAAGAATTATTAATATCCTAAAAAACAAACAACATATGGTCAATACCTCACTCTAATACCACTTATTGGGATCAAAAATTGATTATCCCACTAATGTGGTGATAATATCAAGATAAAATAAAATAAAAAATATATAAAATATATATAGTGACTCATACTCTTCATATATATATATATATATATTACTTCATATTAGATGAATTTTAAATACATAACATTACAATCCCTTCTAGAATCATACCGGTTTAGTGTATTTAGAAACTTAGATACATAAAAAACTTGTTCATAAGTGATCAACATAATCTCTCAATAATTCCTTCCTAACTATCACCCTTCTTAGACATATCATACTTAAAACATTTATTTATAACATGGAGAAAGGTAACATAATAATTGGTGAGTTCAGAAACTCAGTAAGGGTAAACAAGGTAGATATCAATGATCAATTAAACATAACATGAGAATAAGGGTATGAGAACATGATATTAACATTTTAAAACCATACCCTACATATCATAGATCATAATATTGAGTCATGAAATAAGTCTTGAAAATTCATAAGACATTAATCATAATGGAATCAAATAACATGAACCATGAGAGCATGAAATAGGCATATGACATAAGTTTGTGGCATACACATTAGCATGGAAAATCATTTCCTTGGTCAAATATAATTTCAAATACTATCATATTGTATTGTGTTCACTCCCCATCCCATCATATCTTTATTCAAATTTCACTCCAAGACTATCATAGTGGACAGAGTCCTTTTCTAAATTGGTTTCACTCCCTATTCAAGTACTTATTATTCCATGAGATATCCATATATACCCAATTAATTAGAGGGATATATAATTATGTCCCCATCCATCACATAATCATAATATATTCAAATTTTTTCCAGAAAATAATAAAAAAATAATTATAAATCATAAATTATAGAAAATAAATGGGTTTATAAACATTTCTACAATTCATCATATCATAACCTATAGAAAATAAACAAATTTTATAAATTTATCATCATCACAATCATAAATGATCGAGAGAAATATTATGTATGGTATCATTGGATAATATCCCTAGTAAAGAATAATTAACAGCAAATTATTTTATCATAGATGAAAAAATTATTTAGAATACCACTAAAATATTTCTCAAGAAAAATACCCTTTAATTTTGAAATCACTTATTCAAAATCTAATTTTTTTCTAAATATTAAGGAAAAAAATTTATTTTAAAGGAAGCTTGGAAACTTTTATAGTAATATTCAAATGATTTATCTATCGTGAAGGTGGAATGTTCATGCAATGTACATTAAAACAAATATTCCTTTCACATTTTTGATAAAAAGTCAAAAGTACCTCATTTGGAAAAAGACGAGAAGATTTATTTTTAAATAATTTTTTAAAAATTAAAGTATGGGTAAATATGAAGTTAAAATATCATAGGAGAATATTAAAAACATTCTTAAAAACCTTTTTAGAAAATATAGATATGGAAGAAAAAATATTTTCATCCGAAGAGAGAAATAAATTTAATTTTCTTAAAAACATTATTTTAATCTCTAGAGTTTTTAAAGTGATAAAAATGAAATGAAAATATGTAATATCTAGAAATAAATATATTAGAATAAAATCCATGAGATTCTTGAGAGATAGGTCGTAAAATTTTATCATCAGAAACTTGATCATAAATAATCTCAATAAAAATGAGATTGTAACATAAATACCTTACCACTTTGGTAACATTGGAATCAAAATCACATGAAAGAGAGAACCCTGTATGGATATGTGTGACGACCCATATCATTATGGGTTGTGAAAATTAGGGGAAATTTGAAACTTTTTTTAGGAGTGTTTAGGGTAAAATGGTATTTTATCCTATGATATGATCTTAGATGAATTTGTTGACCACTCTGTTGGTCCCAAAATAGGGTTTTTACCTATGGATAGGAGTTTGGTGGGAATCTAATTCATTTAAATTTTCATAGAATATTTAATATTTAATTAATTTAATATTAATTTATTCATGCATTTTTTTTGTTCATATCTTTTAAACAGAGATTTATATTGATATTTCAACTTCTTGGTTTAGTCTCAAAGAGTTTTTCCTAGGAGAGGCATAATTTTCCATTAAGCACTGGGGTCGGGGTTGGGCCAATTTTCTTTTTCTTTCCTTTTTATTTTTTTATTCCATTTTTCTTTTTTTCTTTTTCTTTTCACCTTTCTCCATTTGGCTTCCCATGCATTCCCTTACAGGATTCCCTTCACATAGCTAAGAGACAGAGGGGAGATAATATGGATAGGGATAGGGAGGAGTCACCATTGAGAGTTTGTTTGGGGGCTAAATCTGAATGCAGTGGATATGGGAGGCCAATTCAACATGAAGTGTTAGTGGTTTTCACCCAATGGTATTCATTTTTATGTTTTTCATTATAAATCCCCATAGTTAAAGTTTTTCTTCATTTTTAAAGCCTTGTATGGGTTTTTTGGGACCCCTAATGTGTCAATCTATAGGGTTTAAGGGGAAATCAAGCATTTTTTGCTATTTTGAGGGGTTTTATTCAGGAAAACCCATGTGAAAAGATTGTATTTCATAGAACAAACATCGCGTGTTATTCCTATTTGGGGAAGATGAATTTTATGGGATGGTATGCCATGTACTGAGGGTACAGGTCATGTAGAGGTCTTGGGTGTGTGGTCAATTACTCATCCAGATACCCCATATGGGGGTACTTGGTTGTGTACGGTACACGGCCAGACCTCAGGTGGGATGCACGCCATATAGTATTACACAGCATGAAAAGGTACATGTCCAGGTAAACGGGCATGTACCCAAGTGGGGTTACACGTCGTGTAGTGGGGGTATATTTTGTGTACTCGGGTGTGTTACATACCGAGTAGGTCTAAGGTACACAGTCAAGTACCCATGTAGGGGTACACACCATGTACTAGGAGGCACACGTAGTTTACTTTGGAAAATTAGACACCAAGTGGATGGATAAAATATATAGGGAGTCCTCTATGGGTACACACCATGTACCCAGATTTCTCATCATGTACTTTACCTGCCCTAGTCCATTTTTTCTATTTTTCACCTTAGTGTTAGAATTGGACTTATGTGTAAGGACCTGACCTTATACATTACATAATATTGAATTAAATGAATAATTCACATTGAGGATCTTTTCAGGTTTAGAGGTTTAGAGAATTAGGACATAACTATTACATATCAAAAGATTACAAAGCAGAATCTTCTACCCAGTATCCATTTTTTTACAAAACATGAACTCTTTAAAAAATAGTCATGTCTAGTTCCCTATTTAAGATAGCAAGAATTTTCCTTGATTCCATCCTTGACCCTATTCCACATTATGTCCTGTGAAAAACATTTCAAAAACTTGGGATGAGCATATAAAGCTCAGTAAGGGATACACAAAGAAGGAAAACTGTTAGTTTTTAAAAACAACAAATAAACAATGAATACTTTATCATAAGTAATACTTTTCACTTTTTTGAAGAAGTAAATACTCTTCACTAAATAAAAGATCATTACTTACCCTTTTGTAACTAAAAGATTACCATAAAACCCATATAAAGAACACACAACATATAAAGGTAACTTGGGACATAAACATACTCAAATGGAATAACCATAAGGTCGACTTCCACACATATCACTAAATGGAATAGCCATATGGCCGACTTCCATACCCAATGCATTAGAGGTTATAACGTAACCACCCGTCCTGCTATTCACGGCACCACCCGTCATATGGTTTATCATGTAACCACCCGTAAAATGTCCAAGTACCATCATAAAACATAAAATATTTCAAATATAAATATTTCACTAATAACATTTCATTTTCAATCACAATAATTAATTTCAAGATATTTAAATAATCAATCCATTTTCAAAAACCATTTAAAAAGAGATTTTTGAATCAAAGTGTCCCATACCACTTTAAAGCTTTTAAATGAATTCTCATTTGAAAATATTAATGTCCATATAAATAAATCCTAAATCCCATTTTTAAAACATGTACATTAATGTGAAATATTTAGAAGAATAAATCTTTAAAACATTTAAAATGATATTTTAGTTAAATAGTTTTTTAATAAAAAGAGAGACGCTTGAATACAAATAATTGAGGAATAAATTTTAATCAGAACTTTATAATATCATGAGAATAAAGGGATTCATGATATAATATTTCAAAGTATAGTATATACACCACATAAGAGTGAGTTGGTGTATAACAACAATGAAGTCTCAGTGGAAATGTAAATTGAAATGAAATCCCTTATAAAGATGGTATCCTTAAATTAAGGATAAATCAATCACATAATTATGTGTGGAAAATATAAATACACACAATATAAGTTGATATTAAGTGTAAAAAATCAGAGGTCATTCATACATATTCATAGGACTACATATTGAAGAAGTACAAGTTTAACCCAAAGAATTGAAATTGGGCTAAGAAGTTCCCTTGCAAAAATTCAAAAGCCTAACGGCGTCACTTTAAAATTAAGAAAATGAATTAATGAGATAAAAAGGGTATCTCATCACTAGGATATAAAATTTACATCAATAAGGATATATAAGAACATATCCCAACAAAATAATATGTAAATTAAAAGACATAACAAAAAGAAGTCTTTTAAAAAGAGGAGGGTGAAAGGTTCCCTTACCGATTTGGTAACTTACAAAACATATGCCACATGAAAGAAGGATCATACAATGAAGATGTAAATACCCATAAATTAAAGTATCTTACACAAATAATACAATAATGGGTTGTACATACACCACACAAAAGGAAGTAGTGGCAAATATAGCATGAATCTCATGGGGATAAAAAGTGAGATGAAAACCCCTCACCACGTTGTAATCAATCGAGTCGTATGACCCAAAGTTAATAACCACAAAATGAATCAAAGAATACCATGAATATAATAATAATCATGATAATATATATCAAAATGCAGTACACAATACACCACATGAAATAAATAAGTGGCGAACAATGGAAATCTCACAAAATTAAAAGTGAGGTAAGAAATCACTTACCTCGTGTCCGACTTGACTCGATCGTTCTTTAATCTCCTGAATAATAAACTAAAGTTAATTTATACTTTCTTAAGAACCTTTTTCAAGTTTATTATTCGTTTTATATAACTTATTACCATGTTATAAATAGTATGTAATCATTTAAGTTAATAACATTCATTTTGTCGATATTTGGTACTTGAGTCAAAAATGAACACCTTATATTTACAAGTTGTCCATGTGGTCAATAGTCCATTATATCCAGAATGATATTAATGATTTAAATATCATATATATATCATATATATTCAGTATATACATGTATTTATAATAGTACATAACATTTGGAGGTAAGAAATGAAATGCACCGTTCATGGAGACGGTAAGCAGTACGTACGCATGAACGCTACTTTCATTTATATTTCTTATTTTAATGGAATTAAAACATAATGATACATAGGTATATTATAATTACAGTATAATATCATATATAATATCTTTTACTCTATCCATTATACATCCCAAATAATGCATTAATGAATCACATCACTTTGAGGGGGCGATAGTCCGCACTTCCTCTAATTAGATTATCGTATTTACCCACTATGGAAAACATAAAGGCTTGATATAATTGGGAATTACAGTAGAATAAGGAAGTAATAAACATAATATATATCATATATAAATATAGTTCCATCATAATGTCCACCATGAGAGGCGGTAGGATATAATCGAACAATCATCGTTTCGTGAGGCGTTAGTTTTCCATCCACGGAAACATTATGTTCTTCATCCATTAGATGAAGGTGTGTGTAAGTGTATCCCGAATACTTCTCATAACAACATACTAGTATATTTAGGATACTTTTTTTGTTTCATAAGAAAGGAAATAAAAATATTTTAGGGGTTGGAGAAGTAAAATAAAAGAAAACAATTTAAGAGAAATTGTTACCTTTAATTTGGGTAACTCCCTTTGGTTTGAACCAAATGACTTCTTAAAGTTCCTTCTACCTAAGGTGAGGCTTCTAGAATGAGGATAGGGATGTAGGGAGTGTAATTGGGCAGAGTTTGGATGAGACAAATGGCTTGAGAGGTACGGGGAATTGGTTAGAAGTGGTCTCCTTTTATAAGGGAGAGAAGGGGCTCTTTAGGAAAGTGTGAAAATATTATTTTATAATATAATTATATTCGGTTTCTAATGGTCCAAAAATAATTAAGGTCAAATATAAGATGCATAATATTCGAAATAAAATCATCCAATCAGAATTGGACATGTTTTGGATAATAATTTAATCAGTGTAATCTTATTTATTTAAATCATTTATTAATGAGGTAAATATTGCACTATTATTGTGTCATAAATAATTTAATTTATTTGATATCTAAAAATTATAAAAAAAAATACCATGATGTAGGAAATATTTTTAGATTTCAAAATAATATTTGTAGTCTAAAATAGGACTTATTTAACACCATATAAAAATTAATTACTAAAATATTTCTATTAATGTCAATTTTATCTTCACATTAAATTAATTAATCTAAATTGTCATTTTCACTCCCAAGTGGCTCAATGGGGTCCCAAAATCGACCCAAAGATGCCCATAGTCGTTAATGACTCAACCAATAAGGTTTGGACAAGTGTTAATGTAATTTTTAATTATTATAATATTCTTTTTACCTTGAATTAACCTATTTACCTTTAACCGCAATAAATAAGTCAAAGGTTACTATTCACCAAACATTATTTTCATCTTATTGATCCACATTTTACCTCTTGATAACAACCATGTATGTCAGATTTTAGAAATTCAATTCACAGAAGTGGTAAAATTTTATTTAAATGAAAAAGTCCGTTTTTTTAACTATCACTAAGTGGTTTCACTATTCATAAAAAATTGAAGTTTTTCAGAAAAATACCAAAAATTCAGCCTAATATATATTTGATATTCCGAATTCAAAAATTATGTCTATTTTTTCAAATTAAAAACATAGAAGTGGCATTAATTAATTTTAAAATTAATTCACATTATCAAAACAAATAGCGTGTTTTTAAGAAACAATAGCTATCAAAAGATTGATACTTGTTTATGTCCAATTTCAAAATGAAATGAATTCCAATGAACAAAATTAGATTAAATGGTAAAAATATATTTTAATTTCACTTTAAAACCAACTAAAAATATAATCTAACCATATAAATAAATTATAATGAAACATAGTTTTGAATTAAAATATAATATTTTTACTATTCATAAAAAATGAACTTTATCGGAAAAATTCCAAAAATTTACACATAGTAAATTTTGATGTCCCCATTCTAAAGAAGGATTTTATTTTTTCATATAGAATGTATTAAAGTGACCAAAACTAGATTTTAAGAGGGTTCACCATTAAAAGGCGGTAAATCGACCTTTTAATGTAAATTATGCTTAAAATTAGATTTATTCACATTTTAAGCCTCTAACATTTATTGGATAAATGTAAATACATTTAAAAAAAATGTATAATCATATTTTAGTTAGTTTTTTTCATTCCCACCAATACAACGGCTAGGAGTTAACTACCATATAAAATAATAATATTATATTATTAGTGTGCAACATAAGATTTCAAAGGAACCTATTGTTGCATATCGGGTACGCTATCGAACATAGAAACCCCTTAAAAGTAAAATTAATATTTAATTCACAAATATTAATAAAAATGAAAATTTCATATTCTTCATTAATCTGGGATGTTACATCCTTCCCCCCTTTTGGGAATTGCGTCCTTGCAATTTTAAAATTGGGCTTGGGAACTTCATTGAAAGCCCCACATCAAAAAAAGAGACAATAAAACTATCACTTTAAAATAAAGGAAGAGAAGTAAAAAGGTTACCCGAGACAACAAATACTACAATTCCCTGAAAACATGGATATGGAGGAGAAAACAAACCTTCAGGTTCTGATGGAGAGTGATAGAAAACATGTTTAAGAGAAAGTTAACCACCAGAAAATCACAAACTTGTGATGGGTTAAACAGTCTTTGATTCTCCAGTAGGAAAAGTTAACAGACAAGGTTTTTATTTTAAGTTAATTTTCATTGAGGAATTTATTTATGAGCTTAACTAAAAACATAAGAAAATATACTTACTTGTCATATAGACATTCATCTTTTACTAGATTTCTAACACAAACTCATATTTTCTCTTAAATGATGAGTATTCAGGATGAATTTTTTTCACATTAAGAGCGGTATAATCAACTTCGATAGAATCACATAATCCACAAAAGATGAACTATATATTTACAATGTCTTTAGACCTTAACCAAAACCAAAATGGTTTGTCTGAGATCAGATAATCCCAAAAAAAGGATAATCTTTTACAAAAAGAAAAACTACTATTAATCTCCAAAATTTGTCCATAAAAACCCAAATTTCATCAAAGACCATTCAATAAAAAGCTATCCATAAAATTCTTCAAAGTAATCCAAACTAATATTTAAACCCAAATCTAGGAAGGATTTAATCCCATAGTCTTCCAAGATAAATCTTAACATTTATATCCAAATAACATCAGTTACTCTTAAAGTCTCATATTCAAAAGTAATTAACCTAATCACATATCCTCCCTTATAGGTTAATCATTTCCATAGATAACCCAAGATAAAATTTTCTTAATTCATAAAATCATCTAACTAAAAATAATTAGTCAAACTAACTAGGGACTTCATGTAGTCCAGTGGTTGGCGATAAATACCAGTCACACTTTGGTTGTGGGTTTGATTCCCACAGCTTTGTCCGACGCGACGGGTTGTCACACGGTCTGTGTGTTGTCCCTTTTCAAAAACTATATAATTTTATAGCATTCCCAAAAAGTGATAAATTTATCAAAAATAACCATAACATAATTTAACCACGAATGTTTTCTAATAACTTTCATTTTGCATCCCAAAAATGTATTAACCTATAATTTCTTCAAATTCAAGGATCATATAAACCCAAATGGTTCATTATAAATATATCCACAAAAGAAAAGATAATTATTCCTTGAATAAAATTTTCATATATCGAACATCAGGGTTACACATACTATAAAAAGTCTTCTAATTTAATTCCCATCATCAAAAGAGCCTTAATAATTTTAAGCATTTCACCATCCTAATATCTACCATAACACTTAAATCCCATATATGTTGACTTCTTACTCATTAAAAATTCTTCATGATCAATTAACCATTCCTTTCCAAATTATTCTGAAATACTTATTCCCTAAAAAAAATCACGAATCATATCCTAAGATTCAATAATTTCAAAACATATATTAATAAATAATCCATACCTTTCATTGGTCATTGTCAATTTCTTCATCCTCAATAGGAATGTAATTAGGTATTGGTAAACAAATATTTGTACGATCCTGGTGATCCCATTCCCAAAACTTCTTCGTAGGACATGTGTTTGTATAATGACCATGCACACCACATTTAAAACATTCAATTGATCCCTCAGGAAGAAATTATTCCCCTTTCATAGAGTCAATTGGATGGTTCCTTTTTCCATGATAGGTTCTTGATTTATGACCTTTATTTACACATCTATAGCATCTTCTCATCCCTTTGAAGCATTTCCATATGTGTTTCTTTCCACATCCTTGACACAAAGGTTTTTGAACATACTTACCTTTATGATTATTACTTGAACTTCCATAGGGAATTGTTTTTCTCATTTACAACCCCTTATAAAAATCACCAAGGTTAAGGTTGCCAATAACGACTCCAGATAGTTGGTTGAGAATAACCATAAGAGTTCTCATTGCAGCTCCCATTTCATTCAATTTCTCATTCAATAAATTATCATAGTTTTCTTCACATCCATTATTACTTTGATGCATGTTAGATCTAGCCATTGACTAAAACCAAAAAGGTAAGTGTGAGTATATCAGTAAAATCATCATATAATATCTTATGAGGAGGATAAATAATAAGATATACTTATTCATGTTATCTTAAACTCATTCACTTTATCTAAAAAACTATGACTCTTTCTGAAATCCTAACCATTATGGTAATGTCACTTTTGCTTAAAGAATACCATGACCTCTAAAGTTATCTAAACCGACCTCTGATACCAACTATAAGGACCCGACCTTATACATTACATAATATTAAATTAAATGAATAGTTTACATTGAGGATATTTTCAGGTTTAGAGATTTAGAGAATTAGGACATAACTATTACATATCAAAAGATTACAAAGTAGACACTTCTACCCAGTATCCATTTTTTTTTAAAACATGAACTCTTGAAAAAAATAGTCATGTCTAGTTCCCTATTTAAGATATCAAGAATTTTCCTTGATTCCATCCTTGACCCTATTCCACATTATGTCTTGTGAAAAAACATTTCAAAAACTTGGGATGAGCATATAAAGCTCAGTAAGGGATACACAAAGAAGGAAAACTGTTAGTTTTTCAAAACAACAAATAAACCATGAATACTTTATCATAAGTAATACTTTTCAATTTTTTGAAGAAGTAAATACTCTTCACTGAATAAAAGATCATTACTTACCCTTTTGTAACCAAAAGATTATCATAAAACCCATATAAAGAACACATAACATATAAAGGTAAATTGGGACATAAACATACTCAAATGGAATAACCATACGGTCGACTTCCACACATATCACTAAATGGAATAGCCATATGGCCGACTTCCATACCCAATGCATTGGAGGTTATAACGTAACCACCCGTCCTGGTATTCACGGCACCACCCGTCATATGGTTTATCACGTAACCACCCGTAAAATGTCCAAGTACCATCATAAAACATAAAATATTTCAAATATAAATATTTCACTAATAACATTTCATTTTCAATCACAAGAAGTAATTTCAAGATATTAAAATAATCATTCCATTCTCAAAAACCATTTAAAAAGAGATTTTTGAATCAAAGTTTCCCATACCACATTAAAGCTTTTAAATGAATTATCATTTAAAAATATTAATGTCCATATAAATAAATACTAAATCACATTTTTAAAACATGGACATTAATGTGAAATATTTATAAGAATAAATCTTTAAAACATGTAAAATCATATTTTAGTTAAATAGTTCTTTAATAAAAAGAGAGACGCTTGAATACAAATAATTGAGGAATAACTTTTAATCAGAAATTTATAATATCATGAGAATAAAGGGATTCATGATATAATATTTCAAAGTACAGTATATACACCACATAATAGTGAGTTGTTGTATAACAACAACGAAGTCTTAGTGGAAATGTAAATTGAGATGAAATCCCTTATAAAGATGGTATCCTTAAATTAAGGATAAATCAATCACATAATTATGTGTGGAAAATATAAATACATAAAATATAAGTGGATATTAAGTGTAAACAATCAGAGTTCATTCACACATATTCATAGGAATACATATTCAAGAAGTACAAGTTTAACCCAAAGAATTGAAATC
Organism: Viscum album; assembly: GCA_963277665.1. NCBI lineage: Eukaryota > Viridiplantae > Streptophyta > Magnoliopsida > Santalales > Viscaceae > Viscum > Viscum album. The sequence continues at coordinate 779,149,672 of OY728141.1, forward strand.
GGGCTAAGAAGTTCCCTTGCAAAAATTCAAAAGCCTAACGGCGTCACTTTAAAATTAAGAAAATGAGTTAATGAGATAAAAAGGGTATCTCATCACTAGGATATAAAATTTACATCAATAAGGATATAGAAGAACATATCCCAACAAAATAAGATGTAAATTAAAAGACATAACAAAAATAATCCTTTTAAAAAGAGGAGGGTGAAAGGTTCCCTTACCGAGTTGGTAACTTACAAAACATATGCCACATGAAATAAGGATCATACAATGAAGATGTAAATACCCATAAATTAAAGTATCTTACACAAATAATACAATCATGGGTAGTACATACACCACACAAAAGGAAGTAGTGGAAAATATAGCATGAATCTCATGGGGATAAAAAGTGAGATGAAAACCCCTTACCACGTTGTAATCAATCGAGTCATATGACCCAAAGTTAATAACCACCAAATGAATCACAGAAGACCATAAATATAATAATAATCATGATAATATATATCAAAAGTAAGTACACAATACACCACATTCAATAAATAAGTGGCGAACAATGGAAATCTCACGGAATTAAAAGTGAGATAAGAAATATCTTACCTCGTGTCCGACTTGACTCGATCGTTCTTTAATCTCCTGAATAATAAACTAAAGTTAATTTCTACTTCATTAAGAGCCTTTTTCAAGTTTATTATTCCTTTTATATAACTTATTACCATTTTATAAACATTATGTAATCATTTAAGTTAATAACGTTCGTTTTGTCGATATTTGGTACTTGAGTAAAAAATGAACACCTTATATTTACAAGTTGTCCATGTGGTCAATAGTACATTATATTCAGAATGATATTCATGATTTAAATATCATATATATATCATATATATTAGTTATATACATGTATTTATAATAGTACATAATATTTGGAGGTAAGAAATGAAATGCACCATTCATGGAGACAGTAAGCCGTACGTACGCATGAACGCTACTTTCATTTATATTTATTATTTTAATGGAATTAAAACATAATGATACATAGTTATATTATAATTACAGTATAATATCATATATAATATCATTTAATATATCCTTTATACACCCCACATAAGGCATTAATGAATCACATCACTTTGAGGGGGCGGTAGTCCGCACTTCCTCTAATGAGATTATCGTATTTACCCACTATGGAAACCATAAAGGCTTGATATAATTGGGAATTAAAGAAGCATAAGAGAGTCATAAACATAATATATATCATATATAAATACAGTTCCATCATAATGGCCACCATTAGAGGTGGTAGGAGATAATCGAACAATCATCGTTTCGTGAGGCGTTAGTTTTCCATCCACAGAAACATTATGTTCTTCATCCATTAAATGGAGGTGTGTTCAAGTGTAGATCGAATACTTCTCATAAAAACATCCTAGTATATTTATGATACTTCTTTTGTTTCAAAATAAAGAAAATAAAAATATTTTAGGGGTTGGAGAAGTAAAATAAAAGAAAACAATTTAAGAGAAACTGTTACCTTTAATTTGGGTAACTCCCTTTGGTTTGAACCAAAGGACTTATTGAAGTGTCTTCTGCCTAAGGTAATGCTTCTAGGAGTAGTATAGGGATTTAGGGAGTGTAATTGGGCAGATTTTGGATGAGAAAAATGGTTTGAGAGGTGTGAGGAATTGGTTTGAAGTGGTCTCTTTTTATAAGGGAGAGGAGAGGCTCTTTAGGAAAGTGTGAAAATATTATTTTATAATATTATTATATTCGGTTTCTAATGGACCAAAAATCATTAAGGTCTAAGATAAGATGACTCCTATTTGAAATAAAATCATCCAATCATAATTGGACTTGTTTTGGATAATAATTTAATCATTATAATCTTATTTATTTAAATCATTTATTAATGAGGTAAATACTGCATCATTATTGTGTCATAAATAATTTAATTTATTTGATGTCTAAAAATTATAAAAAAAATATCATGATGTAGTAAATATTTTTATATTTCCAAATAATTTTTTTAGTCAAAAATAGGACTTATTTATCACTATATAAAAATTAATTACTAAAATATTTTTGTTAATGTCAATTTTGTCTTCACATTAAATTAATTAATCTAAATTGTCATTTTCACTCCCAGGTGGCTCAATGGGGTCCCAAAATCGACCCAAAGATTTCCATGGTCGTTAATGACTCAACCAATAAGGTTTGGACAATTTTTAAGGTAATTTTAAATTATTATAATATTCTTTTTACCTTGAATTACTCGATTTACCTTTAACTGCGGTAAATAAAAGTCAAAAGTTACTATTCACCAAAAATTATTTTCATATTATTGAACCAAATTTTACTTCTTGATAACAACCATGTATGTTGGATTTTAGAAATTCAATTCACAGAAGTGGTAAATTTTCATTTAAATGAAAAATTCAGTTTTTTTAACTACCACTAAGTGGTTTCACTATTCATCAAAAATTGACGTTTTTCAGAAAAATACCAAAAATTCAGCCTAAGATATATTTGATATTCTAAATTCAAAAATTATGTCTATTTTTTAAAATTAAAAACATAGAAGTGGAATTAATTAATTTTAAAATTAATTCCCGTTATCAAAATAAATAGCGTGTATTTAAGAAACAATAACTATCAAAAGATTGATACTTGTTTATGTCCAATTTCAAAATGAAATTAATTCAAATGAACAACATTGGATTAAATGGTAAAAATATATTTTAATTTCACTTTAAAACCAACTAAAAATATAGTCTAACCATATAAATAAATTATATTAAAACATAGTTTTGAATTAAAATACAATATTTTCACTATTAATAAAAAAAATGAACTTTATCAGAAAAATTTCCAAAAATTTACACAAATTAAATTTAATGTCCTCATTATAAATAAGGATATTATTTTTTCATATATAATGTATTAAAGTGACCAAAACTATATTTGAAGAGGGTTCACCATTAAAAGGCGGTAAATCGACCTTTTAATGTAAATTATGCTTAAAATTAGATTTATTCACATTTTAAGCCTCTACCATTTATTGGATAAATGTAAATAAATTTAAAAAAAATGTATAATCATATTTTAGTTTGTTTTTTTCATTCCCACCAATACAACGGTTATGAGTTAACTACCATATAAAATAATATTATTATATTATTAGTATGCAAATTAAGATTTCAAAGAAACCTATAGTTTCGTATCGGGTACACTATCGAACATAGAAACCCCTTTAAAGTAAAATTAATATTTAATTCACAAATTTTAATAAATATGAAAATGTCATATTCTTCATTAATCTGGGATGTTACATTATGAGTAGTCTATTCCGATCGTTTTTTCACATAAATCATGATGATGGTATTCTTTCATCATTTAGAGTATGTTTGGATGGGTTTTTGGACTATGAGAGTTCAGTAGGATGATTTCTTGTGGTGGTACTAGTTTCCTCTTGGGGATTTGTATTGTAATATGTGAGGCTCGTGTGAGGGTGTGAACTCATTAGTTGGTATTCGATATTTGATGTCATACAGTGTTTTTCAAGGTTATTTTAGAGGGATACCAGAAGGTGGGATTGAGTAGTATCTCTAAGGAGATCTTGCTTTTCCCTGTGTGTCGGGAAAATTTTCTTGAGGTTAGATTTATTGAGTTTTTGCTCTTAGGTTTGGGGATTAGAGATACTAGAGCCTTTGGGATGTGTTAATACCTTTGGTTGGTGGTTACAGATGGGTTCCATTGTGGTTCTGATATGAGTCTAAGGGACTCTTTTGGATGCCCTTGTAGGCTAGTTTCTAATCAAGTGATTTGTAGTTGTCATGTTCGGCTATTAGAAATTCATATGTGGCATGATTTGTTTTGGATTATGATAAAAATCCATGTGAAGGGTATCCTAAATTTTATGTGGTCATGAGGACCATTGTGAATGCCCTTGTTGTAAGACTTATGCTTTCATATGCCCCTTTGGGTGCTTTGTTGATCGAGGATCACTTGGAGGCCACTAAGGGTTTTTTGGGATGTTTCAGCACTGGGCATGTACCATGTGTTTGTATGAGATAGAGTAACCCTCATAGGGTGTCCTTCTACTATGGATTTTGTTCTTATTGAGGTTGTTTCTATGGGCATGTCCTAATATCTTGGGTTATGCAGGGGAGTCCCATGGTGGAAATCACTTTATGTTTTAGCATTGGGGACCATGAGAACCCCGAGTTTGGTTTAAACCTAAGGAGGGTCATAGAGAGTCGTGGTGGCTATTTTGTTTGGATAATAAGATACAGGGTGCTAAGAGAGGCCATGTTCTTTGTTGTTCAAGGTTTCTTTGGTTCTGTTAATTCATTTTTTGGGATGGTGAGTTTGAGGTTGGATCATCCCATGTTTAGTTGGCCTTTGGCCGTGATGTTTGAGGTAGTTTCTACTCAGGAATGTGGTTTAAGAGGATAAACTTGGCATATATTAGATTGGGTGTTATTCTTGAGTTGCGATCTGGTTATCTCCTTTATTGGATGGTTATGGTTATATTGACCTAGGGAGTTGATGGACGATATGGATGAGTGCACCCATGTAGTTGACCATTCACCCTGGCTAGAGGTTACATGTCATGGATGTTGTTCATGCCCTTAGGGGAGAGAGTGGGACTCCTAGGATAGGGTATCTTTTAGGATCATGGATTGATGGTGTCCCATAGGATAGTATATCTTTCGGGACCACATTTGAAGGTGTCCCCTATGACAGTTTATACTGCTAGGCCCTAATTTAGAGCCTAATTCGTTTTGCAGTACTTTTAGTACATGATAGTTTATCAAGTGTGTAGAGTGGAGATATGTCACTAGTTTGATCATTCCATCATATTCCTAGTTCTCAGTAGATGTGCTTTGTTTTTTTATACACCTATGGTTATTCCCTATGGTTTTAATTTCATGAATGTTTCATTTAGATGAATTGGATCTCCTGTATAGATTTTCTGGACACGTCAGTGGTTATGTGGATGGGTGATCCACGTGTTTTAAATCCTCTAGAAGGGGGGAGAGTCGGGTATATGTTCCAAGGTTATTAGGATGGAACCCGACATTTGGATTCTTTATTGTATTTTTTCCCTTTTTTAGTTGTTTATTTTATTCCTACTACTATTATTTTTTAGCTAGGTTTCTCATATCACATGTGCATGCACTTTTTATGACAATATATTATTGGTCCACTGTTGGGGGTGGACTACTAAGATTTATTTATAAACCAATATATGTGCACCTCAGTCTTCATGTAGACATGATGTTTTCTTTCAAGTTAGATCACATGTTTTGTAGTGGATGGGGAAAGGCCTAATATTTCTTGATCTAGTGGAGCTGCTTGAGTGGAGTATTGAGGTCGGGCCGATATAACTCGAGCATTGTGGATATAGGGTATTCGGTTTAGCTCAGTGTTTTAAGTGGATATGATTTTATTTATTTTCATTTTGTTTAGTTTCTATATATGGTTGGCCTAGTGGGTGATCGGTTATTGTATGTTTTTCATGATTTAAGAGTCTTTATGTTTTTATGTTTCATTCCATTTACTATAGCATGATTTTTTTCAATTTATTTATTATGTGTACTTTGATGTCGATCCTTGTGTATGAATTTTTTTATTTTACCACTATTATTGCACTCTAACCAAAGGATATAGTCTCCCCACAACACTTTTTAGACCCTCACTAATGGTCAGAAGCCTCTGGCGTTTGGGGAGGCATGCTTGAGGCCTTGTAGCGAGCCATATCGAGTAATGTTTCAAGTCAACCCAGGTTGGTTCATTACCAAATGGTATCAGAGGTTTTTGGTTTTATGATTTAGGGAGTTGGTAGACTATAGGTTTTGGAATGTGTCAGAACTTATGATGGATATTTGACTTTTATGTTTCAAGCACCTTTACTGATGGGAATTATAAGTTTCCAGGGCATGGGATTTTTTTTCTTCATGTTTTTTTAAGGTTGTGTGATTTCACCTAGTGTGATGTACTTGAGATTGTGGGTTTATGGTTTATTTTTTTTTGGATCTTCCTCAATATTAAAGAATCTAGTGTTCATGAATCATTCAATGCATATAAGAATCACATGAAATCTACCTTTCAGTGTTTTTTTACTATATATTTTCTTCTAATGATAGGACATGTGAATCATGTGGCAAGAGGTTTGTCGATGTTGGAGATGTAGTCCCTTCAATGAGGTATGCATGGAAACCCTTGTGGGTTGATTTGGGATCTATGTACCCTTTTGGTGGATAGATGAGGAAAATTATGTCTAATGGATCTTTAGATTGGGCTCGGGTTTCCTTGAGATGGTGCTTCCCCTAAAGTCCTAGGTTCGTGTTGCTTAGGCATGAACTGTTCTTTCCACATGTTGTATGTCGGGTTATACAGTGGGGCATGTGTGTCTGCTATCACTAATGAATTGGGTGGGCATGGAGGTTCTTCCTTTGTGGGTTTGTTGAGTTCTTATATCACAAGGATGTGGTTAGGCATGAGGATTCATAGTGTTTGAGAAGTTGAGTACTGGGATCACTCCCTATCATATGTATTTCTTGAGAGGGCATGTTTGTTTGGACCCCTGGCCCTTCTCATTTTTGGTTTCACCTTAGGTAGTGTAGTGAGAGCATGGTTAGATACTTGTGGATTTAGATCGATGCCCATGTGAAGGGTGGTTAGTGGTTTCAGGCATGTTATCCTAGTTTTGTTATGACTTGGATTGTGTGAGTGTGACTCTTGTTGTGCGCTTGAGGAGTGCAGTAAGAAAACCCTTCTGGTGTGGATTTCACCATAGCCTGTTGGAGGTCATGAGCCTCATTTAAGTGTTTTATTGAGCATGATTGTTGTAGTTTTTCATGTTAGTGCTTAGGTGTGAGTGGTTTTACAACATCTATCTATTTCATTTGGTGATGGAAATATCATGGGTCGTGTGGTTTATTATTGGGAAGCGTGGTGACGATAAGGATTCTCATATGGTGGGGAGCAACAGATTGTTCATAGTAGAATGTCTCTCATTTGGGGAGAGAGTTTTTGATGTTGTAAGACCAGTCATTGGATGGTAAAGATACCTTCAGTTATGCAATTGCTTTGGGGAGATCATGGAAGATTTTTTTCCATTGAGCCTTTGTGAGGGTGAGAAGCATTTGTTTTGGGGATTTTGTGATGGCCCGCATCATAACAGGTTGCGAAAATCAAGGGAAATTTTAACCATTTTATTCTAATGATTATTTAAAATAAAATATTAATTTCTCTTATGTAAGATCTCAGATGAATTTTATAACCACTTTGTTGGTCTTAGAATAGGGTGTTTACCCTAGGATAGGATTTTGGTGGAAATTTGAGTCATTTAAATTTTAAAATAATATTTAATATTTAATTAATTTAATATTAATGTATTCAGGAATTTTTATCCAGTCATATATTTTAAATGGATCTTCTGATTGATATTTCATCTCTAAAATTGAGTCCATAATAGGGGGTTTTCCTTAGGCGGGGAATAACCTTGTGTCGAGTGTCGGGGTCGGGCTCAGACCCCTTTTATTTTCTTTTTCTTTTTCTTTTTTCTACCCTTTTTCATTTTTTTCTTTTTATTTTCCCCTTTATCCCTTTGAATTTTCATGAATTCCCCTGTTGGCTTCCCTTATCACATCCGACAGAGGGAGAGGGAGATTATAGGGAGAGGGAGAGGGAGGAGGCATTGTAGGGAGTTTATCTGAGGGCCGGATCAAAGTGTGATGGCTGCAGGAGGTAGATTCATCATGAAGAATTAGCAGTTTCTACCTGAAGGTAGGCCTATTTTATTTTTTTCACCACAAATACATGTAGTTTAAGTTTTGGTGGTTTTAAATCCTTGTATGAGTTGTTTGGGACCCTAGTGGGTCGATCTATGGATTTTGTGAGTAAATCAGACTGTTTTGTGGGGTTTTCATTCAGGAAAACCCATTTACAAAATGTATATTTTATAGAACACATTCCATATGTTCTTCCTATGTGGGGAGGATAAATTTTTTGGTAATACATGTCATGTGTCGGGGGTTCAAGCCATGTAGGGTTCCTGGGTGTGTGGCTGAGTACTCATCCAAACACCCTGTGTGGGGGTACTTGGTCATTTAGGGTACACGGCCAGACCTTGGGTGGGATGCACTCCATGTAGGAGTACACATCTAGGCATGGTACATGGCCTGGTATATGGTAGGTTACCCATGTGGGGTTACACTCCATATACTGGCGATACACACCGTGTACTCTGGCATGTTACACGCCAAGTGGGGCTGAGGTACACGAGAAGGTACCCATGTAGGGGTACACCCCATATACCAAGAGTCACACAACATGTACTTTGTAAAAGTACACGACAAATGGCTTGATTCACATGTATGGGGGATCTACAGGTACACACTGTGTACTTAGAGTGCACATCATGTAATTTTCCTTCCCTGGTTAATTTTGCCTGATTTTCACCCTGGTTTCAGAATTAGACTTATGAGTAGTCCATTCTGAGTGATTTTATACAAATATTATTATGGTGGTATCATTTCCACATTTATAGGTTGTTTGGATAGTTTATTTTACTATGAGAGTTTAGTATTTGTATTTCTTTTTGTGGTTTCAGTTTCCTCCTAGGGGTTTGGGTTGTGAGATGTGAGGCTCATGTGAGGGTGTGAGATCATTAGTTTTTCATGGCTAGTAGATTTTGGCTAGTGTTCTTTGAGGTTCTTTCAGATGGATCATGGAAGGTGGGATCTAGTAGTATCTCTGAGTAGATAATGGTTTTTCATATGTGTTGGGACTGGTTGTTCGAGGTTATAGATGTTGAGTTTTAGCTCTTGGGTTTCAGGACCATAGTTGTTGGAGCCTTTGGGATGTATTGATTCCTTTGGTTGGCAGTTATAGTTGGGTGTTGTTGTGATTCTGATACAAGTATGAGGGACACTTTTGGATTCCCTCATGGACTATTTTATGATCAGGTGATCATTGGTTTTCATGGTCGGTTGTTGAGAATTCTCATGTGCCATGTTTTTTTAGCTTGTGATGATTAACCCAAATGGAGGGTCTCCTTCTTCTAAGGTGGAAATATGGAATTTTGAATTCCCCAATTGGTGTTCTTGTGCTTTTAGATGCCCCTTTAGCTGCATTGTAGATTGAGGATCGGTTGGAGGCTATTGAGGTCCATTTTATGATGTTTCATCACTGGCCATGTCCAATGTGTTTGGATGAGCTATAGGAACTATCATTGGGTATCCTTCTCTTGTTTTGGATTTTGGGCTGGTTGAGGTTTCTTCAACAGGCGTGGATCAAGTTCTTGGGTGCATTAGGGGAGTTCTGTGGTAGACATTTCTTTATGTTGTGGCCTCTGGGACTCTGAGAGCCCCAAGTTTAATGGAGATCCATGGTGGATGTTTTGTTTGGATTCTGATATCTAGGGTTCTAAGAGAGGACCCATGATTTTTTGGCCTAGATTTGTTCATCACTTATAGTTTAGATTTTTGGATGGTGGGTCTGAGGTTGGATCGTCACATGTTCAGTTGGCCTTTGGTCGTAATGTTTGAGGCAGTTTCTGCTTAGGACTATGGTTGAGGAGGAGACCCTTGGGGTATCTTGGATCGGGCGTTGGCCCAGATTTGTGATTTAGTTCTCTCCTCTTTTGGATAACTATGCTTATATGGGACTAAGGATCTAATGGATGGTATGGATGAGTTCACCCCTCTAGTTGAGTATTCTCCCTATTTAGAGCTTATATGTTATGGATATTTTTCATGCTCCCAGCTACTGGATTGGGACACCTTGGATAGGATATCTATCATGCCCAGGGTTAACCGGTGTCCCCTGGGATAGTACCTCTATCAAACCCACATTTTTAGTTGTCCCATGGGATAGTTTGTACCATTGGGCCCTCATTTAGAGCACGATTCATTCTGTAGGACTTTCAAGGAATTAAGGTTTCTAAGTTGTATGGAGTGAAGATCTATCATCATTTTGATCATGCCATCAGAGTCTAAGTTCTTAGTAGATGTTCTTTGTTCATTTTGATGCCTATGGTTATGAAATGTGGTCTGAATTTCATGCCTATTATAGTTATACATCTTAGAGATCTTGTGTTGATATTGCAGACATGTCGATTGTTGTGTGGCTGGGTGAGCCACATACTGAATATCCTCTATAAGGGGATAGATCAGGGTAGATTTAACATGGGTTTAGGGATAGAACCTACTGGTTGGATAATTTATTTATTTTTTCCTTTTTTTCATTTGTTTATTTTATTCTAGTTTTTGTTAGTTTTTTTCAAGGATGGGCATATCATGTGTGCATGAACTTGTTATGAAGTATATTATAGGTCCATCATTGGGGGTGTCCTAATGAGATTTATTTCTCACCCCCTATATGTTCACATCATTGTGCATGAAGTCATAATGTATATTTGCATGCTGGATAATAGGTTGCATAGTGGATGGGGTTGAGGCCCAGTGTTTCTTGATTGAGCGAAGATGCTTGTATGGAGTCTCCGGATTGGGTTTGTACGGATCAAGTTTTGTGGAGACCGAGTATGTGGATTTTCTTGGAATTATTAGTACATATAGTTGTATTTATTTTAATTTTTTTATCTTTTGTATGTGGTCATCTCAGTGGGTGACCGGCAGTATTATGTTTTTCATGCTTTGAGAGTCTGTATGTTTGCATGCTATATTCCATTTATTATAGCATGCTTTGTTTCAGTTTATTTATAATGTTTACTCCGATTTTGATCCCTATGTATGATTTTGGTTATTTTTCATTTTTAGTTCACTCTAAATATAGGGTATAGTATCCTCACATAACTTTTTATACCCTCTCTACTGGTCAGCAGCCTCTGGCATTCAGGGAGGCACGCTTGAGGCCTTGTGGAGAGCCAGATCGGGTGACATGTCATGTCAACCCAGGATGGTTTGTTACAATATGTATATCACCATAATTATTAGTATAATCATTATAAAATTAATTAATCGGTAGTATATGGATCACATAAAATAAATAAGTGGTAAAGATGACATGTGTCTCACATAAATAAAAGTAAGATGGAAATCTCTTAGCTCAAGTTTGACTTGCTTTGAAAGTTCTCTAACATCCTATATAATAAATTTAAATTTATTATACTTATAGAAAAAATCATATAAATACTTATAATATCATATATGATCCACTTATAACATTTTAACTCTCATTAATAATAATTCCTTATTAAAACTGTCATTTTTGGGTGTTAACTCTTTCATTTTTCATGAGAGTTTTGGTTCGGTATTTCTGGTCGTTGTACCTTTATTGTGGTTACATAATATTAAAAATTTTAACCATGATATAAATATCATATATATTCATTATATACATATATAGATATAGTTTTCAATAAGAGGTATAGATAGAAAAATGAATTACATAGTTCATGGAGACAGTAGGTCGTACATTTTCATGAATGTTGTTTTCACTCTTTGAAGGATTGAATGAAAGAAAAGAAGATAATAATTCACCTTTATAGAGTTGTTATTATGTAATATATATCATATATATTCATTAAATATATCCTTATTACCATCTATGTAAAGTGTAATTGAAAAATTAATCACATCACTCTGCGGAGGTGGTAGTCCACATGTGCGCGCGAGCGATGTTATCATTTTGCAATAGATTAAAAGATAAGAAGGTAGATATGATATTATAATTATAAGATTAATTATTTCATAAATATAATTTTTAAACATTAAACCCATCTTAAAAAGGATCCGTGAAATATGTTGATGGAAAATGAATTGTATCACTATGTGGAGGCGATAGTCCACAAGTATGCAGGAGTGATACTTTCACTTCCCATTTAAGTGAATAAAGGGTCGATATTGATGGTTTTATAATTATAATAATATTTTATTTTATTTATAATACTGAATTTATTTTTTTACGAAGGATACCATATATTTATAGGTGTTATAATAATAAATAAATTGAAAGATTTTGGGTAAGACGATTACCTCTTCTTCGATAGGCCTCCTTTAGATTCTTTATTTTGGACCCTTGTAATGGTTTTTAAGGATACTAACACAAATAATTAATTAATAGGGATTTTAAAAGATAATTGGGTATTTTTTGTTCAATATATATGGCTCAAAGTTTTTTCAAGAAAATAGATGAAGGGTGTCCTTCTATAAGGGAGGGAAAAGACGCACTTGGAATTACTAGAAATATTAAAATAGAATTAATTCATTCTCAATAAAAATGATTCCAAATGGATGTATATTATAATAAAAATTGTATAATGTGTAAATATCATCATCTAATGAAATTAATACAAGTTTTTGTGTCATTTTAAACCTTAACTTTAGTTTAACTCCTTAATTAAAAAATTTTAACCTTAACTGTAGTAGCGACTATTTCAATCTTAATGGGTTATAATTTTACTTATAAGTTAAAAATTACCTCATAAATGCCCAATAGATAAAATTTTATACCATTTTTCATCCTACTTGTTCTCTTCAAATATTTTTTTGTTTTTTAAATAATTTAATAAAATATTATTTTTCATAAAATATCATTAATGTCATTTTTGAGACTATTCATTTACTTTGACTTTAAATCCATCAAGATAGTTATAGAATCTGAATATAAACCTTTAAATCATCCTTGATATGTTATATTATTCTAAAAAATTCATGGAACACAATAATTCACCCAAATTGTTTTACTTTTAATATTTTTTAAATTACTTATTTTATTTTTCTATTAATTGAATAAATATTGAGTCGGCGTTGCGTCAGCATTTAAAGTAATTATTTAATCACCATAAATTAATCATTAATTACCATGATAAAAAAAACTATTTATTCTATAAAATAAAAATTTATAAATAAACTTATCCTCTTTTTATAATTATGTAAAAAAATTAGAGATATTAAAGTCAAGAGAATGACATTTTAAAAAAAATTACTAAAAATAATAAAAATATTATTATTAGTGGAAAATGGATCCAAAATGCACATATTTGAATTTTTTATGGATATGGTCAAATTTATACAATAAAATGAAAAAAAAAAGTAAGTTTTAGTTTGATGTTGAGACCTTATCTCATGGTTTTAACTTTGTTTTACCTATTTTACCGTTACCAAGAAGACAAATATTTATCATGGTTACAATTCATAAAGAACAAAAATAAAAGGTATATATTTATGAAATTTGGAAATCCTAATTCTAAATATGGAATCCATTTATAAATATTAAATTTCTATAAGTGGTGTAAATTAATTAAATATAAAAACACACAATGCAACACAAATTAATTTTAAAAAAAATCATTTTTAAGTATAAAAATGTTCTTATAAAAAATTCAATAATAAAATTGATTCAAATGAACTTAATTGAATTATTAATAATATAATATAACTAATTTTTATTTGAAACCATTTTAAAATAAAATTTAACTTTTAAAATGATTGAAACAAAAATTCATTTTTCAATGAAAATCATTATTTTTGGCCCACGGGGGCCGACCCACTAGCCCGCATGAAGCCCAGCTCATACACTCTAAAAAATGGGAAACTACTAGTAGGGAGACTCGAACCCCCTACCACAAGTTTCCAAAGATTTTCCTATACCAACTAGTCTAGGCGGTGCACCTGGATAAAAATTAGCCATTTAGACTATATATATATATAAACAAAGCTATTAATAATATATATATACATATATATAATTAGATATCAATAATTTTACAATATATATATATATATATTAACAAAACAAAAACACACTAACCCAATTATGTTCACACCTCCCCCAATTGCATTAATTTTTTAAGTATGTTACAACTTGCATATATTATATATACTATATATAAATCTATAAATCTATTTAGAAAAAAAAAATTAACACACTCATTGCTGCGCACCCCAACCCCTCGTTATTTTTTTCAACTTGCACAAATTATATATATATATATATATTCACATATATAAATCTATTTATAACAACAAATTAACACACTCACCCACTAATGCGCACATCCCAACCACTCATTAATTTTCTTTTCCCAACTTGAACATATTATTATGAATGTCATTTATTACGATGATTGATATTTATTTATACATGACACTCGCAAAAAAATTTATTTTTTAATCGAATGTTTTCAAATAAATAATTTGATCTTTAACTATTTTCTAAATTAGTCCATATTTTAGATTTGTATTAAATTAATGAAAATATTATAATTATAATAGGCATGTGACGTTGGGGTTGAAAATTCTTGTGAAACAGATGATGAGATCAATTTAAACCATGTCAAATGATTGAGAATTAAATGAAAAACATTTCAATTGTACAGTAAAAAAGTAAATAAAAAAAATAAAAGAAAATAAACATCTTTTAAAAAACTATTAAACATTTAAAAAAGGCATTTAAAAAAATATTTTTAAAAACTAAAAGTTTTAAAAAAATTTAAAAAAGTACAAAGAAACGTTTAAAAAAAAGTTTCAAAATAAATGTTTTAGAATTAAAATTAAAAAAAAACATTTTACAAACAAGTTAAAAAAATTAAAAGAAATATTTTAAAAAAATAATTTTTTTTAAACTTTTAATAAAACATTTTAAATACAAGTTAAAAACATTTAAAAATGATTAATAAAAAAATTTAAAAACAAGTTAAAAAAACATTTTTAAAAAAAAGTTCGAAAAATTTTTTTAAAAGAAACGTTTAAAAAAATGTTTAATTTTTTTTTAAACTTTTAAAAAACAGTTAATAAAATAATTTAAAAACATTTTATAAAACATTTTAAAGGAAACATTTAAAAATTAAATGTTTACAAGAAATTAAAAATATGTTTAAAATAAATTCAATAAAACATTTTAAAAGAAACTTTAAAAAAAACAATTTCAAAAAAATGTTTAATAAGACGATTGAAAAAAGTGTTAAAAAACATTTTTTAAAAATTTTAACCCATTATATATATTATTTTAGAAATAATAAAAACTCTTAAGGGCCCGCCCATGGACCGGCCCGAAAATCCCTACTCGGCATGATGGTTTGGATCGACCCGAGGTCAGGCTTAAGCCACCTCATGGGGTTGTTCGGGCCAGCCTGGCCCAGCCCGAATAGTGGTCTACGAACCAATTTTTTGAGGGAAGGCATGGGTCATAATGGGCCGAAATTACACCTTTATTTTGATATGATGATTTAAAAATGATATCCTTTTTATAAAATAAAATTTCCAATTTTTCAAAAATTAATTATAGTATTCACTCTAAAAAAGCAGTATAACCATTTTTGAAGAAAACGTATTTTTGAAGAATAAAATGAATTTACAAAAAATTGAGTTCTTATTTCCTACGAACTAATTAATATATTTGTATTGAGTACGTTCTTTATATATATTTCATAATTCTGTCACTTTTATTCATACATTACAATTTAATTACTATGTTATAATTATCATAATAATATTTCATGGTTCGTTTATGCTCAGTGTTACGTGTTGTATATGCTATCGAACATAATGATTTTTAAAATCTCAGGGTGTAACATTCTTCCCTATTTAAATAATTGAATCCTCACAATTTGAACTTTTTCTTGATAATAAAGGGTTTAATATTTGAAAATTCTATTTTTGAAAAACCACATCGTAAAAAGGGTTAATAAAACTCCTTAAAAAAAGTTTTAAAAGAAACTTTTAAAAAAATAAAAAAAACATAATAAAAAATTTTAAAAACAAGTTAAAAAAATCAAAAAATGGTTTTAAATAAACATTTTCAAAAAAATGTTTAAAAAAATATAAAAAAATTATTAAAAAAAGTTTTAAAATAAAATTTTTAAAATTTAAATTTAAAAAAAGTTTTAAAAACAAGTTAAAATCGTTTTGAAAGAAATGTTTCAAAAAAAATTATAATTTTTTTAAAAAAAACATTTAAAAAATGATTAATAAAATGTTTTAAAAACATGCTAAAAACGTTTTAAAAGAATATTTTAAAAAATAAATGTTTAAAAAAATTAAAAAAAAAATTAAGAAAATTTTAATAAAACATTTTAAAAACAATTTAAAAAAGTTTTAAAAGATACTTTAAAAAACGTTTTCAAAAAAACTTTTTAAAATAAACATTAAAAAATAAAAAAAAACTTTAAAAAATTTAACCCTTTATATATTTTATTTTAAAAATAATAAAATTCCGCAAGGGATAGCCCGTGGCCCAGCACGGCGATTTGGGCCGGCACAACTCAGCCTAAATAGTGGTCTGCAGCTCGGTTTTTTAGAGGGAAGGCCCGAGCTGGGCTAAAATTACACCCTTATTTTGATATGATGATTTAAAAATGATATCTGTTTTATAGAATAAAATTTCGAAATTTTTCAAAAAGTAATTATAGTATTCACTCAGAAGAAGCAATACAACTATTTTTGAAGAAAATGTATTTTTGAAGAATAAAATGTATTTACAAAAAAACGAGTACTTATTTACTAGGCATTAATTAATAAATTTTAATTGAGTAAGTCCTTTATATATATTATATAATTGAGTTACTTTTATTCGTAGATTCTAATTTAATGACTATGTTATAACGATGATAATGTTATTTCATGGTTTGTTTACTATCAATGTTGTGTGTTGTATATGCTATAGAACATAGTATTTTTTAAAATCTCATGGTGTTACATTCTCCCTCATTTAAATAATTTAGTCCTCACAATTTGAACTTATTCATGATAATCAAAGGTTTGATATTTAAAAATTCCTTTTTTGAAAAAAAAAAATCAGAGAGCTCTTGGCTTCACCCTAGAGCTACCGAAAATTAGGGGTTCTCCCTGGGGTTCTCTCTTTGATCTCTTCAGCTTCAGTGGTGAGGATTTATAGTGGGGCTGTGATTTGTGATAAAGGTGTCGTTCTCAATCAGCGGCTTTGTGGTCGGAACGGGCATCTCGGTCTTTGTGCTTGGCCTTGTCGATGTTGGTATGTTCCATATCTGGAGTTTCAACTTCAGTATAGATCTGGGTCAATGCATCGGGCGACGCGATAGTAGGTGGATGACATGCAGACTCTATGGCGGTGGGTGCAGACTCTACGATGGCATGCCTCTAGGTGACGACACGGTCGGACTACGGGCACGATGGTCTTATGACGGCGCGGGCGGTCTTGTCAGCATTGGGTCTCTTTGTTGAGCTTCGACGGGGACGACAGATGGGGGAAGTACAGTGGCTTTTGTGGGCTTCTGGTCCAGATCTGGTTAGGCTCCTTGAGGTTGCTGGTGTTGGCAGGATACAGTGGGAATGGTCAATGGTGGATCAGCATTGGTCTCTTTTTCGGCAGATGTGTGCTTCGATGGGGACAACGTGATGGGGTATAGAGTCTGGATTCTTATGGAAACAACAAAGGCTATGTAGGAATTAACGCGTAGTGTTGGTTAGGGGTGATTAGGGTTTTGGTGCCTTAGGTGTGCTTTGTGTTCATGGGATTTTTTGGGCTTTGATTCTATAATGAGTTTTGTCCCTCTAGGCTCTCAGGCCATTGAATCTTCAGGCTATGTGAATCTGGGCCTATAGGATTGTAGTGGGTTTTCCCTTACCCGGTTTCAAATAATGGTTGTTTCTTTCTTTTTATTTTTTATTAAAGGGAATTGACCCCACCCTTTCTGCTAAAAATTCCTTTTCTGAAAACATGAATCGTAAAAAGGGTTAATAAAACTTCCTCTTAAAAAGAGGAAAAGGGAAATATGAAGGTCATTTGGAATAACACATAACTAGATTTCCAAATAAGAGAACATTAGTGAGAAGTGAAAATATGGACATGGAGGAAAATTTTAATATCCAAATAATTATAGAGAGTGATGGAGAACATTTATCATAATAAAGTGAATGATCATGAGAACGTTAATAAATGCAAAACCATAAATCAATAAGACATGAAAAAGACCATTGATTCATCAAAAATTCATTTAATAGGAAAAAAAATTATTTTAATATCCTTTTCATAGATTTTAGGAATTCCTTTACCATATAGACTAAAAACATAAGGTAATATACTTACTTGAAAAGTATAATTTCATCCCTTAATCAATTTCCACCATAATCTCATATTTTTCTCCAAACTATGAGTATTCAAGATGAATTTTTTATTCACAATGTACTAAAATAAAATTCATATCCAAGAAAGGATATCAATATATTCCTCCTATCTTTAAATATTAACCAAAACTGAATTGTTATAACAAGGTAAGATAATATCCAAAATTTATAAACCTTTATATGATGAAATAATACATTTAACTCCAAAATTTCCACAATAATAACAAAGTTTCTACTTAGATTATTTAATAAATAACCCTACATCTCAAATAACCTCAATAACCTCAACATTAAATATTTTTTTAACCTAAAATGTGATCTCATACCTTTCAACTCGCATCCCCAAAAATTTAATTTCATTTTTCCTAAATAATCATTAATAATAAACCATATGTTAAACCTAAAGGTTACATATACCTCAAACCAGTGAATCATCTCCCAGAATATCATTAATAACCATGGTAAATCACTATAAAATCTTATAATGTAGTGAACTTCATCAAAATATCATGAATCAAATTTAGATAATAAACTAAAAGTTAATTCTTAGCTTGACCATAAATATCTCTGAAAATATCATCATATCTTGGAATCACTTTTCAACCATCAATATTTTCTATATCCCATTATTCAATAGACCATAATTAACATAAAAAACATATACTAACCTAAAGGTTTATTTAAACCGAAATAGTTTATTATTCCAAAAACCCAATAAAAGTTTCAAATAACCTCAAAATATCATCACTTAAACCCTCACAAGGAGTATATATGCCTTTGATATTATGATAAACCTTAAACTTATAAACTTGTTATGGTATTAATAATGCTTAATTTAACCCCAAATGAAAACATATATGCTTAGAAAAATTAATACAATCCTTATTCCTCAAATAAAATCACAGACTATTGAATATATTCCATAAATCTAAAAATACAATAAACTTTACCAAAGATGACCTAAATCACTTTATAATCAAATCACTAAACAATTTTAAGCTCTCCAATACTATCCCATTTACTTCATCAATATCAATCATCTATTTATCCCAACTAAATATTATCACTTTACCAATAAATCACTTTTCTTTGTTATTGGTACCATTCAACATATGATTTCAAATCCTTAAATAAAAACTATTATGGGACAATAATTAGATATTTCATGATTCTTATATCTAGAATATAATTTATATAACACTTATACAATATAATTATTGAATCCTAATATATAATCACTTCAGTCCTTTTACTTCAACAATTCTATATAACATAGGTCCTTCTTTGTTTTAGGAGTTAACCCTTGGATTAGGACATTGACTTGGATAATTATCATGTTCCCCACACACAAGACATTAAACTATAAATGTTACCTTAGAATGGACTTCATTTACCTACATTGAACTTTTAATTTTTCCTTGGAAATTAATTTTTATATTCCATTCCATTTCATATATAAAACATTTTTTAGTTCCTCTAAGACATTTCCCTGAGGGCTTCTTCCCACATACTTGACATGTAGGAAGTCAAATCTTCTTCCCTATATGGTCTTCCTAAAACTCAATTTTTTCATTATTATGTGTGTTAGGAATCTCACCCGTGTTTATATTTTTAATCATATAAAAGGATAGATGATTAGGCATAATCATAAGGTTTCACATTCCAACTCACGTTTCACTTGGTTTCCTATAAGTACAATCATTCCATTATCCTTCACATTCATCATTAACACAATTCCTCCTAGTTCTATCCATTGAATAAAACCAAAAATCATATCATGAGAAACAATATTCATAATGATAAATCATGTAAAAACATTCAAAGGATGTCTAAATCATGACACATTCTTTTCACTTTATGACACCTTTGGTTTAACCTAGGTTATTCCTAGTCATAATCTATTCAAACCCTCATAATGGTTCATAAATAAAATGTGAACTAACCTAAGAATATCTCCTAGGGTTGTCAATTCAAGTGTGTGGTAAGGGAACACTCATCATGCACTGGAATAATTGTCAAAATATACTTGAATATCTGTTTTTTAGGTTATTACACCAATATTGTTTTGTTCCAAAACCACATCCACTTGTAGTATCCAGACACTAATGTTTTTCTAGGAATACCACAACTCCTTTAAGTAACATAACTTAGGACATTTTCATATACTTAGGATTATCCTAATGTTTCTCACTAAATTTTTTTCATCCTAGTTTCTAAAGGTAACTAAACCTTGTTTTTTTACCAACTATATCAACCCATGTGTTTCATATATAGATATTACATCTTATTAGATGAATATTCAATAAATGACATTATGATCTAATCCAAACTCATATAGGTTTAGTGTATTTAGAAACTTGGATACAAAAACAACTTGTTCATAATAGATCTATATCATCTTCCACTAATTCCTTCATAATTATCACCATTTTTAGACATATCATACTTAAAAACTTTCTTCACAACCTGTGGAAAGGAAATATATGAAAGGATGATCTCAGGTACTTAGTTAGGGTAAAAAAGGGAGATATAAACGATCCCTTAAACATAACATGAGCATGAGGGTATTAGAACATGAGATTAACATTTTAAAACCATACCCTATACATCATAGATTATAATCTTAAATCGCGACATAAATATTGATAATTAATAATATTTGAATCGGAATGAAATCAAAGAACATGAACCAAGAGAGAATAACATTATAATATGATATAAGTTTGTGTCATACACATAAGAATGTATAATAATTACCTTAGTAAAATTTCAATTCCAAGACTACCATATTTTATTGGTTTCACTCCCCATTCCATCATATCCTTATTCAAAGTTCTCTCCCAAGACTATCAAAGTGGAAAGAGTCCCTTACTGAACTGGGTTCACTCCCCATTCCAGTTCTCATTATCTCATGTGATATCAAAATTTACCCAATAAATTATAGGAATGTATAATTGTAATCCCACACATAACATAATCATAATTCATTCATATGTGTGCTAAAATATCATAAAAATTCGTCATATATCATAACCCATGGAAAATAAATGGGATTCATGGGTATTTCAAAAAAAATCATAGCATAACCTGTGGAAAATAAACAAGTTTCATAAATATCACATCATTATAATCATAAACCATCAATATAAATAATAGGGATGGTATCATTGGATCATATCCTCAGTAAATTATAATTTACATCAAAGGATGTTATCATAGATAAAAAAATAAAAGATCACTAAAATATTTCTTAAGGAAAATACCCTTTCATTTTGAAATAACTTATTTAAAATCTAAAAAAATTACAAATATTAAGGAAATAATTTTATTTAAAATATCCTTGGATAAATTTAAAGTACTCTTCAAATCATTGAGCAATCATGACAGCAAGAAATTGCATTCATACTATGTACATTAAAACCAAGATTCCTTTCACATTTTCGGTAAAAATTTAAAAGTTATATGTTTGGAAAACGATAAGAAGACTCCTTTTAAAACTTTGTTTAAAAATTAAATAATTGGTAAATATAAATTTAAAAAATCATATGATAATATTAAAAATATTCTTAAAAATATTTTTAGAAAACTTTTATATGGAAGAAAAAGGATTTTCAAGTGAAGAGAGAAATAAATTTGGTTTTCTTAAAAACATTCATTCAATATATTATGTTCTTAAAGAGAGGAAAATGAAAGTAAAGCATGTAATCTCTATAAATAAATATAGGAGAATAAAATTCACCATATTATTGATATATAGGTCATAAAATTTCATCATCTGAAACTTGATCATAAACAATCCTGATAAGCAATGTGATTGTAACATAAATCCCTTGCCACATTGGTTGCATTAAAATCAAATCCTCATAAAAGGGAGAAACATAGATTTTCAGTATATGCATAATAAAATGAATTTATGAGTAATATATACACTACATAAAAGAAATAGGTGGTGAATATTTCATGTATATCACAGAAATAAAAGTGAGACAAAAATATTTTACCTCAAGTTTAACATGATTCAAAAGTGCTATAACAGCCTAAATAATAAATTTAAATTTATTATAATTCTATAATATAATAATTTAAATATTTATAATATCATATATGATTCAATTATAAAATTTCAACTCCCATTATTAATAATTCCTTATTAAAACTCTTGTTTTCTGGTGTTAATTGTTTCATTTTTCATGAAAGTTTTGGTTTGGTAGTTCTGGTCCTTGTACTTTGATCATGGTTTCATCATCTCTAGAATGTTAACCATGATATAGATATCATATTTATTCATTATATATATAGAGATAGATTCATCCATAAATGGTAGATATAGAAAAATGAATTACACCATTCATGGAGTCGATGGACCATATGTGCGGATGAACATTATTTTCACTTTTTGAAAAATGAAACGAAACAAAAATAAATAATAAATAACCTTTAAAAATTAATTATTTTATAATATATATCATATATATTTATTAAATATATCCTTATTACCTTCCATGTAAATCATAATTGAAAAATGAATTACATCGCTTCATGGAGGTGGTAGTCCACACATACACACGAGCGACGTTATTATTTTCCAAAAGATTGGAAGGTAAGAAGGAAGATATGATATTATAATTAAAAATAATAATTATTTCATAAATATCATATATAAACATTTAACCCATCCTAATAACCATTCACAAAACATGGTGATGGAAAATGAATCGTATCGTTATGTGGAGGCATTAGTCCACACGTACACATGAGCAATACTTTCACTTCCCATTTGATGGAATAGAGGGTGGATATTGGAGGTTCCAAAATACTTATAAAATTAAAGTATATTTATGATATTTAATTTTTTATTTAATTATGAATAAAGTATATTTAGAGGACTTATAAGAATAAATAAATTGAAATTTTTCGGGTAATATGATTACCTATTCTTTGGTAGACCTCCTTTAGATCCCTTCTTAAGGACCCTTGGAATGGTCTTTTAAGGAGAAAGTCACCTCTATTTCATGGATAGGTAAGTTTATGAGATAATTTTACTAGTTTTGGTAAATATATATGGATCAAAATGGTTTAAAGAAAATTTAGGGGTGTGCTTTTATAAAGAAGGTAAAGGACACATGTGGAATTACGAAAAATATTAAAATTGAATTAAGTCATTCTCAAGAAAATGATTCCAAAGGGATATAGATTAAAATAAAAAATAATCTAAGGTTGAAATATCCTCATCCAATGAAACTTATATAGGTTTTGGTGTCATTTTAAACCTTATCTTTTGGTTTAACCCCCTCATTAACCGATTTTAACATTTACTGTGATAATGACTTTTTCAATCTTAAAGGGTTATAATTTTACTTATAGGTTAAAAATTATCTCATAAATGGAAAAATAATAAAATTTTAACTATTTATAATCCTTAATTTCCTATTTAAATATTTTTATGTTTTTTAAATAATATAATAAAATATTATTTTCCATAAAATATCATTAATGTCATTTGGACGCTATTCATTTACTTTGACTTTAAAGTCATCAAGACAGTTATTGAATTAAAATATAAAACTTTTAAACATCCTTAACATGTTATATTTATCTAAAAAATCATTAAACATAATAATTCAGCCACATTATATTACTTTTAATATTTTTTAATTCATTTATTTTATTTTTCTATTAATCGAATAAATATTGTGTCGGTGTTGCATATGCATTAAGGTAATTATTTCATCACTAAAAACTAAAAATAAATTACCATGATAAAAAAATAATTCTTATTTAAAATAAAATTTTATAACCTAACTTACCCACTTTTTATCCATATGTAATAAATTTAGTAATATTAAATTCAAAAAAGTGACACTTTGGAATTTTATTTACGTAAAATAAAAAAAATGTCATTATCAATGGAAAATGGAATGAAAATTCCACATATTCAAATTTGGGATGTATAGGGTTGAATTCCTCCCATATAATGAAATAAATCAAGTGTTGGGTTGATTTTGAGACCTTATCTCATGGTTTTAACTCAGTTTTACCCATTTTACCCTTACCGAGGTGACAAATATTTATCACGATTACTATTCATAATGACCAAAAATAAAAGGGTATTATTTTCCAAATTTGGAAATCCTGATTCAAAATATGAAATCCATTTTCCAAAATTCAATGTCTATAAGTGTTATAAATTTATTAAATATAATGACATACAGCATAACAAAAAATATTTTTTAAAAAAAATAATTTTTAAGTATAAAAATGTTTTTATACCAAATTCAACCATAAAATTGATTTAAATGAACTTAATTGGATTATTAATAATATAATAGAACTAATTTTACTTTGAAACCATTTTAAAAACTAGAACTTTTTAAATGAGTGAAACACAAATATTGTTTTCAATAAAAATTGGTGTTTTCACTATTCATTAGAAAAACAATCTTTTTAGAAAAATAAAAAAAATATCTCTAAGATAATTTTGATCTGATGATTTAAAAAATAATACCCTTTTTATAAAATAAAATTTCTAAGATTTATAAAAATTAATTATAATATACCCTCATAAAAGGTAATAAAACCTTTTTTGAAGAAAACGTATTTTTGAAGAATAAAATGACTAGACTAAAAATTGAGTATTTATTTCCTAATAATTAATCAGTATATTTATATTGAGTAATTCCTTTATATATATTTCATAATTTGATTTCTTTTATTCGTACTTTTTTATTCAACAACTATGTTATAACTTTCATAATAATATTATGTAGTTCATTTAAGCTTGGTGTTGCATGTTGTATATGTTATCGAATATAGTGTTCTTTTAAAATATTAGGGTATTCCAATATAGAAACCATATATAATATGGAAAATCACTCAAATGAAAAGGGGTAAAAATCCATATAAATTTAGAAGGATCGTTATGAATAAAATTCATTAAAGACTCTCTCATTATTACAAGGAGAAAACACTCAAAACATTCTCTGATGAATAATAGAGAAACAACCCACTAGGAGAACCAGTTTTTGGAGATGATGATTAAAACTGCTGGGGGAAGACCCCCATTTATAAGTTTCTTTCTCCCCCTTCCTTCTCTTCTCTACTAGGTGGGTTTGGCGGGATCTAGTCAACCACCCATCTACCCCTTCTTTCCCATTTTACAAATCAAGTGGGTGGATGTTGTATATAAACAAAAACAAAGGGGTTGGAAAACCACCCAAGAGGTAAATAGATACTAGAACTCCATTAATAGCTAGCCCATGGGTGACACCTCACCAATCACCCTCCTCTGAATCCAGTCAACCATTCATCCTCACCGTACTTTCCTTATCTCTCTATATAGAAATATTTTAATGTTATATAAACATCCCTCCCATCACCTCTCCATATTTATCCACCTACACATATGTCATTTATAGCCCCAACCACATGCCACCCTTGTTCACCTGAACTAGGAGAACCCCTACACCATCTCTATCTAATTCCCATCATCCCTTACTACACACCTGTATCAAGTTCTCTATCTACAACTATCCTAACACAAAGATCCCACAATGGATTTCCTTCATCTATAGAGTGGACTAAGGCTTCCAACAGTGTTCTCTCTAGAAAAATTATCTATCATCCTATCTTGTGTTCGCGCTCGTGCACTAACATCCCATCTAACTTCATGCATGCCTCTATAAACCAGCACCCATACTACTATCATAGATATCATGTGTGGCATTGGTCTGTAGTGAGAGTTGACATTATCACCCATAGATCATGTACAGAGTGGTTCATAGAATATGTTGATGGAATTTCTGTGACAATTCATATTACGTTCTCATTTAATGATATATTGTGTGCATGATGTGCATTGGTGATATTCCTTTTGTGGAATTTCATGTCTCATTCTCATTTGGTGCTAGTTCACATGTATTGATGATTTCACAATGTTTTATTTGGAATTTTGGTGATTGGGGTAGTGATTTTTTTCATTTAGAGATCATCAATGTTGACTTGTAGTGATCTTGGCATCGATATAAACATGATGATCTCCATTTATTATTTTATGTGTCATGTTTGTGTTTTGGATAGCTAGATTCATTGTGTAGAAGTTTTGATGAACGTGATAGTATTTTCATGACATTATTTTTAAACTATATTTGATATCCAATAAAATTTGTATTTATTGGATGTTTATTTAGTTAATTATGTTTATATCTATTTCATTTTTATATCTATATTTTTTTCACGTGCCCTGGTACCCACTTGTGTGATACCAAATAAGTAATTAGAAGTGGGAGAACATTGAAGAATTTATTTATTGATTATTTGATCTTGTGCATGAGAGGATCATAAGTCACACATGATAAAATTAAAAATATATATATATATTAATTGAAAAATTAATATATATTTTTATTTCTCTACACAGTTGCATAGGTGACACCTAATAAATAATCTTATGTAAGGGATCTGGATGCAGATATGTACTCGACTTCATGAGAAAAGAGTCTTTATATTTCACCAATAGATTTGATTCTAAAATTTAATGCAAATTATTCATCATATGAGAGAATAAAATGCTCAATGATTTGTGTGATAAATTAGATGTATTATCTAACATCATATAATGAGACTTGATAATATTTTAGTAAAATTGGGATTTATAGAAAATTAAATAAATAAATATTTAGATATGAGAATAAAATAATTAGCATCACATACACTTTAATGGGTGTCACAACTCTGACATTGTCAACTTCATTTCTCTCGCATTAAATATTTTTAATTCTTTTATTTTCTTTCTTTTATTTTTAGAATTTTTAGTTTTAATCGTATTGAAGTTTCATCTACTTAAACCTTCATTGAAGAGGATATTCCTAATGTTAACATCCACACTTCCTATGTGATCTACCATAATACCACTACTTTAATAGTTTTAGGTTTATAAATTATTCTAAATTTGTCACTCCATGACAACACATATAGAATTTTTGGTGTTGTTTCTAGGGGGAATTGTAGAATTAGGAATGTCACGACCTGTCCCAGTGGAGCCCGCACTGCGACTCCCCAAGCCCACCTTCAATAGGCCAAGGGATTATGACTAACACTAAGTAGGCATATCACTAACATGGGAGTCATTTCCTAGGTATCTATACACACACACACACATCTCCAAGCCCACATATGCTGAAAAGTAAAAAATCACTAAGGAACAAAATGTATGCATAAAACTAAACCCAGCCAACAGAGTAAAATGAAAGTAAAGTGCGGAAAGTAAATTGGATCAGAATACAATCCCACCAAAAGAAAGAGTCTGGAAACTACAAAGTTCAACCTGTAAGTAAGAAAGAGTTATTGGGACTACTATTTGTAGTCGTAGGAATACCTTGTCCTGCAAGGAACTTAGAAATCTCGGTCCGGTCCTGGACCACCATAGACTCCATCAAAAGATTTCTTGTCTTCACAAGACACGACATGTGTGGGAAAATCCCGTGTAGGGGTGAGTATAATAACACTCAGTAGGGACCCCAAAAACCACAAATCAATACACAAAGTAAAGGTACAATCAGATCTACACAGTATATGTCTACTAAACATATAACAAGAGAAACATATCCTGATATACTCGAAACCCAGACCCATAGTTTATAGGTAAGTCACAATGATCGTATATCCATGCTAGGGATTTAGTTTGAAGATTCCACACAACACTCATCTGGAATAACTCACTCCATGATTTTGATAGCTCGGATGACGTCTGTCTGAGAGTATTGTTCGTCAGGAAAATCTATGAGATAGATAGGTGCACTGATAGATCTGAAGAGAGAATAGATACACTCATTCTAGAACAATACACTCCTTGGTGGGAAAAGATCGTGATATATGGATGAGTATCACTGCTAGGGCCTTGTAGGATACCATGACTCATCCAGATTCTCCTGATAAGTAGAGGATCGATGTCCTGGAGGATTAGTCACATTGATACCTGACTCTACCTAGGGTCAAGAATGGATATAGGATCTCGCTCTGGGCCTCTCAGAGGGATACCTGACTCTATCTCAAAAATTCATGTTGAAGGGATTATACTCATGTGGATGGAAATGACACCTGACATTTAGGGGAATAAGAAAAGGGGTCACTACTACAAATACTCCTTTTATCAGTGCTAAAATGGCCTTTAACAGTGCTAGAAAAGCATTGTTAAAGTTGGGGAAGATAAAGGGGGAGTCCCCTTTATCAGTGCTCCAAAAAGCGCTGACAAAAGGGTCCTTTATCAGTGCTTTCTTTTTAGCGCTCATAAAAGACCCCTTTTATCAGCGATTTTTTTAGCGCTGATAAAAGTAAAAAAATAAAAAAAAATAAAAAAATTCTTCCAATCGAGGGGGCTTTTATAGTGCTTGAGCCCCCCTTTTAACAGTGCTTTTCCAGCCCCTCCAGCGCCCGCACGCATGCCCTCCACCATTTATCAGCACTAGCCCCTGAAATCGACCCCCTTGCATGCGCCCCTACCTCCACCAGGTTTTGAACTTGAGACCTCCCTCCTACGTGCCTAAGCCCTTACCACTCCTCTATTTTGATTTGTTTTCCATTTCATGATATCTCTATATATATATATATATATAGTTATATTTATTCGTATAGTAATATATATTTATATTAATATATATATATATATATTTATATTAATATATATATAGTTATATTAATATATATATTTATAGTGGTATTAATATATATATTTATAGTTATATGAATATATATATATATATATATATGTAGTTATATTAATATATATATATATGTATAGTTAGATTAATATATTGGTATATAAATATTCATATATTTGTATTTAAAATAAAATGTATATTAGTTATTATTTAGATAAATCTAATATATTTTACATGTAAATATATTTTATTATTTATATTTATAATTAAATTTTTATGCGTGAATATATAAAAAGTATGTATATATTGTTATATATTTGATTATAAATAGCAGTGCATTATAAAAAACGATAAAATTTCAAATACATAATATAAATATGAATGTAATACCTTGGAATAAATTCAGTCCCCACCAAAAAAACAAATAATACCCCCTTAAACAAGGATGAAAATCAACAAAATGTTAAAAAAACCGGGGTATCCTGACTAAAAACTCGGTTTTGGAGGCCTTCTGGGCCTTTTTTAGCCTCAAAAAATGTAAAAGAGGCTTTTCTTAAGTCCCTAGTGCGTAGAGCTCATCACAGGCATCGATTTGATATGATGTAGAGCTCAAACGGACACTCGGATCAAAAGTTATGGCCGTTTGAAGTTTGAGTTGCATTTTCAACATATTTTGGATCTTTTTTTAAAAAAAAATTATTTTTTTAGTCTTCAAATTGTTATAAGATGACTATTAATCCATAATAATTAGCAAATTATTTATTAAAAATATTTTTTTAATTTTTTTATAATCCATTTTCACTAAATATCTTATATATTAAGTGTAACTGTATATTTATACTTATCTAAAATATATTTAAAATTATATTTAAAAAATATATATTATATTTATATCAATATAACTATATCTATATATTTAAATATTAATATATATTTTTTAATGAATTTTTTTTTAAGTAGACCTTTTATCAGCGCTTTTAAAAAAAGCGCTGATAAAGGGGTCCTTTTATCAGTGCTTTTTTTAGCGCTGATAAAGGAACCCTTTATCAGCGCTTTTTTTAGCACTGATAAAAGTACCCCCCTTTATCAGCGCTTTTTCGTTAGCGCTGATAAAGCTGGCGCTGTCCTTGCCCAGTTTTTTGGTAATGGGTGCTAACCCAAATGAAACTTGTCCAAGGAACGGTGCACAAGATGATCAAGCCATGTACTGAGAAGTACACGGCATGTAGAAGGATCACACGTCGTGTCCTCTGACCCCGAGTACTTCCCATATACAACAGCCCATTTCATAAGGCTTTTCATGTAGAATAAGGTATACACGGCGTGTAAGAGAGTGACACATTGTGTTCCGCTATCCAAGGAAGACTCCAAGTACGCTGGTCATGTGCTCGTACATGGCTTCAACCAGTGTGTCCCAGACCATGTATTGGTACACAGGGTAGTCTGCATAACCAGCTGTGTCTGGCTGTGTGGTGGCGTACATGTTGTGTACTCCACCCTGTGTCTGTGTATATTCCAAGATACATGTCGAGTCTGCGTAAGGACCCACACGTCGTGTGATGATGGTCACACTCCATTTTAGTGCTTGTTGTCGCCCGAAACTCTAGTCATCATTGGGTGGGGTCCACACACTGTGTCTCCCCAAAGGAACATTGTGTTCTTCGCTAGGTGTAGTGCGCAAACCCTATCCACCACCAAGCCAGTCCCACATGTCTTGTTTTTCGGAGAACACTCCATGTTCTTTAGGATTTTCTAGAACCGCGAGGCCTTCGTCATTACACCTCCATCAATCTTCCAATTCTCGTTCTGGTGATCCATTTTCCACAAAACTCAATATCCAAGGTCTCCCCACCATGCCATCGACGTTTCGGGAGGTTTTGGGCATTTTATCGACCCCGAAACCTCATTTCGATCCACTCGCACGAAGAACGGTCGAAGCACGATTTCTCCCGATCCAAGTCGATTCATCGTCTGCCATCACCGTCGCACCTCCTCTAGATTTTCGTGATGTTTTCTCTCTAATTATGGATCGTTGCATTGTGAAATGGGTTCGCAACAATCTATTGTCCATCACCCCGTAAAGAACATGAAGAACGCTAGCAAAAAGGGGAAAGAAATCCAATAATCCAAATTGAGGAACGAATATCCACTGTCGTTTGTCGCAGCATTGATCTGCTCCCATTAGAAGGATTAAACAGGGAAAATAAAAAATAATCTCTGACAAGCATGGATCAATTCCCAGTAATAAGCCCCAAGAAAAATATAACCCTCCCAGAAGAACGCACGATTCGCGGATCAACCTGTTTTTGGGTTGATCTGCATTCATCGTTTAATCGAAGAACAGGGAAACAAATCAAAGCAACAAAACCCCTACCTCGATTTGATTAGAGGACGATCTTCACATCGTACTCGTTGGTGAGGTTTGTCGGATTCCGAGGTGCGTTGATCAATTCCTCTGACATCATCCGCCAACTATTTCTCCTCCACAGCTCCAACAGCAGTCGTCAATTCGCAGGGTTATGTGGCTAACCCTATGAATTTTCCATAAGAAAGTATTTAAAGAGCCAAAACTAGGTCATTGCATCATTAAACATTTTAAAATAAAATAAATTATTTATTTTATTTTATTTCCTTTAAAATGTCCAAAAACTAACTTTTTCAACTGACATACACCGGTCAATGTTAGGTCCCTCCTAAGGTAAATTTGTTGTTCTGAACTTAACGGTGTCCTTGAATTTCTGATCCAGGAACATGTTTAAAAGTTATTCCACTTTTTTAGGAAAACTCATCATGTGTGCTATTTAGAGTTTAATTTATTTCAAACATTTATTTCGGGAACTCTGGGCCTTGGAATAAAACACAGTCGCAAAGCTTGGTCTCAAAATAATTTCATATAATATTTAAAAATAAAACACGGAAAATCCGAGAAATTACATTCTACAAACCTTAGGGATTTATGTCATGGAAAGACAAAGCAAAGGGGGCTACTCAAAAAGATGAGGGTACTGGGTACGAATCTAAGCCTCCTGCTCCCACGTGCTATCTTGAAGATTTTCGTGTTTCCATCGGACACGCACCAAGGGAATCTCTCACCCATAAAGGATCCTCTCCTGTCGATCATCGACCACCACCGGGTACTCTACGAAGGTCACTCCATCCTCGATGTCCAGTTCTCCTCAGTCGATGACATGTGACAGGTCGTGCACATACCTCCTCAACTGCGAGACATGGGAAGTTGTCGTGTGCAACTATGGTGGTAGAGCTAGGCGGTACGCCACCTCGCCAACTCTATACATTATCTGAAAGGGATGATAAACCTTAGAGACAACTTGTCACCCTAGCCAAATATTTTCAACCCTCGTCGAGGTGAGACCCGATGGAAGACATGGTCCCCCTCCTCAAACTCCATAGGTCTCTGTCTTCTGTCAGCATAAGACTTTTTCTAGCTCTATGCAGTCTTCATCTGCTCCTGGATGACATGCACCTTCTCAGAAGTATCTCGCACCAACTCTGGACCCATGAGCGTTGACTCTATGGGGTTGGTCTAACAGAGTGGTGACCAGAAGGTCCACCCATATAAGACCTCGAACGGTTCCATTCTAATGATGGGGTGGTAGCTACTATTGTATTTAAACTCCACTAGTGGTAGGTGGTCCTCCCAACTATGACCAAAGTCTAAGATACAGGCCCACAACATATCCTCCAGAACCTGAATGGTCCTCTCCATCTGACCATCGGTCAGGGTATGGAACATCGTGCTCAAGCATAGCTGAGTCCCAAAGGCCTCGTGAAATCCCATCCATAACTGGGATCTGAAGCGCGCATCTCGATCTGAGACTAGCTTTGAAGGGACACCATGAAGCCGAACTATCTTATGCATGTAGAGGTATCCCAATCTCTCTATAAAACTCTGCTCCCTGATAGCTAGGAAGTGGTCTGACTTGGTAAGTTGGTCAATGATCACCCAAATAGAATCGTGTCCCTTGGACGTTCGCGGTAATCATGTCATAAAGTCCATCAATATTCCATCCCAGTTCCACTCTGGCACTTCCAGGGGTGAGCAAACCCTACTAGAACTTGGTGCTCATCCTTCACCTACTGGTATGTAAGGCATCGAGAAATGAACTCTGCTACTGCCTTCTTCAAACCTGTCCACCAGAACTGACGCCATAAATCCTGGTACATTTTTTCTACTCTAGGATGTACCACCAAGGGGGATGTATGAAACTCCCTCAGAACCTCCTCTCGCAACACCACTGGTACAACTGTGTGCCCTCTGAAAAGGACTACGTGCTCCCCACCTTTCGAATATACATTAAGAGCATGTCCTATGGATAACTGATCATGTAAAATATCACAATTGATATCCCCTAGTTGTGCCTACCTGAATTCCCATAAGAGTGGAGGGGTGACAACCATTGACTGGAGATAAGCTGCATCATCTCCATCCATGAAGGATAACTGTAGCGAGGCTAACTACTATGATGCCTCACTTAGCAGCTGCGAACTTAGTCTCCTATTGAGAGTATATTCCACAGCATTCCCCTTCTTAAGAGTATATACAATCTTGAAGTCATAATTCTGGAGGAACTCGAGCCATCGCCTTTGTCACAGATTCAGATCCTTCTACGAGAAGATGTACTTGAGGATCTTGTGGTTAGAGTAGATGATAAATCATTCTCCCATTAGTTCGTGTCACCAAATCTTCAATGCAAAGACTACCAATGGAAATTCAAGATCATGTGTCGCATAGTTCTTCTCATGAGGCCTTAGCTGGCGTAAACCATACACAATCACTGCCTATCTCTTCATCATGACACAGCCAAGCCAGATCCCTAATGTGTCGCAAAAAACTACGTACATGACACCCTCTTCTGGCAATCTCAAGATCAGTGTGCTCGTAAAACTCTACCTCAACCGCTGGAAAGCCTGATGGAACTTCTCCATCCATAAAAAAGGTTTCCCCTTCCGGTTCAAGGCTATCATCAGTTCTCATATCTAAGAGAAATCAGGGGTAAATCTATGTTAGTATCCTGTTATCCCAAGGAAGCTCCAAAACTCTGTCACACTCCAGGGTGGATCCCATGCTAGCACTGCCTCGACCTTGGCCGGGTCTACTGCTACTCCATCTGCTGAGATAACATGTCCCAGAAAGTGGACCTCCTGTATCTAGAACTGGCACTTTGAGAGCTTCCCATAAATCTGGTGCTCTTGGAGTACATCTAGAACCATCCATAGGTATATCGTGTGCTCCTCATCTGACGCTGAGTACACAAGGATGTTGTCGATGAAGACCAATATGAACCAGTCTAGGTACAGATAGAAGATCTAGTTCATAATCCCCGTGAAAACTTTGGGGGAATTCGTCATGCTAAAAGGCATCACCAAGTACTCATAGTGACCGTGGAAGCATCTAAAAGTCATCTTCGGTATATCCGCATCCCGTACTCATAACTGGTGGTAACCTGATCGAAGGCCAACCTTTGAGAACAATTTCACCCCTCTCAACTGATCAAAGAGTTCATTGATTCTCGGTAGTGGATACTTGTTCTTAACCATTACCTGATTTAGGCGCCGATAATCCACGAACAACCTCAAACTCTGGTCTACCTTCTCGGCAAACAAAACTGGGGCCGCCCAAGGTGAAACACTGGGTCTTATGAAGACCTTACTCTGCAAATCCTCCAACTGAACCCTCAGCTTGTGAAGCTTTACAGGAGCCATATGATACACTAGTAAGGATATCGGTGTAATCTCGGGGTGTAAGTCGATGCAGAAGTCGATCTCATGGTGGGGAGGTAATCCTGGAACATCTTCTGGAAAAACATCTTCGTACTCCACCACCACTATTGTGAACTGAAAGCCCATGACATCTACTGATCTGAGGGTAAGGCTATCCAACTCATGAGTGATCGGCTGCACCCTCTTATGCACGATCCCATTTTGTGCTATCTGGGTTTCCCTTTCACCAACAAAAGAAAACCTTGTTCCATCACTTTGGACACACCACACTCAAAGCAGTCAATCTGGGCATGGACCTAAGATAACCAATCCATACCGAGAATGATGTCGTAAGGCCTCGATGTTGCCACCAAGAGGTTCCAACCGAAACTCTCGCCTCCAAGGGAAAGATCACAATGTCTGCAAATATGTTTGATCATCGAGTCTCCTCCCATAGGTGTCTCCAAGTGTAAGGGTCGAGTAAATGGATCTACCTGAATCTCAAGGTTTCACACAAGACATGTGGTGAGGAAATAATGACTGGAACCTATGTCTATGAGTATGGAATCTAAGGTAGAAAATACAAAGATCGTACCTAGGATCATTCTTGGAGTCCCTGGGTTTTACGCCTCGAATGCATGCAGTTGTCCCCGCCCTTGTCCCCCAACTCCCTAAGCATGGTGCGGACCTCCTAGGGGTGGTGGTGGAAGTAGATCAAAGCGTTTTCCACCACCTGCAGCTCTCCCTACTCCTCTACCACGTCCATCGTCTGGAAGGTCTGCTTGCTCTACTCTCTACCTCTACCTCGGTGTCCCATCCACCGCCTCCCTATCAGTATCTCAATGGGTTAGACAGTCTCTAGCGAGATGTCCTCTACCATCACACAAGTAGCATTATCTCTCCCTTGGATGACTAGATCAATCCTGATAGCCCTGGATTGTCGATCCCCTATCTCGGGTCCTCCTGTGACTTCTCCCACATCCTGATCCTTGTGCCTAACATCAAATCCCTACTGTTGAGGTCTCCTCACTTGTCTGCCTACTGCTGACTACCACTGGTTGTCTCTACTCTGCCAAAAATATCTCGATCACCAAGGCCCGCTCAAGCACTCCAGCAAAAGTCAAAATTCATAGAGGCATGACACTAGCTCGGATTTCCCGTCGTAGACCTCGCTCGAAGGTCCAAGCTCTGAAGTAATGATCCCTGACTATATCCATCAAGTACCTAGAGAGGTTGGTGAATCTCGATGAATAGTCATCCACCATCAAACTACCCTACTAGAGCTGAAGAATCTCTTGGATATGCACTGCTCTCAGTGTAACTGGAGAGAAATGTCACGACCCGTCCTCGGGGCCCATGTCGTGACTACCCCAAGCCCGCCTTCCATAGGCCAGGGGCTGGCAACTAGCACCAAGGCGTAAATCCCGGTAAAAAGGGAAGGCATTGCCTTTGTAAAGTAAACAAGAACCACAGAGTATAAGCGGAAGAAGTAAACACTAAGTAAAAACTGAGTACAACAGTAAGTACGGAAAGTAAAAGGGGTCGGAAATATAAGCCCAACTGTAAAGTACAACTCGAAAGGGAAAACAGCAACAGTAAAGTAAAGCCGCTACACCAAGATGTCCACTGGAAATCCCACGTGAAGGGTAGGTACAGATAGCTCCTCTACTCCTCGGGTCCCGCCGTCCGCTCCGAGCACGTCCCGCCCAGTGGTCCACCTCCAGGTACCGTCCTGCTCTGCAAGCCTCAACCACGATCAACATTGTCCGTCGTCTACAACCAATACAACGTAGTGCGAGCATAGCCCGTGCAGGGGTGAGTATAAGCTACTTAGTAGGGACCCCGAGACCCCCGAAGGTCTCCCAAAATCCACAAAGGATAAACCACAAAGGAAAGATACAATCACGAAGTAACAACCGACATTGCTTAGGTATATGCCCATACATATACCTAAGTCATCAATTTCCAATACGCTCCAACCTCCGAGCCCAAGTACAACTCAGTCCACACAGGAAAATATACGTATTTCACACAGGAAAGAAAAATGTAATCCACACAGGATAGCACAACACAATCCACAAAGGAGAGTAAACATGATTTCAGCTCACACAGGTATACATCGTCGAAAAGGTGAAAGAGATGATCAGAAATAGATACTGAATCATCTAAGCTGGGACCCACATATGATACAAGACCAGCTGTCTTCATTGATTCATCTATACTGGGACCCACATAGGATACAAGACCAGTATTGAATCTTCTAAGCTGGGACCCACATAGAATACAAGACCAGCACAGCTAGGACCCACATAGGATACAAGACCAGTTGTCTTCATTGATTCATCTATACTGGGACTCACATAGGATACAAGACCAGTATTGAATCATCTAAGCTGGGACCCACATAAGATACAAGACCAGCACAGCTAGGACCCACATAGGATACAAGACGAGTTGTCTTCATTGATCGCAGTCCACTGAGGATCTCTGCACAGTCGTCGTCGTCGAAGTCGCAGCCAGCACTAGGGTTCCCGCACACAGCAAGCTCGTTCAGGAGGGTCCGCTCCACGAGCCGAGATTCTGATACATCAACTGACACAAGGTCTGAAGTTGATGTATCCAGAAGTTCTGTATCGTCAACAGGAACTCAACGTCACAGACAGTGCGTCAATCGGACGCCCGATCTGAGAGTTATTGGCTTTTTCGTCCCAGGGCCCCAGTTGGTTTTTAAGGAAAAACCAACCCGACCGTACTCCACCTACGTCCAAACCTCGGGCGGAGTGAGCCAAAATATCCGTCTCACTTAGAGGAATTCAACAAAGTCGACGGCACGTCAATCGGACGTCCGGAACTCAAGTTACGAGCGTTTCCGCTCTGAGGGCCCGGTTGGTTTCATGTACGAACCAACCCGGCCGAACCCAAAGTAATCCGAAACCTTGAGTGCAATATACCGAAATGACCGTCTCGATCCAAGGATCGCGTTTCCGCTGACGGCGATTCGTTTGGAGGCCAATATCTCAAGTTACGGGCATTTGACCGAAAGTGGTCCGAAAACGGGGGTCTAGGCCCGGGCCGACCCGGCCCGACCCCCCCCCCCCCCCCCCCGGGTCGGCCCGAACCGGGTCGACCTGACCCGGGTCCGACCCGGCTGGGCCCGGCCCGACCGGCCGGCCGTGGCTCGGCCAGCGTGGCCGAGCCGATTCGCGGGCAGGGTGCGCGGCTCCCCCGCCCTTCGCCGTTAATTGAGGTCGGCGGTTTGCCGGCCGCCTCGATTCCGGCGGCGCGCTGCCGCCGCCGTCTTCGCCTATGGTCCCCCCGGGACCCCACCTTCACTGCGAAGGGATTCAAACGCCCAAACGTCCTGCTTCGTCGTCACCCATCAATCCGCACGTCAAAAACGAAATGCGCCGTCTTCGTGGTTCTCCGGCGCCACGCATTGGCGCCGCGCCCCTTCGTCGTGGCCCGACTCCGTCAGCGGATGTCTTCGGGTTTCTCCGTCGTGACGCGACGGTGTCGCGCCTTTGTTTGTTTTTCACAACGCGGCACGACGGCGCCGCGCATTACTTGTCGCACGTTTCCGCGTGGTGCGATGGCACCGCACCATTCCCATTTCAATCCACAAAAGAATCCAACATGAAATAAGGAGGAGGTTCGGCCATGTTTTTGCGGTCTGGCCCCCCTCGCGTTATTCGATAACAAAAGGTCATATTTCATGAAGTTCGTCAAGGCAATAAACACGAGCAATTTAAATAATAACCCTCAACATCAAACCGCATGATCAAACGATCCGCGGATCAACCCGGTATTGGTTGGTCTGCGCTCGTCGTTCTTTTCTCAAAAGATAAGATAATTCCAAAAATAAATTCCCCAACCTCGTGTCATCCTTCGTTTGTTGACAAAGTCGCGGGATAGTAGTGTCGCTGTAGAACGGTATCAATTCCGTCGTCGTCGGAGTGAGTGCCGTCGTCGATGGCGACGTTCCCCGCGGTGATGCCTCCTCCCTTGACGCGGAGAAAGAAGAAGAGAAGGCACGTCGTTGGTGCCTTCGCGTTCTCCATCGAAGGGTCGGTGTTCATCACATTCTTCGTCGAAGTCTCGACGTTCTTCAACGATGGTGATGGAGTTCTTCAAAACTAAGAGCTTCCTCTCTTAATATCCTCACTTAACCAAGCAACCTAATAAAATAATCTCTCCCATTATTTTATTAACACATGCCAAGCTTTTCAAATTCCAAAATTCAAATAACTTAATTAATTTAAGAAGTTGAACTCATTAATTAAAAAAGTGTTGGCATGCACTTAAGAGGGGGAGAAGTTCAAGAGTTAAAGGGAGATTAAATGGGGGGTTAAAGGAGAGTTATAGGGATGTGAAAGGTTGGGGCTCGTGTGGGCCCCACCTTTCAAGTATCCACTCATGGGAAGTTGGTTGTTCATGGGCTCCACCAACAACTTCCCATGGGAGAGAATAACTCCCAAAGACATAAAATAAAATTGTTCACACAATTTCATTTATTTTAAACTAAAACCCCAAAAACAAAATCTCAACCCGCTTAAAACGCAATTGTGGTAAAGGTCCCCTTAGTAATTACCGGTGTTACGAGTTCATCGGTGTTATCAGATTTCAATTCCGAGCACCGGTTCAAAAGATAGAAATTCCCGCTCGCTCGTTCACTGAACGTACCTGAGCCAAACTTCGGAAGTTGATTCCGGGCACTCCGGGCCTCGGAATCAAGTGTCGTCAGAAACCGCGTTCTTGTAAAATTCCAAAGAATATTAATAAAAAAATTTCCTTGAAATTTCCGGGTCTTTACATTACTCCCACCTCAGGGCTTCACGTCCCCGTAAAGCTTCAACACAAACTAGGGTCACAAAAGCGGTACAGAGCACGCATCTGAGCCTTCCGCTCCCATGTGCTTACCTGGAGGTTCCCGTACTGCCAAAGAAATCTCACCCGAGGAATCGATCGTCCTCGTAGGATCCACTCCTATCGATCCTTGATCCCCACTGGAACCTCCGTGAAAGACACCCCATCGCCATCGTCCAGCTCCTCATGGTCGATGATATGCGGAGGGTCGAGCACGTATCTCCTCAGTTGAGATACGTGGAAGTCGTCGTGCACCTGGTGCAACTGCGGTGAATGGGTCAAGCGGTAAACCACCTCGCCTACCCAGCTGAGGACCTAGAAAGGTCTGTTGAACCTCGGAGATAACTTGCCTCCCTTGCCACATCTCCGTAAACCTCGTCGAGGTGAGACCCGTAAGAAGACGTGGTCGTCATCCTCAAACTCCAGAGGTCTCCATTTTCTGTTAGAACTGAAACTCAAAACGACTGTTGTTACGAGGGTAAGTTTGACCAACTCAAGAGTGATCGGTCGCACCCTCCTGTGCAAGAGTTACCCTGCGCTGCCTAGGGTTTCCTTTTTTTCCGACCAAGTAAAACCCATCCCGACGTCGTAGTTAAACTACATCCTTTTTGCCTAATACCGTCAATTTGTGTATGAACTGTGATTGCCCATTCCATACTCAAACCAACGTCGTAAGGCCTCGACGCTGCCACCAAGAGATTCCAACCGAAACTCTCGCCTCGAGGATCTGACCACACCGTCAGCGTAAGTGTGATTATCGAGTCTCCTCCCAAGGTATCTCCAGACGTGAGGGTCAAGTCCACGGCTTACCGGAAACTCTAGGTCTGGAAAAAGATTTGTGAAAGCAAGGAATGATTCATATCGACGTCCGTTACTACAGCAGCTAGTAGTGGACACAGACTGTCCCTTGAATCATTTCTAGAGCCATTGGGTCACACTCCTTGACCGCATGCACCCGCACTCTTCCTCCGCCCTCCAGCTCCCTGAGCCTGGCGGGAATAACTAAGGCGGGTGATTGTACCATGTTAGGATGTACACCACCTCATGCTGCTCTCCTAGCTCTACCTCCACGCCTGCTGCTTCGTAGACTCATCTCTCCTTAACATTTTCTCTTCTTGAAACATTTTCCACGCCCAAGTCTCCGAGACTGGCGCCAGTTTCCAGCTTCCCACTGCAATCCTTCACTGACTGCATCCATTCAGCGAAAATATTCTTAACCACAAAGGTTCTTTCTAGCACCCTAGCATAAGTAGGAATGCATAGAGAAAAGGTGTTGTCTCAGATGTCCTTAAACACACCATGCTCAGAGGTTCGAGCTCTATAGCACTGATCGAAATGCATTCATCGAGTACCTGGAATGTTCGGTACGCCTCGATGAATTCCCATTTATCGATACGCCGTCCCGCCGAAGCTGTATAAGCTCTAGAAAACTCTCAGCTACCTCCTCAAGCTAGTCCTCAGCTACCTGTGAGTCAGGTTTGCCTCGGAACTTGAGGGTAACTGATGCCGAAACATGTGTAAGGTAGTAAGCCTACATGTGTCACCTATCGGTACCGCCGGTTGTAACTGCTGACCAACAGGTAGTGATGTATAGCTGACACACTACCCGAAGGCACTATCTCAGGCATCGGTCCACGTACCGAAGCCTCATCACTATGCGGACCATCCTCATGGTCATTCACTGGAAAACACAAGTAGCCAAGTCCACCATCCACTCCACTGATGTCTCAGCTAGGCGAAAAACTCTAGCAATCGCCTCCAACCAGTGTCCTGCTGTCTGGGAATCTGCCTCGCCTTGTATCCTCGAAGGCCACTGCTGTTGGAACTCGTGCAACGTGCTCTACCAGCGTGCACAGTTCGCTAGTATGGTTGGTGGCATCTGCTGCCCAACAGGTGGTGGTGCTGCTGGTACACCACCCGAGGGTGCCAACATAGAAATAGGGCCCTGCACCGGAGCCTCTTCGCTCGGTGGGCTGCCATCGAGTACTCACTCGGAACTCCAACTGACTTTCTGCGTGGAGACATCCTGAACAGATGCGACACGGTCAACATTTATTTCTGATGAGCTGACACAAGTAATCACAAAGAAAACTTGAAACACACATGCAATCAATGTTTTCGTGTATTAAGTCGGAAATCAGAAGTCAGGGTCCTGGTGTACGGATACGTCGGCCACCGCACCAACACTGGACTCCCTGGACTGATAACCACACCCAATACGCTAAACACTATTGCTTCACATAGAAGAAAGATCAGAGTCTGTGGTAGAACCAAACTCCTCTGATACCAATTTGTCACGACCCGTCCTCGGGGCCCGTGCTGTGACTACCCCAAGCCCGCCTTCCATAGGCCAGGGGCTGGCGACTAGCACCAAGGCGTAAATCCCGGTAAAAAGGGAAGACATTGCCTTTGTAAAGTAAACAAGCACCACAGAGTACAAGCGGAAGAAGTAAACACTAAGTAAAAACTGAGTACAACAGTAAGTACGGAAAGTAAAAGGGGCCGGAAATATAAGCCCAACTGTAAAGTACAACTCGAAAGGGAAAACAGCAACAGTAAAGTAAAGCCACTACACCGAGCTGTCCACTGGAAATCCCACCTAAAGGGTAGGTACAGATAGCTCCTCTGCTCCTCGGGTCCCTCCGTCCGCTCTGAGCACATCCCGCCCAGTGGTCCACCTCCAGGTACCGTCCTGCTCTGCAAGCCTCAACCACGATCAACACTGTCTGTCGTCTGCAACCAACACAACATAGTGCGGGCATAGCCCGTGCAGGGGTGAGTATAAGCTACTCAGTAGGGACCCCAAGACCCCCGAAGGTCTCCCAAAATCCACAAAGGATAAACCACAAAGGAAAGATACAATCACGAAGTAACAACCGACATTGCTTAGGTATATGCCCATACATACACCTAAGTCATCAATTTCCAATACGCTCCAACCTCCGAGCCCAAGTAAAACTCAGTCCACACAGGAAAGTATATGTATTCCACACAGGAAAGCAAAACGTAATCCACACAGGATAGCACAACACAATCCACAAAGGAGAGTAAACATGATTTCAGCTCACACAGGTATACATCGTCGAAAAGGTGAAAGAGATGATCAGAAATAGATACCTGAATCATCTAAGCTGGGACCCACATAGGATACAAGACCAGCTGTCTTCATTGATTCATCTATACTGGGACCCACATAGGATACAAGACCAGTATTGAATCATCTAAGCTGGGACCCACATAGGATACAAGACCAGCACAGCTAGGACCCACATAGGATACAAGACCAGTTGTCTTCATTGATTCATCTATACTGGGACCCACATAGGATACAAGACCAGTATTGAATCATCTAAGCTGGGACCCACATAGGATACAAGACCAGCACAACTAGGACCCACATAGGATACAAGATCAGTTGTCTTCATTGATCGCAGTCCACTGAGGATCTCTGCACAGTCGTCGTCGTCGAAGTCGCAGCCAGCACCAGGGTTCCCGCACACAGCAAGCTCGTTCGGGAGGGTCCGCTCCACGAGCCAAGAGGCTGATACATCAACTGACACAAGGTCCGAATTTGATGTATCCAAAAGTTCCGTATCGTCAACAGGAACTCAACGTCGCAGACGGCGCGTCAATCGGATGCCCGGTCTGAGAGTTATTGGCTTTTTCGTCCCAGGGCCCCGGTTGGTTTTTAAGGAAAAACCAACCCGACCGTACTCCACCTGCGTCCAAACCTCGGTTGGAGTGAGCCAAAAGATCTGTCTCACTTAGAGGAATTCAACAAAGTCGACGGCACGTCAATCGGACGTCCGGAACTCAAGTTACGAGCGTTTCCGCTCCGAGGGCCCGGTTGGTTTCATGTACGAACCAACCCGGACAAACCCAAAGTAATCCGAAACCTTGAGTGCGATATTCTGAAACGACCGTCTCGATCCAAGGATCGCGTTTCCGCTGACGGTGAGTCATTTGGAGGTTCGTAGCTCAAGTTACGGGCAATTGACCGAAAGTGGTCCGAAAACGGGGGTCTGGGCCCGGGCCGAACCGGGTCGACCCGGCCCGGCCCGGTCCGGCGCGGTCCGGTTCGGTCTGGCCCGACCGGCCGAGCCGATTCGCGGGTGGGGTGCGCGGCTCCCCCGCCCTTCGCCGTTAATTGAGGCCGGCGGTTCGTCGGCCGCCTCCATTCTGGCGGCGCGCCGTCGCCGCCTTCCGCGGACCACCGGACGCACTCCGGTGGTCCATTCCTTCTGCCATCTTCGCCTATGGTCCCCCCAGGACCCCACCTTCACTGCTAAGGGATTCAAACGCCCAAACGGCATGCTTCTTCGTCACCCGTCAATCCGCACGTCAAAAACGAAATGCGCCGTCTTCGTGGTTCTCCGGCGCCACGCGTTGGCGTCGCACCCCTTCGTTGTGGCCTGACTCCGTCCGCAGATGTCTTCGGGTTTCTCCACCGTGACGCGACGACGTCGCGCCTTTGTTTGTTTTTCACGACGCGGCGCGACGGCGCCGCGCATTACTTGTCGCACGTTTCCGCGCGGTTCGATGGCACCGCACCATTCCCATTTCAATCCACAAAAGAATCCAACATGAAATAAGGAGGAGGTTCGGCCGTGTTTGTGCGGTCCGGCCCCCCTCGTGTTATTCGATAACAAAAGGTCATATTT
This sequence comes from Viscum album, assembly GCA_963277665.1. Classification (NCBI taxonomy): domain Eukaryota; kingdom Viridiplantae; phylum Streptophyta; class Magnoliopsida; order Santalales; family Viscaceae; genus Viscum; species Viscum album. Next base: position 779,193,640 of record OY728141.1, read on the forward strand.
CACGAAGTTCATCAAGGAAATAAACATGAGCAATTTAAATAATAACCCTCAACATCAAACCGCATGATCGAACGATCCGCAGATCAACCCGGTATTGGTTGGTCCGCGCTCGTCGTTCTTTTCTCAAAAGATAAGAGAATTCCAAAAATAAATTCCCCTACGTCGTGTCGTCCTTCGTTTGTTGACAAAGTCGCGGGATGGTAGTGTCGTTGTAGAACGGTATCAATTCCGTCGTCGTCGGAGTGAGCGCCGTCGTCGATGGCGACGTTCCCCGCGGTGATGCCTCCTCCCTTGATGCGGAGAAAGAAGAAGAGAAGGCACGTCGTTGGTGCCTTCGTGTTCTCCGTCGGAGGGTCGGTGTTCATCACATTCTTCGTCGAAGTCTCGACGTTCTTCAACTATGGTGATGGAGTTATTCAAAACTAAGAGCTTCCTCTCTTGATATCCTCACTTAACCAAGCAACCTAATAAAATAATCTCTCCCATTATTTTATTAACACATTCCAAGCTTTTCAAATTCCAAAATTCAAATAACTTAATTAATTTAAGAAGTTGAACTCATTAATTAAAAAAGTGTTGGCATGCACTTAAGAGGGGGAGAAGTTCAAGAGTTAAAGGGAGATTAAATGGGGGTTAAAGGAGAGTTATAGGGATGTGAAAGGTTGGGGCTCGTGTGGGCCCCACCTTTCAAGTATCCACTCATGGGAAGTTGGTTGGTCATGGGCTCCACCAAAAACTTCCCATGGGAGAGAATAACTCCCAAAGACATAAAATAAAATTGTTCACACAATTTTATTTATTTTAAACTAAAACCCCAAAAACAAAATCTCAACCCGCTTAAAACGCAACTGTGGTAAAGGTCCCCTTAAGCAATTACCGGCGTTGCGAGTTCATCAGTGCTATTGGATTTCAATTCCGAGCACCGGTTCAAAAGATAGAAATTCTCGCTCGCTCGTTCACTGAACGTACCCGAGCCAAACTTCGGAAGTCGATTCCGGGAACTCCGGGCCTCGGAATCAAGTGCCGTCAGAAACCGCGTTCTTGTAAAATTCGAAAGAAAATTAAGAAAAAAATTTCCCTGAAATTTCTGGGTCTTTACAAGAAATCCTCCCTAAAAAGTCTCTTGAACTCTGTCCATGAAAGATTCTCCTTGTTGTGTGTCTGCATGGTCAAACTCCACCATCGTCCCACTGAACCCTAAAGGACCACCATTTGGTCCGCTGGTGTCCACACTAGACGAAAAACTCTGGTCACCACCTCAAGTCATTCCTCAGCCACGTGAGGGTCAGGCTCGCCTTGGAACCTGAGGGGTCTTTGTCTCTGAAAACTCATGGAGTGCACTTAGTCTGCGCTCCTAGTCTGTTGGTACTACAGGTACCACATGTTGCTCCACTGGTGGTGGTATAGCAGGTGAACCACTTGGAGGTAACACTTGGGGAACTGGTCCTTGTATCGAAGCCTCGCCGCTGAGGGGGTCATCCTTATGATCGAGCTGCTGAATCCTAACGGGTATGCATCACGGAGGCATCCTGTAAGGAAACAAGATGTACCATGGTCAACGAGTATATCTGGATAGCTAACATAAAGGACATGGAAAACACCACCCATTTTTATATGATTCATGTACCATTGTTTTATTTCCCCACAACTAGTTTTTTCATGTACCGAGTAGAAAAGAAGGTTATCAGAGTCCTGGTGGATGGATACGCCGACCGCCCGCACTAACACTGGAGTCTCTGGCCTAAAAGCCAAGCTCGAAATACTTAACATTATTTCCCCAAACCAATCTCACAGACTCTTGGTCCTAAGGTGGAAGCGACTGCTCTGATACCACTCTTTCATGACTCGTCCCAGTGGGTCCCGCACCGCGACTCCCCAAGATCACCTCCAATAGGCCAGGGGCTAGTGACTAGCACTGAGTAGGCATATCACTAACATGGGAGGTATTTCCTAGGTACCTATACACACGCACACATCTCCAAACCCACATATGCTAAAAAGTAAAACCCACTAAGGAACAAAATGCATGTATATAACTAAACCCAACCAACATAGTACAATAGAAGTAAAGTGCGGAAAGTAAACTTGGCCAGAATACAAGCCCACCGAAAGAAAGAGTCTAAAAACTACAAAGTCCAACCTGTAAGTAAGAAAGATGTACTAGGACAGCTTCTTGTAGTTATAGGAACACCTCGGCCTGCAAGGAACTTAGAAAGCTCGTTCTGGTCCTAATCTACCCTAGACTCCATCAAAAGGTCGCTCGTCTGCACAAGACACGACACGTGCGGGCAAATCCCGTGCAAGGGTGAGTATAACAATACTCAGTAAGGGACCCCAAAAACCACAAACAAATACACAAAGTAAAGGTACAGTCATCTCTACACAGTATATGTCTACTGAACATATAGCAAGAGAAACACATCCAAATATACTCGAAACCCAAACCTGTAGTTTAGAGGTAAGTCACAAAGACCGCATACCCACGCTAGGGATTCAGTTCGAAGATTCCAAATATCACTCATCTAGGAGAACTCACTCCATGAGTCTGATAGCTCTGATGACGTCCATCCAATAAGTATTGTTCATCAGGAAAATCCATGAGAGAGATAGGTGCACTAATAGATATGAAGAGAGAACAGATACACTCATTATGGGATAACACACTCATGAGTGGGAAAAGATCATGATACATGGACGAGGATCACTTCCAGGGCCTTGGTGAATACCACGACTCATCCGGATTCACCTGCTAAGTAGAGGATCAGCATTGTGGAGGATTAATCACATTGATACCTGACTCTACCTGGAGTCAAGAATGGATAGAGGATCTTGCTCTGGTCCTCTTGGAAGAAATTCCTGCTGAAGGGATCATACTCCTATAGATGGAAACGATACCTAACCTTTAAGGGAATGAGAAAAGGGTCACTAACCCAAATGAAAATTGTCCAAGGAACGATGGATAATAAGATCAATCCATGTACTGAGAAGTACACAGCATGTAGAAGGATCACACGCCGTGTCCTCTGACCCTGGGTACTTCCCGTTTACAACATCCCGTGTTGTAAGGATTTTCATGTAGAAGAAGTTATACACAGCATGTAAGAGAGTGACACGTCGTGTTCCTCTATCCGAGGAAGAATCTATGTGCGCTGGCCATGTGGTCGTACATGGCTTCTACCTGTGTGTCCCAAACCATGTATCGGTACACGGGGTAGTCTGTGTAACTAGGCGTGTCTAGCCGTGTGGTAGAGTACATGCCATGTATTCCACCCCATGTTCGTGTATCTTCGAGATACACATCGAGTCTACGTAAGGACCCACACGCTGTGTGACGATGGTCACATGCCGTGTTAGTGCTACCTGTCGTCCGGAAATCCAGTTGCTGCTAGGTGGGGTCCACACATCATGTCTCCCCGAAGGCACGTTGTGTTCTTCACCGGGTGCAGCACGCAAACCCTAGTCGCTGCTAAGTCGGCCCCACATGGCGCATTCTTTAGAGAATACACTGTGTTCTTCAGGATTTTCCAGAATCGCGAGGCCTCTGTCGTTACGCCTTTGTCGATCTTCTGATGCTCGTTCCAGCGATCCGTTTTATACAAAACTCAAGATCCAATGTATCCCCGCCATTCGATTGACATTTCAGGAGGTTTCAGGAATTCGATCGGCCCCCAAACCTCATTTCAATCCACCCGAGTGAAGAACGGTCGAAGAAAGATTTCTCCTGATCTGAGCCAATTCATCGTACACCATCATCGTCGCACCTCCGCTAGGTCATCGTGATGATCTCTCTCTGATTTGGGATCGTTGTGTTACGAAATGGGTAAGAAAAAATCCATTGTTCGTCGCCCCGTGAAGAACGCGAAGAACGCAGGCAAAAATGGGAAAGAAATACAAGAAACCAAATTGAGGAACGAACCTCCACCATCGTTCATCACGATGTTGATCTGCTCCCGTTAGAAGGATTGAACAGGGCGAATCAAAAATAATCTCAGACAAGCATGGATCAATTCCCAGCAATAGGCCCCAAGAAAAATATAACCCTCCTGCAAGAACGCACGATCTGCAGATCAACCAGTTTGTGGTTCGATCCACGTTCATCATTTAATCGAAGAAGGGGGAAACAAATCAAAGAAAAAAACTCTTACCTTGATTCGATTGGAGGACGATCGCCATGTCGTGCTCATTGGTGAGGTTCGTCGAATTCCTAGGTGCGTTGATCGATTGCTCTGACGTCATCCGCCAACGGGTTCTCCTCCACAACTCCAACAGCAATCGTCAATTCACAGGGTTATGTGGCTAACCCTACAAATTTTCCATAAGTTAGTATTTAAAGAGGCAAAACTAGGTCATTGCATCATTAAATGTTTAAAAATAAAATAAAATACTTATTTATTTTATTTCCTTTAAAACGTCCAAAAACTAACTTTTACAACCGACCCACGATGGTTGATGTTAAGCCCCACCTAAGGTAAAGTCGCTACTCTGAATGCAATGGTGTCCTCAGATTTCTGATCTGGGCACCCGTTTAAAATTTATTCCACTTTTTTTAGGAAAATCGCTCATGCATGCTCTTTAGAGTTTAATTTATTTCAAACATTTATTCCAGGCACTCCGGGCCTCAGAATCGCACATCGTTGCAAAGCCTGGTCCCAAAATAATTCCATATAATATTTAAAAATAATATACAGAAAATCCAAGACATTCCAAGGAAGTCCTTGGTGGAGGTTGATTTAGGCAAAAAAACCTTATAAGAAAATAGATTATTGTTATGGGTACTTTTTTCAATGAAGAAAAATTCAAGATGCCCAAGATTTCAAAATGGCATGGTCAGTACCACATGTTTACAATCAACACATGCCCTACCCATCCACAATGCGTGATATTATTTACAATTTTTCATCACTCATGGGTTCTTTAGGAAAGTCTTATTATTCTAATGATTATTATTCAAATCAATGTCATGATCCACAAGACAATGATACACCATATATTTGATATTAGTTCATACCTAGCATTTGATTATTTTCAAATCCAAGATACTTAAAAAAACATATGACCTAGTTATTCATGGACTCTATCTAAGTTGCAAGAACTTTTATAGAAATTTCAAAACTCGACTACACAATCTCAAAACTCTATAGAATATGAACAACCTTTCACACTGGTGGATTATACTCAATTTGATCAATCATTATGTGAAGCCAACACTTAAACTATGGAACAAATAATGTTTCATGTGATGAATGAGGTAAATAATAGGTTTTAACTTCAAGAAGATTTTAATTCCAATTTGTTTTCATCAATGAAAAATTTAGAAATGAATATGAGTCAATTTTTGAAATTAACCTCCTTGTAATCACTTGATATCTCAACCCAAAAAAATGATATGAGAAAAGTGTAGTAGTGGATTTATATAAACAATATATATTTTCTGATTATAATGATGAGTCTTATTTGATTGTTCCTACTTTATATCACAACATAGATGACTCCTCTCCACCACAACTTAATTCATTAATTTTATCCTATAATCTGTTGGATATAATGGTCCATCGGACAATGTGATTTCATGTCTCTCGACTATGAGTTCACAAACCATACTCCCTAAATTTAGAATAGATTCCTTTGATGCATGCCATCTTCTACCACTTGAGGATGAAAATGCATTTGAGGCTAGGGAAGACAATGAATTATGACCCTTTTTCAATGGCATGGAGTCAGAATTGACCTAATATACTATAGATTACCATAAAATAGAGGACCTCAATTAGAATGACATTGAATCATCTCTTTCGAAGGATCATTTTGAGTTAGATACATTTTCCAAAATTGCAACATTTGAAATAGTTCAAGGGTCAAATAATCAATCATTTATGGTGGGGGAGGACACTCACAACATTCTAGAAACAATGGAATAATGAGATTGCTTGTAGGATTCAGTTCATGGTAATGCATTTATCAATGAGGAAATACGATGAAGGAAATATAAGAGAAACTTTGAGGGAAAATATTATTCTCGGTATAATGGAGTCACCTACTCCACTTGATCTTGTCTTACTTTCTCCATGTATTGAGGTTAATGCCACTTCACTTGAAATACCCATGGGTGGTCATAGTACTCTTGACCTAGGAGCATTCAATGAAACTGTGGAGCATGAATTGAGATTGAAACTAGTGAACTTCCCTATGTTGGTGGTCATTGATGAAAAAGAACTTGGTTACATGATTTATCTTAAAAGTGAATTTAACGATGTGATGGATATAATCCAATCAGTAAGGGAGTTTGGTAAGGGCTTTTTTTCCTTTTTACATATTCAAAGAGATAATCTTTTTTATTTTAATGTTAATATCTTCTACTCAAATTCTCATTATTCAATGAGTTTTTCTTCAGATGTGGTTTATTCACCTCCTTTTAAGTTTGGTTATTTTTATTTTATTCCATGCATCCATTTTTCTAACCAGTTTTCATTGAGACATCATGGTAACTATATGATAATTACCTCCTTTATAGATAGATTCTGCATTCTTATTGATGAAGAAGAGGGTACATGGTATTTGTTTCCATTCGATCTCGATGGAGCATCATCAATCTTTATCTAAAGATGAAGTAAACATAGTGTTCAATAGTTAGTATTTATTTCACTTAATTTAGTTTTATTTAATTTATTTTTTAGGTAATAAAATTGAAGGTATTTACCAACCTGTTTTTCTCCTGGCACTATAGTGGATTTGAATTCATCGTAAATGTTTTTATCAACAACAATCTTTTTTGATTATGGTGTTATTTCTTTGATATGATGTGGGTATGAGTTGTTTATGTGTAGCTTTTATTGGGTACATCATTTATAAAGTATAATTAGATACAAAGTCTCTCCCATCGATAAATAATTACACAATAAGTATCACATTTTGTCATATTTTATTTACACTTCCAAAAAACCACCATCTAAATTAATTTTAAAAAGCTAATAAAAACTAACACCATTATTATCTTTGAACCCATTAGAAAATTGTTTGTATTTATATTGTAACACAACTGGGGGAATACCGCTTTTGTCTCTGGTTATAGTCTGAGCACATGATTCCTGGTAGAAATAATTTGATTTTGTATACCATGATTTTAAAGGATTGTTGATATCATTCCATGTTTTGAAAATGTTTTTTAGAAACTTTTAGTTTTAAGTCACTTATTTGTACTCATACTCATCTATGTCGTCCAACATTATATTTCCATACCTCTAAGGACTCTAGACCCTTTTTACTTCACTTCATATATCTCATTTTCTTAAGGGAATCTCGATCATGTTATATCTTTTAGAACTTTTTATGTTTATCTATTGAAGCGATAAGAATTTTTAAAGTTGCACTGAAATGATTGAGGCATTTGTTTGTTTAATTTTACCACCTTTACCCACTGATCAATCCTTACATTTTCTCCATTTTTAGCCCTTAGATTCCATGAAGAATCCTTTTTAGGGTGAGCACATAGCTGATACCCTTCCCTACACATATCTTGAATATTTTCATGACGATTTTCAATTTAAGTGTGGGGGGTGATTCATTTATAGAGGGGTTTGTTTAAGGGATAGTGAGTCATTTGATATAAATGGATAAAAATTATATCATCATGATACATGTGTTTCTTTTCATAGTATCTTCATTGGTTGAACTTCTATATTTTTTTATAGCAGTATAAATTCTTTTGGTTCCAACAATAAGTACATTTGTGGTTATTACATAGTGAGTCTCACCTTCGAAGATAAATATAAAAGTGATAACTAATTACAATATGAGATTGAGTTTTTATATAACCTGATTCAATTGAGTTTCTATATAGTACGGGAAAGTTGTGTCATTTTTCTATGGGATATTGTCTTATATCTATTTTTAGGGATTTTAGAGTTGATACTCATATTTGAGTGGTTTATTTCCCATTTTCATCATGAGAGTTTTGATACTACCATTTTCTAAGAAATAATGATACTATCATTTTCTAGGGAATAAAATATGTTTTAAATGTGGGGGAGTGCGACTTCGAGGGAAACACTTAGATTTATGGAAACACTTAGTATTCAATCCTTGTTTTTGCCAAAAATTTCAAAAAAATAAATAAAACTGAACAGTCATCCCACGGCCTCAGAGTTCATTTGAACCCAACACTACTACATAAATAGTGATATTGAGTGGTAGTCTTTATCCCCACTAAGACGAAGTGTTATAAATGACCAACCATTATTGGCGTTAAACAAAAGCGCTAAACAAAAGCGCTAATAATGAATACATTTTTTAATGCTAAAAAAACATTGATAAAAGGTATCATACATAATATATTTTATATATGCATATTTATATATTTTAAAATATGATTTATATAGAAATAAATATTTATTCATATCAGTATAATTTATATAATTTTTAATCCTTATACTTATTTAGAATTATATATATAATTATAATTTTTTTTCAGAAAAGTAGAATATATATTACTCATCAATCAAATCAGAAATACAAATCCAATCAGGAAAACATTCCACCCAACAATGGTCACCCCAAGACTTACCATAGCACGCCAAATGATGAAATTCTATATTACCCCCTTGCTTATGAATGAAAAATTGCAGAAAGATAAGATTTCAAAGCACCAAATCTTTCTCAGAATAAGGTCAAAAGGCTGCGAGTCCTCACCCTTAAATAAGGTGATAATCACTTCAGAGCAGACTCCACCAAAACATTGTTCCAACCTTTTGAACAAGCAAGAAGGGTCCCTTAGAGGATAAAAATCATTGGACACAAAATCACCATTACAAGAAAAAAACATTCTCGACTCTGAAATACAGTAACACTGAAACTATCCATGTCACCCATAGATAAAAACATACCAGTTGCATATTTGGAAAATAACAGAAGATTCATAAGTTCAAGCCGCCCACTCCCTGCTACGGTTTAGAGGGGCATGTCTGCTTCATCGCCTGTTCTACTAAAATTCTTGAAATTATACCCTATCGTGGCTCGGATTTGATCCTAGACTCACCAGCCTTTGATCTAAAACACACAAGCTTCTTCTTTCGTCCCCTCGTGGGGATAGCCGCAGGTGATTCAAAAGAGCCTTATAACAGTGGACCATTTCCTTGGTTAACATCTCGATCATTGTTTTCCTTATCACAAGAACCCTCCAGCAATTCAAAAGTGGTAGTGGCACTTAACCGATAGAGAAATCAACAGACTAACCAGATCAGTGTGCACACCAGATGCATCAACACTATCTGGACCATGCTTCTCCATGGGATAATTCCCAAATATTTCCTTTTCCTTTCCCCAATTACCTCCGGGAATAAGCTCATTTTACTTAGCTGCTGTGGTCATGGTAGAGTTACCCCTGTAATATCAGAGAGGCGACCTTCACGTGGACCCCAAATGATCCTCCAACTCCTGGGGAGCTGGACTATGGGAGAATACTCTGTGGGCACCTGAGGCCTACAATTCAATCGCCACCGGGCCTGTGAGGTCCAGATTCGTCTCTAAGAGATAACCAGTAGGCCGCTTCTGCCCTGCTCCAAACAAAGGCCCAAGAGATCCATCTTCCAGCAGCATTTCCTCTTGGAAAACCACTGAAGCGGGGACAAGAGAAGAAGGCCTTGCGTGCAGCAAATCCAGAGACCCAATAGCCTTTTGCTTGTCCTTCTGGAGAGGACCTTCATCATGAACTGACTGGACAAGGGCGGCCGGGGGCTGAGCCTTCCTGGAACCATGCCCATCCTTCCGGAGAGGCCTGAGAGGGCCCGGGTCCCTCTCCGCAGGACCAGGTGGGTAAAAAGGCTGGAACCCGGAACAAGTAGACTCAGGAAGAAGAAAAATCGAGCAGTTGTGGCCAAGACGCTTGCAGCGAGAACAATACAGTGTAAGGTTCTCATAGAAGACCGGTTGAAAGAAGCCAGTCGAACCATGTTGGATCCAAATTTTCGACGGCAACGACTTAGATAGATCGGGCTCTACGCAAACACGAGCTACCGATAGCCGTGACAGCGACAGGGTAGATGAATCAATCTTAAAAGGTGTCCTGGCCGCGCGAGCAATGGCAAACAAAGCCTCAAACTGAAAAAAGTGAATCAGAAGCCCCACAAGCGCTATCCACATCGGGGCAACCGAAGAATCGAACTCACCTTGATTGAACGGAGACCATTTCTGAATACACATAATATAACCCCGGATCTGCCACGAACCCCGCATAAACAATCGGTAGAAATCACCCTCCTCTTTACAGAGAATGAACACCTGCGTATCGTCGATCAAACCCACGGTGGATCCGATGAAACCAATGGAGACCAATGATTTCTTCAACGCAGCCGTGGATGAGCGACCCCGAGAGGAAACGCCCACCAGAGAGAAACTGAATCTAGATACCAGCGATGGAACCTCTAAATCCGTGAAAGCCACCGCCGGAAAACCCCCGAACGACGAGGGAGGAAGAGGAGGAAGAGGAGGAAGAGCTTCCCGACGATTGGGCGAGGGAATCATCGCGAGACCTAGGGCTACATATATGCGCGCATGTGTTTGTGGGGCGCTTCTCTTAGCTGAGAGGATGATTGGGCGAGGGAATAATCGTGAGACCTAGGGCTGTGTGTGTGGTGCGTACATGAACAGTGTTTTTTGAGATTTTGATTAAAAAACATCAGACTCGTCCTAGTGATTTAGTAATATCATTTCCTGAAACAAATGCTATATTTCATGAAAATAATCACAAAAAAAGTCAAAATATGATTCTCATGGGGGATGTAGTTTTGGCGGCAGGCGCGGCTGAGGATGTGATCGTAACCATGAACACTCTTGAAATGAATATATCAAAATCAAAGAGATATCAACTCAAGCACTTCAAGAAATCCTAAAGATTTCTGCTATAAATGTGGTTCTAAGGGGCATTGGCCTCAAGTTTGTCAAACCCCAAAATATCTTTGTAACCTCTATAAAGTGTCTCTTGAAACAAAGAAGAATAAACCACATTTTGTTGAGATGTCTCATAAAGGGAAAAAGGAGGTGAATTTTACTGAAAATCACAAGCTATTAAATAATGATTTCACTTACCTCAAAGCGGGTGATTTTACTTACGAATTTGATGAGATGATAGTTTGAAACAATTCAGAAAAATTACAATAGTTATGATATGTGATATAGTGTTTTGTTCTATATGGTTTATATTTTTGATGTTGTATTATTTGAATTTCATAAAGTATTTCTTATAATATTAGTGTCTTTGCTTTGAAGCATTAAAATGGATTGCGTAAATGAGACATATATTTGCATATCAGATAATGGAATAACGCACACAATTCTTAAAAATAAAAAATAGTATTCTGATCTTAAACCAACAAGACCAATTGTGAATATTATATCAGGACTTGCAGTTCTGATAGAAGATATTGGTAAAGCGAATTTTTCTTTACCTAATGGGACGAAGTTCTGTATAAGAGATGTGTTGTTTTCCCCAAAGTCCAAAAAAACTTGTTAATTTTCAATGATATCTACCAGCATGGGTATGATACCAAAACTATATCTAAAAGAAATGAAAATTACATGTGCATTACCATTAATAAATTCGGTAAGTGACATGTACTAGAAAAACTACCAAAATTATCATCTGGATTGCATTATACATATATAAGTGCAATTGAAACACATGGTAGTAAAGAATGAGCCACATATCGTTAATTTATTACATAAACGATTAGGTCATCCAGGTTCAGGAATGATGTGAAAAATAATTGAAAGTTCTCATGAATATTCAATAAAGGTCTCGAAGATCTATCCACTAAGAAAAATTCCATGCGAGGCTTATTCTCTTAGAAAACTGATTGTGAGACCATCTCTAGCTAAAACTAAGATTGAAATTCCAACATTTCTTAAACGAATTCAAGGAAACATATGTGGAACAATTCATTCATCATGTGGGTCATTTAAATATTTTATGGTATTAATTGATGCATCTAGCATATGGTCACACGTATATTTTCTCTCTATATGTAATGTAGTGTTTTCATGATTTCTTGTTCAAATAATTAGATTGAGATCACAATTCATTGATTATGTCATCAGGAAAGAAATACTTGATAATGTTGGAGAATTTACCTCTAGATGTAATGTCTCGGACCCAGTTCACTCATAAGTAATTGAACCCAGTCGATCACATGACCTCAAGCACGCCTTCTCATATGCCAGAGACTACCGACTAGTAGGGAGAGTCCACGATAGTATGGCAGGGAGACTATACCCTCAAAGTTAGAGTAGCACATTGATATAATAAATGAATAATTAAACAATGGAAGCATAATAATGATAGATAGAGAAGCGGAATTAAATCATCCAGACAATAATAATAAACAAGCCAAAAGTGTCACCATATACAAAATGATGAGTATGTCATGGAGCTATAAAAAATGCAAGCATACGTACATACATGTATATAAAAAACAACAAAAGGCCAAAGAGGATATCCAATAAAATCACAAGCCAAGGGTCGGTTATGTGCTCCCAATCTCCCATACTATAATCAATCAAGCATCCAAGACCAGACACTTTCCCTTGCCCCCACCTACATCTGTGAAGTCTGACCAGGTACCAAATGGCGGCCCGAACATGGTGTGAGATATACTCAGTAGTATACATATATAAGGATAGGTAGTGGAATAACATGCATGAAATAATAATCAAATCGGGCCCAGACTCCTCATGGGTTGCCCGACTGACCATAACTGTTTCGGGCTCATTCTGATAATTTCTGAACAAGGAACCAACAAGAGGTTAGGATCCAACATGTATAACCAAAGTATATTAGTCTAAGTAATCATAAATAGAACCCAATGTTAAACCAGGGAGTCCAAGTCATAATGATAGTAACATAGGATCCAAGAGGAATCAAGGAATCCTTGACCTTAGAAGGTCAAACCAGCTCACAGTACATGAATCATGCATCCTAGCTATGCGGTTCTAAGTGGAATCCAAGGGGTGAATCCCAGTTATTCCATTGGAAAAGTGTCTAACTAAGTCCTTGGAGCATGACCATAGTAAATCTTGGGCTAAGCATAACTGGGGCCCAAGGGATGAATCCAAGGCGTCTCATATCCTAAGACATCAGCTAAATCCAAGGAGTTTATATGGGGAATTTTAATATCTAGTAAATGATTCAGGTGAATCGTCAGTATTTATGTTGAGGCATTCACGTATAATAAAGACATTAAACAAATTCCAAGGTGGGTATCTCCCTTGGCAACCTCTCTAATGAATCAGTGTGGCGTCCTCTGAGTGCTCAAGGCATTCCCTTAGGAATCTAAGGATGGAACAAGTCTAACCACCCATATAACATGAAAAAGGTCCATAGTAACAGCAAGCACCATAATTTTAATGAAATAATCAAGTCCATGTGATAATCATGCAGATTCATTCACTTTATATAATTCAATTCCATACCTTTTCACTCAACAATGAAAAAGGCTATGGAAGGTGTCATACCATTAACTATTTAATTCCAAATTAATAAGATCCAACCTAAACATTCTTTCCCAATCATAAAGTTTTAATTCATCCATTTAAATTAATCATAACATTTGAGGAAGTCAAACCAACACACCAATGGGCGCTTCAGTTATTAAAATACGATGGGAGCACATATGCATAAGTATAGAACACCCAAGGGGTGACTCAAGTTAAGGTCCTTGACCTCCAACTATAATTAAAGGCTCTAATAAGGTTTTTATATACCAAATTAAACAACTAATTTAAGGAAAAATGATTATAGGGTCAATAAATGGGTCAAACCAGTGCTCGAAAAAGTGATGTCAATTATAAATCAATGAGCCTTGAGGGAAATGTCATGGACCATATAACTTATAGTGGTAGAGGATTAGTCATCTAGTATCGACCCTTGTTTTAGTATAAAATGGAATAAAAGGAAATAATAGACAAATTCCCCAAAAATAGGGTATATTAGCTCACACCAAAACAACACCGAAGGTGGCAAGATAAACCGTGAAAGGAATGAAGTGGATCAAAGCTCTTACCGATAGAGATTCAATTAGATGAATGATAGTTTGATTGGATTCTGGATGAATGAGAAGCCACAAATCCTATCTTAGGCATTTAGGAGTTTCAATAGGAGGAGGGATCTACTGCACGTGGAGAAGAAGGAAAAATAGGGTGAGTGTTTTAAAAGAAGTAAGAGAAAAATCATAATTTCACCCTACTTAAGAGGTCACACAGTTTGGCCACATGGTTGGTCAAACCATGTGATAACCATGCGATAATCACTATCCAAGGAACCCCCCTTTCATGGAAATCCCACATAGTTTGGAGAAATTGTGCTTCAACTGTACGGGGTCACTGCCTAAGTGTCACTATGGGTGCAGTCTAGGCGCACGGTCTTCCAAACCGTGTGCAGCCCATGTAGATCTCCTCTAAAACATTTATGCAGTTTTTCATATGGACATATGGCCTCCCTCTCATAGTTTTTCAAATCATTCTCCCTTATATATGGGTCTCATGATTGAGCCAAACAATTATTACTAACCATGTGACAACTGTGTGCCTTATATAGCTTCTCCAAAATTCAAAGCTCTGGACTCCAAAAAATCCCCATATGCTCCTGAACCCTTAATTAAACTCTTAGGAACATTTATAAGAACAAAACTAAATATTATAAATGAAACTAAAAGATTTTTTACCATATAGAAAATTTGGGTTCTTACAGTCTTCCCTCTTTAAAGAAACTCGTCCCTAAGTTTCCCTTCTAAGGGTGGTAAAGATTTGTCTAAAAAAACTCTAGCCACTGATCATGTACATCGGCCTCTCTCTACCAAGTCTCTTCATGTACACGGTCATGCTGCCTAGAACTCAGACTAAAGAAACTAAAATAATTCAGAGATCCTTTGTGATCTCGTCAATGATGCAAATAGGATGCTCCTCAAAGGATGTATCCACATTTAACTCAACCTCATCACAGTGAAATACATGAGATGGGTCTACGTAGTAATGTTGTGACTAGGAAATGTGGAAAAAATTGTTCATATCTCTATAACTCTTAGGATGTGTTATACGATAGGCTATTGATCCAACCCTCTCCAAAAGCTTAAAAGTTCCAACGAAATGAGGTGACAAATTTTTTTTTCCACCTAAACCGTGAATGCCCCAATCTTGTCAATACTCACAAGAAGACTTGATCCCTAAAATAAAACTTCAGATGTCATAGATAACGATCAAAATTAGATTTCTATTCAAATTGAGTTATACCTATTCTCTTTCTGATCAGTTAAACCTTCTCTAAAGTCTCCTGAATGAGATGAGGTTCAAGTAGTTCTGCCTCCCCTGACTTTAACCAGAACTGATATGATTGACATGGCCTACCATATAAGGCCTCATAAGGATCCATCTGAATCCTCACCTGAAAATTATTATTTTATGAGAACTTTAAAAGAGGTATATGTTTCTCCCAAGAACATCTGAAATCAAGGACACATGCTCAAATCATTTCCTTTAGAACCTATTTTTTTCGCTCGGACTTCCCATCAGTTTGAGGGTGGTATGTTATACTCAAAAATACCTATGTACCTAACACCCTTTGTAACCCTTGATAGAATTGTGAAGTGAAACAAACATCCCTTTCCAATGAAATAGTCTGTGGAACTCCACAGAGTTGAATAATCTCCCAAACATAGATCCCACTTATATAAAAGGTCTCCTAGATATGTAAGAAGTGAGAGACCTTCTTGAGAATGTCGATGATCACCCATACCACGTCATTACCTCAAGAGGATCTCAATAATCCAATCACAAATTCCATGGTGACATCATCCCATTTCCACTTAGGAATGGGAAATGGATGTAAAATCTCTATTGGTTGATGGTATTCTACCGTCACCTGTTGACAGGTGGAACACCTAGTAACAAATCCAACCATCTCCCTTTTCATACTAGGAAACTAGTACTGGTGATGTAGATCACAATACATCTTTATAAGCCCAGGGTGTACCACCCAACTAGAAGCATGATACTCTCACCTTAGTTCCTACCATATATTTATAAGAACCCAAATGCATCCATGAATTCCCAAGACCTCACCCTTGTCAATGATCTATCCTAGTGACAGTTCCTCACCTAAAACAGTCTCCCTTAGGGCTGGGATTTGGGATTCGATAGTTTCATCATCTTCACTCTCTCTAGGAGTGAAGAGGTTACTCCCAAAGTTATAAGGGTAGGCTACCCATGATGGTCCAACACCTCTAAATGAATCTCAAATAATATATCCATAAGATTTCACTCACTACTGACCTCCTACACTGCCCGTGTATGAGTCCTCCAACTCCAAGCATCTGCTAAAATATTTCCCTTTCTATGTGTATAGGCAAGATCAAAATAAAAAAAATACATGTATTCAACCCACCTCCTCCATTTAATATTTTTTTCATGCTGCATAATGATATATTTGAGGATTTTGTGGTCTGTATACACCAAAAAATGATCTCAATGTAAATAATTCCTCCAACAACACAAGGCGTGAACTATAACTGCCAGCTCGAGATCATACATAAGGTAATTCCTCTCATGTGGACTCAACTGATGTGACCCATACACCATGACTCAATCTTCAAGCATCAGAACTACTCCTAGACCAATTATCGATGCATTACAATAAACTATATAGCTTTTTCCTGACTCTAGAAGAATCAGGATCGACATTAATGTAAGTCTTACTTTAAACTCCTAAAAGGATGTCTTATAGGATTATGAACATATGAATTTCAAACCCTTCTTAGTCAACCCCGTAATAGTTTTTTCTAGGCACAAAAATTCCTAAATTAAGTGCCTGTAATAGCCATTCGACCCCAAGTAACTCTTTATGTCAATGAAATTCTTGGGCTGCTCCCAGGAAATTACAGAATTCACCATCTCTGGGTCAATCGACACCCCTAACTCTGAAATAATGTGACCCAAGAAGTGAACCTTTTTGATCCAAAAGTGGCATTTAATGATCTTAGAATACAACTAGTGCTCTTTTAGTGTATTTAGTATGATATCAAGATGTTTGAAATAGTTGTGACAAGTGTGAGAATACACTAAGATATCATCCATGAAAACTACCACAAATGAATCCAGATATGGGTGTAAAAACTGATTTATCAAATCCATAAAAACATATGGTGCATTCTTGAGACCAAACGACATAACCAAATACCCATAAAGACCATACCTGCTATGAAACATTGTATGAGGTATGTATGAATCCATAAATCATACATGATGATAAACTAAACTCAAATTTATCTTAGATAAAACCCCCGATCCTTGGATCTAGTCAAAGAGGTTATCTATATGAGTTAGTGAATACCGGTTTTTAACCGTAAGCTAGTTCAACTGACGATAATCTACATAAAGGATGAGGGTACCGTTCTCCATCTTGGTGAAATGAATAGGTGAACCCCATGATGAATTACTAGGATGTATAATATACTTAAATTCCAAGTCCTCTACCTATCTATTAGGATACTATAACTCATTAGTATCCATCCTATAAGGAGGAATACATACCAACACTACTCCTAGTACTAGATCAATAGAGAACTCCACCTCTCTCTCTGGTGGTAATCCAGAAAAGTCGTTAGGGAATACATCCCTAAAACATTCTACCACTAAAGTAAAATAATCCTAAATCATTATTTGATCATCTATAAAAAGGCTAGAAATATGGTGTGTCACTCCACCTAGCCCCCAATGCTCTGGTCTGAATCTACTTTCCTAGACATCCCATTCACCTTTATGAAGATAACTATCACCCTCTAGTGATGTGAATGATACCCTATGGATATAGAAGTCCACATAAGCATGACAGGGGGTCCAAATAGTCCATCCTAAAAATGAAATCAAATCTATTCATCTCAAGGATGAAGAGGTCCCATAATAAACAATAACTACCTACCTCAAGGAGGAATTCCCTACACTAGCGCACACTCTCTGATCGAATTCCCAACAGAGAGTAGAGTTTCATCACGCCATAAGAATAATGTATTTAAAGACCATGGATTTCCACAATAGATATAGAGATAAAATAATATGAATCACCTATATAAAAAACAGTAGATACTAAAAAAGATATTACCAAAATTGTACCTCATACTATAGATGGCCCGAAATCCTACTCCTCAGGTATAGGTTGCATGGCATATATCTAGCTTGATCCATAGCCCTGAGCTACAACCTGACTACCCAGAGTGGGTCTACTCAGCTAGAACTACATATCTTGACCCTGACCTCCTCAGCCACGTTCACCTCCTCGGCCTGTATGGCCAGTGGTAGTCTAGCTTTCGATCTAGCATGGAGCTACTAATCCTGTTCTAGAAGGCGGAGATGGTGTAGATCCTCTCCCACTAGTAATGGATGGAAAGGTTTGAAAAAACCACTGAAGATTCCCCATTATACAATAGGGTTGACACTCAACTGGGTCTCGATCATGCTGAGGCTTTATGAGACCGTATCTCCCACACTAATGGAATATAACAAAACAATTGATGCTGATACTTTGGTTGTCACTGCTCTATCAAGAACCCTCCAGATGGTGCTTCTTTCCACTAGATGAACTGCTACCCTACCTTATCACTAAACTACCATGTCTTGTACTGTTGTATTCCATAAAATTATGCTCATTAATATAGTACTAGTTAATAATTCATAAGAAATTATCAAAATAAAAACATTTACATGAGACTGGATGACATACCTGAGCCCATCCTCAAAGAGTCTCACTCTCAAAATATCATCAATGGCGAAGGAAGGTGAAAAATGTTAAATCTCAGTAAAGTGAGATGAATAATCCATAACCGAAAAGGATATTTACTCTATATTTAGTAACTTATATCTTTATCAGCTCTCAACATCTCCATAAATAAATAGTCATAGAAGGTAGCCTGAAAATATCTCTAGACCATATCCCAATGCTGGTATTCCTGAGTAATTATGTCCCCCCAGTTCTTGGTAGAACCATGAATCATATAAGCAGCAAGCTTGATCCTCTTATCTAGAGGTATATCTAGGTCATCAAATATATAAAACATGACCTCTAACCATGTCTCAACAGCATATGGACCACTATACCCCCAAAACATGGGATAATTCTCCTACTAAAACTCTCACGGTAGCTCTACCATAGTAGGGGAAGGCAACGGTTCTCCCTGAATAGTTTGCATAAACTGTAGAAAACCTTCTTGAAATTGGGAATCAGATCCCATGTCAGGTAATACTGGAGGTCCTATAATTGTCATTACTGGCATGTTAGGTCCCATCACCTTAGAAATATGGTCATCACCACCTTCCTAGTGCTCTAATTGAGGATTCCATAGTGAAATAGCTCTTAAAATTTCAAATACACACCTCAGATAATATTTAACATGATAACATCATTGATATATGAATAGGATAGGTATGAGCCTTCCTATATAAGAATCAAACCCCTCTGCCTACTTGTAGATCTAGACCTGAGCATCATATCAAACAACGATGAAATTGTAGAGATATTACCTACTTCTCACTACTAAGGTTGGGTCGGGGTCAAGTTCTCTGTTTTATATTAGGGTTCTGGTATATAGTGTTTCAATTGAAATTTATAGAGGAAAACACCCTTTAAGTTGCAATTGGAATCACTATTTAATGACAACCATTTTCATTTAAACTTAAAACTCAATAGTTCTTAAATATTTCATCACATATATAAGTATGTGTGTATATATATAAGGTCCAGTTAGATGCACATATCATCCCCAAGTTATAAAGTATCATGCTTTATAAATTGCATACGGTACCACATGTAGCTTAAACTAGGATTTAAGATGGTTTAATTAGATGGACCACCATTCCCAATTTATAGAGGCACACACACTCTTTAAATGGAAATTGGAATACATATAATTTAAACCAAATAACATTTCATCTCATGTAACCAATAGTTTAGGGATCAAACTTAATATAATTGGAAAATTAATGTTTTATCATCACACTATATGGGAAAACACCATTTAGGTTTATGTAGACACTTTAATTATTCTAATTATTTATCCCTACAAGAAACGTTAACACAATTTCAAATATAACTACCAAGTCCCAAAGAATATGCATCAATAATGCATGTTGTAAGTAAATGTGTCATGGAATAATGTATGAAATTTGTATCTATAAGGTGCCTATAATGATTCATGAGCCACTACCACCTTCCTATACTAGGCAAAGGGTAAAAATAAATTCCACAATAATAATTAAAGCCACAATCCATGTGCATCACCCAATGGTGAAATCAGTACAACCGTAACAAGCATAATCCAAAACAACAAATCCCATCCTAGGAAATTTGGATTTCCCCCCATATGTGGGTTAGATACTCCCATACATAGGCTCATAACCAAATTCTGGCATATCCTAGTATCCTGTCTAATAACCCGAGTAGTAATACAAAAGGAAAAGAAGTTTTGATACGAATTTGTAATTTCTTAGACCTAGTTCATTCATAAGTAAGCAAACTTAGTCGATCACATGGACTCAAGCATGTCTCCCCATACACTAGAGAATTATGAATAGTAGTGAGGGTCCATGATGGTACAGTGTAGATACTATACCCTCACGATCAGAGTAGCACAGAGATATGATAAATGAATAATTAAACAATAGAATCATAATAATGATATACAGGGCAACAAAATTAAATCATCATGACAATAATAACAAACAAGACAAAAGTGGAACCATATACAAAATAATGAGTATTTCATAGAGCTATAAAAAATGAAGGCATACGTACATACATGTATATCACACTAGATTTTCTAGTGAGCTTGACGAAGATAAATTTAGTCGAGTATATTTTCCTGACGATCAAAAATATCAAAAATGGCACCCTCAAATCGCAAATCATTATATATCTGATAATCATATCCAAGTTCATTGTCTTATGCCTAGAATAGTTAAAAATTCCTTTTAGTTCAAAGCCCAAATCTTTCAAAGTCATTTTGCCCAGTGATGATACCTTGAGGAGGATGAAGGTGAGATTTAATAGAAAATCTGAAGAATTTTATGACTTATCAGAAAGTGAAATAGAATCCTTATTTAAGAAACTAGAATTAGTTGAGACTTCCAAGAAGTGTCAGAAGAAGAGAAAGAAGAAGGAAACAAAAGACAAGGGAGAAACTCCTATAGTTTAGGAAACTCAATCAGCACCCCCAAAGTCTAAGAAGGAAAAAAATCCTATCCTGATGAAGTCATTACAAAGTGGAGGGAAGAGAATAAGAACAAGAAGGAAGGAGATACTAGCTTTGTCTTGGATCCTACAGAGACAAAATCTTAGAAGATTAAAACTACAGAGGAGTATAAAAACAAGAAAAAGAGAAGATGCAAAAGAAGAAAATGTATGAAGCTGAGATTGTTCAATCTCTTTTCAAGGCTACTGAGAAAGCTTCTGAGCAAATTCAGGTACCAGAATCATTTCTCAAAGAATAAATACCTGAGACTCCAAGAAAGAAGATGATAATTCTAGAACCTCAAGAAGAAGAAATTGTTCAGGAAGAGACAGTGAAAGAAGAAGAAGAAGAGGAAGTAAGTGGTGACATTGATGATATGATATGGCAAGTTGAAGAATATCATGAGAAGAAGAGTCCTTCAGAAAAATTGTTGATCCATATTTCTCAGGATGAATCAACTAAAATTATTTTATAAGGAAAAGAGGATTTAGATCAAGAATTGGTTAATAAACCTTCTAATTATGAGGGTAGAAATCACGAATTCATTCAACCTGATGATCTTAAGTCAGATGCTGAGAAGGAAAAAGTTGATGAAGATAAAATCGTTCAAGTCTTAGATAGTGAGCATGAATTCCCAAAAGCTACGGAGACCATTTCTAAAGATGATAAAGGAAACAGGTGATAGTTGATACACATAAGAAAGCTATGATAGCTAAGAAATTTTTTGGTGCTTCTTCAAAAAGAAAGTATGTTGAGTTAGAAAAAAAAATCCTCACCAATAAGGGAATCAGATACGAAATCATCCTCCATGGGTCAGGACTTTTTGGTTCAATAATTAAAGAAATTAGTTGACACCATTCCTTTGATTATGAGTATTGACTTAAGGTGTCAGATGCTTCAGCATTTTTTCAATCAGAAATCAGATTTTGTTAGCATGGGAATGGATAAATTCATTAAGCTTGAGGCTGATTTCAAAACTTTCTATATCGAGTATGATGCTCACTAAAGGTCTTGTAAGGAAATCACTAAGTGTTCCAAGAAGATGATTTAAGATCTGATAATTCTTGATTAATTTCAAGAATATGTGAAAGATGACTTTGATAGAGTATATGTAAGGATGGAGGAGCTTACGAATTTTTTTTCTGAGAAGCTGAATCTAGAACAAATAGCTCGAAAGCAGGAAGACAAAGATCTGAATGGGAAGCTAAATTTAGTTGCTATGCATTTTAAGAGGGAAATAGATCTAAGAATCAAGTTCGAAGAGAAGTTTAGTAAGAAATAAGAGCTTTTTAAGTCTCAGGATGAAAAAATCAAAGCTCCGGAGAATAATAATGAGGATCAGGAACAACTTCTCAAGAACTTTGAAGAAGATCATAAGGAGATTAAGAAGCCGAAGACCATCATGAAAAAGTTTTCAATGAAGGAAAAATAAGGATGAATATTTTTCCCTTCAAATCTGATCTTTTGTTGTACTTTCCATGTACTAATTTTTCCAACCTTAATGAAAAAATATTTTTGTGCTTCATTTCTTTTGTTGCGTATAGTTTTAATTTTTTAGGTACCATATTTTTTTTCATTCTCTCTATTATTTTTTAAAAATAACAAAGTGGGAGAAAGGAATGATAAAAAAGAATATTAAGTAAAGAAGAGAATGCCCTAAGTAAGGGGGGTCCTATCTAAGGGGGAGTTTACTCAAATAAGATTTCCTTATGCAAGAAAAAGAAATATATCTTTAAGGAAGTCAAGAATACAATCCTTAGGGATTTAAAAACCTAAGGGGGAGTTAGTCGTATTCACTATAATCCATAAGTAAAGGGAGATAAGTTTTACTTTTAAGTTCATAAAGTAAAATTCCTAGTCCTTATATTATTTTTCATAAGGATGATTGTGTTTTCCAAACAGGGAGAGATTGTTGAGTCAATAAGGTTTCCTTATGAATTTTCCATTACTCTATGTTTTTAAAATTATAAACACTTTATCTTAAGGCAAGTTGTTTTTCCCTAATAATTATTTTCATAAGGAAAATTTCCCTTCTCTAAGGAAATTTTTATCCTTACATATGTTTTCAATATTTCATTTTATAATCTCTCTAAATCAAAACCATTTTATTACCAAGTCTAAAATTCCGATTCTTACGTATAACCTCAGAATCTTACAATTCCTTGGATATAGAGTGTTCTGTTTTTAGACTCCGATTTATATGAATTTCAGATCCCGAATTATCTGAAATTCAGACTCCAAATTCTATGAAATTCAGACTCTGAATCATATGAAATTCAGACTCCAATGCTCTGAAATTCAGATTCCAAATCCTTTGAAATTCAGACTCCAAATTCTCTGAAATTCAGACTCTGAATTCTCTTAAATTCAGACTCTGAATTCTCTAAAATCCAGACTCTGAATTCCTCAGAATTCAGACTCCAAATTCCTCAGAATTTAGACTCTCAATTCCTCAAAATTGAGACTCCAAATTCCTCAAAATTCAGACTCCAAATTCCTCAAAATTCAGACTCCGAATTCCTCAGAATTCAGACTCCGAATTCCTCAAAATTCAGACTCCTAATTCCTCAGAATTTAGACTTCAGAATATATAGAATTAAGATTCTAAATTATTTATAAAATAGAATATGAATGTCCATGTATTATAATCTTTGATTGTTTATTTTGTTAGACTCCAAACTTTATTTTTCCTTAGACTCCAAAAAATAGATTTGATTAAGCAACTTCATTTTTCTAACACTTGTTATTATGAAACTATGTCATGCAATATATTTCTCACTAAAAATTGGTTGGGTGACACATGTATAGGTCCCTATGAAATTCATGGAAAAATATGACCGTTGTCGGATGGAGATGACCGTTGGATCTATGCCTATAAATAGAAGCTCATTTGAAAGAGATCAAACTCGTTCCATCAATCTAGATATTACACACTGTTGAAGTGATTTCTAGAGAGAGAGAGACTCTCATGCCTTGTGCGTACTGAACATCTTGTTCAACTTACTTTGTGAGACTTTGATTGTTGCTGAGTACAATCAAGGGCTTCTGGGGATAGGAAGAAGAAGGTGCCAACAACCTTAAAGTTCAAAGAATTACAGGGATAAGAAGATAGAGGTTCCAATTGCCTTAAAGATTGAGGGCTTGTAGGGATAACAAGACAGATTCTGATATTCCTATCATGGGCTTACCCTAGTGTGGGTAAGACATACTTTCTTGAAAGTATAAATCAAGAGACCTTTATCCAAGGTTGTTTGATACCCTACTCTTTGGGTTAAAAGATTTCGTACTTGTTACTTGTTTTGTTTCAAGTTTATTTCCATTGTATTTTGATAAGGTAGAAAGTATAACCTTCTTATACTTTATAATTCTTTTATGTACTCTGATAAATAAGATTCTATATGATTTAAGGTAGAATTTTTACCTAAGTAAACTTTCCTTAAGTTTCATTTCTGGAAACATATTTCTGGAACCTAGAAAGTTTGTCTTATAGAATTGTTTTAGGGTTTGTGAATTTACCTTGTTTAACTTAGTTAAACATAGTTTTCTTTAAGGTTAAAAATGAATGTTTTTAAACATAAAATTTACCCCCCATTTTTTGTAATTGAGCATCTACATTTGTATTTCAATCCTACAGCATGTAGTAAAGCATGAATCGCAATTTGAAACTATAGTCTATAGAACTCCATGCAGATGGACTATCTTCTAAATGTACAATTATCCCAAATGTTCTACTATAAAGGTTTCCCTTATATGCAAGAAATGTTCCACCTTTTTTAGTCGATCCACAATGATGCAAATATCATCATTCTTATTAAGCATATTTGGAAGAACCACCACAAAGTCCATAGTCACGTCATCCCACTTACATTTTAGAATAGGCAATGGCTGTAAAAAACCTCCAGGTCATTGATGCCCTGCCTTCACCTAATGACAAGTGAAGCATCTTGTCACAAACCCTACTATCTCCTTTTTCATGCCAAGCCACTAAAATTGTCATCATAGGCCACAATACATTTTGGTTACACCTGGACGCACCACCCATTTCGAGGCATGAAATCCCTGCATGAGATCCTCTTGCATGCTCATAGGCACAACAACTTGATTCTTCAAATATATGATCTCATCCTAATGTATCAACTAGTATGAATATGTCTCCCCACCTTCAAATATTTCCCTCAAGGCTAGTAACTATGGATCCTCATACTGTCTATACCTAATCCATCTCAAAATCATAGACTCCACAACAAATGAAACTAGAGTCATCTGCTTCTGGATCTCCTGAACCACCACATGCATTTCAACCAGTAAGGTCATCATCTTTCACTCTGCACTCGACTCATGTACCATATGAGTTTGAGTTTTCATGCTCAAGGTATCAACCACACTATTTTCCTTCCCAGGCATATATTCCTATTCAAAATCAAAAGATTATATATACTCAACCCATCTCCGCTGTCGAAGATTCAAATCACGCTGTGAAAATATATATTTCAAGCTCTTTTGATCTGTATAGACTATAAACTTTTATCCCAAAAGATATTTTCTCCAACACTTAAGAGAATAAACCACTGCTGCCAACTCGAGGTCGTGCATAGGGTAATTCCATTCATTAAGTCTCAACTACCGAGACCCATATGCCACAACTTGATCTCCCTGAACCAACATAGCTCCAAGTCCGATCCTAGAAGCATCACAATAAACTGTATACTCCTCACTTGACTCAAGTAGAATAAAAATTGGTTTTGATGTTATGATCTTTTTAAAATCCTAGAAAACTTTCTCACAAGCCTCTGACCATTCAAACTTCAATACCTTTTTGGTCAATCCTGAAAGAAGTACTACCAAATGGGAAAAGTATTAGATTAATTTTCTGTAATATCCAGCTAATCCTAGAAAGGTTCGGATATCAAAAGCATTCTTGGGCTGCTCCCAAGAAACCACTACTTGAAACTTTTCTAGGTCCATTGAAACACCTTATTCTGATATGATGTGCACTAAGAAGTGTACCTAGTCAATCCAAAACTAATAATTAGATATCTTGGAATATAGTCGATCATCTCTCAATGTACTCAGTACGATGCCAAGATGTTGGGCATGATCGTCACGAGTCTTAGAGTACACCAAGATGTCGTCCACAAACACCACCATGAACTGATCTAGATATGGATGAAAGATCCTTTTCATCAAAGGCATAAATAATAGTGGTGTATTTTTTAACCCAAACATAATTAATAAAAACTCATAAAGGCTATACCTTCTTCTAAAAGTAGTCCTCGGTATATCAAAAGTTAATACTCACAATTGATGGCACCCTGATCTCAAATTGATATTTGAGAACACAAAAGATCCCTTTAATTGGTCAAACAGATGATCAATATGTAGAAGAGAATATCAGTTCTTCATAGTCATCTTGTTCAACTTCTGATAATCAACACATAAGCGTAAACTCCTATCATCCTTCTTTGCAAAAAAAAAACAGGTTATCCCCAAGGCGATGTGCTTGGACGGATAACTCCCTTATCATACAACTCCTCCAAAAGAGTCTTAAGATCTAGAAGCTCAGTTGGTACCATTATGTATGGTGGGATAGATACTGGATCAGCCCCCAACATGATCTCAATAGTGAATTCCACATCTCTCTCAGGTGGTATCCCTGAAAAATCTTCAGGAAAGACATCCCAAAATAGTTACACTACTGGTGGAAGGACATATTTCCAAACACCACTGTCATATAAAAAAAGACTAGAAACTTGAGATGCGAGCTCTCCCAGTTGCCGAGTAATTGGCCCTACTTGGATTTCCTAAATATCCCACTCTCCATGATGAATATACTGGTCACTCTTAGGATATGTAAATGTAACCCTTCTATGGTGACAATCGATGTGGGATCAGTATGCAACTTGACAATCCATACCCATAATTAGGTCGAAGCCCATCATATCAAGAACATAAAGATCCCATAAAAAATGGTATTCCCTGATCTCTAGAAAACATCCCTTGCATAGACAGATATCTTTATACCATACTCCCAATGGTGTATCTATAGTCATTGTCCTGCTCACAAACTCCACTACCAGGCTCAAACCATTAACAAGTTTTATAGATATAAAGGAATGAGAGGCACCAGTAGTAAAAAAGTAACTAGCTAAAGTAGAAGCTACTATAATAGTACCTCTCACAGTTGATGGTCCAGCCTCGCTATCCACAAGTGTAGGCTGTATTGCATGTAGCTGTGCTTCCCCTCTTTCATGTGATGCTGTCTGACTCCCCTGAGTATCACCACTCTACTGATGAAAGTGCTCCTACCTAGAAGCACCACGTCCACTACCTCTACCACCTCGTCTTGTAGAACTCCAACTACCATCCCAATTTGGTGTAGAAGATCCTCTTCCACACTTTGACTCTACCCAGCTACTCCTTCAGTACCGATATATCACTATGACCTGAAAATTTTCTGTAGATGTCCCATCTGAAGTGTAAGAACCCGGTTTTTGATGTGAAAGACTTTGTAATATTCTTTATGATATTCTAGAGCAGCGGCTTCAGACATCGTGTGATTCCAAGCCCCGGAGTGGCCGGAATTAAATTTTCAGTGTGTTCACACTGGAAATGATAAATAAATGGGATAACTCCTAAACAGAGCTTCAGATCAGAGATCCGAGTGTACAGATGGGTCCGGAATGGGGTTTTTACCCTAGGAACGACATAAAACATGTCGGCGCGGGATGTTGGGACCCCTCGCTCGCTTCCGGAAGGTTAAACGGATAAATTAATAAATTCATTTATTCGCTTAATGGTGAAACTCGAGTATCTTTTAAATTGTGGCTCAGATTGGAAAACTGAGGGCATCGTTGAGTTCGGAGCGTGCCGTTTACCCTAGGAGGGGTATAAGTTTCGCGGGCGTGGGCCGTTTGTAAAAAAAATGGCCCTAGGGGCGTTTTCGTAATTTGGCGGCCTCGGGCGCTAAGTTTAATAACTTTTGAAAGGGGTCTCAGAATAAAATTCCAAGACCTCCGTTGCGCTCAGAGCGCGGTTCTTAGCCTAGGGGAGGCTAAATCCCGACCCCGTCAGGAGTTCGGGTACGGGGCCCACGAGCGGGGGTTTAAGTGTTTTGTTTTTTTAAACACTTCTCCCCCCCCCTCTTGGTTGTTCTCCCTAGCGTGGCAGCCCCTCCTCTCCCTCTCCTCCTCCACCTTCGGTGAGGCAACTTTGGCGAGGTGAGCTCCGGCGAGGCGCGGCCCCCCCGGCGGGTTGACGGCGAAGCGACGGGCATCACCCAAGAGGTAGGAGTTATTTCGTTTTCGTTTTCAAATTCCCACAACATTTGAGACCAATTTATATTGTCTAATTGCTTTCCGATCATCGATTTAAGCCTTCAGATGTGTATTATAAGTTCTAAGGTTTCCTACACTCTTCTCGGATCGAAAATCTGAGTCCCGGGGTGCCTGGGGCAGTCCCGGGAAGTTCCGGCCGGAAATCTGGTTTTCCAGCGGTTACTGGCGGCGGACGGTGGTTCCGGAACGGCGGCGCGGCAGCGGGCGCGGCGGAAGGCTGGCCGGCCATCTGGCCGGATGGGCGGCACCTCCTCGGTGAGGGGCGGCTTGGCTCGCCGGCTGATGGCGCCGGCTGCGGGAGTCGGGGAGAGGAGACGGCCGAGGTCCCGCTGTGCGACCCCGCGGCTGGACAGAGACCTGCGCGACGTGGGTCTCCGCGTGGAAGGCCGACCGGCCTGTCGGCCGGTCGGTGGAAGAGACGCCTGTGCAGCGCAGGCGGGGTGACTCGTGGGAGGCGGCTGGTCCGCTGTCCCAGCGAGCCGGCAAGAGCGGGCCGGTTCGAGCAGGGCGGACCGGCCGGACCGGGCCGGTCCGGCCCAAGGGGTCCCCCCCCCCCTTTTGGAATTTCCGACGCCCGAAGCTTTCACTACGGGCGTCCGTTTTGCGCGCCGTCAGTGGAAGCGTGGATCTCGCGTCGAGGGGAACGCTTTGAGATTGTTTTGGGAATTTTTAATTCCCAAAACGAGGGGCCGCAGAGGTGCGACACGTCTTTAAGTAAATTTGATGTTTTCCCGGGAGTTCTTGTTTTGGACGGCACTGACGCGTCCAACGTCCAATTTAAGCGCCGTCAGCGGCGTTGGAACCCTGGCGTCGAGGCGGAGGTTTCCAGGGTGGTTTCAGGCATTGAGGCCGAAGTTGAGGCGCAGGCCCCACAGCCCGTCTTTTGGAGCTGCGTGCATCTTTTAGTGAATTTTTCCTCGGACGTCCGTTCGGGGCGTGCGAGCAGTCGATGTTGGGTATTTTTCCTAGGGCAACGCGTTGGCACAGTCTGTCCGCTGTAATTCCGCACGATGGTGCGGGCCCCGTGAGGGCCGTTTCAGGAGTTGACGGTGATTTCCAGCTTTATCACCGGGCCACCGTTTTGGACAAGTGAGTAGTCCATTTCATGTACTTTTTTGAGAGGATCGCAACGGTGCAATCCGTTTGTTGAGTTTCAGGACTGGGATGAAGGTCCCACATGGCACCGCTCGTGTGCGGTGCGCCAGGATGCACCTTTTTCTCCGGATATCCGTTGCACTCAAGTGAGTAGTGCTTTTGACGTGTTTTCCCGAGGGGATCACAATGGTGCGATGCACCAGACTGTTTTCGGGGCCGAGGCTCAGGATCACGGGACGCCGTTCGGGCGTGAGGCAGTGTTGGTGACTTTTTCGTCGGATATCCATTGGAGGCGAGTAAGTAGTCGATCTCTCGTGTTTTTCCACGAGGATTACAACGGTGCAATCCATTTGGTTGTGTGGAGCCTCTTGCACGATCTTATTGAATGTAGAGCATGAGAGGTGCTCCGGTGGCGGTTCGTCCTACCTTGTTTGTAGCGGACCCTTGGCGTGTGATCGTGCACTCTTGGGAGAGTGATACAAATGGTTCACAAGTTGTGGTTGGCCCTGCCTGGGCCTTTGAGGTGGAGTTGTTATGTCACACCTTCACGTTGACGCTGGGTGCCTTGTGCACGATAGCCTTTGGGCTGGAATGAGGTATACTCTGGGAGTATACAGGAGCGCTTGAAGGTGTGTGTGGTTGTTTGTACCTGAGGATGTTTGTGCGCTCAGTTGGGGTTGACTTGGGGCCACACATCGTGTGGGACCCACATGCGTGTCGTGATCTGCTTTACGTACTTTGACCTCTCACGACGTAGAGGGTCCCTCTGCGCTCGTTTGTTTGACCAGCAGGGTGGAGTTTTCCCCCTCACTTTGTGCTCGTTTGTTTGACCAGCAGGGTTGAGTGGTCTCCCCCTGGTTTCGTTCTCAATGGATTGGCCGTTAGCGGGGCCAGTGGCACCCGGTGATGGAACATGCACTGAACTTATTTTGAATGAGTTGTTCTGGAGTTGGGTGGTTGCATGATACTCACTCCGCATTTGGTTGGCCAGTGTTGTACCCTCCAGTGGATGTGGCCAGAGCAGTTCTGAGTTTTACCCTCCAGCGGGGCTGGGCAGTGGGTTACTCATTGGCTTCTAGGGTCTACCCTCCACCAGAGACTGGGTAGAGGGTCACCTGACACTTTTAGGGTCTACCCTCCAGCAGAGACTAGGCAGTGGGTCACCCGACGCACTTAGGGTCTACCCTCCAGCAGAGACTGGGCAGTGGGTCACCCGACGACCTCTTAGGGCCTACCCTCCAGCAGGGCTGGGCAG
This sequence comes from Viscum album, assembly GCA_963277665.1. Taxonomy (NCBI): domain Eukaryota; kingdom Viridiplantae; phylum Streptophyta; class Magnoliopsida; order Santalales; family Viscaceae; genus Viscum; species Viscum album. Next base: position 779,224,581 of record OY728141.1, read on the forward strand.
TGGGTCGCCCGTCGTCTAGTTCCAGGTCTACCCTCCAGCAAGGCTGGGAAGTGGGTTGCCTGTCGACTTATTCCAGGTCTACCCTCCAGCGGGGATGGGCAGTGGGTCGCCTGATGATGTAATTTGGTTTACCCTCCAGCGGGGCTGGGCAGTGGGTCGCCTAATGATGTAATTTGGTTTACCCTCCACCGGGGCTGGGCAGTGGATCGCCTGATGATGTATTAGGGTTTACCCTCTAGCAGAGCTGGGTAGTGGGTCACCCAATGTCTGGTTATGGTTTACCCTCCAGCGGGGCTGGCCAGTGGGTCGCCTGATGATGTAATTTGGTTTACCCTCTAACGGGCCTGGGCAGTGGGTCGCTTGATGATGTATTAGGGTTTACCCTCCACCAAGGCTGGGCAGTGGGTCACCCGATATCTGGTTATGGTTTACCCTCCAGCGGGGCTGGGCAGTGGGTCACCTGACGATGTATTAGGGTTTACCATCCAGCAGGGCTGGGCAGTGGGTCACCCGATATTTGGTTATGAATTACCCTCTAGTGGGGCTGGGTAGTGGGACACCTGTTGGCATTCCAGACTCAGTCCTTACTACTAGGCTAGTCTATGGCTTTCCTCCATGGTTACCAGAGCGGGACCCTTGGTTGTACGGGTCGGTGATGGAACGACTTGACTTTGAGGAGACCTCTCAACTGAGGGGCAGTGACGAGTTGTGGTTTGACGTTCCCCCAGAACTCTCAAGTATGAGGGGTGATTTCACCACCGAGATGCGTTCTTGTGACGTGATCTAAAACCGTGCGGGTGAGTCAGTGCCGCCCAAAGCAGATAGTGTCAAAGTGAGGTGATTGAGCCCCTTGTCTTGCGGTTCGGGGAGGACGTGCGAGATGCTGGAATCGATGGAGTTTACTCCTGGGACTGTTGGCTACTTTTTCTTGGGCTGAGCTATGGGACGGAGATCCCCTTACGACGTTGTTCGGGTTTCTGGTTGAGCATACAGACATGTATATACCTTTTTCGAGTACCCACTTCTTGGGCCTTGTTACTCTCCCTCCAGGAGAGGCGAAGACGTGCAGGGTATGCCACATGCTTTCCGTGTCTAGCTTCTCGTGGTTGGATGAGTCTACTCTCCTGCTATAGGTAGCTAGGACTCGACGGGAAGTTCATCTTCTCACCATTTCCAGATCCTTGTGCCTGGACGAGTCTACTTCCTATCTCTTGTTGGGTTGAGCTGGACTCTTTACTGCACTCCTTGTTGTACTCCTCTACTTTTTCTGTTCGGTCTACTGCTCACAATTTGGTACCTCCTTTGTTGCTCCCTCGAGCCTTCGGGGTATCCTACTGAGTATTTTTATACTCACCCCTTCTTGGGTTTTGCCCGCACTTGGTGTGCCCTTGCAGACGACAAACAGGTGGAGCATGACTTCAGTAGAGCGTTGGAGCTCGGGAGCTTGGACCGCGTGCGGTGGCTGTGACCAGGTTCTAGGTGGGAGACCCGTCAACTGTTTCTTTTGTTTACCTATTGTCGGGTTGTGGCACTTTTTATTGGGCACGTGTTTTGCCCATTTTCTTTTCAGTTTTTACTTTGTACTTGTAGAGGTCGATGCACTCTGTGGTTTATTTATAGCAGTTGCCCTTTGATTTTCCTTTTTACTCTGCACTTTTGCATTGAGTGTGTTGTGTGTGTGTGTACAGGTACTCAGGAAAAGGCCTCCCCAAGTTATTGTACCTTCGGCGCTAGTCGCCAGCCCCTGGCCTATGGAGGCGGACTTAGGGTAGTTACGGCTCGAGCCCGGATAGGGTCGGGTTGTGACAAAGTGGTATCAGAGGTGGTTCGTTCCTTGGGAAATTGTGCGGACGTCCCTAAAAGAGGAATTGGTTGGGATTTAGGGCAACAGTGTTAACGTGTCTCGAGAGAGGCTCTCAGGCCAGGGAGTCCAGTGATGGTGCGGCGACCGACGTACCCATTCACCAGGACCTTGATTACCCGCTTGTCGACTCGGCATGCTGAGACACTTGTTGTAGGGAAGAATTTGTTTGTGTATCACATAGGACCGAGTCTTTGACTGTCCTTCTTGAGTTAGCTCCCCATCGTTGCTATTGGTATATACATGTATGCTCATCTGACCACGACACTCCTTGATAATATTCAGGATGTCTCCGTGAGGACAGCCAGTGAGGATACTAGCTTTGGTTCGTGACGACGACCCTCTGAGCTACGAGGCCACAGTCGAGGACCCATCATGCGAGCCCCTTTCTCCGGGTGGGCTGGTAGCAGCACCCCCACCTGTTGAGTAGCAGGAAGTTTCAGCAGAGCAGGCTGAGCTTGAGCGCAGGTTGAGCGCGCTCCGTGAGTTCCAGCAGTAGAGACCGCTGAGGTTCAGTGGTGAGCCATACCCTCAGGCAGCATAGGTTTGGCTCGAGGCAGTGGTTCGCCTTTTCAGGCTTGTACAGACGCCGACAGATCAGGGAGTGCCTTTGGCAGCCACCCTTTTTCGTGGAGCAGCTTGGCGTTGGTGGAGTCTGGTGATTCAGCTTCTTGACGAGTCGTCACTTTCGTGGGATGACTTCCAGTTGTTGTTTTGTGAGGAGTTTTTCCCCTCCTTCTTACGCTCCGTTCGGATTCAGGAGCTCCTGCAGTTTCAGCAGGGAGGTATGACGGTGGCCGAGTACGCGGCTAGTTTTGCAGACCGTGCACGCTTTTACCCGGACTTGGTCCATGACAACAACATCCGAGTGCGGAAGTTTGAGAAGGGTCTCCGCCGAGAGATTCGTGCTGTCATAGTTCCCTTGGGCATTTCCACATATGCTGGGGTGCTAGAGCAGGCGCTGGTGACAGAGGGATTCCTGTCGCGTTCTAGCGTTGGTGGTGGCAGCAGGCACGTTGGAGCCGAGATGTCTGCCGCAACTAGTGGGCGTCGGAAAGTAGAACCTCGACGCAGGTGGCTTACTGACAACCGGACTCAGGGGCGTGGTCGTACACCACAGTGGCGCCTGAGGGCACCAGTACATCCCAGAGAGAGGTGGTGCTAGCAGAGGAGCGGGAGGAGTTGGATGTGGGGGACGACGTTACGAGGTCTTCCCATCACCACTAGGCGGTCAACGTCAGGCTCTGAGAGCTGACGGTTGGGACTGAGGACAGCCGCGAGCTTTGGATGTTTATGATCCTGCAGAGCATGAGGTGATAATAGGTACGCTCTACAGCTCTTCTACCTTTTTGCAGTAGAATTGTTAGACTCTATGTGTGAACTCCTTTCCTCCCTGCTCCTTATTTGATGTGTTACCAGGGTGACGTGGGGCGTCGGGTGTAACCCTGTGTTGGTAAGGAAAAAGGCATGAGACCTTTTCCTTTAGTCGATGGTGTTGACTCCTTCGCCTTTTGAGCGTGTAAGAGAGCATCGACTGTGGAATCTTGTATGACCAGATATCCTTGGGTGTTTCACCATATGGATATTCTGAAGGAGGGAATCACCGGGCCTTGTTCCAGGTGCGGGCGGTGATTCTAGTCGTGGCGTGCGATGTAGAGGTTTGACTGGGGATGTGAGCTACCCTTGAGGGCCTTCGGGAAGTTTGAGACCGTGCAAAGGGATGACAAGGTTCCCTACCACCTTGCCCTAACCCCAAAGTCTGGAGTGCGTGCACGAAATCAACAAGGGCCGACCTAGCATGGACAGATCAATCCTTTGGTCTGTGTGCGGTGACACAGAGCCGTGTGTGGGTTCTTCTGGGTATGAGAAATCCAGGTGTGGGCTTAGAACCCTGTGTTTCTCCCTAGTTTTGATTTTCGGGGATGAAAATATTGAAGTAGGGAATGATTTAAGAACCCGGTTTTTGCTGTGAAAGACTTTGGAATATTCTTGATGATATTCTAGAGCAGCGCCTTCAGACGGCGTGCGATTCAGAGCCCCGGAGTGGCCGGAATTAAATTTTCAGTGCGTTCACACTAGAAATACTAAATAAATGGGATAACTCCTAAACAGAGAATCAGATCAGAGATCCGAGTGCACAGATGGATCCGGAATGGGGTGTTTACCCTAGGAACGACATAAAACATGTTGGCGCTGGATGTTGGGACCCCTCACTCGCTTCCAGAAGGTTAAACAGACAAATTAATAAATTCATTTATTCGTTTAATGGTGAAACTCGAGTATCTTTTAAACGGTGGCTCGGATTGGAAAACCAAGGGCAACGTTGAGTTCGGAGCATGCCGTTTACCCTAGGAGGGGTATAAGTTTCACAGGCGTGGGTCGTTTGTAAAAAAAATGGCCCCAGGGGCATTTTCATAATTTGGCGGCCTCGGGCGCTAAGTTTAATAACTTTTGAATGGGGTCTCAGAATAAAATTACGAGACCTCCGTTGCGCTTAGAGCGTGGTTCTTAGCTTAGGGGAGGCTAAATTCCGACCCCATTGGGAGTTCGGGTACGGGGCCCACAGGCGGGGGTTTAAGTGTTTTGTTTTTTTTAAACACTTCTCTCCCCCCCTCTTGGTTGTTCTCCCTAGAGTGGCAGCCCCTACTCTCCCTCTCCTCCTCCACCTCCGGCGAGGCAACTTCGGCGAGGTGAGCTCCGGCGAGGCGCGACCCCCCCGGCGGGTTGACGACGAAGCGACGGGCATCGCCCAAGAGGTAGGAGTTATTTCGTTTTTGTTTTCAAATTCCCGCAACATTTGAGACCAATTTATACTGTCGAATTGCTGTCCGATCATCGATCGAAGCCAACAGATGTGTAGTATAAGTTCTAAGGTTTCTGAATCTCTTCTTGGATCGAAAATCCGAGTCCCGGGGTGCCTGGGATAGTCCCAGGAAGTTTCGGCTGAAAATCTGGTTTTCCGGTGGTTACTGGCGGCGGACGGTGGTTCCGGGACGGCGGCGCGGCAGCGGGCGTGGCAGAAGGCCGACTGGCCATCCGGCCGGCTGGGCGGCACCTCCCCGGTGTGGGGCGGCTCGGCTCGCCGGCTGAGGGCGCCGGCTGCGGGAGCCGGCGAGAGGAGACGGTCGGGGTCGCGCTGTGCGACCCCGCGGCTGGACAGAGACCCGCGCGACGCGGGTCTCCGTGTTGAAGGCCGACCGGTCGGTGGAAGAGCCGTCCACGCGGCGCGAGTGGGGTGACTCATGGGAGGCAGCTGGGCCGCTGTCCCAGCGAGCCGGCCAGAGCGGGCCGGTTCGAGCGGGGCGGACCGGCCGGACCGGGCCGGTCCGGCCCAAGGGGGTCCCCCCCCTTTTGGAAATTCCGACGCCCGTAGCTTTCGCTACATGCGTCGGTTTTGCGCGCCGTCAGTGGCAACGTGGACCTCGCATCGAGGGGAACGCTTTGTGATGATTTTGGGAATTTTTAATTCCCGAAACGAGGGGCCGCAGAGGCGCGATGCGTCTTTAAGTAAATTTGATGTTTTCCCAGGAGTTCTTGTTTTGGACGGCGCGGACGCGTCCGACCTCCGATTTAAGCGCCGTCAGCGGCATTCGAACCCTGGCGTCAAGGCCGAGGTTTCCGTGGTGGTTTCAGGCATTGAGGCCGAATTTGAGGCACGGGCCCCATGACCCGTCTTTTGGAGCTGTGTGCAGCTTTTAGTGACTTTTTCCTCGGACGTCCGTTTGGGGCGTGCGGGCAGTCAATGTTGGGTGTTTTTACGAGGGAAACGCATTGGCGCAGTCTGCCCGCTGTAATTCCGCATGATGGTGCGGGCCCCGTGAGGGCCATTTCGGGAGTTGACGGTGATTTCCAGCTTTATCACCGGGCGACCGTTTTGGACAAGTGAGTAGTCCATTTCGTGTACTTTTTCGAGAGGATCGCAATGGTGCGATCCGTTCGTTGAGTTTCGGGACTGGGATACGGGTCCCACGTGGCACCGCTCATGTGCGGTGCGCCGGGATGCACCTTTTTCTCCGGATATCCGTTGCACTCAAGTGAGTATTGCTTTTGACGTGTTTTCCCGAGGGGATCGCAATGGTGCGATGCGCCCGACTGTTTTTGGGGTCGAGGCTCGGGATCACAGGACGTCGTTCGGGCGTGAGGCGGTGTTGGTGACTTTTTCGTCAGATATCCGTTGGAGGCGAGTAAGTAGTCGATCTCGAGTGTTTTTCTGCGAGGATTACAACGGTGCAATCCATTTGGTTGTGCGGATCCTCTTGCGTGATCTTATTGAATGTGGAGCATAAGAGGTGCTCTGGTGGCGGTTCATCCTACCTTGTTTGTAGAGGACCCTTGGTGTGTGATCACGCACTCTTGGGAGAGTGATACAAATGGTTCACAAGTTGCGGTTGGACCTGCCTGGGCCTTTGAGGTGGAGTTGTTACGTCACGCCTTCGCGTTGACGCTGGGTGCCGTGTGCACGATAGCCTTTGGGCTGGAAATGAGGTATACTCTGGGAGTATACGGGAGAGCTTGGAGGTACGTGTGGTTGTTTGTACTTGAGGATGTTTGTGCGCTCATTTGGGGTTGACTTGGTTCCACACGTCGTGTGGGCCCCACGTGCGTGCCATGATCTGCTTTACGTACTTTGACCTCTCGCGACGTAGAGGGTCCCTCTGCGCTGATTTGTTTGACCAGCATGGTGGAGTTTTCCCCTAGATTTGTGCTCGTTTGTTTGACCAGCAGGGTTGAGTGGACTCCCCCTGGTTTCGTTCTCGATGGATTGGCCGGTAGCGGGGCCAGTGGAACCCGGTGATAGAACATGCACTGAACTTATTTTGGATGAGTTGTTCTGGAGTTGGGTGGTTGCACGATACCAACTCTGCATTTGGTTGGCCAGTGTTGTACCCTCCAGTGGATGTGGCCAGAGCAGTTCTGAGTTTTACCCTCCAGCGGGGCTGGGCAGTGGGTTACTCATCGGCTTCTAGGGTCTAGCCTCCAGCAGAGACTGGGCAGAGGGTCACCCGACACTTTTAGGGTCTACCCTCCAGCAGAGACTGGGCAGTGGGTCACCCGACGCACTTAGGGTCTACCCTCCAGCAGAGACTGGGTAGTGGGTCACCTGACGACCTCTTAGGGCCTACACTCCAGCAGGGCTGGGCAGTGGGTCGCCCGTCGTCTAGTTCCAGGTCTACCCTCCAGCAAGGCTGGGCAGTGGGTCGCATGTTGACTTATTCTAGGTCTACCCTCCAGCGGGGCTGGGTAGTGGGTCGCCTGATGATGTAATTTGGTTTACCCTCCAGCGGGGCTGGGCAGTGGGTTGCCTGATGATGTAATTTGGTTTACCCTCCAGCGGGGCTGGGCAGTGGGTCGCCTGATGATGTATTAGGGTTTACCCTCTAGCAGGGCTAGGCAGTGGGTCACCCGATGTCTGGTTATGGTTTACCGTCCATCGGGGCTGGGCAGTGGGTCACCTGATGATGTAATTTGGTTTACCCTCTAGCGGGCCTGGGCAGTGGGCTGCCTGATGATGTATTAGGGTTTACCCTCCAGCAGGGCTGGGTAGTGGGTCACCCGATATCTGGTTATGGTTTACCCTCCAGCGGGGCTGGGTAGTGGGTCACCTGACGATGTATTAGGGTTTACCCTCCAGCAGTGCTGGGCAGTGGGTCACCCGATATTTGGTTATGAATTACCCTCCAGCGGGGTGGGCAGTGGGACACCTGTTGGCATTCCAGACTCAGTCCTTACTACTAGGCTAGTCTGTGGCTTTCCTCCGTGGTTACCGGAGCGGGACCCTTGGTTGTACGGGTCGGTGATGGAACCACTTGACTTTGAGGAGACCTCTCGACTGCGGGGCAGTGACGAGTTGTGGTTTGACGTTCCCCCAGAACTCTCAAGTACGAGGGGTGCTTTCCCCACCGAGACGCGTTCTTGTGACGCGATCTAAAACCGTGCGGGCGAGTCAGTGCCGCCCAATGAGGATAGTGTCGAAGTGCGGTGATTGAGCCCCTTGGATTGCGGTTCGGGGAGGACGTGCGGGATGCTGGCATCGATGGAGTTTACTCCTGGGACTGTTGGCTACCTTTTCTTGGGCTGAGCTACGGGACGGAGATCCCTTTATGACGTTGTTCAGGTTTCTGGTTGAGCATACAGATATGTATATACCTTGTTCGAGTACCCACTTCTTGGGCCTGGTTACTCTCCCTCCAGGAGAGGCGAAGACGCACGGGGTATGCCACATGCTTTCCCTGTCTAGCTTCTCGTGGTTGGATGAGTCTACTCTCCTGCTATAGGTAACGAGGACTCGACGAGAAGTTCATCTTCTCACCGTTTCCAGCTCCTTATGCCTGGACGAGTCTACTTCCTTCCTCTTGTTGGGTTGAGCTGGACTCTTTACTACACTCCTTGTTGTACTCCTCTACTTTTTCTGTTCGCTCTACTGCTCACCCTTCAGTACCTCCTTTGTTTCTACCTCGAGCCTTCGGGGTATCCTACTAAGTATTTTTATACTCACCCGTGCTTGGGATTTTCCCGCACTTGGTGTTCCCTTGTAGACGATGGACAGGTGGAGCGTGACTTCAGTGCAGAGTAGGAGCTCGGGAGCTTGGACCACGTGTGGTGGTCATGGCCAGGTTCTAGGTGGGAGACCCGTCAGCTGTTTCTTTTGTTTACCTATTGCCGGGTTGTGGCACTTTTTGTTGGGCGTGTGTTTTTCCCATCTTCTTTTCAGTTTTTACTTTGTACTTGTAGAGGTCGATGCACTCTGTGGTTTATTTATAGCAGTTTCCCTTTGCTTTTCCTTTTTACTCTGCACTTTTGCATTGAGTGTGCTGCGTGTGTGTGTACAGGTACTCAGGCAAAGGCCTCCCCGAGTTGTTGTGCCTTCAGCGCTGGTCGCCATCCCCTGACCTATGGATGCGGGCTTGGGGTAGTTGCAGCTCGAGCCCAGGTAGGGTCGGGTCATGACATGAAGGTTCCGGGCGCAGTGGAAGCGTGTGGGTGGATGTGCCCACTTGGATTTTCGTCAATAACAATGATCAATTCAGGATCAATATGATGATAAATGCCAGTCTCCATGGATCGAATCACAGAAATGGAAAAAGAAAAGGAATGTCCTGGAACCACAAACAAGGATCATTACAGGTTGATTATAATTAATTTAATCAATTGAAAAGAAATACCTTTTGGGTGTTCTTTCTTCATTGATGTTCTCGATCACATTTTGATGTGATTCTTCATTGCGTCATAGAATCCAAGTGTAGACTTCCTCTAGCGGTGATCCACGCGTGTACCTCGTATCTCGGGACGTCGCCAAAGGAGTCTCCAGGTGCTAACGTGGAGAAACCTTTGCTTGCATTGTCCACATTAGATTGTCTTGATCCGATGGAAGAGGATCTCTCTCGGTCTTGAGAGAGTTCTTGGAGGAAGAGGATCTTTTGGGCTTGAAATAATTCTCCAGAGTTTTGTGCACAACGATTCTCTTGTGTGTTGGAAAAGAGTTGGGGTTGTGAGGATATTTATAATCAGGTTTGAGGTTATAGAGTTATGACAATAAATAAATGCGTTACACATTTTATTTATTTCATTGACTCTTATTTAAAACCCCATGTAGAATAATTAATTCCTTGACATGTTCCCACACTGATTATAATAAATATCATTTAAAATAATATTATATCCTCAAAATCCCGACTGGAAAAACTACACGGCGTGTATTAATAAATACATGGCGTGTACTTGTTTTTCATTGAAAACTACACGTCATGTACATTCAATGTACACGACCTGTATATCTTGTTTTCATTTATTCATTTCTTTTCCATAAAGAAAACTACACGGTGTGTACTTGTTTTCCATGAAAAACTACACGACATGTAATCTTTAATGCACGACGTGTATATCTTGTTTTTCATTTTCTTATTCCTCCATCATTAAAAAGATTTAGGCTTCCTTGAATAATTATTAAACCACATACGGGAATAATCTTTATTCTACTTGAGATACTTGAATACACTTAGTGTGTGACCCTCTAGGCCTCTTTCTCGTTGACATTAGGCGAGCTTGCCTAATGTCCAAGATTACTGTCTAGCAACGGGTCAAGGCACCCAGGAGAAAGAAGTTGATGCCGCATTGACGTATCACCTCATACGAATGCTTACTGTGTAATTTAATCCCTTTGTCTCAATATCTCATCAAGCAGGTTTCATGGTAGTGTCATAAACCTATATTCTTGATCTGTTATTATTTGACTATCTGAAATAAACTCATCATTTACACCATGGCCATGGAATTTAATGCGACAGTTCTATTTCAATCAAAGGGCCGAGATATCAACTTCCATAAATGGAAGGGAAAAATCCTTCCTCGACTTATCCATTAACAACATGTCACTCGTGACACACCCTACTTCCCGCCAACTGTCTACGTGACGATTTTCGTCAGTAAATCTAAGTGCACGAGTCATTACACGAGTTAATGATAATCTTCCAGTCTAAGGACCATTACACACGCTCGTAGATAGAAATGTACGATGACACCAAGACATGCAGAATTACTACTGGTGGGTATGTTCTCATAATCTTCCATCTTGGAGATTACCAAGTGCAAACTCCATGAGAGAGAGTCTCGTATTCTTATGAGTGCTCGCACATGATAGTCTGTATAATATGTGTCCTATCATAGTATGTCATCCAACCGTAGAACTTTATTTAAGAATATTGTTATAGCATTTCAAGGTTCTCATCACAGCGGGGATCTTCCAGGACCTTATCAATGCACAAATATTCCAGGATTTTATTATATTATAGTCATGCAGAACAATGAACAATATATAATAAGTGAACATTCATGTAATCAAAGTATAAAACAAATGGTTCTCAGGACACCAACCCTTACAAAATTCCACTTGGACTAGAGCCAACTGCCTACACCTTTTAGTCCGCTAGACCTCACATGATGATCATGTTTCTGCTGAGTCAAGGCTTTAGTCAAGGGGTCTGCCACGTTGTCTTCCATGGAAATACTTCTCACTGCAACTTCACCTCTTTGAGAAAAATCCCTCAAGAGATGATACTTCCGAAGTATGTGCTTTGTCTGCTGATTTGACCTTGGATCTTTTGCATGTTCCACCACTGCAATATTATCACAATAGAGTGTGATAGGATCTTTACTATTTGGTACTACATCTAGCTCTTAGACGAAGCTTCACATCCATACTGCTTCTTTAGCTACCTCAGAAGCTGTGATATACTCGGACTCCGCTGTAGAATCTACCACCACACTTTGTTTTGATCTCTTCTAGCTCACTGCACCTCCATTAAAACTGAAGATGTATCTAGTCTGCGACTTCATGTCATCTTGATCAGTCTGGAAACTAGCATCTACATGTCCTCAGATACTTAAGGATAGTCTTGACTGCCATCCAATGGCGGTCTCCTAGATCAGCTTGATATCTACCTACCACACTTAATGTGTACGCAACATCTAGCCTTGTACATAGCATAACATACATGACTGAACCAATTGCAGATGTGTAAGGGATCCTTTCCATTCTCTTTCTTTCCTCATGTGTTTGAGGACATATTTTCTTGGAAAGATGAATGCCACGTGACACTGGCAACAATCCCCTCTTGGACTGTTCCATACTGAATCTCTTCAGTACCTTGTCAATGTATGTACTTTGAATTAAGCCCAGCATTCTCTTGGATCTATCATGATAGATCTTGATCCCAAGAATATATGCCACCTCTCCCAAGTCTTTCATGGAGAATAATTTATGCAACCATGCCTTAACTGACTATAATATAGGTACTTTGTTTCCAATTAGTAATATGTCATCAACATATACTATTAGGAAAATGACTGCACTTCCACTAAACCTCTTGTAGACACAAGGCTCACATTCGTTCTTAACAAAGAAAAATTCCGTTATAGCTTTATCAAAATGAATGTTCCATGACCTTGATGCTTGCTTTAATCCATAAATGGATTTCTGCAACTTGCATACCTTGTTGGCATCCTTTGGAGTAACAAACCCTTCAGGTTGTGTCATGTAGACATCTTCCTGGAGGTTCCCGTTAAGGAAATCTTTTTGACATCCATTTGCCAAATCTCATATTCATGGTAAGCGGTAATGGCCAATAGGATTCTGATGGATTTCAACATTGCAACCGGTGAAAAGGTTTCATCATAGTCAATTCCTTGACGCTGTCTAAAACCTTTTGCAACTAGTCGTGCCTTGTAGGTGCTGACTTTCCCCTCCATGTCCTGTTTCTTCTTGAATACCCATTTATTACCAATAGGCTTTACATCAACTGGAGGATCTACCAAAATATAGACTTGGTTTTGGTACATGGAATCCATTTCAGAATTCATGGCTTCTTTCCACTTGGCAATGTCTGTGACTTCAACTACTTCCTTGTAGGTAAGAGGATCATCATTGTAAACCAATAATGAGTCACCATCCTCGGTGACAAGAAAACCATATCATTCTGGTTCTCTCACCTCTCTCGTGCTCCTACGCAGTTCTTGTGTCTCTGGAACATATTGTTCTTCCACAGGGCTTTGTGGAATCTGTTCTTGTACCAACTTCTGTGTATCTTGAGCCTCAAATTCATCGAATTCTATCTCTCTCCCACTGTCTCTTTTGGAGATGTGATCCCTCTCAAGGAATATAGCGTGTCTTGCCACTGTAACCTTTCTTTCTGAGGGGTTGTATAGATAATATCCCCTTGTTTCCTTGGGATATCCTATAAAGATACACTTTGTACCTCGGGGTGCAAGTTTGTTACCTGAAGAGGCCTTAACAAATGCTTCGCTACCCCACACATGTAAATTTGATAACATGGCTTTGCGTCCACTACATAACTCGTATGGAATACCATTTATCAATTTAGTTGGTACTTGGTTTAGTATGTGTGCTGCTGTTTGTAATGCATATCCCCAAAAGGATAATGGAAGACTCACATGACTCATCATTGATCTCACCATGTCCAACAGGGTGCGGTTCCTCCTTTCACTTACACCATTCCACTGAGGTGTGTAAGGATGAGTGAGTTGAGATAGAATACCAAACTCCCGTAAGAAATCAATGAAGTCCTAATTAAGATATTCTCCTCCTCTTTCTGAGTGGAGTTTCTTAATATTCTTACCAAGATGGTTCTCAACTTCATTCTTGTATTCTTTGAACTGATCAAAATAATCTGACTTATACCTCATTAAGTAGATATATCCATATCTACTAAAATCATCAGTAAAAGTTATGAAGTATGAGAACCCACCCCTTGCCTCAACTGTAAATGGACCACACACATCTGTGTGAACTAATTATTGAATCTCTTTATCTCTTTCACCTTTCCCACTAAATGAGTCTTTGATCATTTTGCCTTGTAGACACGCATGACATACACCAAGTGGTTTTAGTTCGAAACAATATAAATACCCATCTTGATTTAATTTTTTCAAACATTTCTCATTGACATGACCTAGCCGGTGATGCCAAAGTTGGGTGTGGTATGAGTCATGTGAATTAACTTTTTCATCGATTGTCATTACTTGGTTTGTGTAGTCTAACAAATAAAGGCCGTTATATAAATGTGCCCTACCAAAAAAAATGATATCTTTATAAAAGTAGCAACATCCACTTCCAAACTTGAAGATGAATCCATCAGTATCTAATATGGATACTGAAATAAAGTTTTTGGTTATAGAGGGTATATAATAACATCCTTTCAAAACCAAGACCATACCTATAGGCAATGTGATATGGTAGTCTCCGACAGCTACAATAGTGAGTCTGGCTCCGTTGGCTGCTCGTAGATCTAACTCCCCTCGATCAATCTTCTTGAATCTACTTGGTTCCTGTATTTGGATACAGATGTGAGCACCAAAAGCACTATCTAATACCCAATTTTTATAAACAGATAAATTTCATTCAATGAAAAACACACCTAAAGCTTACCCTTGCTTCCTTGGCTGGGTGCAGTTTTTCTTCTAGTGGCTCTTCTTGCCACATGCGAAACAAACAACATCCTGTTCCCTTGCCTCCCCTTTGATCTTCTTTTTCTTGGAAGGCCTTGAAAAAGCTTTGGGATTAAAGCTATTCACCTTACCTTTCCTTTTATTCACCATGAGGACAAAAGGTTTTTCATGCTTCATGTCATTATCCACTTGGTGAATAAGGATAAGAAGATCAGACAGAGACTTCTCAATGTTGTTCATGTTGAAGTTCACAAAAAAGTTTGAGAAGCTATGGGGAAGTGATGCGAGAATGAAATTGATACCCAGTTCTTTGGGGAGTTTAAACCCAAGAAACTCCAAGCGCTCAATGTAGCCAATGAGATTGACTACATGAGGCCCAACTGGGGCACCCTCTCTATGCTTGCTCTGGAATAGAGCCCTGAAGATCTCAAAATTTTCCTATCTTGCTCTCTCTTGGTATAGACCATGGAGGTGATCGAGTATGCTATAGGAATACATGTCCTCATGAGAATTCATGAGCTCACTAGACATCGATGATAGCATCAAACATTGAACTTCGAGAGCGTCGTTCAAATGTTGATCATAGACCAGGAAATCTTCATCACTCTCCCTTGGGGCAAGAGAATCAGGAAGTGAGGACTCCAGCACGTAAAACTTTCATTCATGGCATATGATAACCCGAAGGCACCTAAACCATTCCTAAAAGTTACTGCCATTGAGGATATTGTCTTTATCCAGAATTGATCGTAGAGAAAATGTGGTTGACGAGTTTGTCATTTAGATTCTACAAATTAAAAGATCAGATTTATCAGTACTTTCTTGATTACATTTTATGAGAAATAATAAATGAATTAATTAATTCTCCCACTATTTTATCAAGTCCTAATGGCCCTCACCATTGAACTCAGAATGTCCAGTTGCTTTGACATTCTAGTGGAAAAGATCCATATTCCCCTTCGCATAACCCCAACAAGGGTTGATCAAGCTATTTGAAGGTATTTAGGTAGGCAAGTCTTTGCCAACTGTGAGCTTACAGTTCCTTGATCTGTTGAGTGGACTCCCCAATCCTGAAATCCTGAATTGGATTTCCTCAACTCTTGCCTCCAAGATTACACTAAGTCTAGCAAGGGATAATCCTCTTGATGTAATATGGTTAAGTCAACCCAAAACCTTTCATAAGGGCTTCCTTTATAAAAGTAAGTGTCCCAAAAAGGGTTGGTCAAACACATAGTTTTATTGAGTCTTGCCCTTAATCAGGTAATGGAAGGCGTGGTCTGACTTAATATAGTATTTGAGGGATTTTATTCTTTATGCGTAGTTTTGCATTATCAGATGCTTGTTAATATTAAGTGATGCTTGCTTAAGTGATTAACCATGTTCTGTTAATGTTTACGCATATTCCAGTTTTTATTTTATTCCATATTTTCATGCTTGTTCATTTTATTAACTATGTGATCACAACAACACATACATAATAAATAAACCATGCAATTTAGACAGAAATAAAATAATATGGCATGATCATGAGCTTCTATTGGTTAGCTTATCTAGCGGTTTTGATAAGCTAACCCTGACCTAGGGAAAACACCTTGAACTTGATGGTTCGTGTTTTGCAGCTCCCACCTGTCCACCTTTGTATCTTCTTGCATCGGTTTCACCTCAACTTTGGGATTTGAACCGTCTCCTCTGGCTTGGGGAGATCCTCCATTACATGGGTTTACATTAAAGAAACCATGGGCACACATGCCCTACATTTTATTGGAAGAAGGCTCGCAGAACAAAAAATTTAAATTAAATAAATTTAAATGAAACCATACACATACAAAGGGTCTTTGGTCTAGATCATGATAATCCATAGCATGCAACGACATTTATGCATATTTAGAATTTAAATTCTTTTAATCGTTCTTTCATTTAAGATAAGTCACGATCGAATTCAATTAATTATGATCTTATAATTAATCAATTCTTTATCTTAAATTCCTTTATGAATTTCCTTGAGATTATTCTCATCTATATTCCTTGTACGGGTCTTTTTACATTGGAGGAAACCTAGTGAAATTCCATTTCTAGAAAGTACACGACGTGTAGTTTATAATTACACGACGTGTATTCACTTTTTATCCAAAGTACACGCTGGGGGATTTGGTGTGTTTTCTATACTTTGGAAATTTTGGAGTACAAGGCGTGTAGATAAATCATACAAGGCGTGTACTTCCTTGTTACGCGGTAACCGGCCTGGCGATCCCATGTACGCGGTACGCGGCTTATCCTTGTACACGGTTTCACCTGGGCCGGAACGTACTACACGGCGTGTTTCTCTAACATACACGCCGTGTATTCTGGTTCCACGCGCCATTCAATTCTGGTCAACACGGTGTGATTAATACTTAGGCATATTCAATTCACACGGTGTGGTTTGGCGGACCAGTGCTGGTTCATTGAACCTAAGTACACGACGTGTAGTTTTAAATACACGCCGTGTAATCCCGTGTTGTACAGACAGAAAGAGAAGCTCCTCCGGATGAGTTCCTCATTTTTTTATTTTAATCAAAAATTAAAATTAAAAGGTCATTTATGTAATATGAATCAAGAAACAAAGGAGGAAGAATAGATCTCATTTATTCAGATTAATAGAATGATATATTTCGAATTGAATCAAATATAAATGCATAAATTATCAACGAAAATTAAATAACTATAATCAACATTGTAACCTCCCTATGATTCCATTTGATGGTTCTGGACACAGCGGAAGCATGTGGGTGGATGTGCCCACTTGGCTTTTCTTCATTAACAATGATCAATCCGGGATAAATACGACGATAAATGCCAGTCTCCACGGATCGAATCACAGAAATGGACAAAGAAAAGGAATGTCCCGGAACCACAAACAAGGATCATTACAGGTTGATTATAATTAATTTAATCAATTGAAAAGAAATACCTTTTGGGTGTTCTTTATTCATTGATGTTCTCGATCACGTTCTGATGTGATTCGTTGTTGCGTCGTAGAAGCCAAGTGTAGACTTCCTCTAGTGGTGATCCACACATGTACCTTGTATCTTGGGACGTCGCCAAAGGAGTCTCCGGGTGCTAGTGTGGAGAAACCTTTTCTTGAGTTGTCCACCTTATATTGTCTTGATCTGATAGAAGAGGTTCTCTCTCGGTCTTGAGAGCGTTCTTGGAGGAAGAGGTTCTTTCAGGCTTGGAAGAATTCTCCAGAGTTGTTGTGCACAACGATTCTCTTATGTGTTGGAAAAGAGTTGGGGTTGTGAGGATATTTGTAATCAGGTTTGAGGTTGTAGAGTTATGACAATAAATAAACGCGTTACACGTTTTATTTATTTAATTGACTCTTATTTAAAACCCCATGTAGAATAATTAATTCCTTGACATGCGCCCATGATGATTATAATAAATATCATTTAAAACAATATTATATCCTCAAAATCCCGACTGGAAAAACTACACGGCGTGTATTAATAAATACATGGTGTGTACTTGTTTTTCATTGAAAACTACACGGTGTGTACATTAAATGTACATGGTTTTTTATATCTTGTTTTCATTTATTCATTTCTTTTCTATAAAGAAAACTACACAGCGTGTACTTTTTTCCATGAAAGACTACACGGCATGTAATCTTTAATGCACAGTGTGTATATCTTGTTTTTCATTTCCTTCTTCCTCCATCATTAAAACGATTTAGGCTTCCTTGAATAATTATTAAAACATGTATGGGAATAATCTTTATTCTACTTTAGATACTTGAATACACTTAGTGTGCGACCCTCTAGGCCTCTTTCTCGTTGGCATTAGGCGAGCTTGCCTAAAGTCCAAGATTACTGTCTAGCAACGGGTCAAGGCACCCAAGAGAAAGAAGTTGACGCTGCATTGACGTATAACCTCATATGAATGCTTACTGTGTAATTTAACCCCTTTGTCTCAATATCTCATCAAGTAGGTTTCATGGCAGTGTCATAAACCTATATGCTTAATCTGTCGTTCTTTGACTATCTGAAATAAACTCGTCGTTTACACCATGGCCATGGAATTTAATGCGACAGTTCTATTTAAATCAAAGGGTCGAGATATCAACTTCCATAAATGGAAGGGACAAATCCTTCCTTGACTTATCCATTAACAACATGTCACTCATGACGCACCCAACGTACCCTACTTCCCGCCAACTGTCTATGTGACGGTTTTTGTCAGTAAATCTAAGCGCGCGAGTCATGACATGAGTTAATGATAATATTATAGTCTAAGGACCATTACACACGCTCGTAGATAACAATGTTCGATAACACCAAGACATGCGGAATTTCTACTGGCGGGTCTATTCTCATAATCTCCCATCTTGGAGATTACCAAGTGCGAACTCCATGAGAGAGAGTCTCGTATTCTTACGAGTGCTCGCACATGACGGTCTGTATACTATGTGTCCTATCATAGTATGTCATACAACCGTAGAACTTTATTTAAGAATATTGTTATAGCATTTTAAGGTTCTCATCACAACGAGGATCTGCCACGACCTTAACAATGTAACAAATATTCCAGGACATTATTATATTATAGTCATGCAGAACACTGAACAATATATAATAAGTGAACATTCATATAATCAAAGTACAAAAAAGTTGGTTCTCAGGACACCAACCCTCATACCATCTTACCATAAGATCGACACTCTATTGGTGTTCAAGAATAATGTCGATGATAGTGTCCTGACCTACCACACTAATGACAGATCATCCCTGTAAGGTCCAATCCAACCAACCCTCCTGTTTGCATACTCTGCTTTCCACTATCTTGGATAAAGTTGTCATAACAACACTTCTTGATCTCAAAAGTTTCACCTCCTGATCATCTAGTAACAACTACCTATCTAGCATTGGAATCCTCCCTCAGGTTCCCTTAAACTATGAGATCCTGATTTACCATTTTCGTAAAGTTCTTCAGCCTGAAGATATTCACCTAGGACTTAATCTCATGCTTAAGTCCATCTTGAAAACGTTTCATTGTAGCTACCTCATCTCTTACTAACGTTGGAGAAAAAAGTTACGGATCTATGTATCATCCAACATAGTCCATCACTGACATGCTCCCCTATGTCAGATGCATGAACTCAGCAGCTTTCTCTTGTCTCAACGTCTCTGGATAAAATTTCTATAAGAACCTCTCCAAGAAGTCCTTCCATAACATACCATCAGTCTGTCCAGTTCACACCTGAATGTCCCACTAGAACTTAGATGATCCCCGTAGCATATAAGCGGGCAACTTGACCCTCCTATCAGCCATAATATCTAAATGGTTAAGTACTGTCTCTATGGACTCAACATAGAATTTAGCTCCCTCATGTCGACCTTCTCCAATAAAAGTTAGAGGGTGCTGCAACTGAAACTCCCTTGTCAGCTTAGACATACTTTTCACAACCTGCCCTGGGTCTCTTTCCATGAATTTCATGAAGCGAGCGAAGTTCTCCCGAAACTACTCCCCTTCATCTTCAGCTCGCATGATCAGTGCCGCAAGTTCCCTAAATGGAAAAACATTCCTAGGCATGCCCCTCGATCATCCCCTCAACAAGAATCGTGGAGGCATACTCTCTACAAAGAAAAACACACATCTTAGGTCTCATATCATAACTATATAACAATATGTAAGAGAAAATAATAATCACAACAAGCCTTTTCCCCCACCTCGACACACAGTCAAAACCGAGGCGCTATCACTACCCTTAACCCTCCTATACATAGGTTTTGGTTAACAAGGTAAACACGCTATCATAATCAAGTTTCTTATTTAGACACGCAATCATTCTCACTTTCCATAATTTTAGAATATTTCTAAATTCATGTTAGGCACCATTTTTTTCATTTTAATCTCACAAACAAGGAAAAAAATTCAAGTTTAACAACTTACCCACAACCTGTTTTCCCGTGCGCGCCTAAAATGATTCATGCCACAATAACCTTAAGTGCCTAGAATGATGCATGCAGAATCAACTCTCATGCCATTCTGGGCCATGAATCAATACTTAAAAATTATCAGAAATAATAATCACATCACACCACAAGTGTGTCACCCAAGGTGAAATAATATTCAACTATAACAACAAACAACAATAACAACAATCCCACCATGAGTACTCGGGTTTCCCCCATACATGGGTTTACAACTCCCATACACGAGCTCATTAACAAGCCCCAAATCTTCTCAGTCTCTTGTATACCTTTCCCAAAATAGTAAGACAAAAGAAGAAGAAAGAAAACCTCCTTTGATGCCAATTTGTAACGTCCCGACCCCGGTGCCACCCGACGGTGCCCCAAGCTGGTTCACCACATGACCTCAAGCACGCCTCCCCATATGCTACACTACACCAAAATCTGTATTTAATGGCAGTTTAAACCGACACTAAATCATTTTGCAATGATTTTAGAAAACAGCTGCTAAATTGTGTGTCGACAATCAATTAGCGGTTGTTTTTTAAAACCATCATAGAACGATTTAGCGGCGGTTTAAACCATCGGTAAATGTTTATTTTTTTATTTTTTATTTTCATAATTAATTAATTATTATTTTTTCATAATTAATCAATTAATTAATTATATTTATTTTCATAATTTATTTATTTAATTATTAATTAATTAATTAATATTTATTTTCATAATTAATTAATTAATTAATTAATTATTTTTATAATTTATTTTTTTATTTATTTTCATAATTTATTTATTATTTATTATTTATTATTACCATGCTCAGGCCTATCTCTATGAACAAGCCCATGCCATAGATAGAAATTCTACGCTGGGTGAGATTTGAACCCCTTACCTTTTACTTATTCTCCAAAGACTTTACCACTCCAACAGACTCTCCATGTGGTCAATAAATCGAATTTAATATACTTATATATAAATATATATATATTAATTGGAAAAAAATAATACATAACAAATAGATACACACTAAATAATTATTAATCAATAATGATTAATCAATAATCAATAATCAATAATCAATAATTAATAATTAATAAATGATAAGTAATTATTAATATTTAATAATCACAAATTACAAATTACAAATTAATAAATAGAATATAAATGAATAATAAATAAAGAATATATAATATGGAAATAAATGGTAAATAAAAAATAGTAAATAAAAAATAGTAAAAAGTAAATTGTAAATAATAAATACTAAATACTAAACACTAAATAATATATAATATATAATATATAATATATAATATATAACATATATTATATATGTAATGTATAAATAATAAATTAATTAAAAAATAAATTAATATATGATAAAATTATAATAAATTAATAGTAAATTAATATATAATAAATAATAAATAATAAATAATAAATAATAAACTATGAATAAATAAATAATAAATAAATAATGAATATATAATAAATAAGTAATTAATAATTCAATAATAATAAATTAATAATATAAAAATAGAATAATAAATAAATAATAAATAAATAAATAATAAATGAATGATAAACTAATAATAAATAAGTAAATAATAAATTAAAAATTAACTAATTAATAATAAATAACAAATAACAAATAATAATAATAAACAATAAATAAATAAGTGAATAAATAAATAAATAAATAAATAAATAAATAAACAATAAATAAATAAACAATAAATAAATAAACAATAAATAAATAATAAATAATAAAAAAATAAAAAATTATTAATAACTAATAAATTATAAGTGATCAATAAGAATTAAGAATTAAGAATTAAGAATTAATATTTAAAAATTTAAAAATTATTTATAAATTATTAATAAATTATTAGTAAATAATAAATAATTTATTAATATCGAATAAATAAATAAATAAATAATAAATGAATAATAAACTAATAATAAATAAATATTTAATAAATTAAAAATAAATAATAAATTATAAAGAATAAAGAATAAAGAATAAATAATAAAGAATAAATAATAAGTAATAAAGAATAAAGCATGAAGAATAAATAAATAAATAATAAATAGATAAATAAATATAAAAATAAAAAATAAAAAATAAAAAATAAAAAATAAAAAATAAAAAATAAAAAATAAAAAATAAAAAATAAAAAATAAAAAATAAAAAATAATAATTAATAATAACTGATAATCATAATTGATAATTAATAACTAATAATTTTTAATTAATATTTAATAATTAATAATTAATATTTAATATTCAATATTTAATAATATATAAATAATAAATAATAAATAAATAATTAATAAATAAATAATTAATAAATAATGAATAAATAATGAATAAATAATAAATAAATTAATAGTAAATGAATAATAAACTAATAATAAATAAATAAATAATAATTAATCAATAAATTAAAAATAAATTAATAATTAACGTGTACATTATAACTAAAAAATAAATAAAAAAATAAATACTAAATATTAAATTTAAAATAAATAAATAATTATTAATTAATTACTTAATAATTGATAATATATATATATATATAATTAATTAGTTAAGTAATTAATAATTAATTAATTAATATTAAATAAATAAATAAAATAAATAAATAAAAATAAATAAAGAAATAAATCATAAAACATTAAGAACATCTAAAAACCCTAAAAACACTGAAATGACCATAAAATATGATCCAAGACTCTTTTTTCAGTGCCACAACTAGTCAAATCGAAGATCATGAAATGAGCTTCGATATGATATGTGGTACATACTGAATGGACACCTAGATCGAATGTTATAATTGTTTGAATTTTAAGAAATTGAGGTACGCAACTAAAACCTTTGTTTTAGAGGCCTTGTGGGCCTTTATAGTAGAATAAAAGGGGTTCAATACTCATAGAGCTGGTCCCATACCTTAACGGTGCAGAACTCATCAAAAGCTTTGATTTGATATGTGGTAGAGCTCAAAAGAACACCCAGATTAAAAGTTATGGCTCTTTGAAGTTCGAGTTTGATTTTTAACCTTTTTGAAATTTTAATATATATTTTCCTTTAATTATTACATGATTTAAATCTCACTTGGTTTTACCCCATTTCATAAGCTTCGATTTGACTGGTTGTGAAGCTGAAATGGACTCCCAGATCAAAAGTTATGGTCGCTTGATGTCGAAGTCTGGTTTTTTGGTTTTTGTAGATTTATTTTAAGTTTCACGTTATTATTAACTAATAATTATAAATATTTATTAATTACCACATTATAAATAATTAAAATTGTAAATAATAAACTATATTTGATTTTAAATAATAAATAAATAATAACAATTAATTAATTAGTAAATTTTTAATTTTGTTTCTTCAATTTCATGGTGGGTGTTTTTTAAAAACCGCAGCTAAAAATAATTCTTAGTTTTTTATGGATATTTTTTAAAAAAAATATAAAAAATATTTTAAAAATATTTAGTAGCAATTTTTAAAAACTACCGCTAAAACACTATTTTCCTGTAGTGCTAGAGGCTACCAACTAGCAGCGAGGATATGGTAAGTCATTCATGGGGAGACTATACCCTCTTTTATCAGAGTAAAAACACCAGTAGAAGTAAATGAACAATAGCGGAAGCATATATAACAAGAGAAATAATCATGTCTCAAGATAACCAAATAAGAAATACAATACTCAACAAAATAAGGAAACATGCAATGCCAATATGAGTGTCAAGTGCCTATAATGAAAATAAAATTGAAGACACTACACCTCCCCAAACAGGTCATGAACCATGTCTGGTTCCCTCCTCCAAGCTCCATCCCCAATCGGCCACCTATCCCAGGGCCTTTTCCCTTATCCAGTCATGTAAAAATATAATCTATTTGGGTACTGATTAGGAAGCCTGAATAGGGTGTGACTACAACTCAGTAGGCCACCAACAATGTCTAAAACAAGTCCAGTCAAAAGATAGTGCATGTAGTTCTATAAGGAAATAAGTAAAATGTAATAATAAATAGTTTATCACATTTTAATTTATTCTTATCTAACTATATCAACTCTAGGGTTCCCAAGGATACCCGTACCTCAATACTAACTTCATCTCATAACAGATCTTGAAGTATTCCCTAGGTAATACCATATCTTAATAACTACTTCTAGCTGAATCTAAAAGTATTCAAGGTGCTATGATATCTCAATACCTGATTCGACTCATGCCATAGTACAAATATTCTGGTGTGAGGCCATAACTCATAGTACCATTATTTTCATTCTTTAATTTCACATTTAAAAGCCACATTTCCAATGTTACCAATATCAAAAACCTAAGTAAGATGAATATGTTACCATGCTTACCCCTCAATAGAATGAACATGTTCCCATCCTCTTTACTCATAAGTATAATGACTATGTTACCATGTATACTTCTCAATTTGGAATGGCTATGTTCCCATTCTCTTTACTCACAAGTATGATGACCATGTTGCCATTTTTACTTCTCAATTTAGAATGACCATGTTCCCATTATTTATCACATAGTTAATTTACCAATTAATTATCCACCCCAAACACATTACTAATTCAACAATTAGTTACACACATTCATTCCACTAATTAATTGAATAATTAACTAAGTGCTTCAAACCATTAATTAATTCATCAATCAATTAATAAATCTCACAACTTATATTCTATAATTAATTTTCCAAAATTAATTATATCATTATAATATCAACTTTCCATAATTAATCCTATAATTAATTATCTAAATCATATCATCAAAGACACATAATTAATCCACAATTAATTATCTCAACTTAACCATTTCAATATCTCATAATTAATCCCTCGATTAATTATCTTTATTACAAACCTTACCTCCTATAATAAATTTCTCAAAATTAATTATCTAATAGGGAAACCCCTTAGTCTCATGATTAATTCACCAATAAATCACCTATTTTAACAAGGCTTCGATAACTAAATGAGACAATCTAATAAACCCAATTCAAGGAAAAGAATTTCTAAAGGATGCTAAAAATTCTACAATATTGAATATATATATCAAATTCATTACTATGTGAATTAGATTTAGAACACCCACCTCATTTTGTTGATGGATGTTTACCCAATGGAAATCCCCAAAATCCGAGCAACACAATGACGTAGATATGAGATTCCAGATCTAAATCCCTAAATCAAGATATCAAAATATCAAGATCTAATCAATATAGATCTAGATCTACAATCCTACATCTATATCTCACCACCTAGATTTAGATCTAAATAAACAGCGGATAAACTCCACCAAAAGATCAAGAGAAGAAAGAATGGACAAGATAGGCATTAGAATGAAATCCACTTACTAGGAGAAGAGCATATCTTCGATTTGGGATTTGAATATTTAATAAAGGAGGTTGAACGACCTTGTAACCCCTCTAAAAAGATATGGGATTGTCCAAAATATATCAAGCCTGATCCTAGGTTTAAATGGGGGTGTTTTTGGGGTTCAAGGAATTTTTAAAAGAATTTCAGAAGAAATAAAACCACGTACATGGTTTACCCTGGAAAGGGCACACAGTTAGGGAAACTATGCACTAACTGTGTGGACATCACTATCTAGGGTCCCATGGTTACCTGGGTTTAGGTTCATCGTTTTTGAAATCGTGTGCAAACCTTGCACATTCCCCATGTCCTTAAACTTTCTTAAAACCCCACCCAAACACACACCAAAGCATAAATCTAAACAAAGGTACTTAGAAAAAACCAAAAGTACCTAAGAACTTTCTTGAGATGACTCCATATAAGTTCGATCTTACATTATTTTTTACTTCAATTAACGGATCTTGTGTTATCACACAATATTTGAGTTCTTCTAAAACTCATGTCATAGTTTGTGAGTGTGTTTTTCATCCACAACACTTGAGCACAATAACTTCTAGCTACCACATATTCAACTTCAACAGTGGAAAGTGCTACTGAGTGTTGTTTCTTATAATACCAATACACTAAATATTCTCTTAATAAATGAAAAGTTATATAAGTACTTTTTTTCTATTCATTCTACATCCACCAAATTCAGTATCCTAATTTTTTTAATTCAAAATCACTTCCAGAAGAGTAAAATAAGCCTAAATCCATAATTAACTTCAGATAGAAAAACATTTTACATCTTTAAAATGGGTATATTTTGGGTTTTTTTGAAATATAACACATAATAATACAAAAAAATATTAAATATAGATGACTAGTTATTAAGTATAATAAACTTCCAATCATTCCTCTAAATATTTTTTGATCAACTAGTTTCCCAGATTCATCAATACCTAAAGTATTTTAGGTTTTGATAGGAGTAATAATACTTTTATTATTGTCATATCCAATTTTCTCAAGAATGTATTTTATATACTTATGTTGAGATATAAAAGTTTCTTTTAGTTTTTGAGAAATTTGAAAACCTAGAAAATAAGTCAGTTATCCCATCATGCTCATTTCAAACTCAGACTTCATAAGACCCGAAAAGGAATCTGTTAAATATTTTTGATTTGAACCAAATATAATTTCATCGAAATAAATTTGAACAATGGTGATATTTTTAGAAACATATTTTATAAAAATATTTGAATCCACATATCGCTTAACAAAGTTGTTTTGTAACAAAAATCTAGTAAATCTATCATACCAGGATCTAGGGGCTTGTTTAAGTCTATAAAGTTCCTTAGTAAGCTTAAAAACATGTTTTGGATATTTTATATTTTCAAAACCAGGGCGTTGTTCTACCTAAAATTTCCCCTGAACATATCCAATAAAAAATACACACTTTACATCCATTTGAAATAGTTTGAAATTAAAAAATGCTGTATATGATAGAAGTATAAAAATAGCTTCAAGTATAGATACCAGAGCATAAGTTTGTTCATAATCTAGTCCCACTTGTTGATTATATCCTTTATCAGCAAGTCTAGATTTATTTCTAACTATTATTTCATTTTCATCACATTTGTTCCAAAAAAACCCATTTTACTCTAATTACAAATGTATCTTTAGATTGTTTAACCAAATTCCAAACTTGATTCCTCTAAAATTCACTTAGTTCATCTTGCATGGACTTTATCCAATCTTTATCACCTAAATCCTTATAGAAGTCTTAGGTTCAAATTCTGACAAAAATGGAAAATGTTCAATTTCATTTCTTAATGAGCTTCTAGTTCCAACTACTTGATCTATATAATCAATGATTTCATCACTATGATGATTCATATGAAACTACTTATTCTTGGGATTTATAAAACTTTATTCTTTAAAAAAATGTTGAAAATATTCTTGAGGTGTAACTTTAAAAATATATTCTCCAATTGTTATCTCATGAGACGAACTTTTCAACATAGGCTGAAAATTAGTTTTTGAAATAAAATATAAAGATATAGGTTGATGTTGTTTTGAAAACAAAAGAATTAATTTCATCAAAATCAACATGTATTGTTTCTTTAATAGTAATTGGGTTTTAATTAAAACCCCTATATGCCTTACTAGTTGTATAATAATCTTAAAATATTACTTCATCGAATATTAGAGAAAATTTATGTAATTTATCTTTAGTATTCAAAATGAATACTTTTCATCCAAAAACTTTGAAGTAATAAAGTTTTGGTTTTCTTCTAGTTTAGAACTCATAAAGATTTTTATTAATAAAAGGTCTTATTAAAACTCGATTTATAATATAACAGGCAGTACTAACTACCTCAACCCAATTTTTTTAACAACTGAGTATTCACTCATCATGGTCCTAGTAATCTCTTGAATAATTCTACTTCTTATTTTGACTACACCATTTTATTGTGGAGTTCTAGGTGCCAAAAATTTATATATTATATCTTATTTACTATAAAAAGTTTCAAAATAAGAATTAAAAAATTCTCCACCATGATCTCTATGAATAGTTATCAAGGAAAGGTTTTTATCATTTTTAACTCAGGCTACAAAAGTTTTAAAATGAAAAAATACTTTAGACTTATTTTCTAGAAAATAGACCCAAGTATACCTTATGTAATAATCAACTAAAATATATGCATAGTATTTTCCACTGATACTTCCATTTTTTGTATGAACACAAAAGTCCATGTGTACTAACTATAAGTCATCAAAAGTTTAGACTCCACTAATATATTTAAAACATGAATTGCTTTAATTTCCAAATTAACAAGGATCATAGACTTTTGAAGTATCAAACCTAAGTTCTGGTAGATCCTTAACTAGTCCTTTCTTAAACAACTTAGCTAAATTTATAACAGTATAGTGTCTAAATATTATATGTCATAACCAATATCGGTTTTCCATTTTACTAAGGAATGGTAGATATTGGATCCTAAAGTCTTCTAAATTTAGTGTGTAAACATTATCATTCCGATTGGCAAAAAGAATAAATTCATCTTTAGAACTATGAATAGTACATTTTTCATTCCTAAAGTTCATAAGATATCCCTCATCACATAATTTCATTATGATAATAAGGTTGTTTTTAAGTCCTACAAAAAATAAAAAATTTTAAATTAAGGCTTTTCCAATAATAATAATGCTACCTATTCCGATAATTTCTCCTTGATAATTATCTCCAAAGGTTACTTTACCACCTTTCATCTTTATAATATTCTTAACAAAATACTTATTGTTAGTCATGTGTCTAAATAAACCACTATCCATATACCAAATATTTTTATTTTTGGTATATTCATTATGCTCTTGAAAACAAAAATATTAGATCTTCAGAACCCACATTTTCTTAGGTCTGGTATTATTAGAATGTAAATTTTTTGGAATTAATATCTTTCCCACTAGTTTATGATGATAAAATGTTAATTATTTTGAAAAATAAGCTTTATTAAATCTTAAGGATTGAATTTTATCTATAAAACACTTATTCTTATAGTTCCCACCACATTAAAACTTAGTTAAAAATTGATAACTTTTTTGAACAAAGTAATTATTATGAAAAATGGGTTTTCTATTAGTGAAACCCATTCCACATACATCTCTATGAGGTTTAATTTTATTATAGATTTTATCAAAGTTTTCCTTACCAATGATAAACTTTGAATTTTTTTTAGACTAGAAATTTCAGAATTTAGTATTACAACTAAATTCTTATCCTCATTAGAATTTGTATTCAAACTATATTTTTCTATATCATTTAGTAAAATAATTTTCTCAAAACTATACTTATCTAATTTATTAGAAATATCTATTTTCCCAATATTATATTTTTTCAAAATATTCAAAAAGATCTAAAATATCAGTTGTTAAAGTTTATATTCTTGAATTTTCTTTCAAACATTTTTATTAAGCAACATCAAGTTTTTATAAATCTTACAATTTTAATTTTCTAATAATTTAACAAATCTAGAAACTTCTTCAAAACATGGTAAAGAATTGTTTTCTTTAGATAAATAAGATTATTCATTATAAGATTCATAATTATTACCTTTAATATCACTATCATGGTAAGTCATGTTTATTTTAAGATTTTGTTAGAGATTTAGTAGTTACCTTAGACATGACACATTTGTTAAAAATCGGATTTTCTTAATAGAATCCAATATTCATCAATCCTGAAATTTCATTATCTGATTAATTATTTGAAGAAATATCTCCCCACTAGCACTCCAAGTATCTGAGGCTTTCATAATCTTCTTGTTCTTGTGATTCTAGTACTTCTTGGAATTCACATCATAATTTCTTTCCTTCTTATCCTTTCTCTTCAACTTAGGACAATCTGGTCTGATGTACCCAACTTTCTTACATTCATACCATATAAATTCAGAAAAATCATTTTTATCACTTCTTTATTTTTGATTATTCTTATATCAATACTGGAAATAATTTTCCCCAACGATCTTATTCATTATTTTTTCAATATTATCCAATTCATTTCTAGATTTTTCTGATGAACTACTATCTGACTCAACAACAACTCTCTTCTTATTAGAATATTTTTTTTTAACTTTTTCAGTAGATTAAAATTTATTGGTAACATTAGTAGTTTTAGAAAAATAAACTCATCCATTATTCTTATTCATTTTTAGCATCTATTTTTAATATTCCTTTATATTTTATAGGGTTTCCAATCAAATCATCAAGAGTAAGATGAGTAATTCTTATATTATCATCAAAAGTAGTTCTCTTGGATTCCCATTCTACATGAATTATCTCTATAATATTTTCCACTAATATTTCATCTATAAGATCCTTTTCACCAAGTGATTGTAAACTATTTAAAATATTTATAAACCTTTGATTCATTTTGTTATTAATTTATCTAGGTATAAAATCAAATTCTTCATAATATGATTGAAGCATGGCTCTTATAGTTTCAATGACCTTTGAAGTTCCAAAGTAAGTTACCTTTAACTTTTTACAAATACCATTTATATCTTCACAATATGTTATCTGACGATAAATTTTTCTAGTCATAGAGCATAATAGAGTATTCCCTAATCTATAATTGAACTGGCATTACAAATTATCTTGATTAGTAAAATCAGTAACATATTTCTATGGAATCTTACAACTACCTATCAACATCACAAAATTTTCAACACTAGTATTAATAACAAAATTTTTAATCCTATCTCTCAAATAATAATAGTTAATATCCTCAAATATTGGTGGTCCACTAGGATTCATATTTTCAAGAGTACCAACATTTAAACCTACCATCTTATAGAACAAAATCTTTATAAAATTTACACATTAGTACAATAATAGTTTATAAATAAAAATACTATAAAAAAATTAATAACTTGTAGTAATAAAAAAATTAAAAACATGAAAATTAAATTAGTAGAACCTTCTCTGATACCATTTGTTGGATCGTAAGAGTATAAGATAACTATAATAGGGGGTGAATTATAGTTTAAAAAAATTAAAATAATATAAAACCAAAACCTATTTTGTTATAAAGATTAGACTCAGAAATCATCTGATGATCAAAGTATATGTATAAGACTTAGAAATCATCTGATAAATAAAAGTAACAAAACAAACTTAAAAAGTTTCCAGTTAAATAGATATTAGAAAGATTTAGTAAAATAAAATTTCTAATATAAATTCCATGGTGGATTATAAAACTTATTAAAACAAGTAATATGAACGCTTATAATAAAGTAAGAATGACTTATAATATTTCTAAAAGATATTATAATCTTTAACATTGAGAGTTAAGGAATTCAGAAATCTTGACTTAAGATATCCACATTTTTCAACCTAACTGCAAGGTATGTCATTCTCCACCAGGAAATCCCTCAGTTTGAATATTGGAATAGATTTTTATTTCTTAAATAAGAAAGACCTTGATCTAAATACATGTAAAAACTTTGTCTTCTAATCCCTTAGAAGCCCTCAATCAACCTAATCGGTATCACCTATCTTTCTATCCCTGGAATCTATCGATCTAGACCCATATCAGAATCAAAAAATAAAAAATCAAATTTTTCTAAGGAATTTACAAGCCTCAAACTAATTTATTATAATAAAAAATATCTAAATATTTACAATGAATAATAATGAGATGTTAAGGTAAAGAAAATATTAGATGTTTTGAGTTGCAGATGCATCAGTTCCCAACTCCTTGAATGTACTCTTATTTATAGGCATCCCTCCAACGGTCATATTTCTATGATTCTTAGAGTTAGTTTCAATGACCTTGGATGTTATTCATTTGACAGATCAGTAAATTATATCTTCATCCAATGTCATTTAGTATCACCATTAAAATACTATAATAAATTCCATCTGATAGAAATAATTCCAAAAATCTAATTATGAACTTTTAATAGTCCTATGGACTATACTGTTGTCAATATGATGAACTAAACTATGGTTAGTCTGATGGATATAACTTTATTTATCCTGACTGAGAAAACATTAGTTAATCTAATGGACAATATAATAGTAATTCTGATTGAACAAACTCTTAGTTAGTTTAATGTATCAGACTTTAAGAATATAAAGTTTATATTCATTTAGTTAGTTAAGAACAATTTCTATGTTTGGTAGAAAAATAAATTTTCTACAATAAAACATTCTAAAATACTTGGTACATTAAAAGTTAGTAAAGAACGGTTTTGAGATAGTGTTTGTTATTTTCAAAACTAAGGAAATTAAAATTATAAAGTATAAACATTTGATTCAACACTATATTGTGGCTACCCATAGGGTGATCCTACCCTTAGATATTAAAGAATTTTCTATTTGATTAAAACATGAATTAGTATGACATGAGAGCCTATGTGATTATTGTGATAGCATCACTTGGTGAAATGGATTAATTTTTTATTAAAATGATTAGTGATACCTTGATATGATATGGTTGTGTACATTGGCATGTTAATGGTTTAAGACATAACTTGATGACTAAAAAGGGATTGGAAGATAAGAGGCAATTGGATGAATTGAAGTTTGTGTATTATGATTTATATTATGTTATTATTTCCATTATTAATTGTGTTTTAACTCATACTAAAATGATTATATAAAGGGCTTGGTCAGGTTATGCTAAAATGATTATATAAAGGGCTTGGATTGATTATGATATAATGATTATAGGTCTTGGACCGATTATGTTGTAATTCTTATAGGACTTGGCCCGATTATACTATAATTCTTATATTGATATGTCTGGTTAGGTAGAAATTATTATATAGAGGACTTGATTTGATTATGTTGTAATTATTATAGGGCTTGGACTGGTTATGCTGAAATGTTTATATAGAGGACTTGGTTCAGTTATGTTGAAATTCTAATACAAAGGGCTTTTTCCCGATTATGTGATTATTCCATGGACTTGTGGTTATGGTTGGAATGGTTGTGATACATAATCGGAGATATTCTATCATGGTATCGAAGTAAATTTATTGTTTTACCGTATTAATTGATTAATTAATACTCCTAATTATATCTTTATTTCATACACTTATTATTAGACTAGTTTTGTTTAGACATGGTGGTGTCAACTTACTAAGTTTTTCTTACACTCTATTTGGTCCGTCATTTGGTACCCGAGAAGATTACATGGATATAGGTTTGGATAAGGTAAAAATACCTTATTGTTGATTGTTTCTTACCAAATGAATTGGAACTTGAAGTTGGGACCGACTAGGGATTCAGGACTGAGGTCATTTGATTTTATTTGTGTTAGTTTGTTCTTTGATCTATATGACTTTCAGCATGTCGTTTAGTTACATTCCAGCCTGAAATTACATGGTTCATTGTTATTTAGTTCACTTGGTTCATACTTTATCTTCCATTATTATGATGTATTATTTCTATTATTTATGTTACTCTGATTTTTGTTTATTTCCCTATATTGAAACTTTTTACTAGGGGGTATAGTCTCCCCACTACTACTCAACAGTCTATGGCATATGGGGAGGTGCACTTGAGGTCTAGTAACCAACCTGATTTGGCCACTTGAGAGAGTGCTGGATCAGGGGATGTTATAAAGTGGTATCAGAGAAATTAGGTTTTCTTTTTTTGTTGATTTACTATTTAGGAAGGGTAGAAAGGAGACTAGGATGTTTTGGGACTTGGTAATGAGATTGTGCATGAGAGTAGCTAACCCATGCATGGGAGAAAATCTGAGTGCCCAGGGATGAGATTCTTGTTCATATTGTTCATTTGTTAGGATTGATGTTATTTCACATTGGGTAATTCACATGTTGTGTGATGTTATTATTTATTGAGATTTATACCTGTAACCTGGTATGAGAAAAGATGAGTATGCATACATCATGATAGGAACGCCGAGATATATCCCGACATGCATTATTCATGAAAGGTACATATTTATTGCATGTGATATATATTTTTGTATTAATTGTGAAATGAGATGCATGTTATATATAATAAATAAATGAAAGAACTGTTAAGTCATATTAATTCACTTATTTAGCCATGTTTAGAGAGGACATGATCCAATGGTTCTCTATTGTTGTCACCTGTATAGGTTGACCTTATTGTTATCCAGTGTTTAAGGAGTGTATTTTTCTTATAGATAAAATGCCTCCTCGTTTTCTTCAAATTTAGAGTCAGGAGAGCAGTAATCAATATGCTCCTAACATAGCTAATCTAAAGCTTCACTACCACAGATCCGGGCAAGGGATGCACCGAGTTTTATCAGCGCTAAGAAGAAAGCGTTGATAATAGGGGGAGGGGCTTTATCAGCGCTAGCTAAAAGTGATGATAAAAGTTTTTAATAAAAAATATTATTAATTTATATAAAATTACTATATTTATATTAAAAAATAATGTTTATTTGTATATATTAAATAAAAAACACATGTTTATAATTAATATATATTTTTTAATAATTCAAATATATATATATAATAAATTTCATTAAATAATAAATATATTTATTATATTTATTATATTTATATAATTATAATTATATATAAATACTTTTTAAATATATATATTTATAATTATATATAAATACTATTTATATATGCATATTTATAATTATAATTATAATTATAAATAAATATATATTTATTTAAATAAATATATGTTTCCTTTGAATTTGGTCAATTGATGTGTGAATATAATTGATGTTCATATGTTATGTATTCATCATGAATGTTCATTTATATATTACACCCTCACTACTATTCATGTTGTCCATATATATATGATCACTCATTTTTTATGATTTATACTTTACTAGGTATATGATTCATTAATGTTTCCATGAAGCTATTATGTTATCATAATACTTAAAATCATGATAAATATATTTAAATAATAAATATATTTATTATATTTATAATTATAAATATTTAATTATATATAAATAATTTTTAAAATTTATTTATAATTATAATTATATATAACTAAATATATATATATATTTAAATAATTATAAAATTACAATAACTTTTTTAAATGATAAATATATTTATTATATTTATAGTTATACATAAATACATTTAAAATATATTTATTTAAATAAATATATGTCTTTAATGAATATATATATATATATTCAATAAATACATATATTTATTACAATTTCTTTAAATGATAAATATATTTATTATATTTATAATTATATATAAACACTTTTTATAAAATTACAATAAGTACATTTATTATAATTTTATAAATATATATCTGTATATATTAATATATATATATATATATATAAATATATGTATAATTATATACAAATATTTATAAATATATTTATTTATAAGTATAATTATAAATAAATATAAATATAAATATATATTTAAATAAATAGAAAATTATAATATATATATATATATATTTAAATAATTAGAAAATTATAATAACTACATTTTTAATAATTATAATTATAGTTATATATATATACAAATATTTATACATATAATTATAGTTATATATATATAATTATAGAAATATATTTATAAATATATACAAATATTTATACATATAAAAAAATATTTATAATTATAATTATAAATAATATGTGTATATATATGTAAATAATTATAAAATTAATAATAAATATATTTATTATATTTATAATTATAATTATAAATAAATAAATATTTATTTATAGTCATATATATATATATTTAAATACTTATGAAATTAAAATAAATATATTAATTATATATTTTTTTATAATTTCATAATTATTTAAATAAATACATATTTATATTTAAATAATTATAAAATTATAATAAATTTATTTATAGTAATTACAATTTTATAAATAAATATAATTATAGAAATATATTTAATCATATATACAAATATTTATATTTATAATTATAATATATATATATATATGTGTGTGTGTGTAAATAATTATAAAATTATAATAAATATATTTATTACATTTATAATTATAATTATAATAAATATATATTTATTTATAGTCATAAATATAAATAAATAAATAAATAATTATTTATATTTATGACTATAAATAAATAAATATTTATTTACAATTATAAATATAAATATAATAAATATATTTATTATAGTTTGATAATTATAAATAATTTATTAATATTAGGTCCTTATCAGTGCTTTTTTAGCACTGATAAAGATAACCATTTATCAGTGCTAAAGAAACTTTGATATAAACATGATTTATCAGCGCTATATTTTTAACACTGATAAAGGAATGTTTTATCAGCGTTTGTTTAGCAATGATAAAGGAGTACCTTTATCAGTGATTTATAATTTAGTGCTGATAAAAAAACCTTTATCAACGCTTTCCAAAAAAGTATTGATAAAAGTCTTTCACGTTTTTATAAATGGAGCCCTAACAGATCCATTTCTCACTCTACCCTCGAGCTTTTGTAGATGTCGAGCACTGTCTCTGTTGTCATCGTTGCCTCCGCCTTTGCTTCCTCCACCTCCACCCCAGCTGCCCCCGCCTCCACCTTCGCCGCTCCCTTATCTGCTACCCCCGCCTCCGCTGCCCCACCTCGGTTGTCCCTGTCGCCGTCGCCGCTGCCACCTCCCCCTCCGCCTTCACCTTCGCCTCTGCCTCCACCCCTGTCCCCTTCATCACCTTCGCCTCCACCACTGCCACCCCCGCTTCCGCCTCAGTTTTACCTTCTCTGCTACCCCTGCCTCCCATGCCCCTGCCTCTACCTCAACCGCCCCCACTACCCCCACCCCTATTGTCACCGCTACCGCTGCCTGCGTCGTCACCGTCGCTGCCCCCTCCACCCCTACCACCATATTGTAAGTTCCAAATGGTCTAAATTACTTATGCATATATATATTTATATTATTTCAGGTTTAGAATTTTTTCTTGAGATTAACATCTGAGAAACATCATGAGGCAAAATCACCCTATATTTATTATTGAGATTATATTGGATGGTTGTAGGAAGATGCATTAAATGATGAGATGGTATTAGAGTGTAATTCAAAATTTTTAGTATGTTGTTATGGCTTCCAGGATAGGGAATCACAATTCTCATTATATCAGTTGGGGTTTGTATCATTTAATGGCCTTGAGGCTTCATTGGATGTGACATAGTGCTAGTAAATTGAAAAAATGTACATTCACAGTGGTTGCAATGTTATGTTCTAGACCTGAGGTATCATTCACTTCAGACATATCATGAGGAGTGACCCAATAAAACATTAATTAGTTTTTATATACTCAAGTCCCTAATGATTCAAATTACTAGAAGTTTTAGCATTAAAATTCTTGTCACATTCTCTCTTTATTACATTATTAAGTATTTCTACCATACTATGTTTCCATGATTTCATAGTATGAGGATCTAGTGTGATAATACATTAGTGTATATGAAGCATAATAGTCTGATGTATGTATTGGTTTCCCCTTCCGATGAAACGATTCTCTACCACAATTTGGACATAACCATCAAAACACACCCTTTCGATCAATCTACTTACTGTTGCAGTTTTTATGTTGCTTCTATCCTTTATATCAACATTTCCCATACTTCAAGTGACTTATACTCTTAGATGAATTGAAAAAATTGAAATAGGAATCATTTTCTAATAATATCCCATTTTATTACTATTTTAAGGAAATTCTTGGAAATCACTTTAAAATTGGAAATTATAATCATCGTTCCACCATTAGATAGTATGTGATGTTCTCTATCTGATGTCTTCACACTAGTCCCACTGAGGCATATTATTTCCTTAGGTTTTCATGGATATTAAACAATATTAATGTATCATCTAGGTTCTATTTCTCATCTTTTTTCACTACTCTAACACCTTTTCTTCTAATACATATTAGATGAAATTTAATATGAGGCCAATGTGTTTCATCCTTGAATGAAACACCCAATTTTTTTGGTGAATCACACTCTGATAATCATAATAGAGTATCCCCTCCTCCTAGAATACTTTAAGCTCCTTAATTAACCACCTTAACAAAATAAACTCCTTTACCACTTTAATTTCTTCCATAAATTGAGTTTCCATATTCAAAAAATTAACTACCAGTTATATCTAAGACATCCAACTAACCATTGTCCCTCCTTAGGATAACACTAATACAATTGATCTATTCTAGGTATCTTAGTTTTTTTGATTATTTTTTGGATGTATTCTTTATAAGATATCACCAATGTTATAACCTTCTAGTCTATCCCAATTCACATTCCCAAAATCTTCTTGGAAATTCTAGGATCTTTTATCTTGAACCTTTTATAAAAATCATGTTTTTAAACCATAATCCTTATAAATCCAAATCTAGAAACTAATAGGTTATCCAATTATAAAATAAGTATCATGTAACCTCATCCATCGCATACCTTCTTTTAGAAATAGTGGTCTGCATTGCTTTAAGTGAATCCTTCTCCAGCTATATAACCTCGATATTTTGGTTCTATTATTGAGGAACCTACTTCAATCCATAAAATAATCACTTGAATATTCATATAACATCCCCATTTGGATATTCCTCATATCCTTTCAGTTTCTTCATATAAACATTTTCCTTGACTTCATATCTTTGGCCTAACCATAAATTTTACTTTTATATTGTTATCCCAAATCATTAAAACTTTAATAGTGAATTCTATAACAATTCTTGCAAGTTTTTCTATAATATCCTATTTTAGTTCTTAAAATCTTGTTTTGTGTTTTGAAAAGAATATTCTTAAATGGAAAATGAGATTTTATTGAGTGAGATGATTTTAAAACCAAATTTCTTAGGTAATTAAAAATATTTTAATGGTTATGAAATGTTTTAAATATAGTTTCTCTTATATTTTCATTTTCACAATGAATTTTTTCTATTAAAATTAAAAGGGGAATTTGAAAAATCCATTAATTTTTAAAACTATGTGTGAAGATTTCCTTGTAAGAAGGAATTTATTTAATATGAAATGTTTGATATGTGGTTGATTTAATTATGAACAATTAAAGAAAATTTTTGGAATTTGTGGAAATGATTTAACACGAAGAATATAGATTTCATTTTTAATAATTTAATTTTTTTTAAAGTGTGAATGTATTTATGAAAGAGTGTTTGGAACTGATTGGTTTATTTTAAAATGGGTGTGTTATTTTAAATAGGGGTTTTAATGGAATTTCAAGTGTCATTTTATAAATATTTTTCAAAGGATATCTGAAATGTTGTTTTTCCATAATATTTTAAGTTTATATTTTTATAAAATTAAGAAAACCATTACATTATATAGAGAATACAAGTATATTGATAATAACAAAATGACAAGGGCATGTCACTAACTCTATCTAACCCATAGGATATCCATCATGACCTCACTCTCGAAAAAGGTAAATTAATGTTTAACCCCATCACAACTCCTAAACCTACTTTGCATCCAACATCACCTGCATGGTTTAAATTAGGGGGGATTTTTGGTGTATCTATTTAGGCCTTTTCCTTCAGAGGGATGTGATTGATTATTAATATGAAATGATTGATGCTTATTCATGAATGTGAAAATGGTTGCTTTCTTATGAGGGTGTTATCATTGACATGTGATTTACTAATTATATTATATTTATTCATTTGATGATCATTGAATTCTTTTTCTCACTTCCACTTGTTTAGATATATGGGAACCCTATGAATTAAAAAATAGATCCAGATGTATACTATACTAGTTATCTCATGCACTAGCTAGTTTCCCCTAGTTGTATAGCTTTTTTTAGTCTATAAGAGCTGTCCCTAATGAGGAATGTGTGTGTAATTCAAGTAGATTTTATATTTTTTTAATATTCAACATAGACTAAATATTGGTCTCATTGTAGTGTGAGTATAAATTGAAGGAATAATTGAATTCCCTCAATGATTCTGATACATTGTAGATAATATAATTGGAACCATAAAAGAGGGATCTATAGAAAATTTATATTTATCATCTAAAATAGAAAGTGGATGATAGGAAATAGTTAAAGGTGTCTCTAGTTGTAAATGTATTTCAATAATTAGAAGAATTAGATTTAAATTAGATTTTCTCTCATGTTGTAATGCATATAATAATTTAGATGGTTCTCAGCTTGGTTTCCATTGAAGGTTTATTTCTAAAACAAATGGATTCCATGATTATATTCATTCATGGAGATTTAGAGGAAGAGATCTACATTGATCAACTGGAAGATTTCATGCAAAATGGAATAGAAGGTTTGGTTCCAATCTCAAATGAAATTTTTGTGGGCTTAAGTAGGCACCAAGAAAATATAACTAGAATTTTAATTCTTTCATGGTAGAATTAATGTTCATGCAGTGTAATGTAAATAATTACTAGTATATGAATATGTGATATAAATAATTTTTAAATAAATGTTTTGAGTATTTATTTTGTTAAATATTAATATTACTGAATCAAATATGATGGATATGAATCAAGAATGGATGGATTCCAATCATCTGAAAAAAGAGTATGAAAATATAGTGAAAGAGTTTATAAAGTTTGTAAAAGATCATGCATATGAAACTTCTCAAATCCTTTGTCTATGTTTACGCTATTATTATTCAAGATAAATTTGTCCAGAGGAGTTGGAAGAACACTTGATCTATCATAGAATAGATTTAAGTTATAAATTTTAGAATAAACATGTGGAAAAAGTGAATGTAGCTAGTGGCTGGGATAACTCTATGTTTTATGGATCATCTGATATGTTTAAAAGTGTGTACAATAAATAAAACCTTATCAAGGATGTTATTACATATGTGAATGATGATGAAGATCATATTTAGGAAATAACAAGGACAGTTGAAGATGAACTTCGTGATTTCCCAAATTTTTTTGAGAAGTTAAAAAGTTGTGAAAGGATTCCATTATATGCTGGTTTCACTAAATATACAGCATTGTTTGCAATACTGAAGCTATATAATTTGAAATTAGGCAATATATGGAGCGATTCCATTTTTACGGAACTACTTTATCTCTTAAATGACATGCTCTTAGAAGATAATGAGATCCCAAGCTGAACATACAATGCCAAACAAATTCAACGCTTGATGGGTATGATCTCTAAAAAAATACACTTCTACCCAAATGATTATGTATTGTTTCACAAGGACCAAAAATCAATTACAAAATGACCAAAGTGTGGAATATCTTGATAAAATAAATATTAATCTGGTCTGAAAAAATTTGTATGGTACTTTTCAATCATTTTATGGTTTAGGAACCTATATGTATGTGAGGAGACTGTAGGGAAATTGATGTGGAAAGTAGATACAAGAATTAAATATGGGAAAATATGTCACCCAATAGACTCTCCTCAGTGGAAGATAATTGATCACGAGTATCCTAAATTTGGAAATGATTTGAGAAACCTTCATCTTGCGTTATCTATAGATGGAGTGAATCCTTTTGGTTTTCAAAGAACCACTCATAGTACATGGCCAGTTATGTTGGTAAATTATAACTTTCCACTGTGGTTATTCATGAAATGAGAATACATCATGTTATCTATGCTTATATCAGGACCAAAAAAATCGGGTAATGATATTGATAATTATTTAGATCTATTGATCAAGGATTTGGAATTATTATGGGATTCAGGTATTACATTGTATGATGCTTACAAAAATAAAGATTTCACAATGAGATCCATGTTGTATGGTATGATAAATTATTTTACTT
The DNA here is from genome assembly GCA_963277665.1 of Viscum album. Classification (NCBI taxonomy): domain Eukaryota; kingdom Viridiplantae; phylum Streptophyta; class Magnoliopsida; order Santalales; family Viscaceae; genus Viscum; species Viscum album. Next base: position 779,265,979 of record OY728141.1, read on the forward strand.
CTTATAGAAATTTTCCAGGATATAACATTAAAGGAACTCAAGGGTGTCACGTTTGTGAAAAAGGTACACAATCAATTTGGTTGAATCATTCATAAAAAACTATGTTTCTAGGACATTGAAGATTTCTACCCCAATAGAATAAGTACCAATCTTGGATGACATCATTAGATGGAATTTCATAAGAACGTACAAAATCATCTCCACTAACAGGTGATAAACTATCCGAGAAAGTAAAATATATGGACACTGCTTTTGGTAAACTCTTTTTAAAAAACCTTATGAAAACCAGTTGGGTAAAGAGATCAATTTTTTTGAATTACCATACTGGAATTGTCTATACATCATACTTTTCTTGATGTTATGAATGTTGAAAAAAATGCATGTGATAGTGTCATCAACACGTTACTAAATGAACCCATCAAAAAAAGGATAAAACTAAGGATAAGTTGGACATGGTTGGCATGAAAATAAAAGAATATTTGGTGCCAATGAAGGGTGAAAAATGAACTTTTCTTCCTCTGGATGCTCACTTTTTTTCCAAGGAGAGATATTAGTTTTTCAACTTCTTGAATGACATAAAGGTTTTATAGGAATATTCATCGAATATCAAGAACATCGTGTCAATTATCAATTTAAAGTTAAAGGGTCTGAAATCACATGACCACCATGTTTTGATGAAATATTTAATGTTTATAGCTTTACATTACATTTTTCTCAAGAATTTCCATCATACATTAACCAAGATTTGTTTATTCTTAAAATCTATATACATCAAAGTTATAGACCTGGATAAATTGATGACTATGGAAATAGAAATTGCGATCATATTATGTGAATCAGAAATGTTATTCTCACCAAAATTATTTGATATGATTGTTCATTTGATGGTTCAATTGGTGAGAGTGATTCAACTATGTGGTCATGTACACTATAGATGGATGTACCCCATTGAACGATATATGAAAATTTTGAAAGGGTATGTCAAAAATTGAAGTTGACCATATGGTTTATTATGGAGAAATTTATTGTCAAGGAAGCTGTTGAATTATATACTGAATACCTCTCCAGTGTGGAAAGTATTAGTATACTGAAATCTTGTCACATTGAGTGGCTTATGGGTGAAGGAATTTCTAGAAGAGATGTTGTCACAATCAATATTATAGATCAGGAGTAGGCCCACCTTTACATTTTTCATAACAGGTTGGAGGTTTCCCTATATATTTAAACTCACAAAGAAAATATTAGGTATTTGAATCCATCAGGGGATGAAATATGGATATCAAATACACATAATAAATAGTTTATAGGATAGTTTTGGAACTATATTTTTAAGGAATCAGATGAAAATATGAATTCAATTTTAGAATGACTTTGATGGATAGCTAGAATACCAAGTGTGTATGTATTATCTTAAAATGGTTATGTAATTAATGGTTATACATTCTATAAAAATGAGCATGATGAAGATATTACTATGAAAAATAGTAGAGTTACACTTATGGATGAAGCGATGCATGTTTATGATAATAAGTAATGAAATCCAATTTACACAAATATGTCATACATTGGCATCATAAAAAATGGGAGTTGGATTATACAATATTCCATGATCCAATTTTTCAATGAAAGTTGGTTGATAATAGGAGTGATGTTAATATAGATGAGTTAGGATGTGTGAAATTGACTTCAGTAAGGAAGGGTACAAAGATGAACCATTAATAATGGAATAACAGACAACACTAGTATTTTATGTTAAAGATCCCGCAAACTGAAAGTGGTTATTTATTTTTTTATTGACCAAAACCGTTGAATGGTTAGATGGAAATTCAACTATGGATGACCCCTTTATTGGGACGTCATGATCATTTTCCAATAGTCCCAATGTAGATAGTGTTTTGTATATCTGAGGAGACCATAATGAAGAGATTTTTATAGTAAATAGAGGGGTCAAATCCCTTTAGCATTTAAAAAAATAGAGTTCAACAATCAGGTTATATATATTTTTTGTAATATAAATCATGTTACCTCATATTATTATCTATTTTTTGCTACATTTATTTACCCTAAATTATATGTTAAACTAATTCTGCAGATAATGACTTCCTTACAAGCTAGTGCTCCCAATCCTGAGGCATAATAGGCCTCTCTACCTGCTGCTACTTGCAGTGTAGAGGAATGACTGTCTACACGTGATGATTCTTCCATTCCTAAGGAACAATAGGCTTCTCAACCTACTGCTACTCCCAATACAGAGGTACAATGAATATATGCACATGTTGATGCTACTACTCCAGTGGAACATATTGACGATGTTGATTCTGGGGAAATGATACACAATAAAGGACCGATGATTAAGAAAAAACAAGAGTGTCGTAGTTTGATGGTGTTAACAAAAATTATTAAGGTGAAAGCTAAAGGCAAAAAATACGAGGTTGGATGGAATGCATGTGGCTAGCATATTAACCCCAACAAGTCTATGTTCAGTAGTTACATTGGAATCATCACTTGGTAATATGTGTCAATTGATGTAGATTAGTGGAACCATGTTGTGCCTGAGATTAAGACACTGATGTGAGATGAGATTATGGTAACATTATGATATCATTTCTTTATTTTAATAAAAAAATAAAATAATGAAGCATTGACTTACTCTTCATCATCCATTATAGAGTGCATTTATAGTAGATGGTTCCCACAAGAAATACGTGTTAATGTTTTTTTATAAGTATTCACATAGTATTTCACACAATTCTAACAAGACATCATCTTAAATATGCTTATGGGAAAATAAACCCACACCCATCACTTATCTATGCACACCTGATAACCCAATAAGCATGGGATTCATTTACTGACCATCATGTTAATGTGTCTTTTTAGTTACATTGTGGCTAGTAATACATTGTTTGATAATACATGCATTCATCACTTTGATTGATAATTTTTCTATTTATGAAAGAACAACTGAGTTATGGAAATAAGGAATGAGCCTCAAAACTAGCGTACCCATACCATAAAGTAAGGATGGGGTACGCTTCACTTGAAAAGAAATTGGTATGTATTTTAAATCTACTGTAATAATTTTATGTGATATGAAAAAACACCATAATTATGTTCCTCTATTTATATGCATATTGATGACTCCAAATCAAAATTCAATTTCATCCCACACCATGTGCTATGGAAGGAGGAATGTGTAAATAAAGATGAGATATTAATTGATAAAAACACATAAAATGTGTGGTAAACATGTGTACGTATTGCATAATAATTTTTTTATTTAAATAACTATTACATAAAAATTATCACTTATTTTATTATATTTTATATCAGACATAGTCATAGGAATCAGCAACACCTATACCAGATGAACACATACTATCAGTGTCCTTAAAGCGACCAGAACAATATGGTCGCTTCAGAGGTGTGGGTTTTGGGGTGACACCCCGAACATATTTTGAGAAAAAAAAGTAGAGGATCAAATTGAATTAATGAAAAATATTGGATAAATAATAGATACCATTGAATAATAATTCCACTGGTAGAGAGATATGATGACCACTTTTATGGGGGGGGGGTAAAGTGAAGAAGAAACTCAATAACAGCCACCACGTGGAGATCTCGCCCCACCCCCACCAGCTATGAGGTGATCCATTCCCATCAAAGAGATGTCTTAGCTAAGGTAATAAATGTTCTAATAATTTTTTTATGAAATGTGAATCATACATACACTGATACCTTTCCTGTATTGATATTCTATAGAGTGATAATGACTGTGATTTATATCTATCAACACCCACCCATTTCCTTGTAGCGATGGCTATGGTTTTCAATATCCAAAATTACATGCTACACAACATACCAATTTTAATAGGTCATGTGAAAGTTTCAATTAGTGTAGCCCATGATCCAAGCATCGAGATACATGTTCCAATTCATGAGGGAGATATTCATATGATCACAAAGTCTATTGGAACATTCATTGCATGTCCATCACATCTTGTAAAAAAACATGTTGAAAAGGAGGTATTCATTTCCAATTTATTTTTCAATATAAACCTTTAACAATTAATGTAAAAAGGACTGAACTAATGAATGTTATTATAGATGGAAAAAGGTAATGGGATGAAATGAAATACCAACTCAAAAACATCTAACAGATCAACCAACTGACCAGAAAGATCTATTGAAAGCACCATTACCCCACCCATTCTATATCCACATTTACTATCATTGAAGGTTCATGTGGATAAAATGTTAAAAGATGGTCGTAATCACATAGTTTATTTTGAAGAAAATATGTATGGAGATAAAGATCAATACTTCATTGGTGTTGAGAGTGAAAGTGAAATCCTTGAATACAATTGTCTAGGAAACTCAATTGTAAATATATACATGAGGTATGCTTTCATGATTTTATTTTCTAAAATCTGATATACTATATTAATTATGAATAAATACATTTCATATTTTTGGCAGTCATATATATATAAAAAATTGAAGGGATTTTCCCATGATTTTTTGGACTTGTTATTCCTCACATTACCTCTACGAAACAACCAAAAATAGATACAAAAAAAGTATAAAATAGTGGAAGATCTGATCAAATCATTTAAAAGAAAAATTTCAGATGCCTCTAACTATTTAATACCAATAGTGTGGGGGTAAAACTCTAAAATTTAATCATATCAAATATATTTTCATTTCTTTTATTACTTATTTCTTTTTTAGGTAGTATTGGATGCTCATTATGGTAAATTTGGATACTCTAAAGATTTATTTTCTAAATTCAATACACGAATATCCAAAAAAAATTCCCAACATAATGGAATTTATCAATTTTTAATACACTACATACAATTTTTTATTACTAAACATCGATTTATATAATTTATATTATCATTTAATGAGGATTCTGTTATAATAGGGTGGTGCATCAATATCATGAAAAACAAGGAATGAGGCCAAGGGATAAGCATGAGGACCAAGATAAGTTATACAACTAGAAAAGTATCAAGTTATATATAATAAGATTTCACTATCCAAACACATATAAATTTTTTTTACTTATTCTCCTCAATGTTTCTATAGTGTCCAAAATAAACCAATGGAAAATATTGTGGTTATTATGTTTGTAAATTTATGAGAGAGATCATATTCCATGAACAAACTATCATCTCTAAAGATGTATTTTCAAATATAATTACTATTTAATTAAAAATATTTATTAGTCTTTTGTGTATTTATATTTTTTTAGTACTACTATGACTTTTGAAAAGACTCATATTCACAAGATGATATTGATGTGCTTGGAAATGAATGGGAAACATACCTGATAGAAGAATGTACACAAATATCACAAAGATGTGACTTATATAGAAGTATTGGATTGTTTCATATTTATGTTTAATTTACTTCTTTGTAGTATTACTCACATAAGAATTGTTTTCTTTTACAGGTGGATTCCTTTTTTTGAGTCAGGGTGGTTTGTTCAAAACTGCTCATAAGAAGGTAAAGTTTTTTTAATATAATATGTTTTTCCTCATAATATTATCTATTTTTCAATGCATTAATATAATATAAATTAAATGATTGACTACTCAAGCAAAAAATTTCTTCCCCAAACATATTATCCCTCAAAACCTTATCGCCCCTAAATTGTTGGAATTTATTACTTTACTTCAAAGTAAATGGAGGTAACTTTAAGGAAATTGATAAATTTTAATATTATAGTGTTTTCATTTTTACAAAGATAAGAAATGGAAAGCATGGTAACACATGATGTGGTCAGTATGACTCAAAGTGCGTCTTTTTATGTAATTAATTAATTTTTCCATCATTTTATCTACTATTTTTAAGTTAATTTCCTTATCATTTTTATCTAATAATTATTTATCTTTTTATACATAACTTTTGGGAGTTCATATTTTTCTTTCAACTATCTACAACAAGCCAGAAAAGATAGAACATGTTTTTTTCGGGTGGAAGAGAAAACCCCATGTTGCATAAAATGTGAAGTGAATCGTAAGGATGCATCTAACAAGGGATTTCTTAGTAGTTGAATGAAAAGTATGACTTCCCAAAAGATCTATCCTGAACATTGTCCTGAGCAGTGAAGTAATCAACTATAGATCAATCAGTCATAGGTCAATCAGCCACACCTCAATCTGATACACAGTGTGCTTGGTATAACTTGAAGTGTATGTTTTCAGTTTATAATATTCTTTGATCCTTCAAGATTCATTTATTATAAACTAGCATTCATTGATCCATGACTCATTTTTATGATCTATGATATATAGGTCATGAATTTATAATGTTAATATCACCTTCTAACATATTTATGCTCATGTTATCCTTATATGACCATTGATATCTCCCTTGTTTACACTTATTGAGCATCTATGATCACCCTTTATTATATTTAATATCCTTAGGTTATTAAGAATTGTTTTAGAAATGATATGTATAAGAAGGTTTCTAGTAATGAATAACTTAATGAGAAATTCTTATGAACTAGTTCTTTATGTTTCCATGTTTCCAAAAGCACTAGACCTAAACTATTCTTGCATAGATCATTATGTTATGTAAGGAATATTAATCCACTAAGATGTGATATTTATGTATAAAATTTATGGATCAATATAGTTAGTTTCAGAGAAACTAACTTACTCAAAACTGAGAAAAAATAACAAGTGATTGGTATCACTCAAAGTGTTTCTTTTTATTTAAAATTGACAATACTTTTAGTAAAAAAAAGTGACATACTGAAAACTGATCAAATGAATTAATATTTTTTTGATACTTTAGTACAACAATCCATAATTTATTTTTGATGTGTAGGAGTCAACCACACCTCAATATGTTGCACGATGTGGCCGGTATGACTTTAGGTGTGTATTTTTATATTAAATTGACATTAAATTTAGAAAAAAGAACAAGTGACATAATAAAAACTAAAAAAATACATTAGGATTGTTTTTATACTTTATGAAAAACTCTATGAGTCATTTTTGACATGTAGGAATCAACCACACCTCAATCTTATGCACAATGTGATCGGTATGACAAATAGTGTCCGTTATCAGTTTAAAATTAACATTTTAGTTTAAAACATGTCACTCACTGAAAACCAAGTAAAATCATTCTGATTGTATTCATAATTTTGGACAGAGATTCATAAGTCATTTGTGATGTGTATGAAGCAGCCTCATATCAAACTGATGCACGATGCGAGGGGTATGACTCAAAATGTGTGTTTCCAGTTTGAAATGACATTTTAGTAAAAAAACAAAACTTACATATTTAAAATTGAGAAAACATAGTTATATTGTTTTGATAATTTAGGATAATGATCTATAATCCATTTTTGATGTGTAATAATCAACCACACCTCAATAAGACACATGGTGTGGTTGGTATAACTCAAAGTGTCTCTTTTTATTTAAAATTAACATTACTTTTATTAAAAAGAACTAGTGAGATAATGAAAATAGAGAAAATGAATTCTAATTGTTTTTATAATTTATGAAAAAGATCCATAAGTCACTTTTGATGTGTAGGAATCAACCACACCTCAATCTGATGCAAGGTGTGACTGATATGACTTTAAGTGTGTGTTTTTATATTAAATTGGCATTAAATTCAACAAAAAGAAAAAGTGACACACTAAAAACCAAGAAAACTCATTTGTATTATTTTAGTACTTTAGGAAAAAAATCCAAGAGTCATTTTTAATGTGTAGAAGTCAACCAAACCTCAATCTGATGCATGGTGTGATTGATATGACTAAAAGTGTCTGTTATTAGTTTAAAATTGACATTTTAGTTCAAAAAGTGTCACTCACTAAAAACAAATAAAACACACTCTAAATGTCTTTATAATTTATTAAAGAGGTTCACAAGTCATCTGTGACATGTATTAAGCAGTCTCACATCAAATCGATTCACGATGCAATCAGTATGACTCAAAATGCGTGTTTCTAGTTTGAAATGAAATTTTAGTAAAAAACATAACTGGCATATTTAAAAACAAGAAAAAAACATTCATATTGTTTTAATACTTTATGAAAATGATCTATAAGTCATTTTTGATATATAAGAATTAACCAAACCTCAATATGATGCTTGATATGGATAGTATAACTCAAAGTGTCTCTTTTTATTTAAAATTGACATTAATTTAAGTAAAAAAATAAGTTACATACTAAAAAAAATGAGAAAAAGAATTTGGATTGTTTTTTATATTTTATGAAAATGATACATGAGTCCTTTTTTATATTTATGTGTCAACCATACCTTAATATGACACACAATGTGATCGGTATGACTCCAAGTGTGTCTTTTTAGTTAAATTGATATTAATTTAAGTAAAAAGAACAAGTGACATACTGAAAACTGAGAAAATGAATTTATATTATTTTTATATTTTATTAAAACGATCCATGAATAATTTTTGATGTTTAGGGTTCAACAAAACCTCAATAAGATGCACAGTGTGACTGTAGGACTCCAAGTGTGTCTTTTTATTTAAAATTGACATTAATGTAAGTAAAAAGAAAAAGTGACAAATTGAAAATAAATCAAATGAATTCATATTGTTTTGATAATTTAGAAAAAAATCCATGGGTCATTTATGAAATATAGGAATTGACCACACCTCAATATGATACATGGTGTGATCGGTATGACTAAAAGTGTCCGTTAAAAATTTAAAATTGACATTTTAGTTCAAAACATGTCACTCACTAAAAACCATGAAAATTCACTCCGATTGTCTTGATAATTTAATAAAGTTTTTTTAAGTAATTTGTGATGTGTATGAATCATTCTTACATCAAAAAAGGCATGATGCGATCGATATGACTCATAATACGTGTTTCTAGTTTGAAATGACATTTTAGTAATAAAACACAAGCAGCATACTGAAAACAAATAAAACATATTAGGATTGTTTTGACACTCTAGTAAAATGATTTATAATTAATTTTTGATGTGTAGGAATCATCCTCACCTAAATATGATGCACGGTGTGTCCAGTATAACTCAAAGTGTATCTTTTTATTTAAAATTGATATCAATTTAAGTAAAAACAAGAAGTGACATACTGAAACCTGACCAAACACATTTAGATTGTTTTGATATTTTAGTAAAATTATCCATGAGTCATTTTTTATTTTTAGGAGTCAACCTCACCTCAATACGATGCATGGTGTGACAAGTATGACTCCAAGTGTGTGTTTTTATTTAAAATTGACATTAATTTAAGTAAAAAGAACAAATAACATACTGAAAACTGAGAAAAACATTCGGATTGTTTTTATACTTTAGTAAAATGATCAATGATTCATTTTGACCTGTATGAATCAAACACACCTCAATACAATGCATGGTGTGACTGGTATTAATAAAAGTATATATTATCAGTTTAAGATTGACATTTTCATTCAAAACGTGTCACTCATTGAAAATAATGAAAACATGCTCTGATTATCTTGATAATTTTGGAAAATGGTTCATAATTTATTTTTTATGTGTATGAATTAGTCTCACATAAAAATTATGCATCATGCAACAAATATGACTCATAATACGTGTTTCCAGTTTAAAATAACATTTTAGTAAAAAAAGACAACTGGAATACTAAAAACTGAGAAAACACATTTGGATTGTTTTGATACTTTAGGAAAATGATCAATAAACAATTTTTGATTTTTAGGAATAAGATGTATCTCAATACGATGCATGGTGTGGCCAGTATAGCTAAAAGTGTATCTTTTTATTTAAAATTGACATTAATTTAAGTAAAAACAACAAGTGACATACTAAAAACCAAGAAAGCACATTCAGATTATTTTGATACTTTATGAAAATTATCTATAATTCATTTTTGATGTGTATGAATCAGATTAACCTCAATATGATGCATGGTGTGGCCGATATCACTCAAAGTGTATCTTTTTATTTTAAATTGACATTAATTTAAGTAAAAACAACACATGACATACTTAAAACCAAGAAACTGCATTCAAATTGTTTTGATACTTTAGGAAAATGATCCATGAGTCATTTTTGACATTTAAGAATCAAACCCACCTCAATTTGAAACACGATATGACCATTATGATTAAAAGTGTTCGTTATTAGTTTAAAATTGACATTTTAGTTCAAAACATGTCACTCACTGAAAACCAAGTAAACACAGTCTAATTGTATAAATAATTAAGGATAGAAATTCATAAGTCATTTGTGACATGTATTAAGTATTCCCACATCAAAATTATGCACGATCCATCCGGTATGACTCATAATGCGTGTTTCCAGTTTGAAATGACATTTTAGTAAAAAAACACAAGTGACATACTAAAAACTGAGAAAATATATTTGGAATATTTTGATACTCTAAGAAAATGATCTATATGTCATTTGTGACATGTAGGAATCATCTGCACCTCAATAAGATTCATTGTGTGGCCGATATAACTCCAAATGTGTCATTATTTAAAATTGACATTAATTTTAGTTAAAGAACAAGTGACATACTCAAAACTAAGAAAACACATTCATATTGTTTTGATATTTTAATACAATGATTTATAACTCATTTTTGATGTGTAAGAATCAACCCCACCACAACAGGACACACAGTGTGACCGATATAACTCCAAATGTGTCTTTTTTATTAAATATTGACATTTTATTAATGCATTCTTTCATATTAATATTTAATTTATTTTTTATAGTATTATTAACTCAATATTTGTTTTCTTATATAGGTGGAATATTTTTCTTGGGTTGAGATGATTTTTCAGGCAACCGCTACCACGGGCGGACATTTTTGAGAGGGGATCACGAGCATCAAAAGATGAAAAATTATTGTTTTTAAATGTTTGTTGGATAATTGTATATATGATTATATAAAACATTGTTTGAAATGTATTTAGAAGTGTATTTTTGTATATACCATGGGTGGATATTTTTGTATTCTTGGTGTCACATTAAATGTATATATCATTTTTTAAAATTACATGTTTTTTAATGTTTTATTGGGTGTGTTGTTATATTAACGACACATTGCAGTCAGCTAGGCCTTTATTAGTGATATTTTTAGAACTGATAAAGGGAACCCTTTATCAGTTCTTTTTTTAGCGTGGATAAAATCCCCCCTTTATTAGTGCTTTTTCAGCACTGATAAAGGGGACCCCCTTATCATCACTATGATTAATTTCATTTTTTTAGCACAGTTAAAATCCATTTTGCACACTGTTAAAGGGAATATGTTTAGTAGTGATTCCTGTATCTCTTGAGGATCATATGGATGTTCAACTTCACGATATCTTCATGTGGGTCATGTGATCCATGGAAAGGGAGACTATTCACACCCTACCTTCGATGTTTGAGATGATGAGAGAGTTTCAGCTGAAACACATGCCTATGTTCACTAGGGAGGGAGGCCCCTAGGTAGTTGAGTTTTGGACTGAGTCAGTCCAGATGATCTTTAGTCACCTCAATTAACCCACAAATAAGAGGGTGAATCTTTCTATATACATACTTCATAGACTAACCAAGAATTGGTGGGACACTATAGAGAAATATGGGCAGCAAGAGGAGTTATCCTGGAAGGACTTCGAGGAAATGTTTCGAAGTCACTTCTATCCTGAAACATTAAGGAATGATAAGGATCATGATTTCATGCACCTGATATAAGAGAAAATATCAGTGATGGACTAATCTAGACATTTCACCAACTTACATTATTTGGAGCCATCTTTAACAGCTGATGAGACTACCAGGGTGAGCCGTTCTCAGGATGGTCTTCACTATGAGATCAGGTCATATGTGAAATTTTTTCACGTGATTATATTTTCAGATTTGATAGATCATGATCTCATCATAGAAGGAAATTTGAGAGAGGCCCCGAGTAGCATCCAGAATTTTTCAACATGGAAAAATGGTATATCTTCTTCTTGTGGAAAGAAGCATCACTGTGACAACTATTTCTAAGGAAATAGTGGGAAGAGTAGGCAGGGTAGTGGGAAACCATCTTAGGACTGTGTTCCATTACATTTCTATCAATGTTTAAATTTTGGTTATAATAATCCTTAGTATCCATACCCTTATTTAGAGTGTCATGATTGTGGTAGGTTGGGTCACCAGAAAAGAATTGTCAGAGGTTAGGATAGGTACCAGAGTTTAGTAAGGACACAACTACCCCTTAGTAGACTGGTAGCTAGAGTTCCACTAGAAATTTAAGTAGAGACAGGGGACATGGTACCCCAGTGTAGGATCATTAGTACCAGGTAGAGGGAACAACATAGGGGATTCATACTGGATTTTAGGGTAGGGGGAATATTAGTTTCATGTTATGCATTCTACTCCAGTAAGTTTGGATGCAAGAACTTCTACCATCAGATATATGATTCTTGCATTATAAACCCTTTCTTCTATTTTTTTAATATAGGATCATCGTATTCCTTTATATATTCTATTTTTTAAAATGGTTTGGGTTTGTTTGTGTAAATCATGAATGGTGGATTGACCATCGATACACTGTTGGGAGTGCGGTCAGATAATATCAAATGTTGCAAGGTGTTATCTCTAGAAATTAAAGGTTACCATTTATTTTGGGAATCATTTGTGTTGGATATGAAAATATTCAATATTATTATTTTTATGGATTTACTAGTTCTATACCTGGATTATATCAAATGTTATTTTAGGAGAGTTTCCTTTCTATCTCTAGAAGGAGGCAACTATTTTTACTAGGGTGTGTGGGATCTTCAAGTTGGTCATGCATGACTGATTCAGTATAGATTGGATTGTATAATGGATTAGATAATATAAATTTATCTAAATAATGGTGTAATTTAGTAGGATAATTTTCCTCTAGTGTTAGATTATTTTCAGGATGTATTTCCAGATGAGTTCTATAGATTACCACCTGGGTAGGAGATCAAGTTCACTATTGAGTTAGTGTTGTGAGTAGATCCAGTTTCTATCCCATCTTACAGGATGGAACCAGAATATCTTCATGAATTTTAAATTCATTTGGAAAATCTAGAAGTTAAGGGTTTCATACAGACAAGTACATAACCATGGGGTTCCCTATATCTTTTCTACATGAAGGTTGATGTAATTTTACTCTTGTGTGTGGACTATCAGATATCGAACTAGATGACGGTAAAGAACTAGTATCCCCTTATTCATATCGACAATATATTTGAACAATTGATAAGTGATAAGATCTTCTACAAGATTTATTTGATATCATCATACCACTGGTTGAGGGTGATACGATTAGACATACCTCAAACTACTTTTAAGAGCAGATGTGGAATGTATGAGTTCATATTTATGTCATTTGGTTTGATGAACGCATCAACGATATTCATGTCCTTGATGAATCATATATTCTATCATTTTGTGGGTCAATTTTTTGTGATTTTCATCGATGAAATCTTAGTGTACTTCCAGTTAGACGACGATCATGCCCAATATCTTGAAATCATATTGAGTACAATGAGAGAACATCTAATTTATGCCAAACTAAGAATATGAAATTTCTATATTGATAAAGTCCACTTATTAAGTCATGTCATATGATAGGTTATAGTGTTAGTGGAACTAGATAATGTTTCAGTCATTTTATATTGGGATAATCCCAAGAATTTCTTTAAAATTCAGAGTTTTCAGGATTTAGTATGTTATTATCATTGTTTTATCTAGGACTTCTCCCATCTGGAAGAATCGATGTTTGGGTTGACCAATAAAGGGGTTAAGATTGTATAGTCGGATTCTCTCATGAGGTATTTTTAGGAGATGAAGGGTAGGTTGACCTCAACATTGATAATCACCTTGACTGTGCTGGGTAAGGCATATATTGTGTACTATGACGCATCCAAAATTTGACTCAGAGCAGTTTTGATGTAGGAGGACCAAGTGGTTGCATATGGATCCAGACAACTGAGACTGCATAAGAGGCATTTTCCTACTCATGTTCTGGAGTTTATTGTGTTGTTAAATGACTTGATATACTCGATACAAACCATAAGATCCATAGGTGAATCTTTTCTCAATAGAAACTAAACCTTTGGTAGAGGAGGTTGCTCGAGTATCTGTTGTCCTTTGAATTCAATATGGATTACCCACCAGGAAATGGAAACATAATTATCTATTCCTTAATATGGAATATAAAAAATAAGGAAATACATGAGTCTTGAGATAAGTGTAAGATGATAGAAATCTTTTCAGACTTGCATCTATATGTTTAGGAGTCGCAATGATGAGTAGATCTGATTTCGACATCTGTTATACCCATGCTTCTTGACTGAATCAAGACAAAGAAAATTTCTAATTAAGAGGGATTAACTCTAAGAGACATCTTATATGGTAGGGATCCACTATCAAGATGGTCTATTAAAAGTGTCAATTTTCTTCTTATCCATGGCTGAGTATGGGTTCCTATAGGCTTGTGTGAGGAGATTATGAGATATTTTTATGCTTCTAGATGGGTGGTACATCCAGGGATGAAAAATATGTATCATGATCTCTATAGATATTACTGGTGTTCAGTAATGAAGAAGGAGGTATTAGGATTTGTGGTAAGATATTTCACCTGTCAGTAGGTGAAGGCTGAGCATTAGAGTCCTACTGGGCTATTACAGTCTTTACCCATTCTGGAATGGAAATAGGATGATGTCTCTATGAATTTTGTAATAGGATTACCCATGAACCCTCATAAGAATGATATAATATGGGTGATTGTATATTTACTAATGTGTAGGTTCCAAGTGCAGTGAAAACATGCAATGGGTCATTTACAAATTTTCTTTTTTTCATGATCGATGATCAATCTGATATTTACATAAAGATGAACACTATAATAAATGGAATTCAATCAAATAAAACAAAAAAAGGGATAGAATGCTGTAATCGAGCATAATATCATTGAATATTATTTATAATTAATTTAATCAATCAAAGAATTTCTTTGTTGAAATATTTTCCTCATCGATGATTCTGAAAAAAAAAATTATTTTGTATCTTTGTTGTGTTATAGGAATCAATATTAGATTCCCTCTAGTGGTGACCCACACATGTTCTACAAAGATACAAATGTTGCCATAGGAATATCTGAGATCTAGCAGGGAAGATACTATCATTTGCATCGTTTGCCTTTGATCGCCACAAGAATCGCTTCCAAATAATTATCCTTGATCTCTCTTGACTTGAGGGAGAATGGTGGATAAAGTTCGCTCTCTATTCTTAGGAGCATTCATAGAGAAGGTATCTCTCTATTACTTGAGAGGATTCTCCAAATCCATTGTGCATAACCAAACAAATGAATTGGCTCTCTTAGAAAATAATATAATTGGGTTTATATATCACTAGGGTTAGAAATAAATAATTACACAAGTGACCCTTATTATTTATTTAATCCCTTGCAGAACCCCATGTCTATAATAATAATAATATTTCTCAACATGCACTTAAATTTCCAATTAAAATTAAATATTATTTATACAAATAATATTCAATATATATTATTTCTCACCAGACCATTAAACTCGGTCCACCATTCCTCCACAATATTTATCGGGCCTTAAATAATGACTATTTATTTATTAAATGAATATCAATTAATTATTCACCAATAAATAAATAAATATTATATTCACTAAGTAGAAAATATATATTTATTAAATATTCTACTCATATTATATTCTCTCGAATAACTGGTGACAGAATATATGCAATCAAGTAAACATGAATAATTATTAAACCACATGTTGGAATAATATTTATTCAATGTGTTAAATAATAAATAATAATATATTATTTAATAGAGATTCTAGATACACTTAGTGTGTGACTCTCTGGGCCTCTTCCTCAGTGGCATTAGGCGAATCAGCCTAAAGTCCAAGGTTAGCATCTAGAAACACACCAAATAACTCATAGAGAAAGAATTTAATATTGAAATGACATAATACCTCATACAGATTACTATGTTATATAACCCCTTTATCATGATATATCTAATCAAGCAGTTTTCATGCAGGTGTCATCAACCTATGTGTTTGATGTCTCTTTCTTTGACTTATCAGAAATTGAACTTGCCTATAGTACATCATGGGCGTGGATTTATTTAGGATATATCATTTCCATCAAAGGGCCTAAGATATCAAATTTTGTTAAAGGATATAAGGCTTAAATCCTTTCACACATTATTCATTAATTCAATATTACCCGTGACACACCCAATGTATCCTACATCACCACAAACATATGTCGTCACGATTTTCACAAATACATCAAAGTATGCAACTTATAATATTAATTAATAATAATATTAAATTATAAGGATAAATATACATATATTTATATAAGAACTTCCAATGACACATATATATAATTGTGGATTTCATACTGGCAGGTCTCATTCACATAATATCTTACGCTGGATATTACCAAGGGAGTACACTATGAGAATGTGCCTCAAAGTCCTATGAGTCCCCACCCATGAAAGCCTATTATTATTTTTGTCCCTAAAATGATATCGTATGGCTATTGAACATATATTTAAGAATAGTGTCATAGCACTTTCAGGTTCTCATCATAGTGGGGAATTGCTATGACCTTTTAGTGTGATATATACTCTTGGGACATTATCACATACTATGATATGAAAAAAACAATCATGATGTGATAAGAAGTTTATTAATATTAAAAAAATATTAATAAAAGTTATTATAAAGTACATAGAAGTTGGTTATAGGGAACCGACTCTAACAGAATCCCACTTGCACTAGAGCCAACTGCTAAAAACATTCAGTCTGTTTGCTCTCACATGATTATCATGTTTCTACTAAGATAGGTCTTTAGTCAAGGAGTCCACCACAAATGATTATATGGGTACTCTTATTACAACAACTTCACCCCTCTAATAAAAATCATTCAAGAGGTGATACTTCTAGAGTATGTGTTTTGTCTGTTGGTGTGACCTTGTCTCTTTTTCAAGATCCACTACTACAATATTATCACAATACAATGTTATAGGGTCTTTAATTCTAGGTACCACATCAATCTATTGGATAAAGTTCTATATCCAAACTTCTTTCTTGGATACATCAGAAGCTGCTATATACTTGGAATCCACTATAGAATCAGAGATAACTATCTTCTTTGAAATCTTCCAGCTCATAGATCCTCCCTTGAGATAGAAAAAATATATTAACTATGACTTCATATCATTATGGTATGTTTCAAAAATAGCATTATTATAACCACTGATGACTACCTCCTCATCTCTTCCATACATTAGGAACATATACTTAGTTCTTTTTTAGATACTTAAGGACAACCTTAACAACAGAACAATGTTGTTCTCCTAGATCTACTTGATATATTTATACCATGATCAATTCATAGGAAACATTAAGTCCAATATATAACATGGAATACAAGATTGATCCTATAGCTGAAGTGTATGGGACCTTACTCATTCTCTCTTTCCCCTATTGGGTCTGAGGACACATTTTCTTATAAAGATGTAAACCATGTGACACTGGAACCAATCACCTCTTGGATTGTTCCATAATAAATCCCTTTAGTATCTGGTCAATATATATACTTTTACTTAGTCCAAACAGTCTCTTAGATCTATCAAAAATTATCTTGATACCTAGAACATAGGTTGCTTCACCTAAGTCCTTCATGTAGAAACACTTGTATAACGAGTCCTAAAAAAACTATAAGACTAGTATGTAATCTCCAATAAGTAATATATAATCAACATATA
The DNA here is from genome assembly GCA_963277665.1 of Viscum album. Taxonomy (NCBI): domain Eukaryota; kingdom Viridiplantae; phylum Streptophyta; class Magnoliopsida; order Santalales; family Viscaceae; genus Viscum; species Viscum album. The sequence goes on from OY728141.1 coordinate 779,283,775, forward strand.
ATACTAGGATATAAACTATATTTCCAATAAACCTCTTGTAAATACATGGCTCACATTATTTCTTGATGAAACCAAATTCTTTTATAGCTCCATCGAATTGAATGTTCCATGACCTAGATGCTTGTTTCAATCCATAAATGGATCTCTGAAAATTACAAATCCATTTGGAATCACCTAGAGTCACAAACCCTTCTAGTTGTTTCATATAGACATCTTCCTAAAGGTTTCCATTAAAGAATTTAGTTTTGACATCCATATTCCAAATGTCATAGTCATGGTAAGTTACTATATCAAGTAGAAATATAATAGATTTAAACATGTAAAATGGTGAAAAAGTTTCATCATAGTCAATTCCTTGAAATTGTTTAGAATTTTTATCCATTAGCCTTACTTTATAGGTATTTTCTTTAACTTCCATGTCTGGTTTTCTTTTGAATACTCATTTTCACCCAATGGGATTTACATCAATTGGTGTATCGACCAGAACCCAAACTCGATTCTAATACATGCAATTCATTTCAGAATTCATGGATTCTTTCAATCTTATAGATTCTAATCTCTCTACTTCCTCCTTTTAGTAGATTGGTTCATCATCATCAACGAATAACGATTCACTATCTTCGATAACTAGAAAATCATATCTCTCTGGTTATCTTACCTATCTTGTGCTTCTATGCAGTACTTGTGTTTCAAGAACTACTTATTCCATGAGGACCTATGGAATTTGTTCCTTTACCAACTCTTGTGTATCTTGAGCATGAACTTCATCGAATTAAATCTTTATCACACTATCCTTTTTGAGGATGTGATTCCCTTAAAAAAAGATAGCTTGTCCGATGATGGTCACTTTCTTGTCTAAGGGGTTTTATAGGTATTATACCTTTTTTTCCTTAGGATAACCTATAATGATATTCTTTGTACCCCATGGTGCTAGTTTGTTTCCTGATAAGGCCTTAAAAAACTCCTCAAAACCCCATACATGTGCATGCGACAAAACTGGTTTCTGTACACTCCATAACTTGAAAAGAATTCCATTTTCCACCTTAGTTGGTACTCAGTTTAACGTGTATGTAGCGGTTTGTAATGCATATCCCAAAATGGATAATGGAATATCTACATGAGTCATCATCAACCTTACCATGTCTAACAAGGTACGGTTCCTCCTTTCACTAACACCATTCCACGATGGTGTATAAGGTGGAGTGAGTTGAGATAGAATCCCAAAAAGTTTTATAAAATTGATGAAATCTTGGTAAATATATTCACCACCTCAACCCAATCAAATATTATTTATCTTCTTTCCAAGTTGATTTTCTACTTCATTTTTGAATTCCTTTAATCACTTGAAGGACTCAGACTTATACCTCATCAAGTATACATAATCATATCTACTCAAGTCATTAGAAAAGTTATGAAGTAAGAATACCCACCTAAATATTCTACTAGAAACAGCCCACACACATCATTGTGCACCAATCCTAGAAGTTTTGTGGCCCTTTCACCCTATCCATAGAATAGTGGTTTGGTTATTTTTCCTTGTAAAGAAGCATGAAATATTTCAAGTGGTTTTATCTTATACGAATCTAAATAAACATCTTAATAGAGATTTGTAAAATGTTTCTCATTTACATGAACAAGATGGCGATTCCATAGCTGGGTGTTTTATGAGTCATGTGAACATGATTCATTATCAATTTACAATACTTGGTTTTCACAATTTAATACATAAATACCACTATTTAAACATGTCATACCATAACATATGTTTCCCATATAAAAGAAACAATTTTTATTTCCAAACATAAAAATAAACCCATCTGTATCTAGGTATGATACATAAATTATGTTCTTGGTAACCACCAGTACATAATAACAATATTTTAAAAACAACAATTTTCAAGTTGGTAATGAAAGGTGGTTGTCACCAATGTCTAGAGTAGCCATCCTTGTACTATTATAATATCTCATGTCACAAACCAACCTAGGTACCCTGGTAAACCGATAACTGAGCTGGAACTGACATAGCCTGAAGGGCATTCCCGATCCCTAGGGACGACGACAAGAACATGGCATCATACAAACTGAAAGTGGGAATTATTTTTCCACTAACAATGTGGAAGTAAAAGAAACAAGATAGTATGCATATCCAAATAAAATCCACTGGGAGTAATGTACTAGAAGTCAACCAGGAATTTAGGCCCAAAGTACTACAACCAAAGTACCAAAATAGGGAAAATATCCCAAGTCCCAACTCAGATGCAACTCACCAAGTACCCAGTTCGATGGCTAGATCCACCTCCAAGATATTATTTACCCATGCTCAAACCTGGAAGGAGATAATCTACAAACACATAAAGGCACAAGTAGGGTGTGATCCAAAGCCTAGTAGGATTTCACCAAAATATTCCATAACATGATGCCAATATTGAATTAAGCAAGAATGTGATTTCAGTTTTAAAACAAAGAGGAATGGCATATCAAGAGCATGTTTAAATAAATCACGATTTATGATTTAAAAGATGAAAATACTTTATAAATTCATGATTCACATACATTTCAAAATATGGAATTTTACTTTAAACAAAGGGTGATTTACACAAAAGGCACTTTTCAAAAAAATGGATTAAATAAAAACTTTTATATAAAATAGTTTATATAAAACAGAAGGCATGGAAAATAGTTTGCAACAATGGAATATACATTTGAAATACAAAAAATTGAGAAACACAGTCATGTGACTAATAAGGTATGGAAGTTCCAAGCTATAAGGATCACACACTCATAGTGAACGAAAAATATGTACATACACCCCTTTGAACTCGGGCTAAAGAGGACTCATCACCATCACCTAAGGGATGTGATGCGCTGATATGATGTTTTAGAACATTGTAATTCATAAATTTCCATCTATATAACTCGCTAACTACCCGAGGATTTCATGTGATCAAGTATAAAACAACTATGGGTAATTTATTTTAAGACTTCTTAAAATACAATTAATCCCATTCTCTATTTAAAATATGCCAAATTTCCTTTTAAAACCAATAATGGGTTTTTAATAAAAAATATTCACTTTCACCATGATAAAACCCAAAAGTTTCTTTAAAAAATTTTTAATCCATTTTTTATAAATAAGGATTTGAAACCAATTCATGCAATTCCACAATCCAATCTCACAATTAAATTAATTAATTTAATTTTCAAATAAATTCCATCAATTTCATAAAAAAACCCCAGATCACTGTAATTGGGGTTTTTTATAATTTTCTATCAAATTAGTTTCAAAATTTAAATTAAAAAATTGAAATTTTTTCCAATTTCCATAACCACACCCCAATTCACTGGAATTAGAGATTTTCCAATTTCATGCCAAAAAACCATTTCAAAACTCCAATCTAAAGGAATTGGATTTATCCAACAAACCAATTGAAATACATTTTAAATAAAAGAAAATAATTTCATTTAACTAAAATTATTGAAATTAAATAAGAAATTTTAGGTTAATATAAATTGGGTATCAACATAGAACCACCTAACTTTCTCACAGAACGTAACGCCTGCAACCAAACCCACTAATAAGAATGAAGACATAGAGGATCTAAGAACTCAACCTAGAAAAAATATTCAACAATACGATTCTTAGAACCATCAAACCCAAGATGATACATCAAACTCCAAGGAAGTAATAAGGAAATATATAGAGAGGAATGGGGAATGCTTACCCGTAATGACACACTATGATCACAACAATGATCAATTACTAAACGAAAAGGTTTTGGAGGGGTTGGAGGCTCCCAAAATCACTTAGGGAAGACTCTAGGTCGAGATCAAAGAATCCTAGAGGGAAAAAAAATTCAACTCGACTGCCTGTTTAAAAAAAATGCTCAGGGTTTTACACAATGTGTAACCCAATTACATGTCCTGTAATCAGTAATTCTCATATACTACAAAAAACCCATCAACTCTTGCTAAAAACAAATTATTTTCATTTTAGGATTTACACACTATGTAACTATATTACACGACGTGAAATTTTTCATTAGGCTACAGAAACGACCAGTTAAAGCTGAGAATCCAAAAAATATATGACTTCACCATTATATGTATCCTTCCAATTACTTATCATCCATTCCTAGATAATGAAAAAGGAAAACCACGAAAAGGTTATAAATGTACCTATCTGAAGAGTAACGGGACGTTACAACCTCCCCACCATAAAAACTTAATATCCCCAGAAATCCTATGAAGAAGTTTCTATGATAAAAAGATGAGGCCACTACTCTCTCATTAGTGCCTCCCTCTACCACGTCTCATGAGAATAAGAACCGTGCTGCCATAAAACATGAATTAAAGGTATCGTTCTACCATGAAGTACCTTAATTTCAGAATCAACTATACTAACTAGCTGTTCAGTCATGAATAAATCAGGTTTAACTTCAAGATCACTCCAACTCAGAACATGCGATGGATTAGATAGATAATTTCAGATATGAGATACATGTAATACATTATGTATTGAAATTATTCATGGTGGTAGTTACAAAATATAAGAAACTTTTTCCACCTTATCAAAATCCTCCAAATGTCCAATAAAATGAGGAGCAAGGTTCCCTTACCTCACAAGATGTTGATGACCCAATCGGGGAGAAACTTTAAAAAACACCTGGTCACCAACTGATAATTCCAATGACCTGCGATGACAATCAACATAAGACTTATATCAGATCTTTGTTATAAAATTTTTCTAAAGAATCAACTGAATCTTCATTGTAATCTCTTGGATCAAGATTAGTCCAACCAAGGAACTTTTAGCAGTCTCCAACTAGCATAATGTATATTTACAAGGTGGACCATAAAAGGCCTCAAAAGGAGTCATTTTGATTGTATATTGGTAATTATTGTTATTAGAAAACTCAACTAGCCCCAAGTGATCATCAAAAGCTCCAACAAATCCAAGAACACAAGTTTGGATATATCCTTAAGAATAATAATTTCTCTTGATATCTATCCATACGACTACAGATGGTATGAAATACTCAAATGGACGTGAGATCCCAGTGCCTCCTCAAGGCTTCACGAAAAATGAGAATTGAATTGAGGATCCATATCAAAGACTATAGTAGATGGAACTACATGAAACTGAAAAATCTATTTCACATAGAGATTTCCCAACTAATTAACTTTGGTTGTATCATGAATTGGTATAAAGTGAGACAATTTCATTAGCTGATCGATCACAACCCATATCGCATTCTTATTTCTCTGGGTACATGGAAACCCAACCACAAAGTCCATTGAGATCCCATCCCACTTTCAATTAGGGGATGGAAGTGACTAAAACAAACATAAAGGTTTTTAGTGTTTGACCTTCACCTGTTATCATGTATAACAAAGAGAAACAAACTTAGAAATGCCTCATATCATACCTAGCCACTAGAACTATTGCCACATGTCATAGAACATATTCATAGTCTTGGGGTGCACTGCCCATTGAGAATTATAGAAGTATCCCATCACAACCTTCCTTACTGAAGACAGTACGACAAAGCAATTACGATAGCATATAATACCCTCTTTGGAGAATGAACATTGGGATATTGTCTCCCCAACATAAAGAGAATCTATAATATTGTGGAACTCACTATCAAGTGGATGATCCTAAAGAACCATTTCAAGAATATTGGATGTCAACTGAATGTTGTCCAAGGAAACCATGGCCCCTTTTTCTTGAACTCCAATATGAAACTGTGAAAAAAAGATCTATCATGTTCGACTCCTCCAAAGATTCCTTCACTACCTGGGTTAGAAGCTTCCTACTTAAAGCATCTGCAATGAAATTCTCTTTACTCGGGGTATAGGAAATGTCAAAATAGAAAGACTATAGGTATTCCACCCAATGCCTCTAGAGGTTATTTAAATATTTTTGAGATAAGATATAACTCAAGATCTTGTAGTCAGAATATATGGTAAACCTTTATCCATAAAGGTAATGCTGCCAAATCTTAAGTGTGTGCATCATAGCTACAATTTCAAGTTCATGAATTGGATAATTATTCTCATGTGGCCTAAGTTTATGAGATCCATAAGAAACGACATGACCCCCCTATATATGAACGTAGCCTAAACCTAAACTCAATTCATCACAGAAAACCACATAGCCCTGCCCAGCCTCTGGAAAATTCAACACCGGTGCAGTAGGAAAAAGGTGTTTAATCTTAATAAAATAATTCTAATACTTCACATCCCAAGTAAACATTACTACCTTCAGAGTTAAAGTATTCATTGAAGAATCCAACTTCAAGAAGTCTTTAATGAACTCATGATAATAACCAGCTAGACCCAAGAAGCTCCAAATTCCGAAAACATCTTGTGGTTATTCTCATGTCATAATTTTTTTTACCTTTATAGGATCAACTGAAATACCATGTTCCTACACCACGTGTACTAATAATTTAACCTCCTTAATCAAGAATTCTCACTTCAAAATCATGGCATAAAGCCGACGATTTCTCAGCAAACACAAAACTGTTCTTAGATGATGCACATGATCCTCCTTGGATTTAGAGTAAATAAGGATGTCATCTACAAAGACTACAAAAAGGTATCCAAATACTCATGTAAAATCCTATTCATTAATTCTATAAATATTTCAAGATAATTTATTAAACCAAAGGGTATAACAAGGTACTAATATTGACTATACATGCTCTGAAAGGTAGTTTTTTGAATGTTAGATTCCTTTATTCTTAACTGGTGGTAACCAAAGAAAAGATCAATATTTGAGAACCACTTTTACCCATTAAACAGATCAAACAGATCATCAATCCATGGTAATTAATATTTTTTCTTTATCATCACTCGATTGAGATTTCAGTAATCAACACATAGTTGATGTGAACCATTAGATTTCTTATCAAAGAGAATTGGCGCTGCCCAAGATGACACACTCAGGCATATAAATCCTTTCTCTAGAAGATCATTCAACTGGGTATTCAAATATTTCATTTTAGATAGTTCTAGGTAATATGAGGGAATTGAAACTAGTTGAGTATCATGCATTAAGTCAATGGTAAACTCAACCTCCCTTACCAATGAAAAACTAGAGAAGTCCGAAGGAAAAATGTTAGGAAACTCAACGACCACTTGAGTGAGATAACCACTCAAATATTCCTACTCGAGATAAAAAAACGTTGATATTACTTTCCACAACTCCAAATAATAAAATTCGGACCCACTCATACTTGGGTCCCATTCTCTTAAAAAGACAAGAGACACACCACTAGGTGTAGTAAGGTAGAATAGTCAAAGATAACAACCAATACATGATTTATTGTTAATGATCCATTCTATATTGAAAATGAATTCAAGAGGTTTCATGTTGAGAACTAGAAAAATCCAAGAAGGATCAACATCCAATAGAGATAAGACACAGGTGGGACTACAAAGACCTTACTCTCACTTCATACCAAGGGGTGTAGTAATATCCATTGCACAAGAAAGAGTCTCCATATGAAGATTTAGTAGGTTAACAATGCAGGTTGAAATAAAAAAATGATATGAACCAGTATCAAATAGATCATTCAATAATGACGAAGATATAATAATGTTACCTCTCACAGTCACTAGACCCATGTCCGCTTCCTCTAGAGACTCTTCCGTTGTGTGAAGTATCATTGTTCGAGATTCCTGTGGATAGAACCCTTTTATACATGTAGTATATGATTTCCCCATAGTTTTAAGAGGAGATGATGATCTCATTCCACTACATGGAGTATAATAGATATGAAAGAATCTATGTAAGTTCCCTGAACATCTGTAGGATCCAAATTTATTGGGTGCCTCAGTGAAAACCCTTTTTGAATGTCTTGGCTTACCACACTGATATAAAATAAAAGAACTTACTCCTAGCATGTTATGAGGTCTAGAATTACCCTTCCATAAAGAACTGTACTGAGAATCATTATTCTTACACTTCCCTTTGAAGTAAATTACACTGCCATTAGGAGAGAAAGAAACTCCTGATAACCCTAACCTACCATCCAGGTTCATCTTGACTATCAGTGCTCTATCCAATACATATTTATTAGAAGGAAGCTTCAGTAAGGAAACCTGAGAACTAATATCCTAATTAAATCTAAACTAAAACCTTCAATACTTCATCTCCTCATTCGATACAATCTCAGGTGCGAAATGCATGAGTTCAACAAAATGGTTTAAAAACTCCATCATAGTCTTTTCAGCCTGCTCAATCTTGAAAAACTCTATAGACTTGGATAAAAACATCAATTATCGATAGAACTATTTAGTGAAAAGAACCTTTAAGTCCTTCCATTATAATCTGTCATACTTCTTCATCATTACCATAATGTCCCACCATCTCCTTCTTATCCCTTCCAGCACGAAGGTGGCGCACTTCACTTTGATTTCATCAGGTGTGTCCAAGAACCCAAACAATCATTGCATCATACTCAACCATTCCTCATCATCCTGAGGATCATTCAAGACTTTGAACAGTGTTGGTTTCTCTAAAATTAACTCCTAAGAAAAATTCTTAAGAATATCCCTTTGAGGTTCCACAGCTAGATCCTGAACGAGAACTGGAGGTGGTGCATATCCCAAAACTTTGACAGTGTACACAATCACCTCAAATAGATTCAAATCTACTGTAGGATTCACTTTTTTAGGTTTCAATAGTAGCCTCATCTTGGCTCTGATTCACACATCTTCTTGGAGGCATGATGCTACACAACATTAGTAGACAACAAGAATACATCATATTACACTCAAATAGAGAAAAAGGGAGATTAATCCCAACAGATAGAATAAAAAAGATTTGTATTTCACTATATCCAAATCAATGTAGGAAAAATAATAGAATTAATCCACAATAAGTATTTCCCTAAACACCTCTTTAGACTTAAGGTTCATTATAGTGAGAGATTTCTAGGAACTCAATCGCAACTACTTCCTATGTCCTGATAAGATTTCACAAATGAATATTGAATTCAAGACAAAAAGCTCAACTTGAACCTATGATACCAATTTTTTATGAACCAACTCGGGTAACCTGGTAACTCGATAACCAAGATGACACTAACATAACCCAAAGGTAATTTCAGACCCCCATGGGTTTGAGACTAACACTTAGCATCATAGAAACTGAAAGTGGGAAGGATTTTTTCACTAATAATGTGGAAGTAAAAGAAACAAGAAAATATGCATATCCAAAGAAACTCCATTGGGAGTAATGCACCATAATTTAAATATGCATTTAATCCCAAAGTACTATAACCAAAGTACCAAAATAGGGAAAACAACCCAAGTCCCAACCCAGACGGAACTCACTAAGCCTAAGGTTCAACAGCTAGATCCAACTCTAAGAGATCATTCACCCTTTATCAAACCTAGAATAAGATAATCTAAAAACACCTGAAGTCAAAAGTAGGGTGTGAACAAAATCTCATTATCATTTCACCAAAATATTCCATAACAAGATGCCAATATCTAATTAACCAAGAATGTAATTTTCGTTTTAAAACTAATAGGTTTGGAATATCAAGAGAATATTTAAGAAAATCATGCTTTACAATTCAAAATATGGAAATACTTTAGAAATTCATGATTCACATTTCAAATGATGGAAATACATTTCAAAATAAAGGATTTTTCTTTAACAAAAGGGTTATTTACAAAAAAGGATTAAATAAACACTTATATAAAATAGTTTATATAAAATTGAAGGCATGGAAAATATTTTACAACAATGGAATGTATATTTGAAATAAAATAAAGTGAGAAACATGGTAATGTTCCTAATAAGGTATGGAAGTTCCAGGCTATAAGGATCCATCACTCATAGTGAATGGAAAATATGTACATACGAACCTTTGAAATCAGGCCAAAGAGGACTCATCACCATTACATAAGGGATGTGATGTGATAATATGATGTTTTATAATGTTTTAAGTCCTAAAGTGCCATCCAGATAACTCACTAACTATCTAAATATTGTATGTTATCAAGTAAAAAATAACAATGGGACATTTATGTCAAGACTAATTAAAATACAATTAATCCCACTCTCCATTTCAAATATGCCAATATTCCCTTTAAAACCATAATGGGTTTTTAATAAAAAACATTCCTTTTCACCATGATAAAAACCTAAGGTTCCTATCAAAAAAAGTTAATCCATTTTCATAAATAAATATTTGAAACCAATTTATGCAATTCCAAAATTCAATCTCACAATTAAATTCATCAATTAAATCTTTAAATAAATTCCATCAACTTCATAATAAACCCCCAAATCACTGAAATTGGGTTTTTCACAATTTTCCATCAAATTAATTTCACAATTTAAATTAAACAATTTAATTTTTTTTCCAATTTCCATAACCACACCACAATTCACTGGAGTTATAGGTTTTCCAATTTCATTCCAAAGACCCATTTCAAAACCCCAATCCAAAGGAATTGGTTTTTCTCCAATAAACCAATTGAAATCAATTTTTAAAGAGGCCAAACAAGTTAATTTAACACAAACAATTGAAATTAAACAAGTAATTTTAGGTTAATAAAAATTGGGAATCAATATGGAACCACCTATCTTTCTCACAGAACACAACGCTTATAAAAAAACTCACCAACAAGAATGAAGACGTAGAGGATCTAGGAAATCAACCTAGAAACAAGATTAAACAATATAGATATTAGATCCATCAAACTAAATACAATCCATAAAACTCTAAGGAAGGAATAGAGAAAGAGATAGAGAGGAATGGATAATGCATAAATATAATGACACACTATGATTGCAATAATGATCAATCACTGAACGAAAAGGTTTGGAGGGGTTAGAGGCTCCCAAAGTCACCTGGGGAAGACTCTTTTTTGAGATAAAGGAATCTTAGAGTAAGAAAACAAAATTAAATTTCAGCCGTACTGCCTGCTTAAAAACAAGTCTTGCGGTTTTACATGGCATGTAAACCAGTTACACGTTGTGTAATTGGTAATTCTCATATCTTCTAAAAAACTCATCTCCACTTTCTAAAAATTAATTGTTTTCATTTAAGATTTAAATGACTTGTAACCATATTACAGGGAATGCAATTCTTTAGCAGGATGCAAAAATGACCGGTTAAAGTTGAGAATCCAACAAATCTCTAACTTCACCATTATAAGTATCATCCAAATTTCTTCTTAGCCCTACCCAAAAAATGGAAAAGGAAAACCACAACAATGTTAGAAATATACCTGTTATAAGAGTAATGAGATGTTACATCTAAGATCCACTTATACTCTAGCAATCTTTTGGAATCTACTTGTTTCCTACATTTGGATATAGATGTGACACCACAAGATGTATCTAATACCCAATGTGTAGATATTGAAAGATTTCACTTGATAAAGAACATAACTTTATCTTCCAATTTCTTTTGGGTGAAGTTCATCTTCATGATTCTGGGCTTTCCATAAACAAAACACACTACCTCCTTTTCTTTTCCCTACCTCTAGATCTTCTTCCTTTTTGAAGGACCATTCTCGAGAGCTTTAGACTTGTTATGAGTATGGAGGCCCTTTGAATTTTTTATTCCTTTTAGTATTCACCATAAGGACCATGATTTTATCATGCCCTATATCCTTATCCACTTGGAAAATCAAAGTAAGAAGTTCTGAAAGTATCTTCTCATTATTTCTCACATTGTAATTAACAATTAAACTAGAAAAGGCCTTGGTAAGTGATGAAAGTATTAGATATATATGAAACTCATATGGGAATTTAGTCCTTAATATTTCTAAGCATTTAATATATTCAATAAGATTGACTGAATGATCCCTAGCTGGTGTAGACTATCTAAGATTAGTTGTAAACAAAGTATTGAATTTCTCATACCTCTCTTGTTTGGCCTTATCTTAATAGAGATCCTGAAGGTGAGACATCATGCTATACAATCCATTCCATCATATTTCTCAAAAATCTCATTGGACATGGATGATAAAATGAAATATTAAACATCTATGGAATTGTTAAAATGTTTCTCATAGAGTGATAACTCTTCTTCACTTGCCTCATTACCAGGTACATTAGAAATAGGTTATTCCAACACATACAATTTCATTTCACGGTGAAGGATAACGTGTAAGGACCTTTGACACTCTTGGAAATTTTTTTCGGTGAGAAGGATATCCTTCTCAAGTATGGATTATAGTGATATGTTTGAAGTCATTTTAATTTTGTTTCTACAAAATAATATGAGAATAATTTTAATACTTTATCGGATAAACTTTAGAAAAATAAATAAATATTATATTTATTAATATCCCACTATTTTATTGAAACCTAATTTCCCTCAAAATTGGCTTTGTAATATCTTGTTTCTTAGATATTCTTGTGTCAAGGATCCATATTCCCCTAATAATTACCCCAAATTTGTTTGTTCAAACAACTTGAATGGTTTTAGGTAGGCATTTCAAATTACAACTGCATTAACTCATAGTTCCTTAATATGTTGAGTGGACTCCCCAATATTGAAATCCTTAAATTGGATTTCCATAACCCTTGTATCTTAGTTACACTAAGTCTTACTTTAGCAGTTAACCCTTTATGTGAACTAAGTTAAGTCAACCCAAAAATTTAAGTTAGAATTCCCTAATAATTTAAGGCACCCCAACTTTGACAGGTCATGCACTTTAAACTATGGTTTGATTTTAACAGAAGTAGTGGAATAATGTACCTACTTAATATATATAATTGGTGGATTTTATAAATTTTATGTGTAAATTGATGATTATTATCTTCATCACATGCTTGAAAATATTAAGTGTATTTACTCAAGAGATTAACCATGTCTTAGATAATATTTATGCATAATCCAATTTATTTTAGTTCTATCTTGCATGATTATTAATTTCATTAATTAATGTGATCATGAAAAAACATTCCTAATGAAATAACCATGAAACTTGATAGAAATAAAATAATTAAGCGGTATGATCATGGGATTTTACTAATGGTTAGTTTATCTAGTGGTTGATAAACTAACTATTAACCTTGGGGAAAAACACATTGAACCAATTGAGGTTCATGTTACAGCTTTCAACTTTTCCACCTATATATCTCTCTTAGATTGGTTTTTCCTCACCTCCAAACTTGAACTACCTCCACTATCTTAGGACATACATCCATTACATATGATTTTACTCACATGTAGGTGAGTTAAATAAGGGGTTTACATAAAAGAAACCATGGAAACATAAACCCTTACATAATAAGAGGAGAGAAGGAATGCATGCCAATAATTTAATTTAATAATAAATTAAATGAAACCAATAATATATAAAGGTTTGGTCTATGCTCATGATCATACACATGCATGAAAAGGATTGACCATTTAATAAAACTATCAATAAATTCTTAATTGATATTATTTAAGATAAATTGTGCTCAAATTAATTAATTATCATCTTTAATTAATCAATTTTTTATATTAATTCTCATATGAATTTACTTTAGATTCTCATCTATCATAATTTTTAAAAAATTAAATAAATTTATTTAAAATTAAATATATACATAAATATACCTTGGAGGCAACACATTGAATACCCATCTGAATCTACCCAACATATATTATACCTTATATACATTTTACTCATGTGACATATGGTATACATGAATTATTACGTACTTTCACGACATGTACTATCAAATTAATGATTACAAAAATTACTTGATTTTTCTATAACATGTTATGATTAAATTCATGTAAAGTAATATCTATCATACAGCTCACACATGATATACAGATCATAACATTACATAGAAATTAAATAAACACACACACACACACACACATATATATATATTAAAACCCATCACATGGTGTGTCCTATCAACTTAATTACCACACACAAGAACATATTGATAAGGATTACTTAGTATAAAAAATTAATTTGAATTCAACATAATTTGTTATAAGTACACAATGTGTAAAATGATGCTACACAGAATGTACATCTCCCACCTTCTATCCTAGGCACACGCCTAGGGACTCAGCAGGTAAATCATGCCTTATAAAATTGGATTACATGGAATGTATAAAGGACTACATGACATGTGGTCTCCGAGTTACACGACCACCAGTTAGGTAGGTCATGTATGAAATTACATGGACCGTCTATGACTTAAAGGACTATACACTGTTTATGTAGGCTACACAACATGTACTTCAGCTGACTGTGTACCAGGATGGCCTGATCAACACATGGTGTAATAAATAAATGCACCATGTGTCATCAATGAAAATAGTTTGAATTAATTTTGAATTAATTCCTGGTGCATTGAACACAAGTACACTGCGTGTAACTCCGGTTACACATCATGTAATCCTCTGTTATCCATCCAGAATCCTCAACACCTATGGATGAGTTCTTTGATTTTATTTCATTTATAAAATTAATCATTTTTATTAGATCTACAATAAGTGAAGGAGGAATAAGAAGATCTAATAATTTGGATTAAAATATTGATTAAACTTGAATTTCAAACTAAATTACAAATGAATAAATCAATCAATAATATTTAAATAATTATGTGACCGCTCTAATACCACTTTTAGGTTCCAAGTGCAGTGTAAGCATGTGATAGGTCATGCCCAAATTTTCTTTTTGTCATGATCAATGATCAATCCAATATTTACATGATGATAAACACCATAATCAACATAATTGAATAAAAGAAAATAGACAAGAGATAGAATGTAAAAACCAAGTGTAGGATCATCACATATTATCTATAATTAATTTAATTAATTAAAGAGTTACCTTGTTGGAATTATTTAAATGTTTATGAGTCTGAAAATATATCTAAATTGTATCATCATTACATTGTAGGAATCAAGAGTAGATTTCCTCTAACAGTGATCCATACATGTTCCACAAATCTTCAAATGTCATCGTATGATTCTTCGAGTGCTAGCATGGAAAATCCTATCACTTGCATCATTCACATTTTATTGCCATGAGAATCACTTCCAAATCATTCTACTTGATTTATCTTGACTTGAGGGAGAATGGTGGAGGAAGACCTCTCTCAATTCTTGGGATCATTCTTAGAGAAGGGACCTCTCTAGGGATTGAGAGGATTCTCCAAATCCATTGTGTATAACCAAAAAAATCAATTAGATCTCTTAGAAAATAATATAATTTTGTTTATATATCACTAGGGTTAGAAATAAATAATTGAACAAGTGCCTATTATTATTTATTTAATACCTTGAAAAAATCTATGTCTATAATAATAATAATATTAATATTTCTCGACATGCGCTTAACTTTTAAATTAAAATTAAATACTATTTATTCAAATAATATTCAATATATATTATTTCTCACTAGACCATTAAATTCAGTCCTCCATTCCTCTACAATATTTATCAGGCCATGAATAATGGCTATTTATTTATTAAATAAATATCACTACATTATATGCTAATAAATAAGTAAATATTATATTATATTTACTAAGTATAAAATAAATATTTTTTAAATATTCTTCTCACATTATATTCTCTTGAATAATTGGTGATGAAATATATGCGATCAAGTAGAAATTAATAATTATTAAACCATGTGTGGGTATAATATTTATTCAACTTGTTAAATAATAAATAATAATATATTATTTAATAGAGATTCTGGATACACTTAGTGTGTGACCATATAAACCTATTTCTAATTGGCATTAGGTGAAGTAGCCTAAAGTCAAATATTAATGTCTAGAAACATGCCAAAGAACCCATAGAAAAATAAGTTAATTCCATAATGACATAATACCTTGTACAAATGCATATTGTGTAATATAATCCCTTTGTCATGATATCTCTAATCAATTAGGTTTCATACAGGTTTCATCAACCTATGTGCTCGTTGTCTCTTTCTTTGACTTCCTAGAAATTAAACTTGCTTATAAAAAACCATAATAATAGATTTATTTAAGCTATATCATTTCCATCAAAGAGAATGAGATATCAACTTTTTTTAAATAATATAATGAAAAAATCATTTCTCGCATTATTCATTAATGTAATATTACTCATGAAGCACCCAACATATCCTACCTCACTGTGAACATATGTTGTCATGGTTTTCATCAATACATCAAATTACGCGACTTATAATATTCATTACTAATAATCTTAAATTTTACGGATCAATACACACATCCATATATAGGAATATCCAATGACACATATAAATGTGGATTTCAGACTGGTGGGTCTTGTTCTCATAATATCCTACATTAGATATTACAAAGGGAGTACACCATGAGAAGGTGCCTCAAAGTCCTATGAGTATCCACCCATGATATCCTGTTATCATTTGTGTCCCTAAAATGATATCATCTGGCTATATAAAATATATTTAAGTATAGTGTTGTAGAAATTACAGGTTCTCATTATAGTGGGGAACTACTTTGACCTTTTAGTTAGATAGTTAATCCTAGGAAATTATCACATACTTTGTTATGCATAAGAACAATCATGATGTGATAAAATTTTTATTAATATTCAAAACTATGAATACAAGTTATCATTAATTACACAAAATTTGGTTCTATTGAACCAAATCCAACATGAAAAAGGTAGTCCACTTCTTATATATCATTGAGACCTTTAGTGTTGATGATTTGGGTAGACTTTATATACAAGATATTGTTCGGTTAATTGATGTTATGAGGATAATTTCTTCTGATCGAGATCCTGATTTCATATATTAGTTTTGGTAGGGTCTTTAGAATGATTTTGGGATTGTATGTTCTTCTGAGTACAACCTATCATCCTCAAACTTATGGAAAATCTAAATGGACTATTCATATTTTAGAGGATATATTACGAGCCTATGATTTTGATTTTGGTGGTTCATGGGAGCAACATATGACACTCATAGAGCTTGAATATAATAAAAAATTCTAAGAATAAATCTAAATAAAACCTTTTGAGGCCTTGTATGTTAGGTCATTCCATTTTCCTACTTTTTTGGTTATAGGTAGGCAAGTTTTTCTGCTTGCTGGACCTAGTCTCATATAAGAGATGTCTGAGTAGGTTTAGCTAATCAGGTAGTAGTTGATGGCCATAGAGTGTAGGAAAAAATCTTACACCGAGCAGTGGATATGACCTATGGAGTTTGAGGTGGGTCATCATATTTTTCTTCAGGTGTCACCCAAGATGGGTAAAATATGTATTAGAAAATAATAAAAAGTAACACCCATGTTTTTCGGGCCTCTTGAGATAGTGTAAAGGGTCAGTCCAGTGGCGTGCTGATTTTCCCTTCTATAACGCTATAGTGATATGCATGACATGTTTCACATATCATAACTTTGGATATATCATCCTGTACCTTCTCAGGTGGCAGACATTGATGAAGTTTAGATTGGTGTAGATGATTCCTTTGAAGAGAATCCAATATTAATTTTGGATAGTAATGAGAATTACCTTTGGGAAAAGACTATACCTCAAGTTCAAGTGCTAGTAGCATGGACATGTTCAAGAGGAGACCTAGGAGAGAGAATTAGACATGTGAGAAAAATGGCTATAATTTTTCACCAAGACCTCTATAGTAATACTTAGAGAAGCTTGGGGATAAGTTGTTATATGATGGGAAGGTTGTAATATCTCATCTTTTTCTAGGTATGTCTCCCTTTGAGCTTTAGTTGAACCTATTTTATTCTATTTTTTCCTTCTTCTTTAAAACTTAGTGTTCAGATCTCTTTTGGAGATGGATATAATTTTCTAGGTAAAATGAACTAAAGTTCAAGGATGTATGTTTTTTAATTAATGGAGCCTGAGTATAAATGTTTCAAGGGATTATGAGGGTTATCTATAGTTTAAAAGGTTTCATAGGTTGGTATTTTCATATAGAAGCAGGGCTGAAAGTTTTATTTAGGACACTTTCACATTATGAATGGTTACATGAAGTGAAAATATTGTCAGGTAGATATTGTAAATTGGTTCAAATCATGAAATGGGTACATTCCATGAAACTGTTTCACATTGTGAAATAGTCAATCAATGTTATTTTAACTCAAGGCAATGCATTTTTTGGTGTATCTTATAAAATGAGAAATTCACATCGTGAAAGGGTTTCACATCATAAATAGAATGGGACTAGTGGTTTTAAACCATGTTGTTCATATGATTTTATTTAATTCTCCATGAAAATTTCTCTATCGAACCCTAGGGAGACTCTAGGTGATTTTCGAGTGATTCTTTCCCTTCTAAAAATCTCAATCAAGATTTTAATCCTAGGTGAGTTTATTCACTTTGGTTTTACCCTTTATTGTGCTACCCTCTATTATAGTGGTGTGATCTCTTGACCACCATTGAATATGGTTTTGATCTTGATGTTTGTGTGATCTAGGTTTTCCTTATGATCACCATCGCCTTCATTCATTGTTGGATTTACCTATTGGAAGAATTTATTTAATCACTAGATAAAGGTAGGTGTTTTAAAACAAATCCCTATGGTCTATTTCTATTTTTTTAAGTGTGTGCAATATTATGAGATTACACCAATACAACATGTACATTCAAAATAATAGGTGATAATAATCATGTGTTTGGACCACTCCTTGGATCCCTTTGGATCCAAAAGTATTGAGACCTAGCTTATGAATACCCATAGGGTGAGCCTACCCTTGAATATTAATGAACTAGATATTGTATCAAAATATTAATTAGTATTACATGAGACCTTAGGTGATTTCTATGATTGGATCACTTGGGAAAATGGATTTTTTTTATTTAAATGACTGGTGATACCTTGATATGACATGGTTGTGTATACTGTCATGTTAATAGTTGAAGACATAACTTGATGAATGAAAGGGTATTTAAAGATAAAAGGAAATTAGATGAATTGAAATTTGTGGGCTATGATATATATTGTGGTATTCTTTCCATTATGAATTATGTTTTGATTCTTGCTGAAATACTTATATAAAGGGTGTGTCCTGGTTATGAAAAAATTATTATATAAAGGGATTGGCCTAGTTATGTTGTAATGCTTATTGGGATTAACCTAGTTATGCTATAATTATTATAGGGTTTGTCTTGGTTATCTTGTAATTATTATATAAATGAATTGGTCTAGTTTTTCTAAAATGATTATATAGAGGACTTGGTTTGGTTATTCTATAATTCTTATAGGGCTTGGCCCAGTTATTCTGAAATTATTATACAAAGGACATGGTTTGGTTATGCTGAAATTCTTATACATAGTGATTTTTCCCATTTATGTGACTATTACATGGACTTTTAGTTATGGTTGGAATGGTTGTGCTACATGCTCATAGATATTTTGGTATGCTACCAAAGTAGTTTGTTTTTTGTATCATATTAATTGATTAATTAATACTTTTGATTATTGATTTATTACATGCACTAATTATTAGAATGGTTTTGTTTAGACATAGTGGTGTTGGCCTACTGAGTTTTAATCACACCCTATTCAGACCACCGTTTGGTACCTAATAAGATTACATGGATATAGGTTTAGACAAGGGAAAATGACCTTGTTGTTGATTGTTTCTTGCAAGATAGGTTGGAGCTTAGAGTCAGGACTGACCAGGGATTTAAGACTATGGTCTTTTGAGTTTATTTGTGTCAGCTTGTTCTTTGATCTTTATAAATTACAACATGTTATATAGTTTTATCCCCACATTACATTACATGGTTCATTTTTATTTGGTTTACTTGACTTATTATTTACCTTCTATTTGTATGATGTATTATTTATACTATTTCTGTTACTCTAATGTTTGTTTGTTTCTACTATATTGGAACTCTGTACTAGGGGGTATAGTCTCCCCACTATTTTCTCTACACCCCTACTTCTATTTGATAAATTCTGGAACACAGGGAGGTACACTTGAGGTCTATTAAACAACCTAATTTTTCCATGTGAGAGAGTGCAAGATTAGGGGATGTTACAACCTGGTTGTGTAAGATAGAAGTGAAAAATATTTTACATTTTCAAGAACTGGAAAATTAGTCATATGGTGAATTTAAAAATAAAAAGGGTGTGAGTAAATCACATGTTCCATATATAAATTCACCATCTAAAATTGATTTCCTAAAGACACAATTACATAATGATATTATAGAAATATCAAAAACACATCTGAAGTGTGGAAAACTAATTAGCTATAAGGATATAAATCCTTAAAAAAGAAAATAATGATTATAATTGAAAACCCCATTATGGCAGCATGTGTTCTTGAAGAAACATGCAACCTAAATGTTCTTAAATAAACATAGGATGGGAATCATGAAGATAATTCAAAGGATATAGAAAACCTTTAAGGTTCTGGAAATAATGAAATCTATCTTAATTATTTCACTATAAGAGATATATGGAATCAAAGTAATGTGGAAAATATTGATGAATTTTTTTATATTCTTTGTCACATGGTATATAAAGTGAAGATACCAAACCAATATCTATTATGAAATTTCAAAAATGAACTGATTGGAATAAATAGAAAGTCACAATGCAAGTTGAATTAAATTAATTTGATAGGCAAAGGGTTATTGGGCATATCATGCTCATGATAGAAGTTGTAAATCCCATTGGATATAAATGGGTTTTTGTGTGTAAATTTAATGATAAAAATGATATTATAAGATGAAAAATATCATCTTGTCACATAAGTTTTTTCTCAGAGACCCAAAATTGATTATGAGGAGACACATTCTCTTATTATGGATTTCATTACTTTTCGATATCTAATCAGTGTTATTGTAACTAAAAAGGATAATAGGTATCTTATGGATGTTTTTATAGCTTATTTATATATGTATCTTGATAATAGTATATATATGAGAATCCCCAAAGGTTTCAAGATACCTTAAGTATTGAAATCAAAACCCAAATACCTATATTCAATTAAATTGAAGAAATCCTTCTATGTATTAAAGAAATTTTGGAGTATTTGGTATAATCATTTGAGTGGATATTTTAAAAAAAATGGTATGTAAATGACCAAATATGACCACATATTTTAATTAAGAAATCAACATCTGGATATGGAATCATTGCTGTTTATATTAGTGATTTAAATATCATCAAAACTCTAGAAGTGATCAATGAATCAATGATAAAATTAAAAGGGTGAATTTGAAATGAATGGCCCGGGAGAAACCAAGTATTGTTTTGTATTACAAATTTATCATATGTCAAGTGGTGTATTTTTGAATCAGTAAAATTAAACTGAAAAGTTCGTAAAACACTTTAATATAGATAAAGTGAATCCAATAAGTACTCTAATGCTAGTTTAGTATTGAAATGGTGTTTTTTTGAAAATGGGTGTTTAATACATTATACATGTTTGATAAAATTCCTAGAATGGTTTTCATTGAGAAAATAACTTTTTTTGTTGGGTTTTAATCCAAATGGGAATTTTTAAGAGAGATTCCCTTTTTTTAAGAAAAGGGTTTCCATTATTTTCAAAGGGCGATGTAGTTTTTCAAAGTGAAGTGGAGTTCACTTGGGTTATTGATTATGATTGTTGATGATTATGATGTAATTTTAAGATTTTTTTGGATTCCAAACTATTTTAAAAATGGATCTCCAAATGTATATGATACAATTAAAGGCCTGATTGGCACTTTGTGGTGTGATATTGATTGTACCCTTGTTGAGCCCCCTTTCTTTTTTTGATGATATTGTGATATTCATGTGATGGATGTTTTGTTATGTGATTCATGATATGATCATGGGTCGAGGATATTTTTTAAGGTTAATGTGGGATGTGGGGAGAATGTGATTGTGGTTTTAGTCCCAAGGTATTTTTTATTCTCATGTGATGACATTGTTTTCTCATGGACCACATCTTTTATTATTCCATGGGGAGAACGAGGATTCTAATTGAGAAGAAGTGGGTCATTTTTTGGATATTTGAGGCTTAGGACTATCTAGTACCCCTAGCTATACATAACACCTGGTTAGTGGATTTTTTTTACCAAGGAGACAAGTTAGAGTGATTTAGTTGATGGATGTGTGAATGTTAACCTACTGGCAGTATGCCCACCTATACATGTTCAAGGATTCCCTATTGGTCCCTACTATGTTTCCTCATGGTATTTATGATATGTTATGCCTTTTAATATATATGTTAACATGTGTGTTGCTTGTTTCTTGGATGCAATTTCTTGATGTATTGATTCTCTTATGGTTTAGTATTGATGTTGACCAGTTTAGTTCCATCCATTTATTCATACTATTTTGACCTTATATGGTTTATTTTTATTACTATTGACCTTTTTTCCTTGTTTACCTTTGAGTTGAGTGTGTAAAGGATTTTAAGGAGGGGGGGGGGAGGTTTTCAAAATTTTTTCCTTGGTTGGAACTTTTGAAATATTTGAAACCATGTGTGGGTTATTTTTAAAAGTGTTGTGTTTTAAAGATAAAGGTTTAGTTTACTTGAAATTTTTACTATTTTTAAAAGGCACAATACTTGTGAAATGGTTTTATAAATGGAACACTTTGGAGAAGTGTATGCTTCATGTTTTTCTTATCCTTGTGTTTTGTGAAATAAATGAAAACTAATTTTTCTATTTCATGTTCTTAAACTAGCATAATTGGTTTCTTTTATAAGAGAAATTAAATAGACTCATGGTGGTATACTATTATATTTTGGTCACACCCTACATACTGTGGGTATGAAGTCTTCATGTCTTGTGAAAGTTTCTTTAGTACTTGGATTTTGGGTGGATCTGGTGCCATCATTCTTAGGAACCAATTAGCTGTTCGGATCATGGTGGTGACTTTTGCATCACATGGAGATAACGATTAGTAATTTGGTTTCATGAATCATTTGGATTGAGTTTTTTTGGCCACTTTAGAATTCTGTTTTCTTTTCTTTTTTGCTTTTTTTGTAGCATTGTAACTCCATATTAAATACTTATTGGTTGTAAGTGTTTTTTTGGTATTTATCCTTGTCTCTTTATTATTATGCCATGTTTGGATTATTTTTCTTGGCTTCTTGAGGGTGAAACCATCTCCAATGGTTATGTTCGATACCCTTAAAGCTTGTTATCAACTCGGGGGGGTGGGGGGGGGGTCAGGGATGATACTTGAGTATGCGGTAAGTCAGTTTAGATGGAGGTTTGTGTTAGTTCATTGAAAAATGGTATTAGAACATTTAGTTACTTGAAAGGGGATTTGATTCTTGATATTAACCATATTTTTACTTAGGGGGTCAGTGGTAGAAGAAAGATAAGACCATCAGGACTTGAGTGGTAGGTTATGGGAAGTTCTTGTCCCACTCTTCCTTATATCAAATCTTGAGTTTCCATGGGTGGTTGAGAGTCTTATTTAATTTTTTAAGGTTATGGTGTCTTTTTGTTAAGATATTTTGGCGTGAAGTTCTATTAATCTAATTATTAGGGAGATTTTGGGATTCGTACTATGAAATTAAAAATTTTGTAGTGAAATTGGAATGGTTTTAGAGGTTTCATGCTTAAGGTACATGGTCTATCAAACCACATACAGGCTATGTAGACCATTCTGTATAAACATCTAGCAGTACTTATATTGTTGGAACATGGTCTAGAAAACTACATGGATAAACTGGGCATAATATAAAAGTTTTTTAAATTATGTTTTTCCCTCTTTTGTTGGTTATATCTCATATTGTGTTTGTTGGTATTGTTTTTGGATGTTTAAGTGAGGTTTTTACTTATTTAAAGTTTCTTAAAAGTAATATTTTATTCATTGGTATTGAAAATTGTTTTGAAAACCATGTTTTGGTTTCTTGAGTTACCTTAGGGTAAAAAAAATATCTCTAGAAAATGTTTATAGGTTGTTTTTGTTTTTAAATAAATAATTTCACATGTTCTTAAGTGATGGAATTACTAAAATGTTTTGGGTGAGTTGAGGTTTTCTTATTAAAATTTTTGAACCATGTTAAAATTTATTTGAGTAAAATAAAGTTATTTTGAAATTTTGTTAGTTTTAAAATGATTGGGTGTGTAGTATAAAATGTTTCCAAATATTTTAGGATTTTTTTTGGAAATGGAATTTTTGGTTCCCTTTTATGGAATTGTGAAGATGTTTGAAATACATTTTTACTTGGATTATTTGTGGTTATTATCTTGGTGTTTAGTTTTAAAGTGTCTTTATTTAGTGATTTGTTTTTATTTGTGATGCTTTAGAATGATTCCCCTAGGAATGAATCAAAAATTCAAGAAGGAAATGCCTTGGGTAGGTATCCTAGTGATCTTGTAGTTGGCCTTCCAATCTATGACTCTCCCCAAAATCAGGGTGGATTGGCAGTGCCATGCTCTTCTCAGCTCGTGGATCATGCATGAGAGTTATTAAAACAATATCCTACATTGTTCTATGTTGATCTAGGATCCCATGATGTTATTGAGTGACTAGCCATGGTTGAAGAGATTTTCAACTTGGTATGAATTCTTGAGTCCTCTAGGGTGAGGTGCACTGTTCCTTTGTTTAAAGTTTTGGGTTTGGAGTAGTGGAAGTATGCTATTCACACCCAACCATTCGAGGCTCTATATTGGAGATATTTCAAGGCTTCCTTTATTCAAAAATTTTATCCTGATTAAGTGAGAGTTCAAAAGGTGATAATGTTTTTGGGTATACTCTAGGGTGATCAGTCAGTGAAAGAATATATGGAGTGTTTTGATATCTTGGTGTCTTTATCTCTAGAGTTGGATCTTAATAATGTGAAGAATTAATGGTTCTTTTTAGGGCCTTTATCCAGAGCTATGTTTATAAGTGCTTCAGTTTGGCTTGACTACCTATGTTGAAGCAGTTTGTAAGGCCATCTTCATTTAGGAAATCTTGGTAGGGAAACCTGCGATAGGGATCAGTAAAGATGATCTGGATGATGATAAGGTAAAACATGAAGGTTATGGTATTGAGAAGCTATATTCTCAACCACAATTCCAATTTCAGTAAAGTGAAATCTAGTTGTGTGTTTCCAGTGTGGGAAGTTTGGGCACCTTCAGTCTCCATGTATGTCATTTTGAAGACCTTCCATTATTGTGGCTATCCTAGTCACATTCAGAGGTTCTGTGCAATGTTCATGCATTAAAAGTAAAATTATCATACCAAGATCATTTCTTTATATAGGGTTTTTATTTCTTCTAATATATATTGATAGGATAATCATAGTTTTCGGAGAATTCTCTTTAGTAATTTTGATTTTAGTTTGGGAATTTACCCCTCTTTTGTATACATAGTTCCTTCTATATAGTGGATGGAAGAGTATTTGGACCCTATTTCTGTATATTTTGAGATTTTCATGCCTCATTAATTATTATTGCTTGTAAAGTTTTTTGTTAGTTTGACATGGTGAGAACTTGAGGTACATTCCTGAATACTTCAGATGTGGTTTTATTTTTGGTTGGGATATTGTTCCACTAGGATGTGTTTTCCATCAATATTATTGTGATACATTATCCAAATGAGTTCAATCTAGACATAACTTTATTACAAATGTTACCCTTAGGTTGGGTCCCTATCATTTCTTAGTGATATGTGTCTCTTTTTCTTGTGTCCCTTGGCTTATGGACACCTTGAGTTTTGTTGATTTGGTTGGTAGTACATTGGGATGTTTAATGATTATGATATTTGTTATTGTTTTGTATATTCCCTTTGGATAGTTTTGGAGTGTGTTTTATTTTTGTGTCTACTTGTTTTAAGGAAAGAGGGTGTTGTTTGTCTCACTATTTTAGATTAATTCTAAATAGTGGCGAGATCGATGCTCAGTATCCCCCTCTTAGGGTTTCCTCTTTTTTGGTAGTTATGATTAGGTAAATTTTACATCTTTGGTGATGATTATCCTTATGGGGGTTTCTATATAAAGGTTTGACCATTATATAGGAATTCTAAATTGTTGGGAGACCTATTCTAGGTCTCCATGTGTTTTTCTTATTTTGGTGAAATGATCCTTTGAGATGTTTTTGGTTGGGATGTGATTTTGTTTTACATTAGTGACATTATAAGTTCTAGAGGTGTTTTTTATATTTTTCCAATGATTTAGTTTGGAATTAAGGAGGCTCTTAGGATCAATGGTAGAAATTTTGATGATCCCAATTCTAAAGAGGATCATAGGGGTAGTTATCCCAACATCTTCTTTTGTCCAATTTCATTATCAGAAGGCAATTTACAAATAATTCAGCTATTTTTTCCTAAGGAATAGTTTTTTCATGTCTCATGACCTTGGTTTCAAGTATTGAGAAGTTATTTAGTGGTTGTGACCTCATTAGAGGAAGGGTAGTATTGGGATTTCCCACTTACCTTGAGCTTATGAGGACTATATGGGAGAAAAAGTGGTATAGTGGGGAGTTTGTGACACCTTTCGGGTCACGAGTTTTCCTTAAGTAATTTTTACTTTGTTTTGGGTTAGTACGTGGATCTATAGGGTTCCAGGGGTCATAAATCTTTCTTTTGGGAGGATATACCCAAATTCATATGTGTGGGTTATGGTTTGAGGATAAATCCATTTTTCACAGCTCGAGAGTAGTTTTCTCAAGGGTTTAAGTACCAAGAGAATATTTTCAGCTTAATCACATATATAATAGGGGTATAATGGTCTATTAATAGTTAAGGAAGTCATTAGAGACAACAATGTGTGGTCTAGGGGTCTTGAGGTATCGGTATATGCACGCTCTGTGCACAGTTTAAAAAACCGTGCGAGACAATCATACGACCTACCTAGTTTGTGGTATTTTTTTCATTTACCCTTCTTTTTCTTTGACGCGTCCATCCCATGACTCCCCCATTCAAAACCCATGACCCAAACACCTCTCAAGGGCTTCTCCTAGCTTCATCAAGCTTCAATAAGTGGATTCAAGCTAGTTTCTTGGTGATTCTTCACTCTGTTCAAGAGGTATGAGTATCTTTTTTCTTCCTCTTTGGTTTTATCCTATTTTCCTATTCTCATATAACCCTATTGTTCATGATTGTATGATTTTATTGGTTTGTGTTTTTTGGAATTGGGGATTTTGGTTTGAAATCGTTGTAATCCATAATAGGAGTTCCTTTCCAATGTATTTCATCAAAGGCGATAAGGTTCTACCACTTAAGTTTGCTATTTCAGTTTAATTTACTATTATTTGAGACTTAAATTGATGATTGGGTTTTATAAAATAATGTTTACCCTAGATAAGTGTGGTTTGTATTATCTAGTTTTTATTGGTTAAATATTTCCTTGACTTGGTTTGGTTTTCATGTGGTAAATAGTTTAAATTGCATGTTTTAAATGGTACTTTGTTAAAAATTGGTGTTTTATGTATTCTATATGTTTGATAAAATTACAAGAATGATGTTTATTAAGAAAATAATTTTTATTGGGTTTTAATCCAAATGGGGTTTTCAAGATATTTTAAATTTTTTAAATCAAAGGGTTTCCATTTTTTTTAAAGGGTGGTGTGGTTTTTTAAAGTAAAGTGGAGTTTCCGTGGTTTTTGGATTATGATTGTTGGTGATTATGATGTTCTTTGGAGTTTTTTTTTGGATTACAAACTATCTTAAAAAGTTATTTCCAAGTGTATATGATATAATTAAAGGACTAGTTGGCACTTTTTGGTGTGATATTGATCATAGTATTATTGAGGCCCCTTTCTTTTGTTGTTGATAACATGATATCCATGTTATGGATGTTTGGTTATGTGATTCATGATGTGCTCACGGGTTAGGGATATTTTTTCAAGGGTATTATGGGATGTGGAAGTGATGTGATTATAGTGTTATCCCTAGGGGATTTGTTATCGTCACGTGATGAAATTGTTTTCTCATGAACCACATCTGTTATTATTCCATAGGGATAACAAGGATACTATGTGGGAAGTAGTGGTACATTGTTTGGATAGTTGAGGTTTGGAACTATCTATTCCCCCTAGTTTTACATAAAACATGGCTAGTGGGATGTTCATATAGTATATTGGTTAGAGTGATTCGATTGACGGATGTGTGGTCGTTAACCTATCAACAACAGGTCCACCTACACATGTCTTGGGTTGTCCTGTTGGTCCCAGTGGTGTTTCCTCATGCTATGTATGATATGTTATACCTTTATATATATATATATATATATATATATATATATATATTAACACATGTGTTTATTGTTTCTTGTATGGATTTACTTGATGTGTTGATTCTATTATGGTTTAGTCTTTATGTTGACTAGTTTTGTTCCATCCATTTATTTGATTATTTCTGACCTACTATGGTTGAGTTTTATTAATGTTTCCCTTGTTTCCTTAGTCACCTTTGAGTTGGGTGTGTAAATTATTTTAAGGTAAAATGGGTAAAAAAATTTCAATGTGATTTCCATAGTTTTCACTTTTGAAATATTTGAAACTATGTACGGATTATTTTTAGAAGTGTGGTGTTTAAAAGATTAAGGTTTGGTTTCATTGAAATTTTCATTGTTTTGAAAAGGATCCATCCCTATGAAATGAATTTATAAATTTAATTATTTGAATAAGTTCATGCTTCATGTTTTTATTATTATCATATTTTTTAAAAGAAACAAAAACCTATTTTTCCATGCCATGTTCTCAAACTAGCATAATTTGTTTATTTTATAAAAGAAATGAAATAGACTTATGGTGGTATAATATTAGCTTAAAATCACACCCTACATACTCATGATGGATGGTATGTAGTCTTCATGTCTTATGCTGGTTTCTTCAAGACTTTTCTTTCGGTTTGGATCTAGTATTGTCTTTATTAGGAAGAAGTTAGTTGTTGGGATCATGGTGGTGACTTGAGCGTCACATGGAGATGATGATCGATCCTTAGATTTCATGGAATTGGTCAGTTTAACTTTTTTTTTGGCCTCATTGGTCTTATATTTTACTTTCTTCTAGCTTTCATTATAGCTTTGTAACTCTGTATTAAATGCTTATTGGTTGTAACTATTTTTTTGGCATTTATCCTTTTTCTCTTTATTATTATTACATGTTTAGATGATTATGCTTGGATTCTTGAGGGTGAAACCATCCCAAATAGTTATGTTTGATACCCTTTACACTTTTTTTCAACTTAGGGGGATCATGGATGCTTCTTGGGTATGTGGTGGGCCGACTCAGGTGTTAGTTCAGATGGTAACCCAAGTTGATTTTTTATATTATCTATAATACCGTGACGTGAATTAAATAAGATTAGAGTAGTTTTTTTTATTTTCAAATGGTGGAGATGTGAAATTACTAGAAATCATATTGCAATCATCCAATTTTATAATAATTGAGCATACCTTTACTTGA
Source organism: Viscum album (assembly GCA_963277665.1). Lineage (NCBI taxonomy): Eukaryota > Viridiplantae > Streptophyta > Magnoliopsida > Santalales > Viscaceae > Viscum > Viscum album. The sequence continues at coordinate 779,313,075 of OY728141.1, forward strand.
AATTATCTTGAGTTATGAGAGTGATGGTGAGGTTGATCACATTGATGCATTAGTATAGATACATGTTTTGTAAAGAATACTAATAGAAGGGATATTATTTTTGAAAATTGGGATTTTAAATGAAGAATGATGTTTTGGTGAGTAAAAATTATTGAAACATTTAGAACTCGTAATTATGTTGTTTTGATCTGTCTAATAGGAATTTGTGTGTTGTTTCTGATTTTTTTTTACTCAAAAGTGAAAAAGTTTAAGCATGGTGAGTTTGATGTACATGAAAAACATTATTTTTTTTATATTTTTATGACTTAATTTTAATTAATTATTTTAACCATTTTTAGTGTTTTAGGTTATTTTTATAAGGTGGAAGGGGGTTTGAGTTTGGGGTGAAAGTTGTGGTGTGTGAGTGTCGCTCTTTACGGTTGTAATATATATAATTATTATATATTAATTTTATCATATATTATTTAACCATGTATATTATTATCTACATAAGTACTATTATTATTTATTAATAATATTATTATTTTCATTATTATTATGTCCAATTTATATTAACATGTGTTATCAGTATTATTACTATATTATTATTATATATATAATTATATTAGTATAATTCCCCTAATTATTTTAATTAACTATTTAATTTTAAGTATTATACTTAGTTATCTAGTGTAATATATCGAAAGAAATGAATTTCAAATCAATATAATGAATTTTTTTTTCCAATTTCAGTAACCATGACTCCCAACCATGTTTTTTCATCTCAAACCCCTTCCAACAAATAAGAATGAGGGCACTCTAACAGATGAAAATAGTCGAAAAGCAAAACAAAAACAAAATGCACATAATATGGCCATCATAATAGTAAGGGGAAATCAGTGTTGGATATAGTCATAGAAACCCCTCATCCTCATGTCCCATGGATACCATAACTATAGCCCAATACTTCACATCTCTACAATAACATCATCCCTATCTCTCTACAAACTTCCATTATCCCCACTTATACAAAACCAAGAAACTTATCCTACCAATTACTCTAGTTTTTTGTTGGTTTTATTTTTTTATTACTTCTTATTTAAGTGTAAATTGGTATATTATTCTAGTGGTACTCAAATTATTATATAATCCCCTCCTATGGTATTATTAAAAATTTTCCCAATTCCATATGCTATTATGTTTGGTCTATATGAATTTGAATTCTTCTCCAACATTTGATATCATATTAATTTAAATTACTTACAATATTCAAAAGTAAGGATCATATGATTCTTTAAAATCCTCACCTACACTAGATATATGTGGTGATATAAGTAAAAAAAGCCATAAAAATAACTGAAACATTAAGGTACAACAAGTGGTAAAGGATATGAGACACATGGTAGTAAATCCTATGTTGAAATGCACAAACTACAGTAATTGGGATACTTTGATGTTCAAGGACTTAAGTAAGTGATCAAACCCAGATGTTCCAATTACCAAGGAGATATAATGAAATTTTCTTCTATTCTTTGAGAAGTACCATATGAGATACTAGAAATTTTTGGTTCCAAACATAGCAGAAGCATCCTTGGATGGTGAGACCATCTCAAATTTTAGTCACAAATCATGTGTAATCATTTCTTCACATGATAAGAAAATCATGTGAAACAAAAATAGTATATTAATTAACTATATTAAAACACTAGAACCAAAATCAAAGGATCTTCACATGTAATTTATAATTAATTTATGAATAGATGTAGAATTACCTCAACTTGTAATTCTCTATTCATTAATGATTTGATGGAATATATCTTGCTGTAAAGTCATTACGCTATAGGATATAAGTGAATAATCCATTTACAAGTGATCCACATGTGCACCATAATATTGGAATGTCTCTGTATAATCATCGAGTACTAGAATGACTGATCTTGATTGTTGTGTTGTTCATGGTTGATCACATCAGAATTCTTCTCGAGAGAAAAGAAAAACTACTGATGATCTATTATTATCTTGAGAGAGGAGAGGAGGAGATCACTCTATATATATTTATCTCTCTATATATCTTGATATAATATCACTCTATCAATTGTGTACACCAATTCTATTTTTGGAAAGTGATATAATTAGATATTCATTATGGAAGGTTTAGGGTTAGCCCATTTCACGCTAAACCCTTTCCATATTTTTAATTCTTAAATGAACTCATGTAAAATAATAATAAAAATTTTATTATTAATATCTTTATATTTTTAAAAAATTAATTTTATAAATATAATTTATACTATTTCTGATTAGACCATTAAACTTGGTCTACTTTCCCTGGTTCACATTTATCGATCCTTGAATAGTGTCTATTTAATTTAATAAATGTCACTGTATTATTCTACAATAAATATAATAAATATAATGATCTATAAACTTGAAAGTAAATATTTGTTGTTATTATTTAACTCGCTTATTATTTCAAATAACTCATAATTAAATTATAGTGATCAACCAAAATCAAATAAATATTATTTATTTTAACTTGTTAAATTCAATTTTATAATTTTATTGAGATTGCGGATACACTTAGTGTGTGACCCTCTAGGAATATTTCTTAGTGGGATTAGGTATAACCAACTAAAGTCCAAGGTTATAATCTAGAAACATGCCAAGTCATCCATATATAAATAATTTAACATTACAATGACGTCCAACCTCCTATGAATGTTTACTGTGTAATATAATCCTTTAGCGTGATATCTCTAACAAATAGGTGCATGTTAGTGTCATCAACCAATATGATCGATATTTATTTCTTTGAATTTCTATAATTGAATTCACCCACTACACACCATGGACATGGATTTATGCAAGCATTTCCATTCCCATAAAAAAGCTCAAGATGTCATCTTCTTTCAAAGTAACAGAATGGATAAATCCTTTCTTATATTATCAATTAATGTAATATCACTCGTGACACACCCAATGTAATCTACTTAACTAAGAAAAAATGTCACCATGGTTTTCTTAAATACATAAAAGTATATGAGTCATGATATAAATTAATGATAATCTTAAATTCTAAGGATCAATAAACACATCCACATATAAGAACATCTAATGACACATGAGAATGTGGATTTCCTATTTACGAGCATGTTCTCAAAACCTCCTATATTGAACGTCACTTAGGGATAAAACCATAAAAAGGTGTCTCAATGTCTTATGATCCTCCTACCCATGACATCCTATATTTTATATTTCTCATTAGACAATATCATCTGGCCATAGAATAGAATTCAAGAATAATGTCATGGAACCTGCTGGAACTCATCATAGTAGGGAACTACTATGACCTTTTAGTGTTTCATATATTAGAAGGAAATTATCACATAAAAATTTCATGAATAGGAATAATAATGATCTGATAAGAAAATTTTATTAATAATAAAACATTTATTCAAGTACCAAACAAGTTGGTTATAGGGAACCAACTCCAATAGACTCCCAGTTGCACTAGATCCAACTAAAAAAACATTTAGTCTACTTGGTATCACATGATACTCATACCACTATCAATATAAATCATTTTTAAGGGGTCCACAATGTTTTAATCCATATATACTCTACTCACCATAACCTCACCTCATTGAAAAAAATCCATCAATAGATGAAACTTTATAAGTATGTTATTTTTTCCTCTGATGTGACCTTATCTCCTTATAAAGGTTCACTATTTCAATGTTATCACAGTAAACTATGATATGATATTTACTTATATTAACCACATAAAACTCTTGGGAATAGTTTTGAATCCAAACTATTTCCTTGGATACATCAGAAACCGTAATATACTCATATTATATGGTATAATCATCGATAACTGGATGCTTAGAAATCTTCCAGCTCATAGATCCCCAGTTGAGACAAAAGATATATCTATACTATGACTTCAGATCATTTTGATGTATTTGAAATCTAGAATCTATAAATCCCATTATGACTAGCTCCTCATATCCTCCATACACTAGGAAGATATCCTTAGATTACCTCAGATGCTTAAGGATAGCCTTGATAATATTTCAATGTTGTTCACCTAGATTTGCCTACCATGGTAAAATAATAGGGAACATAAATCCTCTCACATAACATGAAATAAATGATAGATCCTATCAAAGAAACATATGTGATCTTACTCATAATCTCTCTTTTTTTCTTGTGTTTGTGGACACATTTTCTTGCAAAGATTTATACCATGTGATACTAGAACCAATACCCTCTAAATTGTTTTATACTGAACCTATTAAATATCTGGTCAATGAATGTAACTTGAATTATCCCAAGAATCCTCTTGGAACTATCAATCATGATTTTGATCCCTAGAATGTATAATTCTTCACCTAAGTACTTCTTGGATAAGCACTTGCTAAACCATTCCTTAGCCTGTTGTAAGGATGATATATTTTTTCCAATTAACAAAATATTTCATCAGCATATACTATTATGAAAGTAACAATACTCCCACTTAAGTTATTATAAACACATGAATATCATTCATTCTTAATAAAACCAAATTTTTTATGGCTTCATAAAACTAAATTTTCCATGAACTAGATGCTTTCTTTAATCCATAAATGGAACTTTGTAACTTTCATTCCGTTTTGGCATTGCCTGGATAAAAAAACCCTTCTCTTTGTGTCATATACACATCATCTTAAAGGTTATCATTAAGGAAATTAATTTTGACATCCATTTTCAAAATCTTATAGTCACGGTAAGCTGTTATGGAAAGAAATATTCTAATTGATTTAAATATGGAAACTAGAGAAATGGTTTCTTTATAGTAAATGCCTTGATGTTTTCTAAACACTTTGGCCACTATCAGTGCTTTATAGGTATTTAATTTACCTTCAATGTCATGATTTCTCTTGAATAACCATTTACAACCAAAAATTTTTATATTAACTGGAGGATCGATCAAAATCAATATTTGGTTCTGATGTATGGAATTCCTCTCATATTTCATAGTGTCATGATACCTTGTAGATTCTGATCTTGCTACTACTCCTTATTGGAGAGAGGATCATTATTGTCAATCAATAATGAGTCACTGCAATCAATGACTATAAAAACATATATCTATGGTTCTCTTACCTATTTATCACTCTTATACGATACTTGTGTTTCAAGAACTTCTTCCATGGGGAACTATGTAATCTATTACTATACAAACTCTTGTGTATCTTGATCATCAACTTCATTGAATTAAATATTTCTCCCACTATCCTCTTTTAGGATATTCTCCCTTTCAAGAAATATGTCTTGTCTTGTGATATATATTTTCTTATCCAAATGGTTGTATAAATAGCATCCCCTTATTTCCTTTGGATGAACTATAAAGATTAACTTTGTGCCTAGGGTTACTAGTTTGTTTCTTGAGCTATCCTTAACAAACATCTTATAACCCCATGAATGAACATGTGACAAAATGGGTTTCTTTCCACTCTATAACAAAAAAGGAATACTATTTGACACTTTGGTTGGTACTCAGTTTATTAAGTATAATGTTTTCCATAATTCATATCCCTAAAAGGTTAATGGAGGGATTGTGTGACTCATCATCAACCTTACCATTTCTGACAAGGTACAATTTATCCCCTCAATAACACCATTCCACTATGGTGTATAAGGTGGAGTTATTTGATATATAATCTCATACTCCCTTAGAAAGTTGATATTTTCTTAGTTAAGATATTCACTACCTTGATCTGATCAAAGTTACTTTATGTTATTACTAAGCTGATTGTCAACCTTATTCTAGAACTCTTTGAACTTCTCAAAGAATTTATACTTATACTTCATCAAGTATATATAACAATATCTATTCAAGTTGTTGGTGAATATAATAAAGTATGAGAATCCAAATCTATCTTCTACTTGAAAAGGTACACACACATCAATGTGTAGTAATTAGGGAATATCTATGTCACTTTCACCTTGAACACCAAATGGTGGTTTGTTCATCTTTCCTTGTAAACAAGCATGGAATATTTCAAGTGGAATTTGCTCAAAAGATTCTAAATAAAAATATTGATAGAGTTTTTTCAAATGATTCTCGTTTACATGACCAAGACATTGATTCCAAAACTAGGTGTCATATGAGTCGTGCGTATTAATTTTGTTATCAATTTCAAATATTTGGTTTTCATAATTTAATACAAAAATACAATTATTCAATTGTATCATACCATAACATATGTCATATTTATAAAAGTTGCAACCTTTATTTCCAAATCTGAAAATAAATCCATCTATATTTAAGAAAGAAATTGAAATATTGTTCTTGGTAACACTAGGAACATAATAAAAAATGTTTGAAACCAAAATCAATCATGTTGGCAACGTGATATAGTTGTCTCCAATGGCTAGAGCAGCTAGTCTCGCTCCATTAGTAGCCTATAGATCTACCTCACCTCTTATAACCTTTCAAAATCTAATTGGATTCTATATTTGGATACAAATGTCAACACCACAAGCAGTATCTAATACCAAACTCATAGATATAGAAATATTGCACTCAATAATGAACACACCTATAGCTTCAACTTACTTCTTTGGCTGGGTGAAATTCCTCTTCCAATGGCCCTGCTTTCCACATGTAAAACATACCACATCCTGTTCTTTCCCCTGCCTCTAGATCTTCTTCTTCTTAGAAGGGTAGTTCTTAAAAGCCTTAGACTCGGTATAAGTCTTCATCACATTTTAAATTCTCTTAATATTATTATTTACCAAAAGTTTAATATCACAATATTTTAAAATAATGTTTATGTTTGATAACATACAAGATATGTGACACCGAGCATAAATGAAGCACAAAATATTATTATTTAAATATGACTGTTATAACCTAGCCATTGAATTAAAGGGTAAGAATAGGATTAACCAAATTATGAAATATATTTAAATTTCATAATCAATGAAAATTTAGTGATTAATTATTTATAAATAAGCACTCAATTTTTAGAAAAGTTATTTTATGCTTCAAAAATATGTTTTCTACAAAATTGTTTTTTATTTTTTTTGAGTAAATATTATAATAAATATATGGAGAATTTAGAAAATTTATTTGATAAAATGCACTTAATTTTTAAATTCATAATGTCAAAAATATATTATAATTAATTTTTGATAATTTTCTAAAAAAGATCATTTTTTAATAAATAGTGAAAAATACTGTTTTTATTGAAAATTGTATTTTATTTTCAATTATTTTTAAACTAAAATTCTATTTTGGATTAGTTTTAGAATTAATTAGTTCTTTTTTATTTAAAATAATATAATTATGTTTTTTAAATGAACATTATACTTTAATTTAGTATAATAACATTTTATACTTAAAAAAGACATTTTTCTAAAAAAATCATTTTTCGCCGCGTTTTGCATATTTTACTTTAAATTAAATTACAATACTTCAATGTTTTTAATTTTTGAAAAAATATCCCATATTTATAATCAGTGGGTTAAAATTTTGTAAATAGTTCTCTTTTATTTTTTTTCAATATAAATAGTAACCATATTAATTTTTGTTACAACGGTTAAGGGTAAATTGGGAAACTAAAGTTAAACAAAAAATGATAAGGACTATAAAATGACCATAAAACTTCAATAAATTTTATTGAGTTATTATATTTAGTCTATATCAATCCAAATTTATAATATATGTCCATTTTCATTTGTACACGATTATAACATTTATAATGTTCTATTTAAATAAAAGTAAAAAATATCGTACTCTTGTTTTTAATAACTATAATATTTTTATAATAGGGATAACTAGAGAATATGTTTAGTTATAAAAAGTATTTTTAAATATAAATTATTCATATTCATCATAGTAGTTTATTTTTAATATTTAGTGAAAAAATAATTACCTTAAATTCTTACACAATAGTGATGCGGTAATTATTCAATTAATAGAAAAATAAAATAAATGATATTAAAAATATTATAATTAGTATAATCTGAAATAATTAATATGAAACATAAATTTTATAGATAATAATGACATATTATAGTGGTTTGGATTCATTGGACTTGAATTCATTTGTTTTTTTAATGTTATTAAAATCAAAGTAAATGAATAGTTCTAAAATTGACATCAATGATATTTTATAATAAATAATATTTTATTAAATGATTTAAAACTAATAAAAATATTTTATTTGTCCAAATTAATTTAATATAGTTAATTAAATCATCCTTGTTCTATTTATGGGTCATTTTCCATTTTATAGTAAAATTATTAATACTTAAATGGTAGAAAAATTTAATATTACAGTAATTGTCAAAAGGGTTAAGGAAGGATTAAAACAAAAAGATAATGGTTAAAATATGATCCAAACTTGTAAAAAAATTATTTTATGATATGATTTAGACTCATAATCATATTATATTCTAATATTATAAATTTTGATCCATTTTTAAATCAAAATTAATTTATATTAAATTAATATTTTTAGTTATTCCAAGAGCGCCTCTCCCCCCACTTATAAAAGGGAATCTATTCTTCTCATTTCTTCATAGATAAGAACAATTTTTTTTTAAAAATACCTTAAAAATTACCTTATTTTTACCCCTCATCACATCATAGAGGATTTTTTTGCCATAAAAGCAACCTAGCAAAGCTTTTGGTGTAAACCTTTAGAAGTTGTGTGAAGAAGTGTCGTTCTTAACTGAGTGTTTTTGTTTTATTTCTTCTTAAACCTTATTAAAATATTATTAAACCATGATAAAATAATAATTTTATAACCTATATCAATATTCTCTTCCATCAATTGGGAAACAAAACCATCATTCATGTGTACAGCGGACTACCGCCTTGCAAACCCATGTAATTCATTTTCCATCATCGAATCTCATAGATGGATTATAATGATGGAATTAATGTTGATATGTTATATTAATGAAACATTTATCATTATAAAAATATAATATATCATTTACCTTCATACCTTTACATTCATTGAAAAATGATAACATTGTTCATGCATACGTGTAGAATACCACCTCTACGAAGCGATGTGATTCATTTTTCATCACCACATCACATGGATGATATATATAAGTATATTTAAAAATTTAATATCATATTTATGATATTATTATAATTATGGAAAGATAAAATGAGACTTTCCTTATTTCCATAATTATCGATGAAAAATAGAAACGTTGCTCATTCATACATATGACATACCATCACCTTGATTATAACATAGTTCATTTTTCTTAACCATATTTCATGATTGATTTTAAAAGTACAATTTATATATAAATAATTGGTTTTAAATATAGCATGGTAAGAGATAGATCATCCAAAAATAACTCCAAGATGAAATATAAAAAGAAATCCAAAAACCATCCTATATGCATGTACAAATAGAACTGATATAGATATAATAAAGTCTCAAAATTAAATACCCAAAGTAAAGATAAATCATCGACACAACATCTATCCAAAGGTCTGAGCTATTAATGCCTAACACGGTACACGTAATCCTCTTAGAAACATGAAAAAAGTTTTATATATGTATGGTGATCATACAAGTATACTCAGTAAAAAAAACTCATGTCTATCCTGCATATGTGAAAGAAGCATACTAATGAACTTGTGAGAAAACAACATAACCAAACAACACCTATCAAGGTATACTAACCATACCAACCTCACTAAGACATTCTCACCAAATAACACAAACTGAGTAATATAGTATAATAAGAATCATATCGATAAGGCTACCTCACACCGCCTTCCCAATGGTTTGCCTCTCTTACACCCAAAATCATACATCCTAGTGCCCCCATATCTTCTGTATACCACACCACCCCAAGAGAACAATCACAACACTCCTAGCCCTCAGAAACCTTGGCTCACCACCCCACAAGCATAGCCACAACACATCTCATCTAGAAACACTTGGGCCATAACAAAACCACCGCCATGACCAGAGTAGTAGGGTATTTTGAACATGTAGGACATAAACCTCAGCCCCTCCTACTACTATACATGACCCCCACTATAAGACGCACCACTAGCACAATCATGTCTTTCTTGAAAACACCTGGGTCGTCACATCTCACCTGTAATTATCTGGGTTATCACATCTCGCCCGAAGATACTCGGTCTATCACAACCACAATATAATGAACTAAAAAAACTTAGACCATCATAGCCTGTGAAATACCTACCTCACCTAGAAGAGAGAGTGGGAAAGAGAGGGTACCCGACTATCCATAATCCTCATTGGATGTTGGGAAAACACCCCCCATGTGACTATGTGGGTGTTGGAACATAGTTCTCAACGTGGGTGGGGTGAGTATAAAAATCACAAGAATGTACAAGTATATATATATATATATATATAAAATATAATATAAAACACTCAAGCCCAACCTACAGGCTCACAAAAAAATGAACCAACCCACAACACTGTAACTTTTCATGCCACCTATAAATGCATAACATCCTATAATAATACACAAACCCCATTTCCCATTTCAAACCAATTTCTTTTAAGAATCCCATTATTTTAATTATTTAGCATCAACTACATTTATCCACACAACCCACCATTTATTAATCCATTAACCATCTTTATCCAATTAACCAAACTAACCCAATCCATTACAAACATTATTAAACATTTATTTATTTATTTATTCCATCACTACTCAGGCATCTAGCATAGAGAAATCACCACCTCACTACCCCAAAAGCACAGCCAAACAAACCACCTCCTCACTACCCCGAAATCATGGCCCAATAAACCAACTCCCCACCACACCAAAATCACGTCCAAACAAACCAACTTCTTATTTCCCCAAAAGCATTCCCAAAAAAACTAACTCTTCATCTCCCAAAAGCACGGACAAACAAACCACACATCACGCCACAACCCATTGCAACCACAAATTTCCATCCCACAAGAATATACACACATCACAACACATCAAGATCATTTTTAAATATTTACACAGGGGATTTTATCACATTTCAATTTATTTTATGGGTAGTATCACACAAACCAAAATTATAGGGAAGACATTTCATTGGCCAATTATAAGTAATTAACCAATTTTAATTTAGAGTGATATCAAAACAATCATGAAAGTCTCAAAAGTCACAATACAAATATCTAGTGCAAACAAATCCCACAACGACCATAATTTTTAGTGGGGCATGAAGCCCATATATAATCCACAATATCACAATAACAAATAAAGTTGTAAAAACATGCGAATAAAACCCCATTTACCCATTTCAATTCAACTAACCGATACTTTATCTTTTATTAATCTAGAAAAACCATAAACCAAATATAAAAAAAATTAAATCCCTCTCACATGATACATTATAAGGAGAAATGAGGGAATCTCTACCTCAAAGAAGCTTGTCAACTCACTACGCACTGCAGGGTGACGAAGAATGCCCACAAACCACAAACGCACCATGAGAAACCATAGATCAACCTACATGGAAACAAAATACCATAAAAATGAAACCTAAAACACACACCAAACCAAAGAAACATCACCATAATGAATCCTCAAGAGAAGAACATAAGAAAAACCACCAAGAAGGGAGAAGAACCTACCATTGATCAACCACAGATTGGAAACAAAAAACCATCAGGACCAACAGATCAAAGAGATAGGAAGAGGGATTGAATAACTCCTAAGGTAACCTATGGTTCACCCAAAATGAGAGGAATAATAATACATGACCTAATGAATGAAAATTCATCCCGAAAATAACTTTACAACTGCACTGCATTGGGGGTTTACACGACGTGTAATCCCCTTTCACATCATGTAATCCTCGGGGTTCAATTTTTCAAAAAAATGTGTCACCTTTTTATTATTTAACCTTAAAAATATATACATCATTAAACAGACCTATACAAACCACGAAACCAACTTTCACATTGTGTAATACACTTAGACGGTGTGTATTTCTTGCAGTAGCTCTGCTGCACCTCCAACTCCCATGAAAACTCCCGAAACCTTTCTTGAACACATCCAACAACCAAAACCGAAAATGTAACAGATCAAGAGGTAATGTAACATCACATATATTATTTTCCTTCTTATATTTATACTCATTGAAAAATTATAATGTCTCTTGTGCGTACGTGTGGACTACCACCTCCACGAAATAATGTGATTCCTTTTCCATCACCACATAACATAGATGATATATATAAGTATATTTAAATAATTAAGATGATATTTATGATATTATGATAATTTCTTAAAGGTAAAATGATAATTAACTTCTTTCCATAACGATCGATGAAAAATGGAAATGTTACTCATGCGTACGTATGACCTATTGTCTCTATGATTGTAATGTAGTTCATTTTTCATAACCATCTTTCATGATTGGTTTAAAAAGAGTAATTTATATAAAAAATGATAGTTATTTCATAAACATTATTCTATAGATGATGGAATAATAAAATCTTTGACCATAGTCAACTTACCGAATCCATTTTGGACTTGTGAAATGAATATTTTCAAAACATCGAATGTTAATTTAATTGATTAAATAATAAAATATATTGTGGTAAGAGATGAAATAAAAGGAATAATAAACATGAAAAGGTTAATTATAAATTAAATAATTGACATAAGTTTTTTATTTAGGAAGATAAATAAGTAACACGACAAGTCAGGATCAAGGTAATGGGATTTCTTTTAAAAAAACCTCTTAAAGTTTCCCTTAAAAATATATTTTTCTTACATATATATATTTTTTAAAATTATTTTTTGGATGTATTTATATGGAAATCAGTGAATTATAAAGTACATTTTATGTTTATTTTGAATTTATCATAAAGGTTTTCAAAAGTAACATTTTTATGGAATATTTTAACTTTCTTTACAAAAGACAAAAGAAATGTTCTATTTTAATGTATACAAAAAACGATGAAATTTCCAGCCGTTAAAACCATTATTTTAGGTGTTGATTACTTTATAATATTTCATATTTTCTTCAAAGAAAAAACATTATTCCCTTTATTTTGAGAATTTTAATTTTGAAAAATGGGTTTTAATGGAAAGGGATATTTCAACATCCAAATTTTTTTTCTTATGGGTTCATATATAGAACATTTTTATAATGTAAGATGTTATGTATTATATTATAGTTTATGGGTATTGTTTATAAGGATAGGTGTTTCTGTTATGAACCAAGAGTGGGTGATCCCATTATAGATCTCCAATTCATTGGGTAAAGGGATAGAGTTAAAAAATTAGGTATCTCCTAAAAGATTATGGGAATATATTATGATGGTTATTCCAATTGTAATCATGATGGTTATTTTACGTGTAACCATGATAGTTATTCTATGTGTAATCATGATGGTTATCCCCTTTGTAAGAGTGATATGAAATTGATGCCCCAAGTAACCTATATGTTTTATCTATGATGGATATGGGGTTTTTATGAATCTTATGATTTCTCAAGGAAAGATAATGATCTTATGTTTAAAGGAAAGTATATGATACTTTTAAGGGTTAAAAGTGTAACTTTGTAAAAAAGTTATTATCAGTTTTTCATGATTTTAAAGAAACTTTTTTTATTTTTATTTCCCTTTTATTATTTTTTATGAAATGTTTTATAAAAATATTTGGGAAGGGAAGGTGATTTCTTGGGTAAGAAAATGTATATTTGGAGCCCAAATTTTTATTTTGAAAAAGGAAAATTTTTATAAGTATTCATAGACTAAAAATTTCTTTCTTTCTTTTTATGTTACTTACTGTGCTTTTTCTTCTCATCCCATGCTTTAAGTTTTTTTCACAGGGCTTAAGTATATTTAAGATAATGGAAGTAGTTATGTTTTTTTCATGAAAAGAAAATATGTTTTAATTTAAAAGTTTTATATTTTGAAAAAAATGGATACTAACCAGAAGTTTCCTCTTTATAATATATGTGATTATTATGTAAGAATTATGACCTACATATATAAAATTATAAACCTCAAATATCATTAGAAATTAAATAAAATGAAATCTAGTCTAAAGACACTATATTAAGTAATATTTAAGCCCGAGTCCTTACAATAAGTATAACAAGTTTGTCATGCCCCATGCCTTTATCAACTTAGAAAATAAAAATAAGAAGCTCTGATAGTGTCTTATATTTATTACTCATATTGTAATTCACAATAAAACTAGATAAGTTCTTGGGCAGTGAATAAAAAATGAGATCTGTATGAAACTCATTAAGAATATTAAAATCCAAGATGTCTAGGTACTCAATGCATCCAATCATCTTAACTACATGTGCCCCAACTGATGCTAACTTTCCAATCTTTCACATGAATAATGCATTGGATATCTCATATCTCTCTGATCTCACCCTCTATTGATAGAGATCCTTAAGGTGATAAATGATGTTATGCACATCTATATCCTCATGCTTCAAATAGAGGATTACATCCATAGAGGATGGCATGAAAAATTTGACATCTATAGAATCTTTCTCATGCTTCAAATAGAGACACTTCTTCCTCATTAGCCTATTTAGAAATGAACTTGGAATGTGGAGTCTCCATCACATAAAATTTCCTTTCATGGCATAATATAACCCACAAGAACCTATATTATTCCTAGTAATTCACACTGGTGAGAATTTTATCCTTATATAGTATAGATCAGAATGATATTATTAATTATATATGATTTCTCATTTTAAAAAAATAAGATCAGATAATTAGCACTTTCTTTGATTACAAAATAGTTTAAGAAATTTAAATTTAATTAAATTCCATTAATCTCCCACTATTTTTTGAAACCCAATATCCCTCAATATCAGCTTTAGAATATCTTATTGCATAGATATTATAGTGGTATAGATTCATATTTCCCTTCTCATAACCTAGATTTGGGTCTAACAAGCTATTTGAAGGGTTTTAGGTGGGAATAAATTTCAAACTATATTAAATTGTAGTTCCTTGATCCGTTGAGTGGACTCTCGAATCCTAAAATCATGTTTTTAAGATTTAATCAACCTTTTACTCTTAGTTACACCAAGTCCTGCTTGGGCAGTCAACCCTTGATACAAACTAAGTTAATTCAACCCAAAACATCAAGTTAAAATTTTCATGATAATTTAAAGCACCCCAACTTGGGCTGGTCAATCAATTTGAACTATGAGTTCATTTCTAACTTAAGTAGTGGAAGGCTATACCGAATTAATATTTTAGTTTGAAGGATTTTTATTCTTACATGTAAATACCATTTTATCCTTTTTCATACATTTTTAATATTAAGTTGATTTTACTTAAGTTATTAACCATGTCTAATAACACATAATCTGATTATATTTTATTCTATATTGAATTCTTGTTAATTCATTTATTATATGATCACACGACATTCAAAAATATAAATAATTAACCATGCAACTGAAAGAAATAAAATATAAGTGGCATGATCATGAGATTACCCAACAGTTTGTTTATCTAGAGGATGATAAACTAACCCTCGACCCTAGGGGAGAATACACCTTGAATCCTAACTTGGTTCATGTTACAAAATTCCTCCTTTTCTCTTATGTATCACCTTTATTGGTTTCACCTCATATCATGGACTCAAACCATGTCCTCTAACATGGGAGATCCATCCTTACATACACTTTTACTCACATAAAGATGATGGGATTCGATGGATTGGATAAATGGGGTTTATATAAAATAAATTGTGGGCATGAAGGGTGGGGTGGGGGGGGGGGGGTTCAAGGGGGTTGTCCAGGGGGGAGGGGGGGAGGGGTGTTCAAGGGGGCTGTCCAGGGGGGTGTCCGAGGGGGGGGGGTGTCCAGGAGGGGGTGTCCAGGTGGGATGGGGGTGTCCAAGAGGGGGGGGGGGGGGGTTTGGGGGATTTGCGCGGGGGGGGGGGGGGGTTTGGGGGTGGGGCTATTGTAGGGGGGTGTTCAAGGGGGCTGTCCAGGGGGGGTGTTCAAGGGGGGCTGTCCAGGGGGTGGGATACTACGGGGGGGGGGGGGGTGTTAAAGGGGGTGAAAGGGGGCTATCCAGGGGGGTGTCCTGGAGGGAGGGGGGGGGGGGTCGGGGGGTGTTTATGGGGGCTGTCCAAGAGGGGGGGGGGGTGTTCACGGGGGATGTCCAGGGGGTGTCTGGAAGGGGGGGTGTCAGAGGGGGGAGGGGGTGTACAGGAGGGAGGGGGTGTCTAGGTGGGGGGGTGGGTGTTCATGGGGGATGTCCAAGAGGGAGGGGGTGTCCAGAAGGGGGGGGGGGTCAAGGGTAGTCTAGGGGGGATTTGCAGGGGGGTGGGCTGTTGTAGGGGTGGGTGGTGGGGTGCAGGGGTGAAAGGGGACTGTCTAGGGGGGTGGGATACTGTAGTGGGTGTTCAAGGGGGAAAGGGGCCTATTTAGGGGGGGGGGGTGAAAGAGGGGGTGTCTAGGAGGGGGGGGGGTGTAAGGGGGAATGGGTGTGCAGGGGGGTGTCCAGGTGGGAGGGGGGTCGGGGAATGAGGGTGCAGGGGGTGTTCATGGGGGTGAAAGGGGGCTGGCTGTCTAGGTGGTGCAAGGGGGTTGTCCAGGGGGCATGGGGGTGCAGGGGGTGTTTAAGGGGGCTGTCCAAGGGGGCATGGGGTGCATGGGGGTGTTCAAGGGGGGTGTAAGTGGGCTGTCTAGAGGGTGCAAGGGGGATGTACAGGGGGAATGGGGGTGAAGGGGGGGTGTTCAAGGGGTGAAATGTTGTTTCCTAGGGGGGTGCAAGGGGGTTGTCCATGGGAGTGTAGGGGGTGTTCAGGGGGGGGGTGGGTGGGGATGAATTAATTTTTTATACCATTTAAATGATATAGCTATAT
Organism: Viscum album; assembly: GCA_963277665.1. Classification (NCBI taxonomy): domain Eukaryota; kingdom Viridiplantae; phylum Streptophyta; class Magnoliopsida; order Santalales; family Viscaceae; genus Viscum; species Viscum album. The sequence continues at coordinate 779,329,935 of OY728141.1, forward strand.
TTTTAACTGTAAGAGTAGGGTACTAGTTCCGTGGTTAAAACCATGGCAATAGCCCCCCTAATGCATGGATTAAAAATGTGGCACTAAGCCCCTACTTCCACAGTTAAAACCATAACACTAATCCCTATGGACACAGTTAAAACTATGGATATAGGTGGCCTCTTTCCACGATTAAAACTGTGGCAGTAGGTAAGACATACTACCCCAACGATAACGACCATGATTTTCGGAATCTGTGGCCATAGGCTATTGCAACAGTTTTTAGGCCTACAACCACAGTTCCAAACCATGGTTGAAGGTGAATTTTCTAGTTGTGTTTGGTTTTTAAATTGAAAAAAATTATTTATGGATTGAAGCAATCACCACATCAATGGAATTGAATGTTCGACACATTCATGTTGGAAGAAGGTTTTGAAATTTCTATCATAGCCCATTATTTCTTCCAGAAGCAATAAAATTTGCATGAAGTAACCATTAGGTTTCATAGAATATGGAAACTGAAATTTGGTTTGTAAATTGGAAAAAAATATTTATGGATTGAAGAAAGAACCACATCAATGGAATTGAATGTTTGACACATTCATGTTGGAAGAAGGTTTTGAAAGTTATATCATAGACCATTATTGATACCAGAAGCAGTGGAATGATGAAGTATTCATAATATTTATTTTGTATGTGGATGGAATTATGCTAACTGGGTTGGAGAGAGGAAGAATCAAGAAGCTAAAATGTGACTTATATTGAATATTCAAGATGAATGATCTCAGACATTTCAAAAAGATTATGGTGATGAAAATCAAGAGAGATTGGAAATCCAAAACATTGGTTCTATCTTAGAGGGAATATATTCAAAATACTATCAAAATATTTTGGATGTTTGGAAGAAAGTTAGACTCTACTCCTTTGGTCAGACACTTCAAGTTACCCAAGGAGAAATCACCCAAAACAAAAGAAACAAGCTAATACATGGAGAAAGTTTTATATGCATCAGTGGTCGAAAGTTTTATATTTGCAATGATTTATACGCAGATAGACTATAAAAACCCTTCTTTCTAATAAATATTAATTCATGATTTATTACATCATTTTGAATCATTATGTTTCCATAATACACACTATATATGTTGGTCAGAGTAGATTACTCAAGAGGGGGGGTGAATTGAGTATCTATAAAAATTTCTATTAAAATATGGTTCTTTGAAAATTTCCCCCAATTAAAAATATAATCAAATTCATTTTGTAGTGAATTTATAAAAGTACTAAATTATTAATTAATTTCTCAGAAGATTGATTAGTTCTCATCTATACTAATTTTAAGATTAATATAACTTTTGAAACTAACCTACTGGTTCAACACAGATTTAAACACTTGCTAAACTAACTATAAAAGTCCAATTTAGTTTTATGTTAAATGTAATAAACAAAACTTAAAACTAAAAGGTAAAATCATAGAGGATATAAACAAGAGGTTCAGTCTCAAGCTCAGACTTAGTCCTATCCACCTGGTGATCAACTACCACCAAGCAGTTTAATTTAAAAAAAAATTTGATCCACACCCTGGATCGAGGTTCACAAAAGGAGACAGGGCTTTCCAAGTCACACCTGACCTCTACCATAATTATTCGTGGGAAAAAAAACTTACAGTTCACACTTGAACTCTTCCACTATTCTTTTTGGGATACAATAGATAATAATGAGAGTGAGTTTGAGGATATCAAATGTCCTCTAATTATGCACAGGAGAAAATGTGTGAGTTAGAAACATATATACACACTACACAAAAAGGTAAGAAAAATAAACACATCAGTGATCAAGATGTAGAATAAGATTTAGAAAGCTTTGTGTATTATGCAGTGAATCTCTGGACTTGATTGATGTAGTGGAAATTATGTTTGAGTCCTCTTCTGAAAGTTGGATTCAAAAAAAGATTATCCTAGCCTCTGTATTCTAGCTTCCAAGTGAGAAAAGTTCAACTCCTTGATGTTAGGATGTTTAGTGAAGTCCATCAGGTTTTTTATTGTCTTATTGATCTCCCCATATTCTCTAGCTTTGAGTTATTGATATTTTGAAGAAAGCTTCGAGAGTTGTAGGATTTTTCAGGTATTCTGTTATTTTTTACTTTTCAGGTCATTCCTCATATATATTAAAATGATCCAGTTTGTAATTTTATTTACTTTGAGGTCCAACATGCATGAAGATCTCCCCACGTGCATGTACCTCATACTGTCTGCTGATAGTGCTATAGACAACATTATCCCGGTTGGTAAGGACTCCGTAAGTGCATCCGGGAGATCCAGGATCAAATCCAGGCGGAGACATTATTTCCAGGTACTGTAGCAGTACTGTAGCATGAACTGTGCAGTACTGTAGCAGGTGATGTAGTGGGAACTGTAGAAGGTATTGTTTGGAACTGTAGTAGCCAGGAATATGCCCCTGTTTGGGCCTTCGGGCCACCGATTTGGTCCCTAAGTCCTTTAAGGCCTTTGGGCCACCCAGGCCTTCAGGTCAGTATGGCCTTCGGGCTACCTCAAGGCCTTCAGGCCACCTTAAGTGAAGATGCAAACCAGACAACCCACAAAGAACAAGCTCTACAAGGAGGATGCGAAAGAAGCTTTCACCATAGAAAAATCTAAATAGATTGCAATAATGAGAGGGTATGGCACCTGCCATTGGGACAAGCCTGTGCATGCATGGGAATGCCTAGCCGAATAGTCATGCAAAGGTGGAGAGTTGATTTCACGATGAAGATGCTGGGGAGGATCAGTTCCATGTAGTTAGTCTAGGTTGTATGTAATGTTTGAAACCTATGGGTAGATGAATTCCTCTAAGTCCTATGGTCTATGTAATAATTATGCCTACGGGCCTTGTAAGGGTTCCACCTCACCCCTTGAAATGTGGATTATCAAAATCAATAAAAAATGAAGGCCTTCAGGCCATTGGATGGATGGAAATAAATTTGAATTAATAAAATAAATAAAATATTTATGACTGTTGGTGAGTCATAAGAATTAGTGACTCATTACATTGGTGAGTCATCATCGGTCTGTCAGCATTGGCCTGTCATCATCGGTGACTCTGTGTATCAGTGAGTTGTTTGTGCTATTGGTCTATCCAGGTATCAGTGAGTCTTCATCGGTGACTCATTTTGAACTATCGGTATGTCACCCATCAGTGACTCATTCATTAGTGTGTCGTCCATTGGTGACTCATTCATCAGTGTTTCGTTCATCGATGACTCATTCATCAGTGTGTCATTCATTTTTGAGTCGTCCATCAATGAATCATCCCTCGGTGTCTTCTTCGATCAGTGAGTCCTCATCGGTGAGTTGACCAACAATGACTCCTTTTGAACTATCGATTCCAGGGACTCTGAAAAACTTATAAAGTGTTTTTCTTATATATAAAACTACCAAATTATGTGACATCCATAAATACATGTAAATATATACTTGTAAACATATTGAAGTATAAATATTCATAGTTTATTGACTTATTAACAATGTAATATACAATGTGACCTAATTTATTCACATATAAATATTCATTGAGAAGATTAAATAGAGTTATAACATAACATATGAATTACAAGAAATTTGTAGTTTGATATGATTTGTGATTATGAAAACCACTATTTCACAGAGGGTCCAACAATATATTATACTGTATTTAATTTTTACCTGAAAATTCGACTGTCTTAGAAAATTATGAAAATTTCATTATTGGATAATTTTGATGTTCTGATTCCAAAAATAATATTTATTTTATCTAAATAATTTTATAAATATGTGCATTTACCCTTAAATTAAAAATCTATATTTGTTGAGAAATGATGAGTTTTTTGACAAAACACTATTCAAACTCTTATAAAAATTACATTTTACTTCATAAAAATTATATGATCATTTATATTTGATAAACATTATTTAATAATAATATTTAATTAAAATATTAATTATTTAAAAAATCCATTAATTCATCTAAATAAATTCCTTAATTGATTTTGAATATTACCCAAAAATACTATTTGTGTTTTATTACATCAAAAATAAAAAACATTTACAAAGATAAAATAATAGGATGAAAATTTATTCATTATTCAATAAAAAATAATTTACATAATTATATCACTAGGGTCTTGATACATATCAGTTTAATACGCCAGAAAACACCCTAAGAGTAAGGTGCGAAATAATGAGACTTTCATGGGGAGGTTTAGTGTACATAGTTTGGGTCATGATCTTGATGAGATTGAACTTCTCCCATAAATGGTTTCGCTCATGCTTAAGTTGTTGGATCTCAATTTGGGATAGATCAAGGGAAAATCCCAATGATGCTATCTCCCTCAAAATCTCCGATAAACGAGCTTTATAGGATACGATCCTACTAGTTGATGTTATCACTTATTTTGTCTGTGTTAATTGGATTTGTTAAAACCATATATCTATACTAATCATGTGATCACTATTCAACGACTATATTATCAATGGTAATTATGATTTACCATCTTTTAAATCTAATAGAATATAATAAAACCAAAAGAGTTCACGTGTTTTCTATATCTATAATGTATAATAATTCATTTAATTAAATCACAAGGGAAATTTTAATTATAATAGTTAGGGTCGTTATAATATTCCCATCATCAGAAATGTTTCCCTCAAAATTTTCTCTTCCCATAATAAAACAAATGAGGGTAATTCTGTTTCATCAATTCCTCTGGTTCCCATGTTGCTTCTTCAAACTTGTGGTTTCTCCACAACACTTTGACCAAGTACATTTTCTTATTTCATAGAATTTTTTCTCTATGATCTAAGATTTCACCGACTGATCCTCATAGGAAAGACTATTCTCTAATAGTACCACCTCTAGATTGAGTACATGTGAGGGGTATGATATATACTTCCTCAAGAGGGATACATGGAAAACATCATGTACTTGAGAGAATTTAGGTGAGAGTTCTAGTCGATAGGCCACCATTCCAATGCAATCAATGATATCAAAGGGGACAATGTATCTTGGACTAATCTTCCCCTTCTTCCCAAATATCATTAATTTTTTTAGAGGAATTCCTTGTCTACAACAACAAACTCTAGGTCTGATTGATGATTGTCAACATATCTTTTTTGTCGACTCTGAGCAGCCTTGATGTGTTGCTAAATGGTCTTAACCTTTTCCAATATTTCCTTGATCATTTTAGAACCTAGCAGTTTTTGTTCCTCAACTTCATCCCAACAACTGATGTTCTGCACATTGTCTCATAAAGAGATCTGTAGGGATCCATTTGGATGCTTGAGTTGAAATTGTTATTGTATGAGAACTCTACTAGAGGAAGATGTTGATCCCATCCTCCTTCAATGTCAATTACGTATTTACTCAAGTGTCTGAATAGTCTACTCAGATTGAACACTAGTTTGAGGGTGATAAGCCATGATAAATTTCAACTCAGTATTTAGAGCATGTGAGAGACTCTTCTATAACATATATGTAAATCTTGGATCTTTATTGGATACAATCAATAGTGGTGTTCCATGCAGTCTCACCACTTCTCTAATGTATATCCTTGCAAGTTTATTGAGTGATAAATCCTCTTGAATTGCAATGAAGTGTGAAGTTTTTGTAAGATGATCCACCACAACCCATATAACATTATTTCCTCCTGGTGTCTTCAGAAGATTAGTGACAAAGTCCATGGTGATATTTTACAATTTTCATGTAGGTATGGGTAGTGGTTGCATCATCCCCTTTGATTTTGTCTTTTTCTCTTTCACTTGCTGACATACAAGACATCTTGATGTATATTACTATATCTCCTTCTTCATATTGTCCCATCTATAGTGCTTTTGGAGATCTTGATACATTTTTGTGATACCTGAGTGGATGGAGAAGGTTGATCTATGTGAATCATCCAATAACTCTTTTTTAACTCAATATTTGATGGTACATATAGTCTTGACCAAAATCTCACAACTCCTTATCCATTAACATTGAATTCTAAAGATTTACCTTTTATTATAGTTTCACTTTATTCTGAATTCCCACATCATCTCTTTGATTATTCTCTATCTTCCATGGAAGGGATTGTTGAACAATCATTTATGAAAGGATTGATGATATTCCTTAATTTATGATTCTCATGTCCATAATTTCAAAATTTAAGAAGATCATATCCCTATAAATTCTCATAAATGGTAGAATTGATGGATCCTTTATAATTAAAGCATGATACACTTTATTCACTTTGTTGGGGTAACATTGGGAGCTGTAAAAATAGAAATAAACGATTCAAAAAAGAGTAAAAGAAAAAAAAAACAGAAGAAGAATAAGAAGATCTTGGACACAAAGATTTACATGGTTCAGGAAATGTTCCCTACATCTACAGAGAGGTATAAATATCACTATGAAAACTCTAGGATAAAAATTACAAGGATATATCTTAGAGTTTTTAACATAGAAACCCTAGTTTAAAATGGGCTACAAAAGGAGGAAGATGATATACTATTCCATCAACCGCATAGGAAGTCTGCATTACTACAGTGACAGGTGGCTGGAAAAACCTGTTGCTATAATGTAACGACCACACAAGTCTAAAGTACTATAGTGGTTGACAGTTAGAATTCCACGTCACTACAGTGCCCTCTCGGTGTCCGTTGGTCAGCTCTACTATAGTGGTCAGAGATGCTATTGTGCCCCCAAATTTGGGCCGGGGATTTTGGCCCCCAGATCTTCGGAGCAGGGGTGAATTGCCCCATGCAACCCCCAATGAGCTCCCCACAGATATTGAGTCATGAAATTTGTGGTCTATTGTGCAGTACAGGTCGCAAGCATTCGACCCAAACATCATCCAACTTGGATAAGGCTACACCAATCCAACACACTTTCATAGGATGGTAGTTAATTTGGAATTCATAGTCCTTGATCAGCTGTAACCATCTTTGTTGGAGAATATTCATCTCTTTCTGTGTGAATATATACTTGATTCTTTTTAGATCCGTATATATTTCAAAGTTCTCTCCAAAGAGATAATTCCACCATATTTTTAAAGTGAAGATCACTGCATCCAACTCCATATCATGTGATGGGTAGTTCTGTTTGTGAACTTTTAACTGCCTTGAAGCATAGACTATCACTTTTTCTTTATGTATTGACACCCAACCCAAACTCTTATTTGAAGCATCACTGAATACCATAAAAAGTTTTCTATCTGTGGGTAGTGTGAGTACATGTGCAATGATAAACATAATTTTCAACCCCTTAATCTCTCTTCACATTCATCATTCCAAGAAAACTTGACTCCCTTTTGAGTTATCTTTATTATAGTGTTTGAAACTCGTAAGAAACTTCTCACAAATCGATGATAGTACCCAACTAATCCAAAGAAATTACATATATCTGTCATAGATGTTGACCTCGATCATCCTTCAATTGCTTCTATTTTTGAAGGGTCTATAGATATCCCATTGATTTTAATTATATTCCTCAAGAATATGACTTCAACCAGAACTCACATTTGTTTTATGATTGTTTCGGGGGAAGTGGAAGCATGCAGAGGTGGGGATATATTAAAATTTCTTTTAATAATCATTTTCTAAAACCAAGAGTGAGGATCTTTCACGTTAAATTTATAATTTTTTTAATATTTAAAGTAATAAATACCTGGGCTTAGGAACTTTCTTCGTTGGTGAATGTTGATTGTCTGAAAATTCCCTTTCAGATTATCTTCATTGCACTGTGAGGATCCAAGGATAGAACCCCTCTAGCAGTGATCCCCACATGCTCTTATGATCTCCAAGAAACACCGATCGATCTCCCAGTGCTATCATGGTGAGTCAAATTTCTTGCATTGTTTTTTTATTGATCACTCATTCTTTGATCTTGAAGAAATATATCTTTCAATTCTCGTTCTTGATAGGGAAAGAGAAAGAGTGAGAGATAATTCATTGTGCGCAATAATTCTCTATTCTCAATTTTGGTTTCTCTATACAATAGAAATAACTACCTATTTATAGAGTTAGATTTAAGTTAAAATATTATTTTATTACATACCAGCCATTAAATAACATTTATTACCTTTCATAAATCCCATTACACATAATAATAATTCTATAATTATTATTTTGTGGTGTGTTCCAACTTATGCAATAACAAATATTATATAACATTCTTGTTAATTAATATTTGTCACTGAACTCGGTTTTGGTCCGTTTAAACTCCTATATCATTTATTGAACAACTGAATAAATATTTTATTCATAAATAAATATTTTATTCACAATCTAGAGAATAAATATTTATTAAAATATTTAATAAATATAATAAATATTTTATTCAAAAGTCGATGAATAAATATTTATTTAATTTATGTGATCAATATAACTTGAATAAAATTATTCCTCGGTCTTGAGAATAATATTTATTCTATTAATTAAACTCAAATAAAATTTAATTGAGATCAACGGAAACACTTAGTGTGTGACCCTCTAGGATTGTTTCTCGTTAGCATTAAGCGGACTTGCCTAAAGTCCAAGATTAATGTCTTGTAACGGGTTAAGACACCCAAGAGAAAGAAATTAATGTCACAATAACAAAAACCATATACAAATATTCACTGTGTAATATAATCCTTTTTTCACAACATCTCATCAAGCATGTTGCACATTTGTGTCACCAACATATATGTTCTACATGTCTTTCTTTGACTATCTAAAATAAACATGCTATTACACCACGACCATGAAATTTAATGCGATAGTTCTATTTTAACCAAAGAGCTGAGATATCAACTTCTATAAATATGGAAGAGACAAATTCTTCCTTGACTTATTTATTAATGGAATGTCACTCATGACACACCCAACATATCCAACTTCATCATGAATTGTTATTATCATGGTTTAAGAAATACATCTAATTACATGAGTTGTAACATGAATTAATAATAATCTTAAAGTCTAAGGACTACCACACATGCTCGTCGATAGGAATATTCAATGACACCAAAACATACATAATTTCTACTGGTGGGTCTGTTCTAATAATCTCTTATCTTGGAGATTACCAAGTACGAACTCCATGAGAAGAAGCCTCATTATATTATGAGTACTCACACATGATAGTCTATGTACTATGTGTCCCATCATAGTACGTTATCCAACTGTAAGACATTATTTGAAAATATCGTCATATCACATCAAAGTTCTCATCATAGTAGGGAACTTCTATGACCTTATCAATGGAAAATATACTCTAGGACATTATTACATTAGAGTCATTTAGAATAACAAAAAATATGTAATAAGAAGTTTAATACCTCGAATATACATGTAATAAAAGTACAAACAGTTGATCCTAGTACACCAAATCCAACAAACTCCCACTTGGGCTAGTGATAACTGCCTATGACCTTCTGTCCGCTAGATCTCACATGATATTAATGTTTCTGATGAGTCAAGGATTTAGTCAAGGGGTCCGCCACATTATATTTTGTAGAAATATTTCTCACTGCAATTTCACTTCTCTGATAAAAATACCTTAAAAGATGATACTTTCAATGTATGTGTTTTTTCCATTAATGTAACCTTAACTCTTTTGCAAATGCCACTACTGTAGTATTATCACAATAGAGTGTGATATAATCTATACTACTAGATACCACATCAAGTTCATTGACAAAGTTTCACATCTATACTTATTATTTATTTACCCCAGAAGATGCAATATACTTAGACTCCAATGTAGAATTTTTAACCATAGTTTTCCTTGAGCTCTTCCAACTCACAACACCTCCATTCAAAGTGAAGATGTATCTCATTTGTGACTTCATGTAATCTCGATCAGTTTGGAAACTAGCATTTTCATATTTGATACTTAGTTCCTTATCTCCTCCATAAACCAGAAGAATATCCATAATATTCCTCAGATACTTAATTATAGTCTTAAATTCCATCCAATGATAGTCACCTAGATCATATTGATATCATCCGACCACACTTAGTGCGTAGACTACATCTAGTCTAGTACATAGCATAACATACATGACTGACTAAATCACTAATGCATATGGAATCCTTGTCATTCTGTTTCTTTCCTCATGTGTTCGATGACACATTTTCCAAGAAAGATAAATTCTATTTGATGTTGGCAACAATCCCCTCTTTGATTGTTCTATACTGAATCTCTTTAGTATCTTGTCAATGTATGTAGTTTGACTTAGGTCAAACAACCTCTTGGATCTATCACGATGGATCGTGAGACCAAGAATATATGTTACCTAACCCAAGTCCTTTATAATTATTCATTTATTAAACCATGCCTTAATAGATTGTAAGACCGATATTTCGTGTTCAATGAGTAATATATCATCAACATATACTATTAAGAAAATGGCTGCACTCCCACTAGTTCATTTATAGACACATGGATTTCATTTGTTCTTTATGAAACTAAATTATATTATGTCCTTATCCAAATTAATGTTCCATGACCTTAATTATTACTTTAAACCATAAATGGATCTTTACAACTTGCATTCCTTGATGGAATCTTTTGGAGTCACAAACCAATCAGGCTATGTCATATAGACATCTTCCTGAAGGTTCCTGTTTATGAAGGCTATTTTGACATTCATTTTCAAAATCTCATAATCATGGAGAGACGTAATGAAAAGTATAATTCTAATGGATTTTAGCATTGAAATAGGTGAAAATGTTTCATCATAGTCAATGCATTAACGCTGTTTCAAACCTTTTGCAATTAGTTGTGCCTTATAGGTACTGACTTTTCCTTACATGTCCAGTTTCTTATTGAATACCCATTTTCATCCAACAAGATTTATATTTATTGGAGGGTCTACCAAAATCTAGACTTGGGTTTTTTACATGGAATTCATTTAATAATTCATGACTTCTTGACACTTGACAATATTTGTGCCACTTTCTTCTTCCTTGTAGATAATAATGAGTCACCATCCTTAGTGAATATAAAACCATACAATTTTGGTTCTCTAACCTATATAGTACTCTTATGCAGTAATTGTGTCTCTGGAATAATTTCTTCATCCACAAGGCTTTATGGAATTTTTTCCTATTCCAAATCTTGTGTATCTTGAGTTTGGACTTCATCGAAATCTATCTCGCTCCCACTATCTCTTTTATAGATAAGATCCTCTTCAAGAAACATGGGACTTATATCAACCACAACCTCTTTGTCTGAAGGATTGTATAGGTAGTATCCCTTTTTTTCTTTGGGATATCCTATAAAGTTACACTTTTTGCCTCTGGTTGAAATCTTGTTACCTGAAGAGGCCTTAACAAATGCTTCACAACCCTACACATGTAAGTAAGACGACACAGGTTTCTTTTCATTCCATAATTGGTATGGTATACTGTATTTTGTTTTAGTTGACACCTGGTTTAATACGTATATTGCTGTTTGTAATGCATATCCCTAAAAGGATAATAAAAGACTCGCATGACTCACCATTGGTCTCACCATGTCCAATAAGGTGTGATTCCTCCTTCATCTTACACTATTACATTGAGGCATATAAGGAGTGGGTTGATATAAAATCACAAACTCGTGTAAATAATCAATTAAGTATTGATTTAGATATCCTCCACCATGATCTAAGAAAAGCTTCTTAATCTTCTTACCAAGAAGGTTATTAACCTTGTTCTTGTATTCCTTGAATTTATCAAAAGAGTTACTTTTACCCCATTAAGTCTCCATATCCATATCTGTTAAAATCATCAATAAAAGCCATGAAATATGAGTATCCATACCATTCATCAATAGGAAATGGTCCACACACATTGGTATGAACTAATTCAAGAATATTTTTATCCATTTAACCTTTCACACTAAATGAGGGTTTGTTCATTTTTCCTTGTAAACATGCATGATATACACCACGTGGTTTTAGTTCAAAAGAATCTAAATATCCATCTTGATGTAATTTAGTCAAGAGATTTTCATTTACATGACTGGTGATTCCAAAGATGGTGTGGTGTGCGTCATGTGAAGTAACATCATTATCGATTTACATTAGTTGGTTTGTGTAATCCAACACATAAATAAAGCTATTTAAATGTTCCTTACTATTACAAATTTTATCTTTATAAAAGAAGAAAAATTTATTCTCAAATTTTAAAATAAATCCATCCATATCAAGTCGGGATACATAAATAAAGTTTTTTGGTAATTTAAGGCACATAATAACAACCCTTTAAAACCAAGATCATTCTGATCGACAATGTTAGGTGGTAGTCCCCGATAACTAAAATAACAAGTTTAACTCTATTGGATACTCAAAGATCTACCTCTTCTCAGTAAATCTTTTTGAATCTACTTGTTTCTTTTATTTGAATACACATGTGAGCACCAAAAGTTATATCTAATACTCAATTTTTAGAAATAGATAAATTGCACTCGATAAAAAATTCACCTGAAGCTTCCCCTTAATTATTTGGATGAGTGTAATTTTTCTTTGAGTGGCCCTTCCTGCCACATGAGAAAATGACAACATCCCATTCCTTTTCTTTTCATTTGATCCTCCCTTTATTGGTAGGGCATGAAGAATCTTTGGGCTTAAAGATCTTTTCTTTCCCTTTCCATTTTTTCTCCATAAATTTGAAAGGTTTTTCACACTTTGTATCCTTAACTACTTGGTGAAAAAGAGTAAGAAGATTTGACAAAGACTTCTCAATGTTGTTCATATTAAAATTCACAATAAAGTTGGAGAAGCTCCAAGGAAGTGATATCAGAATGAGGTCGGTGCCCAGTTCTTCAGGGAGTTTAAACCCTATAACCTTTAAGCGCTCAATATAGCCAACGAGTTTGACTACATGAGACCCAACTGAGGCACCCTCTCCAAGATTTTATTGAAAGAGCACCTTGAAAATATCAAATCCTTCCTATTTAGATCTCTCCTATTAAAGACTATGGAGGTGATCAATAATGATATACACACCCATGTCTTCATGAGAATTCACTAGTTCATTAGAGATTGATGAAAGCATCAAACAATGAATTTATAACATGTTGCTCAAATGTTTTTCATAGAAAAAGAACTCTTTATCACTCATATATTTAGTAAACATATCAAGCATTAAGGATTCTAGAATGTAAGATTTCTGTTCATGGCATAGCACAATCCGAAGACGTATAAACCACTCCTAGAAGTTACTTCCAGTAATGAGGTTATCTTTCTCCAATATTGATCATAGTGATGACGTGGACGATGAACTTGTTATTTTATTCTACAATTAGAAATAGTATATTATTAGTACTTTTCTTGATTAAAAAATAAGTGAGATATAGTAAATTAAATGTTTATTTATTTATTAAATCTCCTACTATTTTATCAAGTCTCTATAGACCTCACCACTAAATTCAGAATGTCTTGTTTCTTTATCATTTTAGTGGAAAGGATCCCCATCACTTTTATTAATGATTGAGACTTTTCCCATGAAAAACATAATAAAGTAACTAGGTAGACAGTTGTAATAACTCAGACCTTCTTTTTCAGGTATGTTTTTCTTTTTTGGCCGTTTTTGAGAAAAAGAGGAGAATCTGGAAATTTTGTAAGTACACGACGTGTACTTTACAAGTACACGTTGTGTACTTTTCTTTTGCTTGAGGTCGTGTGTTGGCCATGTCCAGGCCAGTCACACGGGGTGTAGCGATGAGGTGGAGTCCGATTAATACGGAATATAGAAAAGGGGACTACACGCCTTGTACTCAAGAAGTACACACCGTGTACTTTTCTTTTTATTTAATTAATCGGACCGGGGTCACGCCTAATCCCCGTTTTCATCTTCTTCTCCGCCTAATTATGACCAGAGCGACCTAGAGGGCCGATTATTCTCCGAGCCACTGATCCTTCACCGGTTTTCTGAATCGAACGTCGTTGGGTGCGATAGAATCACAGCGGTGAGTTCTCGGTTCTTCTTTGGCCATGTTTCCTGATTCCTTCTCTTGTGAGAGTTATCTAAGGTTGAATGTTTTAGACGTTTTTGCAGATTTACTCTGTTCTAGGCTGATTCATAGGCTGAGGTTCAAGAGTATTGAACACCAAGGATTGAGGTAGGTGGTTTGTTGCCCTACGTTGAATGTCTTTGAGTTTTTGGTGAAAAAGTGCCGGATACCCATGTATCGGGTATCTCGGGTTACGATTTTGATCCTGTTTTGTTATCTACCTTAGATTGGTTGTATTCTTGAGATTATTAGATGATTAATAATTTCTTGTTAGCATGTTTAAGGACCACCCCACGGGTGTTTCCCCTTGTTTTGGCTGTTGATCGCCATTTGGCATGGTTTGCCTATGAGGAAACCCTTTTTCACATTGCTAGTATTTCTGTTGACTTGATTGCATGTATTGCCTGCTGTTTATATGCTCGTGGATGAATTTTTAGCTACTATAAAAGTAGTTTCTGAACTTACTTAGGCTACTAACAATCGATTACGCACGACTAAACTACTCAGGGCTGAGTGAAACTGGTGTGGTAGACTAAAGGGGGGAATTGACGATTAGGGATTCCCTAGAGAGTATGTTATAATTAGTATCGATTCTTAGGACCTATGGGAATGGGACTTTGTGCTTCCTCAGAGTGTCCTTAGTTACGTAGCGATACTATAGGGGGAACTAGACATATGTTCTTCCACAGAGAGTCTATATCTTTCATTGCAAGACCACATGGGAATTGGCGGTGAGAGCTTCCCAAAGTGTTTGTGCCTTTGTACGTATACTTGATGAGAGGGGTTTGCTAGTAGGAGACACCCAGAGAGTCAGTGGTTTATTTGTTGGTTGGTTGTGATGAGTCCACCAAGCCAAAGAACAAGCTTGGGTTTGTACTGCTTGCTGTTTAGGTAGACTGTTGAGTTACCTGTTGTGGTTACTTGCTTGCCTTGGGAGTATAGAGCTATTTCTAGGTTCCTTGGTTGATATCTAAATGATTGTGCTGAACTAATAAATAACTATGAATGGATTTTGGTAGGATTTCTTACTTTAGTGTACATATGCTTCTCTGCTGCATTTATTTACTTTACTTTTTCTATATTACTCACTGACAGTAGGGCACAGATCTCATGGTGATTGCCTAATGGGATTAGTCTCACACCCTGTTTGGGTCCTGCTTTTCGGCCCAAACAGGTTATATGGTTGCAGGTGTGGATATGGACTGTGGCCCTTATACTTCGGGTACATGATTACTAGTTGGAGTTGGAGAGCATAGGACCGAGCTTAGGCTTGCGATGCTGCTGGAGTTGCTGTTACTTTCGTACTTTGTTTTCAGTTTTATTTTAGCATGTTGTTGTGTTTGTTGCTTTCCTTAGATACTTGTACATGCTGCATCATTATAATTATCATTATGTGTTCATTGATTCCGCTGTTTAGTTTCAGTGTTTGAATGCTGTTTAATGCTTCCGCCATTGACTGTTGTTTTCTTGCCTTGTATACCATACCAAATGAGGGCATAGTTTCCCCAATAACTTACCAAGGACCTCGTTGCTAGTCAGCAGCCTCTGGCATTTGGGTAAATGCGCCTGACTCATGTGGCGAACCGGGTACGGGGCACTAGGGAAGGGCTCCAAATTCAGGTCGTTACAAAGTGGTATCAGAGGAGTTCTGTCCTTTTCTATTGACTTACTGTTTAATGACATTAGACAGGTATAAGACGGAATAGGTGAATGGAATAGATGTACCCATGCGTTCTAGAACCCGTGTACAAAAAAAAACCAGATTACCTCGATTATTGCAAGTTTTGAGTTTTGTGAATGTTATAGTTTAATTGATTTCACCATTGGGTGATGCACTTGTTTTGTGCTGTTACTGTTTATATGATTGCGGTTCTATTTTGTTGTAACCTGATGAGATGAGGGTATGCCATCTCATGAATGATATAGGCACATGTTAGAATATCACATGCCATGCATCTTTCCATGCCATCTAGGTTGAATTAGAGATTCCATGCTGTTGTGATAGGATTTGTGATAGACAATGTATGCTATTGTGATAACTACTATGATAGAATACCTGCTATGTTGATAGGGTATCGTTGTTTGGAGCTTTCTTATCATGGACTCCAAACTTTGATCTTAGAGGTGTTATGGGTCCTCGAGGATCATAATTTGGTGGGTCATGAGTTCTTGTACTGTTTTCTTGTTATATGCATTGTTAGGATGCCAAGCTTTGATTCGTGGGGAGTATGGTCCCCCCACAGATCAGAATTTGGCACCTTAACCCTTATTTTTCTGTGTTTTCTGGGCTCCGGTGCAGTTCTGAGGCTACTGTCTGGAAAAACCCAAAATACACGGCGTGTACTTTATATATACACACCGTGTAGTTTTTAGCTGTGTCACTGACTGTGTGGATAGGGACACAGAGCTGTAAATGGTTTTCAGGAACACGTCGTGTACTCTAGGTACACGCCGTGTAGGGGTTAACTAGGAGCCCGATTGTGTATCTAACAACACGGGCCAGTTAATGCATGTTTAGTATACGTCGTGTTCGGTATGCACATGCCGTGTATCCTTTCCCAGGTACCTGGTGGTGTCTTAAAAAACACGGGTTGATGTTATCTTCTCCTATACACGCCGTGCTTGTTCGGAACACACCGTGTAAGGATCAGCCAAGTACCCAGCCGTGTCATGAACAACACGGGCTGATGTTTCTCTACAAGTGCACACCGTGTCTCTTAGTAACACGCCGTGTAGTGTCGACCGTGTGTCAGGCCGTGTCGCTAACAACACGGGCCAGGTATGGCGTGTCCATCACATGCAATGTCTGCCTTAAAGCACGACGTGTATTCTTCAACTGGGACAGTCCGTGTGACTTAGTCATGTAGGAGTAGCCGGGCAGGGAGAAAAGGGTCAGTACACACCAAGTAGTTTAGGAACACGCCATGTAGTCGGGTTGTTTACACAGCCATGTATGGCCAAGGTACACGCCCAGGGTAGGATTTCTGGAAACACGCCGTGTATCGGTATTACACGCCGTGTATCGGTATTACACACCGTGTAGTTATGTTTTTCCAGATTTAAAGGTTTTTCCTTCCTTTTACGTTTTAATCTCCTATGTTGCAACTGTGTTCGTCTTTAATGAAGGTGTGTTTTGGTATTTTAGATCTATGGCACCGAGACATCCTCCTGTTTCACACCAGGAACCAGGCAGCGATCGTATGCCTGATACGACCGACCAGGGACTGCCAGTAGTTCCACCCATTGTTCCGGACATGGAACCTGCAGTGATTACAGACACTGGTGCCGATTCTCAGTTTAGAGAGGGTTTCAAGAGATTCATTCAGACCTTCCAGGGAGTTCAGCATCCTGCCCCCACTATGGCAGAGCTGACGTGGGTCTTCCAGTATCAGCATCCTCCCACTTTCATAGGAGATGGAGGACCTCAGGCTGCATAGTCATGGCTGGAAGCCATGCTGTCCATGTTTGAGCATCTGGAGACACATCCAGAGAGGAGGGTGAAGCTCGCAATGTAAATGCTGCGAGATTCCGCCAAGAGATGGTGGGACGTAGTCTCTCAGACGGGGCGCCTGCAGGCTATGGCTTGGGATGAGTTTCAGCATACGTTTTATGACTACTTCTACCCAGTGATGCTGAGGTCTGATAGAGCCAGGGAGTTCATGAGCCTGAAGTAGGGTACTCTCTCAGTTATGGAGTATTCCTCCCGCTTCACTGAGTTACATCGATTGACTCCCGTCCTGGGGAATGACAAGCTGTTTCTAGCGAGGAATTTTATGGAAGGCCTCAGACCGGAGATCAGATCATAGGTGAATGTCTTTTAGTTGACTTCTATTACTCTGACAGTCAACCAGTAACTCATCACGGAGAGGAACCTAAGAGATACTGGAGCTATGGACCATGGTGGTATAGCATCCAAGGCTGATTCCCTCCAGAAAGACAACAGGAAACGCCTCTGAGAGTCTACTTGAGGCTACCTAAGGAAGAGAGGTATTACTTCTGGTAGACTAGATGCCCCTTCTGGCACCCAAGTGGTGTGTTATCAGTGTGGGAGGAGCGGGCATAAGAAGGCCCAGTGCCCAAGGGACCCAGTGGAGTGCCGATCCTGCGGCAAGATGTGTCACCTGCAACGTTTCTGCAATGTTTCTGCAAGGTTCCCCTTCCAACAGCTAGTGAAGGAGGATCAATTTCGACCCCGCGCACAGGAGTAGGAATACCCGCTCCATAGAAGACTGGGGGCTAGAGTTCTTCAGGGCGTTCAGGTCATGGTAGAGGCCGTGGATGTAGTGTTCAGGCTCAGGGAGGAGCAGCTCAGGGTTTTTAGGCTGCTACACGGGGCCGCGGTAAAGGCCAGACTTTTGCTGTAGAGCAGATTCATCAGGAACAGGATCCCAGACCCTCTACAGTTCGAAGTACGATCTTAGTAGTCTCAGTTTTATCTTCATCCCTTTTTGATAATGGTACTTCACATAGCTTTATCTCTGTTGCTGTCGTGGAAAGCCTTGAGCTATGTGTCTTTTCGTCTGCTGACATGTTGACTCTCGACACGCCCTTGGGAACGAGGACATCTAGCGTATGTCAGTGCAAGGGGTGCCCTCTCAAGGTTGCAGGGTATCGTTTCTTATGGGAACTCTATGTCATGGAGATTACAGGCTATGAAGTCATTCTCAGTATGGACTGGTTGGTTCCCTTCCAGGCATTCGTCGATTTCTATAGCTGTAGGGTGAGTTTCATATCACTAGAGGGTGAATCTTTCCTTCATAAAGGAGAGTGGAATGTTCAGGCGAGTCGAGCCGGACTCGAGCATCATGGGCTAGGAGGAGTTATGGCCCAGATTTCTAGTCTTTATCTGGATGACCAGGGGACTTCTCAGTTAGATTTTACATCAGTGGTTGATCGGTTTCCAGATGTCTTTCCAGAAGACTTTTCAGGTTTGCCTCCAGAGCGTGATGTAGACTTATCAATTGAGCTCATGCCAGGAGCAGCACCGCTGTCCGTTCCTCCTTATAAGATGGATACACCTGAGTTGCAGGAGCTCAAGAAGCAGTTGGAGGAGTTGCAGGCAAAGGGTTTCATCCTACCCAGTACTTCTCCTTGGGGTTCGCCTGTCTTGTTCGCGAAGAAGGTAGACGGTACCCTTAGGCTTTGCGTGGATTATCAGAAGTTGAACCAGTTGAAGGTCAAGAACCTATATCCCTTACCGAGAATGGATGATCTATTCGATCAGCTTTGAGGATCTTGGGTGTTCTCAAAGATCGATTTGAGGTCCGGTTATCATCAATTGTGCGTTAGACCTTCAAATATACCTATGAAATCCTTCAAGAGAAGGTATGGCCTCTATGAGTATACAGTTATGCCGTTAGGTCTTATGAACGCGCCATCAGTTTTCATGGCACTGATGAATCGAGTGTTCCATCCTTACTTGGATTCCTTCGTTGTGGTCTTCGTGGATGATATCTTGGTGTGCTCTCACACTCGACACAACCATGAAACCCATCTTAAGATCATTTTGAGTACACCGAGGGAGCATCAGCTTTATTCTAAGCTCTCAAAGTTCCACTTTTGGATGGATGAGATTCACTTCCTGGGTCATGTCATCTCAGAGACATGAGTATCAGTAGACCCAGAGAAGGTGAGAGAAGTAGTTACCTGGGAGCAACCGAAGAACTTCTTCGAGGTATGAAGCTTCTTGGGGCTGGCTAGTTACTACAGGCGGTTTATACAGGACTTCTCATGCCTAGCAGCACCGCTAATAGGCTTGACTAAGAAGGGGGTGAAGTTTGTTTGGTTAGAAGCCTGTGACTCAGCCTTCCAGGAGCTGAAGGGGAGATTGACTTCAGCACCGATCCTAGTTTTGCCATATCCAGGCAAGAGCTATACAGTTTTCTATGATGCATATGGCATCGTACTTGGAGCAGGGCTTATGCAGGAGGATTGAGTGGTTGCATATGGATCTCAGCAGATGAGGCCACATGAGAGAAATTATCCTACGCACGAACTGGAGTTGGCTACGGTTGTTCATGCTCTACTTTGCTGGAGACATTACCTTATAGGAGAGAATTTTATGGTATAAACTGACCAAAGAAGTCTCAAGTACATATTCACGTAGCGTGACCTGAATCTGAGACAGCGGAGGTGGGTTGATTATCTCCAGTCCTTCGATTTCGAGCTTTCCTATATGCCTGGGAAAGGCAACACAGTGGCTGATGCACTGAGCAGGAGAACTCAGATACAGGCAGTTCAGGAGGCCAGTAGTGAGTGGAAACTGATGGCTCTGTTCTCAGAGATGCATTTGGAGGAGCACAACATGCAGGGGTGGACTTTCCTATCTTCTATGGCTGTTACCTCTGCACTTTTTCACCGAGTTCGAATGAGGCAGCTGGAAAATTCAGAAGGGCTAGTCCTACGGGAAAGTGTGTCATGAGAGGACCCTCTTCCCCAGTGGACCGTTGGCGTGGATGAGATCTTGTGTTTCCAGGGACGCGTATGGGTGCCTGTAGATATACACAGGGAGCTGATGCGAGACTTCCATTCCTCAGTTTGGATAGTTCATCCTGGCGTCACCAAGATGTACCGTGATTTGCACCTCCAGTACTGGTGGCCAGGTATGAAGAGAGATGTGGATGGTTTCGTCATGAGATGTTCCACCTGTCTACAGGTGAAGGCGGAGCACCAGCGGCCAGCAGGGATTTTACAGCAGCTACCCATTCCAGAGTTGAAGTGGAACGATGTCGCGATGGACTTCGTGACAGGGTTACTGAGATCGTCAAGAGGAAACGATGCGGTGTGGGTTGTCGTTGACAGGCTTACGAAGGTTTCTCACTTCTTGCCGATAAAGGAGACCTTCAGTGTCGATGATCTTGGACGGTTGTACGTCCTTGATATTCTGCACTTGCATGGGGTTCCGAGTACCATCGTTTCAGATAGGGATGTCCACTTTAATTCACATTTCTGGAAGGGGCTACAGAAAGCCTTGGGTACACAGGTGCTTCTGAGTACAGCTTATCATCCTCAGACAGATGGTCAGTCAGAGCGCACGATCCAGGTGCTTGAAGATATGCTCCGAGCTTTCATTCTAGACCTTGTTGGTTCTTGGGAAAAGCATATACCTCTCGTGGAGTTTACCTATAACAAAAGTTTCCAGGAAACTATTCAGATGGCACCTTACGAGGCTTTGTATGGTAGGCCATGCTGATCACCTTTGTGTTGGCTGGAGGCAGGAGAGGCAGCTTTGCTGGGACCTCGTCTTGTTCAGGAGACCTCAGAACAGATAGAGTTGATTCGGAAGAGTATGGCTACTACACAGTCTCATCAGAAATCTTATGCTGACCAGTGGAGGAGATCTCTGCAATTCGGGGTCGGAGACCAGGTTTTCCTACGTGTTACCCTAAGGTTTGGACACAAGAGGATCAGGAGACAGAGTAATCTTTCACCGAGATACATCGGGTCATTCGAGGTTCTGGAAATAGTTGGGCTGGTTGCTTATAGGTTGCAGTTACCTTAGAGATATCAGGCTATGCACGACGTCTTCCATGTTTCTCAGCTCCGACGCTATTTCTCAGATCCGTCTCATGTTTTTTGACCTGAGGAGGTTGAGCTAGAGCAGGATGCATCGTTTGAGGAGCATCCTATTAGGATTGTTGATCATAGCACAAAAGTACTCCATGGCCGATCTGTTCCTTTGGTACGGGTGCTATGGCAGCACAACCATGTACAGGATGAGACTTGTGAGAGGGGGGCCGATATGCGATCAAAGTGGCCATAGTTGTTCGAGGTTTCTTCTTCACCACCTTACTAGGGAAATTCGAGGATGAATTTCTTTAAGGAGGGATGTTTTTAAGAACCCAGACCATCTTTTTCAGGTATGTTTTCCTTTTTTGGCCTTTTTTGAGAAAAAGAGGAGAATATGGAAATTTTGTAAGTACACACCGTGTAATTTACAAGTACACACCGTGTACTTTTCTTCCGCTTGAGGCCGTGTTCTGACCGTGTCTGGGCCAGTCACACAAGGTGTAATGATGAGGTGGAGTCTAATTAATACAACATACAGAAAAGGGGACTACACGCTGTGTACTCAAGAAGCACATGCCATGTACTTTTCTTTTTTATTTCATTAATCGGACCAAAGTCGCACCTAATCCCCATTTTCATCTTCTTCTCCACCTAATTACGACCAGAGCGACCTAGAGGGCCGATTATTCTCCGAGCCACCGATCCTTCACCGGTTGTCCGAATCGAACGCCGTCGGGTGCGATAGAATCACAGCGGCGATTTCTCGGTTCTTCTTTGGCCATGTTTCCTGATTCCTTCTCTTGGGAGAGTTATCTAAGGTTGAACGTTTTAGATGTTTTTTCAGATTTCCTCTGTTCTAGGCTGATTCACAGGCCGAGGTTCAAGAGTATCAAACAACAAGGATTGAGGTAGGTGGTTTTTTTCCCTACGTTGAATGTCTTTGAGTTTTTGGTGCAAAAGTGCCGAATACCCATGTATCGGGTATCTCGGGTTAGGGTTTTGATCTTGTTTTGTTATATGCCTTAGATTTATTGTATGCTTGAGGTTATTCAATGATTAATAATTGCTTGTTAGCATGTTTGAGGATCACCCCACGAGTGTTTCCCCTTGTTTTGGATGTTGATTGTCGTTTGGCATGGTTTGCCTATGAGGCAACCCTTTTTCACACTGCTGGTATGCCTGTTGACTTGATTGCATGTATTGCGTGCTGTTTATATGCTTGTGGATGCATTTGTAGCTATTAGCCAAGTAGTTTCTGAACTTACTTAGGCTTCTAATAGTCGATTACGCACGACTAAACTGCTTAGGGATGAGTGAACCTAGTGTGGTAGACTAAAGGGGGAATTGGCGATTAGGGCTTCCCTAGAGAGTCTGTTATAATTAGTATCGATCGCAGGACCTATGGGAATGGGACTTTGTGCTTCCTCAGAGTGTCCTTAGTTATGTAGTGAGACTATAGGGGGAATTAGACATAAGTGCTTCCTCAAAGAGTCTATATCTTTTGTTGCAAGACCATATGGGAATTGACGGTGAGAGCTTCCCAGAGTGTTTGTGCCTTTGTACGTATACTTGACTAGAGAGGTTTGCTAGTAGGAGCCACCCAGAGAGTCAGTGCTTTATTTGTTAGTTGGTTGTGACGAGTCCACCAAGCCTAAGAACAAGCTTGGGTTTGTACTGCTTTTTGTTTAGGTAGACTACTGAGTTACCTATTGTGATTACTTGCTTACCTTGGGAGTATAGAGCTGTTGCTAGGTTCCTTGGTTGATAGCTAAATGACTGTACTGAACTAATAAATAACCTTGAATGGATTTTGGTAGGATTGCTTAATTTAGTGTACATCTTCTTCTCTCCTGCATTTATTTCCTTTACTTTTTCTATATTACTCACTGACAGTAGGGCACAGATCTCGTGGTGATTTCCTACTGGGATTAGTCTCACACCCTGTTTGAGTCCTGCTTTTCGGCTCAAACAGGTTATACGGTTGCAGGTGTGGATAGGGATTGTGGCCCTTCTACTTCGGGTACGTGATTGCTGGTTGGAGCTGGAGAGCATAGGACCGAGCTTAGGCTTGCTATGCTGCTGGAGTTACTCTTACTTTCATAATTTGTTTTTAGTTGTATTTCAACACGTTTTTGTGTTTTCTACTTTCCTTAGATACTTGTACCTGTTGCATCATTATCATTATCGTTATGTGTTCATTGCTTCCGCTGTTTAGTTTCAGTTTTTGTTTGCTGTTTACTGCTTCCGCCATTGACTGTTATTTTTTTCCTTGTATACCTTACCAAATGAGGGTGTAGTTTCCCCAATAACTTACCAAGGCCCTCGCTGCTAGTCGGTAGCCTCTGGTGTTTGGTGAAATGCGCCTGAGGTCATGTGGCGAACCGGGTATGGTGCACCAGGGAAGGGCTCTGGATTCGGGTCGTTACAACAGTCTTTCTAACTATGGACTTGTAGCTCCTTGATCCATTGAGTGGATTCTCCTATCCTGAAATCCTAACTTGGATGTCCTCTAACATGCCTCTAAATTTGTATTGAACTTACTTTGACTGTTAAACGCAATACAATTTCGGTTAAGTCAACCCAAAACTCTAATGAGACCTACCCAATAAAAGTAAATGTTTATACTTTGGCTATGTACTACACTTAGTTCTATGATTTCATTCCCAATCATGTAATGAAAGGCTTAGTCTGACTTAACATTTAATTGAGAGATTTTAATTTATTATGCAAAAATTTTATCTTGTTTTATCCTTTACATGTCTTGTTAATATTAATTGGATGTTAATTAATTATGTTGGATAAAACATTTAAGCATAATTCATTTATTTAATGTATATATTTGCACGTTAATTCATTTATTTATGTGATCGCAACCTTGCATCCATAAAATATTTAATTTCATAGAAAGAAATAAATAAATAATTAAATGACTCGTTTATGAGATTTTCTAACAATTGATTTAATGAGAGGGCAATAAATATACCTTTAACCTAAGGGAAGTAAATCTTATTTTCAGTCTTGGCCTGAGTTACAACATTCTAGTAATCCACCTATGTATCACCTGGGTTGAAGTCATTTTGATTATGTCTTGAACCGCCTCCATGCACTTTCAGATGCTCCATTAATTAAAAATATTTATTAATCACACATAGGTGAGGGGAACCAAAAGATTGGTTAAAGGGGATTACATAAATATCTTTAAACATGAAGTTCCTACATAATAATGGAAGGAGGGATGACTCACAGACCGTTATTTAATTTAATATTAAATAATTGAACACTCATGCAATAAATTAAATTAAAACTTCCAACACATACACAAATATTGATCAATCTCATGAATGATCATATATGCAACGAATATGCATAAGTAAATGGTTTTCATTAATTTCTTTATTTGTTCTTTTATTATTTATGATAAACATACTCACATTAATTAATTAATTACCTTTCATCTTTAATGATCATTTGATCTTATTTGGAGATTCTCATCATTAATGACATTCATGACAAACAAACGGTAGATACAATAATGACATATTAATTACAATAAGTTAATTGAGAATTTAAAATTATTTAAAACCATTATTAAATTTTCAAACACACAACGGTGTGAAAATCAATAAAATAAGGTTTTAATACTGCATTTTTCAAATTTAATGTAATTTTAATTTTTTACATTAATGAGAGACTACAAGACGTGTACATGAAGCTACATGCCATGTACCTCGGTTTCTGTATATCAAATTCACACGCTCAGGGCTTCGGTTTGTTAACTCGCCTTGACTATGTAGTGTGTACATGCCATCTACACACCTTGTATCCACTTGCCATGTGCCAGGTTGGTTCGGTCAACATGCAGTGTGAAATAAAAGCACCGTGTGTAATTAATTGCTCGGTGCATCTAGATACAATGCACATGAGTATACAACGTGTGCTTCGACTGCACGCTGTGTAACCCAGTTTTAACGACAAATGATTTGGCACTTCCTGATAACATCTTCGGTCCTTATTCATTTTTTCTCAAACCATTAAGAAAATGAAACACTGAACAAACATGATTAATATGATGATAACATGTTAATTCAGGTCAGATTAATGAAAGAATAACTAGAAAAGAAAACCTAACCACAATTTCATATAGATCAACAATCAAATAAATAATTATAAATTTAAACGTGACCATTCTGATACCAATCGATGGTTCTGGGCGCAACGAAAGTGTGCAGAGGTGGGAAATATATTAAAATTTATTTTAATAATTGTTTCTTAAAAACAAGACCGAAAATATTGCACGTCAAATTTATAATTAGTTTATTTAATATTTGAATAAATAAATACCTAGGATTTGGAACTTTCTTCATTGGTGAATATTGATCACCTGAAAATACCCTTTCAGATTACCTTCATTCCACTATGAGTATCCAAGGATAGAATCCCTATAGTGATGATTCACATGTGCTCCTATGATCTCTGAGCAACACTAATCGATATCTTGGTGCTAGCGCAGTGAGTCGAATATCTTGCGTTTTTTGTTCTTGATCGATCATTATTCGGTCTTGAAGAAACCACTCTTGTACTTCTTGTTCTTGAGAGAGAAATAGAAGGAGTTGAGAGAGAATTCCTTGTGTGCAACAATTCTATATTTTAAATTTTTAATTATATACACAATAGACATAACCACATATTTATAGATTTATGATTTATATTAAAATATTATTTAATTGTATATCAACCATTAAATAACATTTATTACTTTTAATAAATCCTATTCCATGTAATAATAATTATATAATTATTTATTTGTGGTGTGCACAAACCTGCATTATAAAAAATATTATATAATGATCTTGTTAATTAATATTTTTCACCAGACATGGTCTTGGTCTGTTCGAACTCCTGTAGCGTTTATTGAACAACCAATTTTTTTTAATTCACAATCTATTGAATAATTTTTTTTAAAATATTCATTAAATAAAATAAATATTTTATTCATACGTTGAGGAATAAATATTTATTTAATTGATGTGATCAATATAACTTGAGTAAAATTATTTTTTGGACTTGAGAATAATATTTATTCCATTAATTAAACTCAAATAGAATTTAATTGAGATCAACAGAAACACTTAGTGTGTGACCCTCTAGGATTATTTCTCATTGGAATTAGGCAGACTTTTCTAAAGTCCAAGATTACTATCTTGTAACGGGTTAAGACAACCAAGAGAAAGAACTTAATGTCGCAACATCAAAAACCATATAAAAATGATCACTGTGTAATATAATTCTTTTGTCACAATATCTTATCAAGTAGGTTTCACATTCGTGTCACCAACCAATATACTTGATATGTCTTTCTTTGACTATCTAAAATAAACACATTGTTACACCATGACCATGAAACTTAATGTGATGGTTCTATTTCAATCAAAGGGTCAAGATATCAAATTCCATAAAGATAGAAATGAAAAATCATTCCTTGGCTTATTCATTAATGATATGTTACTCGTGACACACCCAACGTATCCAACTTCGCCATGAACTCTTATCATCATGGTTTATGAAATACATCTAAGTACACGAGTTGTGACATGCATTAATAATAATATTATAGTCTAAGGACCATGACACACACTCATAGATAATAATATCCAATGAAACCAAAACATGCAGAATTCCAACTAGCAGGTTTGTTCTCATAATCTTATGTCTTGAAGATTACCATGTGAAAACTTCATAATAGAATCCTCATCTACTTAAAAGTACTCAAACCTGACAGTCTATGTACTATGTGTCCCATTATAATACGTTATCCAACTGTATAACATTATCGATAATATCATCATAGCACACCAAAGTTCTCATCATAGCGGGGAACTGCTATGACCTTATCAATGTGACATATACTCTAGGACATTATTACATTAGAGTTATACATAGCAACAAAAAATATGTAATTAGAAGTTCAATACATAAAATATACATGTAATCAAATTAAAAACAGTTGGTCCTAGGACACCAACTCCAACACTATACTTGGCATAAAGCTTCTCATTTCATAAGTTTTTTAACCCAGTGTTCAGATGATCCTCATGATCCTCCTTGCTTTTGGAGTGTATTATAATACCATCTATAAAGACTACCACAAATATTTTCAGGTAATCACTTAAAACTATTCATAAAGTCCATGAATATTTCTGGTGCATTAGTAAATCCCAAAGGCATTACTGTGAACTCATAGTGCCCATAATTTGTACAGAAAATAGTATTGGGGATATTATCCATTACCCTAATTTGTTAATATCCCGACTACAGATCCACCTTGAAGAAGTATTCTTCTCCATGTAGACGATCGAACAAGTCATCAATCCATGGAATATGATACTTTTTATTTATCATGATATTGTTTAGATCACAATAATCAATGCCAAGGCACATTGACTCATCCTTCTTCTTAACTAAGAAGACTGGTGCACCCTAAGGTGAAACACTTGGGAGTATGAACCCATTATCCAGATTCTCATATAGTTATTTCTTTATCCCCTAATATTCCACAACAACCATTCTATATAGAGTCTTGGATAATGGTAACGCCCTAGGTATAAGCTTGATTTAAAATTTAACCTCTCAAGTAGGAGGATGACCATGCAATTTTCTCAGGAAACACATAAGTGTATTCCCTCACAATGAGAATGTCTTCAAGGATGATATTTTCCTTAGACTCAATAATTTGATCTAGATACATTTTCTTATAGGAAAATAATATCCATTTTTGAGATGTTAGTGATAAAGAAGATTCATCCTACTCCTTAAACTTGTAAAAAATCAAAGGAAAATTTGTGATACAGAGAGTGATTTCATTTTCATGAAAATTTATGTTGGCTCTATATAGGGAAAGCCAATCCATACCCAAAATTGCATCTAATTCCACCAAAGAGAGTATGATAAGGTTTTCTGGGATGTTCATCCCAGAAATTTCAATAGGGGAGGAGTTATATACCCATGATGCAATAATTTTCCCACTTGCTATTTTCACCGAAAACTCTAATTCCATGATTTTTGGTGGTGTTTGAATAGTTCTTCCAAACTTCTATGATATGAAGGAATGCGTAGAACCAAAATCAAAAAGTACGTTCACTCTTATTGATTGAACAACCAATGTATTTTTCACCAATTTGTTGTTAGGATCCACCTCAGTGGTTGTGATGATAAAAGTTCACCCTTTCAACCTTGGAGGTTGTTGGTTGTCTCCAAAAACCCTTAGTTTAGTGCATTGTTTTGCAAAGTTCCATGATTCTATGTAGTTAAAGCAATGAAAAATGTGATGAGGGTGGATCAGAGAATTCCTTTACTCCATCGCATTGGTGGGTTTATCCTGTCACTAATATCTATATATGTGCCCTTCCTTCCCACACCCAAATCATTTACTCACCCCCTTAAGCAATTTCTGAGGGGCTTCTTTCTGCACCTTTGAAAAGTGGGATATTGAAATTTATTTGCACCATTAGATTTCTCTATCAGACTACCAGGATTAAACTTCACTTTCCACTTCTTATCCTCATGATACCCTTGAGATTTTTCAATCTCCATTTTGACTTTAAGGGCACATCCAACAATTTCCTCATAGCTATCAAAGTCTCGGATCATGAGAGCTTTTCATATACTTGGTTTTAGTTCACCAAAGAAGTGGTCAACCTTGCATTTGGGGGTAATGATAAATCCAGAGGTGTATCGTGCAAGTATTGTGAAGTTTTCCTCATACGCCCCGATAGATTACTCATCTTTTTTGCTTGAGGACAAGGTAATACCATTCCATTTTAAGTCAGATAGTGAGAGAGAAATAATATCAAAAAACATTTTTGGAAATTCCTTCCACCCCATACCTTCAATCTATTCCTTAGGTTTTTTATTCTAGATAAAAGTCCACCATTGATAAACTTATCCCTGCATATGATAAACAACCAATAGAACCTTCTCTTTTTTGGAACATTTAAGGATGGAGAAGATATTCTTAATTAATTTTATCCATTGTCCCATGATTAAGATATTAAATGATACATTGAAAGTCGGAGGCCTTTGTCGCATAAAGGACTTAATTGCGGCTTGTTCTTTCTTAGGGGGATATGAATGCTCCTGATCCATGTTTCTATTTAGAACCTGATTTAGTTGAGAGAGTATAGTCACAATGATCACAATTCACACTCCCATCGGGTTGGAAATCTCGTTTGGGAAGTCATCACATTGACTGTCACCTTGGTTGTTTACCCGATTCCTCCTATTTCCAGTCAGAATAAAAGGGATAAATTAGTGATAAAATTTTAAAATATTAAACACATAAATGAGAATCCAAGGAAATTAAAGGGATAACTTATAAATTACATGTATTTCCTTATCTTATGAATTTATAGGCTTCAATCTATGTTATCGATGATATAATTGCTAATATATATTCTTATAGGTATTTTTTTTCTTTTAATATTGGATGTAATGAGCTTATGAATTTACCAAATCATATCCACTGAGAGTGTCAAACCAAGTGTGCAGTTCGGACCGTTGTATCAAAATAAAAATAATTTATAAAGTAAGAATAATAGGATAAAAATATATTCATTATTCTATATAAAATAATGTATATATTCATATCACAAGGTTCTTGGTACATATCCCTTTAATACACCAGAAAATGCCCTAAGAGTAAGGTGAACAACAATGAGACTTTCATGTGGTGGTTTTACATAAATGGTTTGGGCCGTGATCTCGATGTGTTCGAATTTATCTCGTAAATGGCTTCATTCATGCTTAAGTTGTTGGATCTCAGCTTGGGATGAGTCAAGGGAAAATCCCAGTGATTCTATTTCCCTTAGAAGCTCTGATAAATGTGTTTCATATGGTAGGATTCTACTGGATGAGACCATCACTTTTTCTTCTATGTTAATTGGATTTGTTTAAACCCTATATTTATACTAATCAAGTGATCATTATTCAAAGACTATATTATCAATGGTAATGATGTTTAATGATATTTAAATCTAATAGGATATAATAAAACCAATGGTGTGCATGTGTTTTCTATATACATAATATATAATAACACATTTAATTAAATCACAAGAATAATTTTATTTATAATAGTTCAGGTTGTTACATAGAAATTACTTTTGTAGTGGGAGCTGCACATTATTTCATGGAAAATCTATGAAAGGAACATTGAGAGTCTGTAAAATGGATCATTTGGTACTTGAAAGGAATGAAAGATACAACTCGGTGTAATAAGATTGATGATCCATTGAACGTATATGTTGATTCTGACCTTTTTAGGGATTTAGACACCTGAAGGAGAACAACTAGATTTGTGTTTACCTATAAAGTTAAAATGGTAAGTTGGATACCATGACTATAATGGATAATTACTCTGAGTACAATAGATGCAGAGTCTGTAGCTACAATAGAATACAATTATTAAAGGAACTTAGAAGAAGTCAAGTGAAAGGAATATTATTTTATGACAATCAATGTGTGAATCACTTGACTCAGAATCTAGTTTTACATAAAAGGACAAAGCATATTGACCTAAAACATCTTTTCATCTAGAACATGCTGTAAGATAATAAGCTGGAGCTATGAAAGATAGTGTGAATCCAGAATCCAGTAAACATGTTCAACAAGGTGATACTTTATGAAATTCTGATGAAACATAACACCTTAGTGGTACTTGTTAAACATAAGGAGGTGGAGAAACACTGCATGCTATAGAAAATGATGGATTTTTGTTTTGAAAATGTATTGAAGACTTGTTGAAGGTTCCATGAAACAAACTTCAAGTGAGAGATTGTTTATATGTGAATTCTGTTCAACTCGCTTGATTCATTTCAATGGATTTTGATCAGTGGAACTATGGTCACAAAAATTTGCAGTGGAACAATGTGTAGAAAGTAGTAGAAGGACCTCTCTAGGGGTCGTAAGTTCATTAGAAGTTCACATATTCTTATGAGGTTATGATAAAAGTGATGTAGGTTCCAAAGTTTAGAAATGATGAAGGGTCACTAGGTTGGTATCCAAGCTAAAGTGGTCATGCTATGTTTTCCTTAATTTCAAGGGAGTAGGTTTAACTTGTTGATTAGATGAAACTTAGTATATAAGTGTGTGGGACCTCAATGCTAAGAGATTTTATGGGAACATTTATTATGGGTAGTTGAAATATTGTAAATATTACTTATACTTAGTAATCTATCTTGTAATTATAGTATCTTTTGATTATAATTGAAAGGTAGTAGTAATGTTTCTCCCATGCATATTGGACTCATTATCTGAAGCACATTAGTCTCTTGTATTTTTCCTGCTTTATGTACTTCTACTGTTTGTTTTTTCTCTTGAATTTTTGGATTTCATTTTCTAGATTGGGAGTGAGGGTTGACTTTGTGTGGTGAGTATGGTGTGAAGACTTCTTACTTTTAGTAAACTCATTCGATGGAGTCCTTTCGGAAGATCTAGTTCCGATGTGAATCATCCAATGACATTCTTTTGGTGGGGTACTTTTGTTGAAAGTTGTGGGAAACTTTAAGTGTTTTATCAAAATGTGGGGTGATTAGATTCCCAACACAATCATCCTTTATGACTACTTGTATGCCTCCACGAACCAAAATCTACACTACCATCACTGATAGCACGTGTAGAATTCATGTGTGGTGGGCGTTGACGACACCACACATAGATCTTGTACACAACGACTCACTAAAGTTTGATGGTGTTTCAATGATGGTTCATATTGAATCCGTGTGCGGTGATAGTTAGTGTGTGTGTGTGGAAGTGCATTTGGATGGTTTGTGTGTATCAATCCTTTGGCATTTTAGTGATCTAAAGAGTGATGTTTCTCATTTTTTTTCATCGACATGAACATAGTTATCTATATTTATTATTTTATGTTTCGTATTTGTGTTTTGAGTGGCTAAATTTACTGTGTTTGAGTTTTAATATATGACTGTGTTTGGATTCCATTATTTTTAGTTATATTTTATTACTAATAAAATTTATATTAATTGGATGTTTATTTATTTAATTATATCTATCTATTTATTTTTTCTATCTATGTTTTTTTGTACATTCTCAATTTCCACTTATGCAATACCTAATAAGTAATCATGAGTGGGAGAACATAGAATTTATTTATTACCTACTATATAAAGGGTCATTTCGACCATCGAAAGCATTCATTAATGGAATTTCATGACCCATCCCCCCAAAGGTACCCCTCCTGGGTAAATAATTAGATAAGGGATACAATGAATGCCTGAATCCCACCTCTAATAGGCCAGAGGTTGGAGAACAACACTGATGGTATAACATACATACAAATGAGTGGCATTACCCTGTAAATGAATATGAGGAATTAGAGT
This sequence comes from Viscum album, assembly GCA_963277665.1. Classification (NCBI taxonomy): domain Eukaryota; kingdom Viridiplantae; phylum Streptophyta; class Magnoliopsida; order Santalales; family Viscaceae; genus Viscum; species Viscum album. The sequence continues at coordinate 779,362,808 of OY728141.1, forward strand.
TAAGACAAGTACACCAATTAACTCATGATCATAAAGATAAAATAAATCCCAAGTACATGCATGTAATTTCATAAAAAATTGATACAACTGAAAAATGAAACTACCAGTACCAAAGATAAACTTGGAAGTGACCACAAATCCCAAGTGGCTCTCGAACAACCACGAGATAGTAAAGTTTAGCTCGATCTCCAACCTTCTCCTGCTGACTTGAGAAAACATTTTATATATACGTAGGGTGAGAATAACATATATAATTAGTATGATCCTCCTAAATTATCTCATGTAAAATATAAAGAAAGCATGCTAAATCTCGATGAGAAACAATTGAATCTAACTCATCTCCTAAATATTCATACTATGTTCTGAACCATACCATGAATAATTCTCACCAAGTAATGCATACAACAGTTCGTATAATAAAATAAAAAAGGGTACCCCATAACTATTTCCCCACTGGTTTGCCGCTCTGTCCCAACATCATATATCCTAAGCCATCTCTCTAATTGAAACCTATCTCAACCTCCTCCCCCAAAGAGTACCCCTCCTAGGATGAAAATGAGAGAAGGAGGATGATGACTGCCTGAGTCCCGCCTCTAGTAGGTCATAGGTTGATGACAAGCATAGATGGTATAATCATACACACAAATTTGAGGCATTACCCTCTATGAGAACATTCAAAATAAAGAGATAATATAGATACCCCAATCAAATCATGCTCAGATATATATAAAATAAAACCCAAGTACATACATGTAATGTCATATAGAACAAAAAAAACTAGAAAAGAAAACTTCAAGTAACAAAAAGTTAAACTCAAAAGTGACCATGATGTTGGATTGGTGTAGCCCGATCCATTATGGTTGATAATTGGGTGAAATGATTATGGCCCATACTGTGCATCAGGCCGCAACTCCGTGAGTAGAGTTGACCGACCGACATCGACAGGGTATTGTAGTAGTGAAACCTTTTGGAACGACTACTATAGCAGATCAGACTTTGGAGTCAACAGTACTATAGCGATATGGACTTCTAGATTCCAAACACTATAGAATCTTGGACTTGGGTGGTTGCAACACTATAGTAACATACAATTCTTTCCACCTTTCACTATAGCACAATAGACTTCCTATACGATTGGTGGAATAATACTTTGTCCTATTTGCCCATTTCGGGCTTGGATTTTGTGAGTGCTTGAGAACCTTGAAACTCCTTGTAATTATGTGCTCTCGACTATAGTGAAATTTATGCATCTCTGTGGATGTAGGGATCATTTCCCAAACCATGTAAATATCTATGTCCAAGTTCTTTTTTTTGTTTTTTCCCTTTTAATCTTACGTGAATCATATTGTTTGTTTCATTGCTCCCAGATTTTCCACAATATACGAAGACCAAACAACTCATGAAAAAATTGGAGCTTGTAATATCCATATTGATCTCCAACCTGCTCTGGATGACCTAAAAAACAATTTATATATATGCAGGGTGAACATAACAGTATACTCAGTAGGATCCTCTCGGGAGCCCCTCATAAAAAAGATAAAAAAAGCATGCTAAAGCCCAGTGAACAAAAAATAAAACTAACTAATCGCCTAAACATGTATACTATGTTCCTAGCCTCACCATGACTATACCTCATCAAGTAAAGAATACAAGAGATCATATATTATAATATTAAAACAATAAGGGTACCCCACTACCTCTTCCCCATTGGTTTGTTTCTATACCCCAACGTCATACATCCCGATCCATATCTCTCCAAAATAATCCATCCTGAAGACACTTGATGGATAAACCTTAGAAAAACATAATATATGCTTGACCAAAAATGAATATAAGGATAAAACATGCCTTCGACCCATCTGAGGGTCTCACTCACTAATGAAAAAAACAAACTCTCCATTAGTGTATCATAAAACATAACATATATCTTGAATCAATCCACAATATCCTGCACTGTTGGAATGTTGTGTCTCTATCTGTTTAGATGAAGTTGAGTTGAATGCTAGTGACTCAGACTGCACACTAGACCACAACTTCGTGGTTTGACCTCCGTGATGAGGCTGTTGGAGGTTGTAGGGTTAGATCACCCTTTCTTTGGGGGTGTGGGGGATGAAGGCCTCCACCCAAATTTTGGGAACTGTATCAATGATGACTCACTATAGAGGTACTGACCGAAGGCATTGACAAGGAACTATTGTAATAGCCTCAAACCCTCACTCTTAGATTTAGTGAAAAAACATAAACTTTACATTTTTGGATTTGATATTGATAAATGAGACCCAATTTTTACCATTCAAAACTTATAACATCAAAATGAAATATTGTATCACTTACATACCCAAAGTTCTTTTTGGTATAGAGTTTTAGAAAATTAGGACAATCTCTTAACAACTTGGGTTTATAAACAACTAGTTCATAAAGATATACGTCATATACCATAAAATTCATCACACATGAAACCTTTCTAGACACAATTCATTTATCATCATTCTTCATAACTTGGGGGAAAAATAAACATAAGAAGGGTGAGATCAAATGCTTAGCAAGGGTTAACATAAGTATTAATAGTTGAATGTCATCAATGATCATAAGATGAGAATAAGGGTTTGTTGACATAATCAAAATTTCATGAGCATAACATAAGAAAATTTATACCCATCAATACCTGAATCATAAAACATGAAACATGATATAAATCTTTTTTTGTACAAACCTCAGGAGTCGCAGTGACAGAACAAGTTCACAGATGAAGAAAATAAAAAATAAAATAATGAGAAAAAGAAAGAGAATAAGATCTCACATGTTAAAATAATTTACATGGGTCAGGAATAATCCCCACACTTACAAAGAGTAAAAATTACAATATGATTTGGGAGCACAAATATAGAGAGAATATCATAATTTCACACACATAAACCCTAGAAAAAAAGTTCTAACAAAGAAGATGATGCATTGTTTAACCTTCCACACAGAAAGTTCATTGTTCTATAGTGATACAACCGACCAAGTCCAAACTTCTATAGTGGCTAGTGGATGGAAGTTCCCACTACTATAGTGCTATAGGAACCCAAGTCCAAGTTGCTACAGTTACTGGTGGCTAGTGTTTATGAAGCTACAATATCACTGTATCCAAATTTTTTACTGCTACAGTGCCCTGTCAATGTCACCCGATCAACTCTGCTATAAATAGTCATAGTTTCTAAAGTACCCCAAAATTTGGGTTAGGGGACTTTGGCCCCCATACCCACCAGAGCAGGGGCGTGTTTCCCCATGAAACCCTCAATGAGCTCACCATAGAGCTCTCCCCGTGAGAGTTGCAGCCTGGTGTTCAGTATGAGCCACAAACATTCAACCCAACATCATCGAAATGGATCGGGATACACCAATCCAACAAATTTATCAAAAGAAAAGAGTCATAGGAATCAATAATCAAGATCCATTTGATGTCAATCTTGATCAAAGAAAACATTTATAACATATAACAGGCACAAAAGAAAACCTATTGGTATCTTGGAACAGTTTCATATCACTCTTACATATGGAATAACCTTCATAGTTTAAAGTGGTGTAAACCTCACAGGTATACATGAAATAACCATCACAGTTACACTTGAAGTAATTATCATAGTTAAAATTGAAATAACCATCACAATTACACTTTGAATAGTCTTTATGGTAAATTCCTAGAATCTCTTAGGAGAAACCTAATCAGTTAACTTTGTCCCTTTACCCAATGCGTTGGAGAGATATAATAGGCTCACCTTCCCTAAATTTATAATAGAACAACCCTTAATCATAAAAAATTTCCAAGAACCATAACATGAATAAAGTACATAGAGCTTGTATCTCATTATAAAACTCAAAGAAAAATCCATCATTCCTTTCATAACTTGATTAATCTGTAGAAAGAAACTAGTTCCATGATAATCTATTAATGTAATCATAATCTATCTAGAGAAATAATAATGGTGATGATATTATTAGAAAATATCCCTATTGAATCATAAGTAACATCAATGGTTATCAACATTGATTAATGAAAATACAATTAAAATAATTCTTGAAGAAAATAACATTTTCACTTTGAAAATCACTTTTAAAAAAATAAAAATTCATAAAATATTGTGATATTATTATTTTTAAATTAAATTGGAAAATTATAAAGGAAATTTCAAAAACCAAATGGTCATAATGATGAGAAAATCCATTCATGTTGAAAATGTTAAAAATAATTGTTCCTTTCAAACATTTTGCAAAGGGAGTAAAAAGTGACACATTTGAAAAATGTTAAGAAATTTATTTTTAAATCCTTTTAAAAGAAGATAAAAAAATCATGTAAAATATGTTTAAGAAATCATTTATGTTTAGAAAATAACATTTTTAAAAATAATTTTAAAGAAAATGGATATAAAAGAGAAAGATTCCCAATCTTAAAGAAGATACAGGAATGATATCACTCACTAAAGACTTTCTTATTGTTTCTTTAATTAATAAGGGAGGAAATGGAAATTAAACATGTAAACCACATTCATAACTAGAGGATAATAAAATATATATGGTTTAAGAAAATAAAATTGTATGATTTCTCCCAAAGGAACTTGAACATAAACAATCTCGAAAGGAAAAAAAATTGTAACTTAGACTTTTCTACTTTTGTAACATTTCAATCGTATTCCCCGTGAAATAATAATATCAAAGATAAATTTAAATATCATGAACATATGTATATTCATGATATAATATGTCAAATTTTTAGTATATACACCTTATAAAATAAGTTAGGTGCATAACGTCAATATATGTCCCAAAGAAAGATAATTTGAGATGAATAAACCTTACCAAAACAATATCATTGAATTGAGAATTAATCAATATAAAGATTATGTGTAAAAAATGTAAATCCACAAAAAACAAGTGGAAATAAAGGGTTGGGTTACAAGCACCAAATTTTGGTTCATGCATGCTATAATAAAAAACTGTAAATAAACAGTTTGGGGACTCAACCCCATGACCGATACCCCAAAACCCATCCTCCTTTACCAACCTATCCACGTGTGGGGGGGGGGGGGGGTCAAAAACAAGTGGAAATAAATAATAAAACAACTTAGAGATAAATTCATGCATAATAATGGCATAAAAAAGTCAATGATAAAGAGTTATAACCCAACAAAAAATTGAGTTAAGAAATCCTTTACCACTAACTTTCAAGTCAAATCCCTTAGGATGAAATAATTCAATTTAAAACTTAAAATACCATGAATTATAAAGGATTAATGATATAACATGTAAAAGGACCAGTATATACATCATATAAAATAAATTATATGCATAACATTAAAACATGTCTCAATGAATATAGATTGAGACAAAATCCTTTACCTCGAGTCCAGACTTTCCATTTATACGCTTTATTTCATGTATAATAAACTTATATCAATTATTTAATTGTTTAGGAAAATTTTCTAGGTTTAATATCTTATAATTAAACATTTTATTTTATTTATCTTAATGACATGGTTAATTATTTAATTAGTTAAATCTACATCCGGTGTTTTAAGGACGTTCGGTCCATAATTTCAAAAACGACTTCGGTATGTTGACCATGGTCAAAGGGGTCATTGTTCCAAAATATCTAGAATACTATTCATGAAAAAATTATCATTTTTATAAATAAATTATAATTTAAAAACCAATTATGAAATATGGTTATGAAAAATGAACCACATTACAACCATAAAGACATTTGGCCTTACATACGCACAAGTAACATTTCCATTTTTCAACGATCATTATAGAAAAAATGTATATATTATTTAATCTTTATATAATGATAATAATATCATAAATATAATATTATTTCTTTAAACACACACACACACATGCAGATATATATATATATCATCCATGTGATGTGGTGATGAAAAATGAATCACATCGCCTCATAGAGGTGATAGTCTACACGTACGCATGAACGATGTTACCATTCTAAAATGGATTGAAAGTTAGGAAAATATATGTTATATTATCTTTTAAGAATTATAAATATGTCATTAATATAATATATATACATTAAATCTATCATTATAACCATCCATGATAGGTGATTACGGAAAACAAATTACATTGGTCCGTGAGGCAGTAGTTCACCGTACTCACAAATGATAAGTTCCTTTTCCATTTGATGGAGGATGGAGATGGATATAGGTTATTAAAATAAAATAATAACATCCTAGTATATGGGATATACTGATGTTATTATCTCATCAAGGTTGGAGTAGATTTTAATGACGTGGAAGAAGAGATAAAATGAAAATTCTTGGTTAAGAACTATACATCTTTTTCAGAGAACCTCATTTCCTTTACACCATAAGACCTTGGAAGTTGATATTATTCCCAAAAAAAGACCTATAGAATGTGTGGAGAGATATTAGGAATATATTTGAGAAACTTTTGGATGAAAAAAATGGTTCTTGATGTGTGAAGAAATAGAAAAAATAGGTGTCATTTTATAAGAGAGGAGAGTGAACCTCTCAAATTTTTTCAAACAATTAAATTAATATAAATTAATTTTGATGTCCAAATGACTCAAAATCGATAATATTTGATGATAATATGAGTATGAGTTAAAATCCTCTCATACAATAAAATTATAACAAATTGGGATACCATTTTTACCCTTGTATTATTATTTTAACCATTAATTAATTCTTTTGATAATTACAATGATATTAGTGTTTTTCACTCTTACGAGGTTAACATAGTTACTATAAAAGGATAAACGACCAATAGATGGACCATGGTTGATTTAAAAAACCATATAACATTCAATTTATTTAATATAAGGTTTTTAGAAATTTTAAATAATTTAATAAAATATTATTTATTATAAAATACCATTAATGTCAATTTTAGAACTATTAATTTACTTTGACTTTAATAACATCAAGACAACAAAGGAATTCAAATATAATCAATTAAAACTTCCCTAAAATGTTATATTTATCTGAAAAATTTATGAATCATAATATTTCTTTCAAATTATATTACTTTTAATATTTTAATATCATTTATTCTATTATTAGGTTAGCATTGCGTAAACATTTAAGGTAATTATTTCTTCAATAAAAATTAAAAATAAATTACCATGATAAATATAAATCATTTAGATTTAAAAATACTATTTATAACAAAACATATCATATGGTTATTTCCATGTTAAAAAGATCATAATTATTAAAAAAAAGAGAGTGACATTTTTTATTTTTCTTTATATAAAATATTATAAAGGTCATAATCACATCCAAATGGAAACAAAAGGTCATATAACTGAATCTTGGATGAGTATGGATTAAATGGACTCATACAATAAAATTAAGTCAAGTGTTAGAGTCATTATTTAGTCTTTATAATTTTATTTTTAATCTTAATTATCTTATTTACCTTTTATCATTATGACACAAAAATTACTATGGTTACTATTCATCATATCCAAAAATAAAATGGATATATTTACCAAATTTAAAGATCCTGATTCCAAATATAGAATCCAATTTTCCAAATCTAAAACACATAATTTGATGGATTTAATTAAAAATTAAATCCGCAAAACGTGATATAAAACCCTTTTTTAGAAAATTACCTTTTTAAGTATACAAATATTTATGTATCAAATTCAAATATAAAATTCATTCAAAAGATTAAATTGGAATATGTTTAATAAAAAAACTATAAAAAATTTAAAAATAATACAAAATGGAATTTTACTTTGTAAATTCTTTAAAATAAAATATAGTTTTTAATAAAAATCAATATCTTTCACTATTCATTAAAAAATCAAATTTGTCAGAAAAATTTCAAAATTTAATTATAGACTAATTTTGATACATTAATTTAAGAAATAATATCTATTTTATCAAATATAATTTATAAAATTTTTATAAATTAGTTATGTAATTCTCTCACAAAAATAAATAAAAAATATTTTTGAAGAAAACATATCTTTGAAGAATAAAATGACTTTACTAAAAATTAAGTGTTTATTTATTAAAAAAAATCAATACATTAATATTGATTAGTACCTTTAGATGTATTTCATAAATTAATTAACTTTATTCATACCCATCAATTTAACTACTATGTTATAATGATCATATTTACATAATATTGTTTCATGGTTTGTTTAGGTCGGTGTTGGATGTCGTATACACTATCAAACATATTTTTCTTTTAAAATCTCAGGATATTACATTTTCTCCCCATTTAATAAATTTCATTCTAATAATTTGAACTCGGGATCAATAACAAGAGTTTGAATTTTCAAAATAACTTTGATGAAATCTCACATCGTAATAAGGTTTAATAGAACTTCCTCTTGATAAGAGAGAAAGAGAAGTGCAATGACCATCTAGAATGACACATAACTAGGTTTCCAAGAAGGAAAAAATTAGTGAGAATTGAAAACACGAGCATGAAGGAAAAAACTAACTTCCAAAGATTGATATAGAGTGATAGATAACATGGTCAGAAGAAAGTTAACAACCACAAAATCATAAATATGTGATGGGTGAAGAGACCATCGATTCATCAGAAATAAAGGAAATATGATAACATTTTTGTTTCAATATCATTTTCCCTGGTGTTAAGGAATTTCATACCATATAGAATAATAAATTGAGGAAATATACTTGACAAGTAGAGTTTCTTCCTATAATCAATTTCCATTACGATCCCATCTTTTGTTCCAAATGATGAGTATTTAAGATGTTTTTTTCATGCCTAAAGCACTCGGATCAACTTCTAATGGATCAAATAATCCAAAAAGGGTAAAAAAGTTATTCCTACTTTATTTAGACATTAACCAAAACTAAAATAGTTAGGGAAAGATAAGATAATTTCCAAAATAATTAAACCATTATATGAAGAAATACAACATTAATCTCCAAAATTCAATTGTAATCCCCAAAGTTTAAACTAAATCATTTCATAAATAATTATCCATAAAATTATTCACAATATTTTATTCCAAACTTGAAAATAAAAAATCAAAAGGATTTGATCACTTATTATTTCAAGATAAATTTAAAATTTATCTCTAAATAACATCAGTCTTCCATAAAATCAAATACCCCAAAAGGTATATTCCATAATCTTATAATCTTCAAAATATGAGAATTATTTTCATAAATGACCTGAATCATAATAATTCAACATTAAGATCATATATGCTTCCAAAAGACAACTCAACCCTGAATCCTCAAATAAAATCTCATAATATTATGTTTACTTTAATCACATAATGATTCCCAAAATAATGAATTTCTTCATCAGTCACATTGTCATCAAATCATTTTTCAATCCCATGGTTAGCTATATCATATGTTCCCAAATTGTAATAACCCATAATTACCTCAATATAAAAGATATGATAAATCCTAAAGGTCATCAATAACTTTAAACATATGTCCAAATAATGTAAAAGTATTCTTCATAAAATAAAATTTACACTAAAAACCATACTAAACCCAATGGTTATATTACCATAAATGTCTATCAAAATATTCTTAATAATATTAGACTTCCATTACTTAAGGCCTAAAAAGTGGTGTATAAGACTTTGAACTTATGTTCAATCTTAAACTTATCAACCCATGATGACATCCATAACTCTTAAGATAGCCTCAGAGGAAAATATTATAATCTCCAAAGTTGTTTAAACCCTGCTTTGATACCAACAGTAAAAACCCCAAACCCACACTCCTGGATCTGGTGATAAAAACTTAAACTTTACATTTATGATCCAAAATGTACAACATCAAAAAGAAATATTGCATCACTTACATACCTAAATACCTTTTAGGTTAAGATTTTTCGAGAATTAGGACACAATATTAAAAACTTGGGTTCATAAATATTTATGTAATCTCCCATAAAATTATACACACATGAAACCTTTATAGACTCAAATAATTTATCATCATTCTTTATAACCCACGGAAAAAGAAACATAAGAAGGGTGAATTAAAATTCTCAATAAGTGTAAAAATAGGCATTAACAGTTGAATTTAATTAATGAGCATAAGATGAAAATAAGATTATGTTGATATAATAAAAGTTCATGAACATAACATAAGAGAATTTATAACCATCAATACCTAGATCATAAAACATGAAACATGATATAAAACTTTATCAAAGGAAATAGTCATAAGAATCAATAATCACGAAGCATGTGATGTTAATATTGATCAAATGAAACATTTATAACCCATAATAAGCACAAAGAAAACATGTTGGTATCTTGGAAAATTTTCATGTCACCCTGACATATGGATAACCTTCACAATTATAAGTGGAGTAACCCTCATGGTTATACATAGAATAAGTATCACAATTACACTTGGTGTAACTATCATAGTTACACTTGAAATAACTACCACAACTATACTTGAAATAACCTTTATGGTAAATTCCCATAATCTTTCAGGATAATCCTAATTGTTTAACTCCATTCCTTTACCCAATGCATTGGAGAGCTATAACAAGATCACCCTCCCTTGATTTATAATGAAACTACCTATCATCATAAACAATGTCTAAGAAGTATAACATGAATAAAGTACATAGTTATTACATCTCATCATATAACTCATAGAAACATCCATTATTCCTTTAATAAATTTATTAACCTATAGAAAATAGATGAGTTCCATGACTGTGACACCCATAGTGTCACTTTTATGTGGGGGTATTTGATGGATGACTTTTCCCCTCCAGTTCAAGGTGTTTTGGGATGAAAATTTGTAAATTTGGGGATTTTTTATAGGTCACATGGTTAAGGTGAAAATTTAAAAACTATGAAGCCTAAGTGTTCAACCCGCACATCTCTAAGCTATGGAAATCTACATGGTTATCACATAGTTTGTTTAAGAGTGTAGGTAAACCATACATCCCACTTTAAGAGGTGTTTTTTTCCCTTTTATATTTTTAAATAGGGTTTCCTCCCTTGGATTCTCCATTTGGTTTCCCCCAACAAGAACGCATTAAATGGGATTCTCTCTCTCCCCCAAGCTCCTCCAAGGTGATTTAAAGGTGGTTTCATGGTGATTTTTTACTCAGATCCAGAGGTTTGGACTCCCTTATTTTTTCTCATTGGTTTGCTCCACTTTTCATCTTCTTCTATAAACTTAGTGGTAATGTTTGAACAAATTTCTTGGTTAGTTTTGTTAGGAATTGAGTATTTTTGTTTTTAATGGTTGTGAACCATCTTAGTAGATCAGTTTCAATGGATTTTGTAGAAGGAAAAATGATCCCACCACACAAGGTATGTGTTTTCATTTCATTTTCTTTTATTTAAGAGTTCAATGAATGTTAGATGATTTAAAAGTATTTGAAGTTTTGTGAATATGTAAATGATATCTAGTTTGGATTTTATAAAGGTTTTCAATGATTGGGTTTATTTTTCTTTATAAAAAGATGGGTTAATTGATTGGTTATTTGGAACTTGGTTTTAAAATGGTATTTTACACATTATTCATGTTTTATAAAATGTGAAAAGTGTTTTCATTGTGAAATTATCTTATTCATTAGGTTTTAAGACAAATGTGATTTTCAAAGGGGTTTTCAATGTGAAATTATCTTTTATTTGGTTATGCATGGTGGTGATTATGCTTTATTTTGGATTTTTTTGGATTCCAAATTGTTCAAAAAAGGGATTTACAAATGTATATGATATTAGTGAAGGCACGATTGGCATTTTGTGATGAAATGTTGATTGTTCCCTTGTTGAGCCCCATTGTTCTTGTTGATAATGTTATATTATCCATGCGATGGATGTTGTGATGTGATTCATGATGTGCTTGTGGATTGGGGCTCTTCCTAAGGGTAGTATGTTAGGTGGGAAGAATGTGATTGTGGTGTTATTCCTTAGGATTTTTTTATTGTCATGTGACGACATTGTTTGTTCATGACCCATATCCTTTTATTAATCCACGGGGAGGCTAAGGCTATTAAGTGAGAAATGTAAGGACATCATTCGGATGATTGAGATTTATCACTAGCTAGTCCAATCTTATTGTACGAAACACCTGGCTAGTGGGATTGTCACCTAGGAGATTGGTTGTAGTGATCCAGTTGACGGATGTGTAACCGTTAACTTACCAGCAGTAGGTCCACTTGTACTTATCTTGTGCTCACCGATTGGTCCCTGCAGTGCTTCCTCATGCTATTTATCATATTTTATGCCTTTCTTAGATTTATTTTCATGTGTATTGATTATTTATTGGATGAACTTTCTCGATGTGTTGATACTTTTATGGTTTAGTCTTATTGTTGACTAGTTTGGATCCATCTATTTATTGACACTTTTATGGATGAGTTATCATTATTATTCCCCTGTTAACCTTTGATTTGGGTGTATAAACTCTTTTAAAGGAAAATGGGAAAGTGGTTTAAAAGTTCTAGTTTTGTTGAAAATGATTTTGAAATGTTTTAAACCATATGTGGGATTATTTTCAAAATTTTGGTATTAAAAAAATGGGGTTTCATTGAAATTGGCATGTTTTATAAAGGTTGTGCTTTGAGAAAGTGAGTTTACATGCTTTGTTATTTTTATATTATGTAATATGGATATGATAACCTATTTGTTTACATTACTTCCAAACAAGAAAACTTGGTTTCATTTATTAATGGAATGAAACTGACTCATGGTGGTATCCAACTGGATTCTGCTCACACTTTATATACTCACATTGGTGGGTAAGTAGTCTTCATGTCTTGTGTAGGTTTATTTATGTCTTGGATTTTAGGTTAGAATTGGTGCCATCTTCCTTTGGAAGCAGTTGTTTGTTGGGATCGTGGTGGTGAATTGTGAGTCACATAGGAATGGTGATCGGTCCTTCAGTTTCATGGAACCGGTTAGATCAAGTTTTTTTTGGCCTCTTTGGTTTTCCATTTTATTTTCCCTTATCTTCTATTGTAGCTTTGTAACTCTGTATTAAATGCTTACTTATTATAAGTGTTTTTTAGCATTCATCTTTGTCTCTTTATCATTATGTATTGTTTGGATGTTTATGTTTAGCTTATTGAGGGTGAAACCATCCCAAATGGTTTTGTTTAATTCCATTGATGATTATTATTAGCCTGGGAGGATTTTCGACACTCCTTGGGTATTTGGTGGGCCGGTTTAGGAACTAGTTCATATGGTTCCCAGATTTGGTTCATTACAAAATGTTATTAGATCATCTATATTTTTTTAAAGGGCCTAGGTTTTTGAGTGTCGCCATATTTTTATTTTGGGGTCAGTGTTAGATCAGAGATATGATCATCGGGACTCGGGTGGTATGTCTAGAGAAGTGGTTGTCCTACTCATCCTTGTATTGAATCTCAAGTTTCCATGAGTATTTGGGATTATTATTTTAATTTATGAAGTCATGGTGGTTTTTCCTAATATATTTTGGTGCAGAGTGCTGTTTCTATGGATTGTGGGGAGATTTCGGCTGATGTACTAAGAAATTCCTTGTTTTTGGGTGAAATTGGAAGGGTTTTAAGGGGTTCATGATTAATGAGAATGGTCTATTAAACCTTTCATAGACCTTGTAGACCATTCTGAATAACTTCCAGTAAAACTCGCATGGTTTGAACAAAGTTTGACAAATCGTGCAATTAAACTGTGAGCAATGGAGAAGGTTGGGAAATTTTGTTGTTTTCCCTCCCTTTTTGGTTTGATACACTCTTTTGTTTTATTGGGATTGTTTATGAATGTTTATGTGATGTTTTGTGGTTTTTGAGAGTTTTTTAAAATTAATGTTTTATGCATTAATATTTGTTTTTTTTAATACCATGTTTTGGTTTCCTGAGTTTCCTTGGTGTAAATTTTTTTTGAACTCTAGCAAAGGTTTATGGGTTTTTTTGTTTTTTTAAAAAAACTATGGGTTCTTAGGTGATAGAGTTCTTGAAATGTTTTGGGTGATTTGAGGTGTTTTTAAGAAAATTCATTAACCAAAACACAAATTATTTGAGAAAAAGAATGTGATTTTGAGGTTTTGTTAGCTTAAAAATGATTTAGGTATGTGATATGAAATACTTTCAAATGTTTTGGTTGATGTTTTTGATTTCAGTTTTGTGATCTTGATTAGGTTGCTTGGAGTTTGAGTTCCTTTGTGTGTTAAAATTTGAGGTGGTCTTGTAATTTTGTCTCGGCTAGTTTATGGTTATTATTTTGTGTTGAAATTTTAAAAGTGATTTGATTATGTTATTTGTTTAATTTTGTGATGTTTTAAAATGAGTCTTGCAAGAAAGAACTATAAATTCAAGAATAAAATGACTCAGGTAGTTTTTCTAGTGATTCGAGAGTTGTCCTTTTGGTTTCTATCTCCCCCTAGACTCATGATGGAATGGAAGTGTCATTCTCTTCTTAGTTCTTGGATCATGCATGAGAGTTATTGAACCATTTTCCTCCAGTCTTACATGGTGATCGAGAATCCCGTGAGGTGATTGAGTTGATATCCAAGGTTGAGGAGATTTTCAAATTGATATAAACTCCTGAAGGCTCTAGGGTGTGGTGCACCGTTCCTTTGTTTGAAGGACGGATTTTAGAGTAGTGGAAGTTCACTATTCATGTACAAACATTTGAGGATCTATCATGGGGATATTTTAAGGTTGTCTTTATTCAATTATTTTATCCTAAATAGGTGAGAGTTGAGAAGGGGATGCAGTTTTTTGGGTATCCTCTAGGGTGACCAGTCAGTGAAACACTATTGATTTCTTTGCTGGTTTGAAACATTTCTCTCCAAAGTTGGATATTGATGGCTTGAAGAAGGTGTGCTTCTTTTTTCAAGGCCATCAACCAAAACTATGTTCTACAATGCTTTAGTTTGGCCTAACAACCTTTATGGAATCCATTGATATTGTTGTCGTCATTGAGGAAATATTAATAGGGAAACTCACATCCGAAGATGTTTTGATTCCCATTGGATCCTATAAAGATAATCCAGCTAATGAGGAGGGGAATCAGGAAGGTGATAGAGATGAGAAACTATCTTCTCAACCTAACATTCCTATTTCAATCAAGAAAAATCTAGTTTTATGTTCCCAGTGTGGGAAGTCTAGGAACATTCGATCTTCTTGTCCTACAACTCTGAAGACCTTACATTTGTGCATCTATCCTTGTCACATTCAAAGGTTTTGTGAGATGATCGGTCATCAGAAGAAAAATCCTCAGACCTAGCTCGTTTCTAGTCTGTTTTTTCATTGTTTCTTCAATTGGAGAGTTGGAAGCTGATCCTTGTTTTGGGAGTATCCTCTTTTGTAATTTTATTTTTTATGGTTTGAGGTTCATCTCATCCATTTTGTGTAACCAGGTCCAATATGTATTATGGATGAAAGGTCTTTTTTCCCTATTTTTGTATCTTTTGAGATGTGCATGTCTCATTAATTCTTGATGCATGTGTTTTTTAGGCATGATGTAGACCATGTATTAAGGTTTGTTTGATTAATGACATGGAGATGCCTTGGGTGCTGTATATGGTAAAGGGGAAGAGTTATTGGTTTTTGGGTAGGCTGTGAGAGCTACAAGATCAGTATTTTCTTTAGGAGATCCATGAGTGGGTGTTCCATGAGTTTATCCCTGAGTTACCCTCTACAGTCTTGTGACATGAGTGTAGTACCATGCCATTCCTTGTTAATGCATGTGAATGTTGAGGTCTCTCTTAGGTTTCTTGGAGTGCCTTTTTTCTTGGTGATTAGATCTAGTGTCATTTGGGTTGTTTTTGAGAATGAACTCTCTTCAGGTGTTTTAAGATGATTATCATGGTTAGTGAAATTGTGTCTCTTTAGGCAACGATCATCTATTTTGGGTTCGCCTATTTAAAATTTCACCATTATAGAGAAATTAAAAATGGTGGGGAGACCTATGCCAGGTATCCATTCATTTTTCCTATTATTATGGAGTGATCCTTTGGGATACCTTTGAATGATATGTGTTGTTGTTTGTCTCTAGTGACCTCAGATGTTCTAGAGGTGGTGTTTATATTTTTACTATGATCTAGTTTTGGATTTTTGAGTCTATTAGGAGTTGTGTTGGATATTTTTATATTCCCAATTTCAAGGAATATCATATGAGTGTCTATAACAATGACATATTTTATTTTCTATTCACTTTCAATTAGTGAGGAGTCTTCCTCTTTAGACTTATAGTGAATTGTCTTTCGATTAGTTCTAAATCTTTTAGTAGTGGTTATCTCGAGAAATGGGTTATTCATGCCTCATCTCCTTTGTTTTGTTGTTTTTGAAGTTGGTTAGTAATCGATTCCTCATTAGAGGGAAGGTAGTCTTGACATTCCCTCTTGTCTTAAGTTTCTAAGGATTTTATGGGAGTATAAAGTGGCATGGTGGGATGTTTGTGACACTCCTAGTGTCACTTTTATGTGGGGGGTATTTTATGGATGACTTTTTACCTCGAGATCAAGGTGTTTTGGGATAAAAATGTGAAAATTTGGGGAATTTTTTCAAGTTTCATGGTTAAGATGTATGGTTAAAAACTGTGTAGCCTAAGTGTGCAGCCCGTATAACTCATACAAGTAGAAATATATGCGGTTACTGAATGTTTTTTAAGCATGCAGGTAAATTGTGAATCCCACTCGAAGAGGGATATATTTTTTTCCCTTTTCCTTATTTTTAATTGTGGATTCCTCCCTTTACTTCCCCATTTGGTTTCCCCCAACTAGGTTGCCTTTCATGGTATTATCTCCCTCTCCCAAGATCCTTCAAGGTGATTTTAAGGTTGTTTATCGGTGATTCTTTACCCGGATCAAGAGTTTAGAGATCCCTTATCCTTACTCTATTTTTATCCAAATTTTATCTTCTCCTCTAACTCTAGTGGTATTTTTTGACTTATTTTCTTGGTTAGGGTTGTTAGGAGTTAAGGATTTTGGTTTATAATAATTTTGATCCATCCTATGAGTTCCATTCCAGTGGATTTCATAAAAGGAGACAATATCCCATCACATGAGGTAGGTGTTTCCATTTCATTGCCTTTTATTTAAGATATCCATGAATTATTGATGATATAAAAGTGTTTTTGAAGTGTTTTTAGGATGTATATGATATATAGTTTTGATTTACTAAAAGTTTTATATGATTTTGTGGATTTTTATTTTGAAAAAGATAGTGGAATTTCTTAGTTATATAGAACTTGGTTTTGAAATTGTATTTTACACATTCTTCATATTTGATAAGATTCCAAAGAGGGTTTTCATTGTGAAATTAACTTATTCATTGGGTTTTAAGACAAATGAGGTTTTAAAAGTGGGTTTCTCTTGGGGTTAAAAATGGTTTCCATTATTTAAAAAGGGATGGTGATTTTTTATAAATAAAAATGTAGTTTCCCTTGATTTATTTGGTTGTGCTTGGTGTTGATTATAATTTATTTTAGAATTGTATTTTGGATTCAAATTTTTTAAATAAAGGATTTCCAAATATACATGATGTATGTGAAGGCTTAGTTGACACTTTGTGATGTGATATTGATTGTACCCTTATTGGACCCCCTTGTTCTTGTTAATGATGTTATGTTATCAATGAAATGGATGTTATGATGTGATTCATGATGTGCTTATGGATTGATGATTTTATTAAGGGTAGAATGTGAGGTGGGAAGAACATGATTGTGGTGTTATCCCATAGGGATTTTTTATTATTTTCATGTGATGAAATTGTTTGTTCACAACCCACCTCATTTACTATTCCCTAGGGAGATTGGGGATACTAAGTGGGAAGTGTCAGGACATTGTTAGGATAATTGAGATTTAACACTGACTAGTCCACCCTAGTTGTATGAAACACCTGGATAGTGGGATTATCATTGCGGATACAGGTTAGAGTGATTTATTTGATGAATATGTAATAGTTATCTTGCTAATAGTAGGTCCACTTCTACATGTCATATACTATCCCATTTGTCCCTATGGTACTACCTCATACTATGTATCATATGTTATTCCTTTTTTTATGTTTATTATAATGTATTTTTATTATTTATTAGAAGTACATTATTGATGTGTTGATCCTTTAATGGTTTAGTCTTGTTGTTGACTAGTTTGGTTCCATCCATTTATTGGCATTTACTTGTGACATTCTATGACTGAGTTATCATTATCATTGCCTTTATTTCCTTGTTAATATTTGAGTTGGGTATGTAAAAGTTTTTAAAGGAAAAAGGGGAAATTTGTTTCAAAGTTCTAGTTTTGTTGAAAAGGATTTTAAAAAATTTTAAACCATATGTGGGTTTATTTTCAAAAGAGTGTTATTTAAAAGAGAAATGGTTGGTACTTGAAATTGGAATGGTTTTGATAAAACCTCTTCATGGAATGTTTTATGAAGGTTGTGGTTTAATAAAGTGCATGTTCCATGATTTTTTATTCCTATATTATGTAAATGGGAAATGAAAACCTATTTGTTTAAATTAATTCCAAACCAGAAAACATAGTTTATTTTATAAAAGGAATGAAATAAAATCATGGTGGTATCCTACTGGATTTGGATCACACCCTACATAATCACACTGGTGGGTATGTAGTCTTCATGTATTGTGTATGTTTCTTCAGGTATTAGCTTTTAGGTATGAACCGGTTCCATATTCCTTGGGAATCAGTTTGTTGTTGGGATTGTGGTGGCAACTTGTGAGTCACATGGAGATGGTGATCAGTCCTTTAGTTTCATGGAACTAGTTAGATTGAGTTTTTTGGCCTCTTTGGAATTTTATTTTATTTTCACTTATCTTCCATTGTAGCTTTGTACCTATGTATTAATTTATTAGTTGTTTTATGTGTTTTTGTTGGCATTTATATTTGTATTTTTATCGTTATTCCATGTTTTGATGTTTATGTTTAGATTCTTGAGGGTGAAACAATCCATAATGGTTACATTTTATACCGTTGATGTTTTTCTTCAGCCCAAGGGGATTAAATATTCTCATTGGGCATGTGGTGGGCCGTTTCGGGCACTGATTTGGTTGTTATACTAGGTTAGTTCATTAGAAAATGGTATCAAAGCATCTAGGTTTCTTTAAAGGGCCTAGTTTTTTTATCTTTACATTATTGTTATTTGGGGGTTAGTGATATAAGAGAGATAGGATCATCAGGACTTGAGTGGTAGGTCTATGGAAGTCTTTTTCCCACTCTTCCTTTTGTTGGATCTCATGTTTCCAAGGGTGGTTGGGAGTCTTATTTTAATTTATGAAGTTATGGTGTCTTGTTCTTGTGATATTTTGGTGCAGAGTGATTTTGCTTTTGTGTTAGTTTCAAAATAATTTGGGTGTGTGGTATGAAATTATTTCAAATATTTTTGTTGAATTTTCTTTTTTAAATGGGGTTTGTGACTTGATTAAGTTTCTTTGAGATTGAGTTCCTTTGTGTGTGGAACTTTGAGGTGGTCTTTTAATTTTGGATTGGCTTGTTTGTGGTTATTATTTTGTGTTGAAATTTTAAACATGGTTTGATTGAGTGATTTGTTTTGTTTTTTAATTTTGTAGAACGAGTTTCCCAGGAAAGAACCGATAAGTCATGCAGGGTATGCCTCAAGTAGTTGTACTAGTGATCCAAAAGTTATTCTTTAGGTCTCTAAATTTTTCTAGACTCATGATGGAATGGCAGTGTCATGCTCTTCCCAGCTCGTGGATCATGCATGATAGTTCTTGAAGCATTTTCCTCCAGTATTTTATGGTGATCGAGGATCCCATGAGGTGATTGAGTGTCTAGCCAAGGTTGAAGAGATTTTTGACTTACTACTAACTCCTAAATCCTCTAAGGTGAGGTGTATCGTTCCTTTATTCGAAGGATTGGGTTTGGAGTGGTAGAATCTCTCTATTCATTCCAAATCATTCAAGGCTCTATCATGGGGATGTTTTAAGGCTGCCTTTATTCAATATTTTTATCCTCAAGAGGTGAGAGTTGAGAAGGTGATGCAGTTTTTGGGTATCATCCAGGGTGGTTCATTAGTAGAAACTATGTTGATCATTTTTATGGCTTGGTGCCTTTCTCTATAGAATTTCCCATTGATGACTAGAAGAAATTGTGGTTCTTTGTTCAAGAACGTTGATTGGAACTTCATTTTCTAGTGCTTCAGTTTGGTTTGACAACCTTTATGGATGTGATTTATAAGGCCATCGTCATTGATACAATCTTAGTAGGGACACCTGCATATAGAGATGTTGTGATTCATGTTTGATCTAGTAAAGATATTCTAGATAATGAGGAGGGGAAGCAGGAATGTGATGGTGATGGGGAACTATCTTCTTAACCTACCATTTTCATTTTGGTCAAGCGAAATCCAATTGTGTGTTCCCAGTGTGAAAAGTCTAGGAACATTTTATCTTCTTATCCTACAGCTCTGAAGACCCACCATTTATACAACTATGATGGTTATATTCAAATGTTTTGGGAGATGGTTGGACATCAGAAAAAAATTCTCGGACTTATCTCATTTCTAGTTAGTGTTTTGTGTTGTTGCTTCCATTAGAGAGTAGGAAGGCGAACCTTTTTTTAAGAGTATCCACTTTTGTAAAATATTTTTTGGTTTGTGGTTCATCCCATCCCTTTTTGGTAACAATTTCCATTGTGTATTATGGATGAAATTGATATTTAACTTTTTTTCATATCTTTTGAGATGTTAATGCCTTGTTAATTCTTAATTCTTGTGTCTTTTATGCATGGTGTGGACCATGTGTTAATTTTTGATTGATGACATGGGTATACCTTGGGTGCTGGCTATGATAACAGTGAAGAGATTCTAGTTTCTAGGTATACTGTGAGAGCTACTGGATCAAGATTTTCTTTAGGATCGCTATGAGTGGGTGTTTGGTGAGTTTAGTCTTGAGTTACCCTATGTGTAGTCTTGTGACCCTAGTGTAGAACCATACCATTCCTTGTTGATTCATTTTCTTGTTGAGGCCTCTCTACCATTTCATGGAGTGAATTTTTCCTAGTGATTGGATTTAGTGACCTTTGGGTTGTTTTAGAGAATCCACACTCTTGTGGTGTTTTAATTCAATTATCATGGTTAGTGAAATTTTGTCTCTTTGGGTGATGATTATCCTTTTTGGATGAAACTATCTAAAGTTTCACCATTATAGAGAAATTCTAAATGGCAGGGAAACCTATGCCAGCTCTTCCTGTATTTTTTCCATTCATATGGAGTGATCCATTGGGATCCTTTTGAATGGGATGTGCTATTATTTGGCTCTAGTAACCTCGGATGTTTTGAAGGTGATTCTTCTGTTTTTTTCCTATGATCTTGTTTGGGATTTGGGAGGATCTTATGAGTAGTGTTGTATATTTTTATATTCTCAATTTCAAGGAAGATTATAAGAGAGGCTATCCCAATTACATCATTTATTGTCTCTTTGTAACGACTCAGACTTTTATTAATGAAAACTACTTTTGATCCAATTAAATGTCTCATTATGTAAAATAGCTATATAAAATATGCACTATTTTGGTTTTATGTTTTTGGATTTCAAAATACCATTAAGAATTGTTATAATTGCTAATATAGCCATTGAACAATGATCATATGATTTGTATAAATATAGGGCTTTAACAAATCCAATTTACTCAGACAAAGGAAGTGATGACCTCATCCAGTAGACTCGACCTGTACGAATCCCATTTATCAGAGCTTGGAAAGGAGGTGATGTCATTGCGATTTTCTCTTGACCAAGACCAAGCTAATCTTCAACACGTTAAGCTCGAATGGAACCGCTTATGGGAGAAATAGAAGTTGATAGAGATTACAACCCGAATGATGTTATCCGAGCCACCCCAAGAGTCTGTCACTATCACACACCTTACCCTTCGATCCTATGCATGTGTTATAATGGGTTATGTAACTATACCCTAGTACTATGATTATGTACATTATTTTTGTATAGAGAATATACTTTAATTTTATTATTGTTACGTTGTAAGTTGTTTTTTAAAGCAAAAATAGAATTTTTAGTTAATTAAGAAATCTATTTTTATGAATTAATGGATTTTTGAATTAAATAATATTTTATTAAAATAATATTACAAAATTACCTTTATTAAATATAAATGATCATATAATTAATACAATTGTAATATTTATTAAGGTTTGAAAGCTATTTTTTTCAAAACCCATGAATTTTTGATAAATGTCAATTTTTATTTTAAAAGTAAAAATTCGAATATTTAGAAAATTATTTAGATAAAATGAATTTTGTTTTTGGAATAAGGACATTTAAATTATCCAATGGTGATTTTCTCATAATTTTTTGAGACAGTTGAATTTGGGGAAAAATTAAATACCATTTAAATATATAATGTGTTTTATGACATCATAATAACCTAATAGTAATGTAATAAAATACTATAAAGATTATTTTCGGCCAATATATGTTTTAACATTAAAATAATGTGATTTTGGGTTTGTTTTAGTTATTTTACAAATCTTTAGTAAAACCTCCAAGACTTATAAAACATTTTCTCATTTTAAAATAATTTCTTTGAGAGTGTGACTCACCTCCACAGAAGAAAGCCTAATATTTTAAGAAGTTCTGCCATTGCCCTTATAAAATATTTTTTTCCACTCCCCTTTATAAAAAACCATTGGAAAAAACCCTGGGCTAGTTTGTGGTTTTGATTAGTTTAATGTGTGGTTCCCAAAATCTAAATAATAAAGAATTCTCTCTCCTTTACTATATAAACCCACCGAAGCTCCCACTTCCTCTTCACTCAAAGCCTTTTTAGTTCATCCAACCTCTTCCCTACTCTCTCTATAATTCTCCAAAGGCTTCCAAGCTCCAAAAATCCTATCTCAAGCCTCTCCCAAGCCTTTGGGATCACACTTCCAATTAATGGATTCCTTCCTTTCTCATTTTATCCACGTTTATTAATATTGTTATGCCATTTTGGTTTCAATTATAAATGTTGGGGTATAATTTCACACCTCCCCCATACTTCCATATTTATGTTTGAATGATTGGAGACCCCTTTTATCTCTCGTTAATGCCTCCCATGTACACCTGTTACCATGCTGAAATTCTGTAAGGAATTTTACTCTCCTCATTTACATTCAAGAAATTCTTTTGTATCATGAAACTAAATTTCATTATAATTATTGTAAAATGAATCTATATTATCCCCTTACTTTCCATTTCATGTAAAAATTATTAGACACCCCTTTCTCTCTCATCAACCATTTTTATGAATTTTTATGTCATGCCGTTATGCTGCCGAAATTGCACCGCAATTTCCAAGATAAAGTCATTGTGTAGTGAATACCATTCCAATTTCTCTATCAAAGGTATTAAACTTTATAAACATTTACTTATTTATTAAATAGTTTCATGTATATATTATACATTACTTTATCATGAAATAAATGATGATGTTGAATGATTCCACGTTGTATGATCCATGTGGCACACTTATGCATAAAATAAAATGTTTAAGAAGGCTGCGCCCAGATAGTGCTCCAATGCATTAGGTAAAGATTAGTATCATGATACATCAATTGAAATGAGGGTTTAATAATTCTAATTCATGTTAAATGTGGTTATACTCATTCTAATACCATGTTAATTGTTGTTTCCACATTTTCATGTTGTGATAATCATGCTTTATCATGCCTTTATGTTCATGTTTATTTTATGATCCGTTGATATGACTATTTCCTATCATGTATTTTTTTATTAATTTTATGACTTGTTTAAACCATTACTGGGCTTTAGTTCTCACCCTTTTCTTATTCATGTCCTCAGGATACCCCATGCAATGCTAAGTACAAGGGAATATAGTGGTCATGTAAAGGAAGTTTTCAATAAAGATGTCGTGTTTCATGTTTTATGTCATTATGTAATGTTCCTATGCATCAAAGAAACTAGACCTCTCGATCTTCCATGTTGTATCAAGTGGATATTTTATGTAATAAATCATGTTAGTGTGTAATAATAAGTAGGGTTGTTATACTCTTCACTTCCATTCAGTGAGGATTCTACCTCTAAGGGCTCCTAGTACATTGTCTGTTGGTGAGTTCCAAATATTTCATTAGTGGTTAGCATGAGGAATGGGTTATTTTTTCACTATTTCATTTGTTTTGAGGTTTTGGAAGTTGCATATTTTTCAAGTCCTAGTTAGAGGGATGTTAGTCTTGGTACCCCCACTTGTCCTAATTTCTTGAGAAATTTATGGGGGAAGAAATTGGAATGGTAGGATGTTTGTGACACTACTTGTGTCACTTTTATGTGGGGGTATTTGGTGGATGAATTTTTACCTATAGTTCAAGGTGTTTTGGTATGAAAATGTGAAAATTTGAGGACATTGTCTAGGTCAGACGGTTAAGGTGCATGGTTAAAAACTGTGAGTAAAGTACCGTGTTTTTTTGAACTAGGTAAAATATGAATTTTTTTGAACTTTTTCATTTTACTGATGTGTCAGTTTTAAAACCAAGATTTGGGATGATGTTCTATGAGTTGTGTTTGTTTAAAGTGTTGATATTAGGCTTGGGTAAAGGCTCGAGGAGTTTTTGGGTGGTTTGATGAGTTTCAAGAGAACCAGACCTGACAGAGGTGTTTTCATGGGTTGCGCATGGTTAGTAAAACCGTGTGGGTCAGCCATGTAGGAAATACTAAGTATCCAGTGGCGTCTACATGGTCTGCACACAATTTGTCAGACCGTATGAGTCAAACCTTTTGGTTTAAACAATTTTATGTTTTGGGTTAAATTATTTTAATTAAATCTAAGGGTAAAAAAGGTTTTAATTAAATATTTTAAAATGAGGGTTTTATTTAATTAAATTCAAGGTTAAGTTGAATTTAATAAATTGATGTGAAATGTAGGTTTTAATTTAATTAAAGTGAAGGTTGAGAGAATTTAATTAATTTATGTGAAACATGAGTTTTAATTTAATTAAATTTAAGTTTGAGATAATTTAATGAATTGATGCGAAATAGGGTTTTTAATTTCATTAAATTTAAGGTTGCGAGAATTTAATGAATTGATGGAAAATAGGAGTTTTAATGTAATTAAATTGAAGGTTAATAGGAATTTAATGAATTGATATTAAATAGGGGTTTTAATTTAATTAAAGTGAAAGTTAAGGGGAATTTAATGAATTGATGAAAAATGAGAGTTTCATTTAATTAAATTAATGGATTTAATTAAATGATAATGAGTTGGAGAATTTATTTATTTAAATTCAATTGGAATGAATTTCATTAAATGATGTGTAACTGTGGAGTTGTAGTTTATTAAAGATGTGTAATAATTAAAGGATAATAATAACAACATGTTTGTTATTATTATTATTTTTAATATTATATTAATCATTTTATTCTATTAGTTTTTTTTCAACTAGTTTAAGGGAGAGAAAAGAGAGAGGCACACCCCCTCTTCCCATACATAAAGGAGAAGCGCCCCCCTTCTCCTCTATGGTGTGATGCAGTACCCATCCTCTCAACTCCCTCTTCATGTGCCCATCTCCTCTCAATATTTTCATAAAAGTCATCCTTCTCGGAGAGGTGAGTCCATATCTGTGTGTTTCATTCTTCACATTAGCCATTTCAGCTTACTTTTCTCCTTATATGCATGGTTGAAACCCTAAGGTTCAGGATTGATGGGTTTTCTTGATTCTTTGGTTCTAAGGTTGTGCAGCGGGCTTCTCGGGACCCATTGGACCATATTTCGACGACCGCCACTGAAGGCGAGGCAGTTCAGCTCGATTTTGTTCACCCCCATCGAACCCGAGTAAGGGTTTACACCGTAATTTTGTTTCTCACACCTTGAATTAGGTGCTTATGGTTTATTTGAGTTGTAATTAATTTATTTCGTATGCCTCTCCGAACTTATTTTGGGTTCCAAATGTTGTTATAAGGTGTGATAATAAATTCCAAGTGCGCATGCACTTTTTTTGAAGTAAGGGTATGTGAGGAGATTGTGGTTTGAGTTAGAAAGTATTGGCTCGACCAATTATTTGAGGCAGGGTCCTAAATTTTTCTTAATTAATAAAACACAGTCATTTTTTAATTACTGTTGTTGGGAAATTTGACTGAAAATGCTGAATGAATTTTTTATTGGTATAAAATAATTTATTAGATTACAAAATAAAATTTTTGTAATAAAACCCCTCTAATGGAGGTGCACTGCCTTCAAGATAAAAAAATAATGATTAAACTGATATGTTCATTTAGCTTGCTGATATGTGTTTTTCTATTGCATTTTTTATATGTTGACGCACTTGGGTTAAGTGGTAATTATGAGTGTTGGACGAGATAAGTTGAGATAATTAATTATGAATTAATGAGTGAGATATATTGAGATAATTAATTGTTAATTAATTATGTTATTTGATAAATGTAATTGATATAATTAATTATAGGATTAATTATGAGATATTAAATTGGATAAGTTGAGATAATTAATGGTGAATTAATTTTGTGTTTTCAGATTTGTAATTGAGATAATTAATCTGGGGATTAATTATGAGATATAAAATTGGTTAAGTTGAGATAATTAATTGTGTATTAATTATGTTCTTTGAGAATTGTAATTGAGATAATTAATTAGGGTATTAATTATGAGATATTAAATTGGCTAAGTTGAGACAATTAATTGTAAATTAATTATGTGCTTTCAGAATTTTAATTGAGATAATTAATCAAGGAATTAATTATGAGATATTAAATAAGCTAAGTTGAGATAATTAATTGTTAATTAATTTTGTGTTTTGAGATTTTTAATTGATATAATTAATCAGGGGATTAATTATGAGATATAAAATTGGTTAAGTTGAGATAATTAATTGTAAATTAATTACATGCTTTGAGAATTGTAATTGAGATAATTAATCAGGGGACTAATTATGAGATATTAAATTGGATAAGTTGTGATAATTAGTTGTGAATTAATTATATTCTTTGAGATTTGTAATTGAGATAATTAATCAGGTGATTAATTATGAGATATGAAATTGGCTAAGTTGAGATAATTCATTGTGAATTAATTATGCTCTTTGAGAATTGTAATTGAAATAATTAATTTAGAGGATTAGTTATGAGATATTAAATTGGATTAGTTGAGATAATTAATTGTGAATTAATTATGTACTTTGATAATTGTTATTAAGATAATTAATTAGGGAATTAATTATGAAATATAAAATTTGGATAAGTTGAGATAATTAATTGTGAATTAATTATGTGTCATTGATATTATGATCTACATATTTAATTTTGGAATTGAATATAGAGAGTTGAAATTTATAATGATATAATTAATTCTAGGAAATTAATTATTAGATATGAATTATGTTGTTGATTAATTAATTTATGTATTCATTAATGGTATTTGTGTGCCTATTTAATTTTTGAGTTAACTAACGGATTTGAGTATGGCCAGTGAGATGAATGAGAGACCATTTCCTCATGTTTTTAGTTGAATGTGAAGCCCATGTTAATGTTTTAATTGAAATAATTAAGATGGTTTTTCTTAAGTATAAATGTGAATATTCTTGATTATATGTAATTGAAATGGGATAATGAAATACATGAGTGGTTAAATGCTTCATGCATTATATGTTGTGAATGGTTACACATTGTATAAATAGGGGAGACAAGGGAATGTGAGAGCCCTTAGGGAGAAAGAATATGTTAGTTTTTGTGCTGATCCTCCAGAGACCGTGAGATCTCAAGGAGTTGAGATAGGGGATAGACTGTGTGTGATTACCTTGGTGATGGATGTATATGTGTTATGTCCCGATCCATCCAATATTGTTTTCTAAAGGACCATGAGAGCCTAGGGTAGGAAGACCATGTGATCTTCTTTATTGATTTCCATGAGACCATTAGAGATCTTGGATACTGGACCAGGGTCAAGACCATGAGTGAATCCCCTAGTAATGAATGTTTGTGTATACATATTGGTCGAGCCAAAAATATTATCCAGGGTATATGTCCATTTGGCGTTTGTACACGCATGGTTCATATATAAGGATGAGAGGAATACCATTCTGTTTATATATATATACACTAAATGAGGAAAATGAGGCGAATGTATTGCATCCCTTAGACCCCAACACCCTCCAGGAGAAGGCTGTGAGTGTAGGGAAGAATAATTCATTTGAGGTTAAGGCAGGACTGGTGAAGTCTTTGTGCAGGCGAGCCCTCTCAAAAAAGACCCAGTTGTGGTGCTGGGTAACCGCTTTGATGGACTGGATGTCCAAGAACCAACAATGGCTTCTGAGGAGGAGGAATCAGGTGTCGACAGTTACAACCAATACTCAGTGGATAGTTTGGAAAGAATTCAGTGGAAAGGCCTTCATAGTCCTAGAAGGAAGAAAGGGCAGAAAGGAAATCGAGACTCCGGAAAGTGCATTGTGGTCAAGGGGAAAAAATACAAGGGACAAAAAGAATATTCCTAATTTCCTAAGCCGATGAAAACTAGGTCGACTAAGAAGGTTGGAAACAAAGAAAGCAAAGCCTTACAGAAAAGGGAAAGTGGAGAACAAAGTGAAAAATCAAGAGTAGTTGAAGTAGAAGAATAAGGGGAGTGTCTGAAACGCATCCTCCATTCCAAGGAATAAATGTTTGAAAAAGATGTTCGGATCAACTCTTTAAAAGAGGAGATTGATAGAATATATGAAATAAGGTTGTAAGTTGATGTCAAGGAGGAGCAAGAGGCGTGGTTAGACAAACAAGACCGAATCCTAGCTAGAGGTTTCAATAACTGCAAAATCAACTCTGAGGAATTCATACCGACAATGGATAGAATGACTACCTACCTTGAAGAGCTTATTAGCAAGGATCCAGATCTTCAAGTTAGCACTCTACACTGGGAATTATATAGAGTGCCTAATTCTAATAATCTTAGTCTCGTGTTTAATCAATTTGTGATTTCTTTCAGTACGTAGTGGTATCAATGGTTTTATGAACTATGGTTTCCCACTTCTCCTTAAAGTGGCTTAATAAAAATTTATATTTGGTGTTATATATATATAAACTGCTACTATATATATATATACATACTTGGCATGATCATACATACCAGCCATGGGCTGAAGTTGGTATCGCCCTCAGTTGTCCCTTAGAAACCTCGATGGGTTGTTGGTTATTTATTCAATTCTGTTATTGCTTAGATATACTTGAATATTGTTTAATTTTAATGCATTGTCTAGATTGAGCTAGACACCGGTGGTCCCGACCTACTAAGATTTATATCTCACACGCTATTTAGGCCACCATTGCAATGGGTACCCGAGTAGACTCTACTTATTTATAGGACCCTGGACATTACTTGTTGTTGTTTTCTCATGCTTGAGAGTTAGGAGCAATGAACTGAGTGGGAGATTGGGATTATCATGGAGATCACCCATGGGGATTTGGGAATTTTCATTTTTTATGTACTGAGATGTAAAACATGTTTATTTTTTTACTTCTCTCAAATATGTACCACCATGAAATGCATACATTGTCTAAACCAATGTTGGAAATTTTTTTAATGAGTTGATATTACAATTGACTTATGCTACAATAGTTATTACTTTATACTTCTTCCACTGTTGTCATCTATTTATATATTGTTATACTACTGTAAAAAATATGATATGAAGGTATAGTCTCCCCATTGACTATCCACACACCCTTTCTTCTAGTCAGTAGCCTCTGGTGTATGGGGAGGCATGCTTGAGGTCATGTGGTGACAAGTCCGGCTACTAGTTCGATGGTAAGCCGGGTTGGGATGTTACAAAGTGGTATCATAGGAGGTTGTTATTTCTTTTTTCCTTTGTCTTTCCATTTTAGGTGGTATATAGGATAATAGGAAAGAGTTAGCTCTTGGTTAATAGCCATGCCTATGACTAATCACCCCACATATGAGAAATGACCAAGTAGTTCAGGATGTGAAATGATGCTATACTATTTGAGTTTACTGTTGATATGACTTCACCTTGAGCGACTGGCATACTTTCTGCTTCTTATTAATTTTAAGAATTTTTGAAATTTTCATTGGCTTTATATGGAAAGGAAGTTTCATTACATGCATCATCTTAGAAACTTATAGATTTACATGCCATGCATATAACATGCCAGGTAGTTTCATTAGTAGGATGCCTGCTAATTTCAATTGTGTGCCTTGGGTGGAATTCCATGTTTTAATCTTATTTGGTATGCCTATTTAGATATCATGTTTTAGTGATACATTTAACATTCTTGGGTGTTTATTTACCATGTTTCTTGTGCTTTTAGCATGTTTTGTTGTTGTGCCATACTTCTGTGTTATAACATGTTTCTATGTTATTGCTTGTGATGATATGCTAGAGATGTTTTGATGTGTGAATGACTGAATGGGTGAAAATTGATTGGTTGCATTTACAACTAGAGTAAGTATTAGTTATAAGGTGTATGTGCACCTTACATCTGGAAAAAGCATAACCAGGGTATTCAAACCATAGAAAAAAGGGCTGTTAAAGTTAAAAATGTTAAATGCAATTTCAATTGATTAAATGGGAACCAAATTCCACCTATAAAGTGTATGAGAGCTTTATGGATTGGTATATGGCCACTCATATCACTTGTGGGGTTTTTTTTGGAGAACCTGGATTGAATAAATGGGACCCTTAGAGGTCATCTTCCGATTAAAAGGAATTCAGATGCTAAATTGCCTGTTTATGATGAAATAAAATTGAATATTAAATGTTTAAAGTGAAAGTTTGTTATATATTTCTTGTTTTTTCCATGGGGAATTTATTGAAAACCAAGTAACTTGTTGTGAAATAATACCTATGGGTTTGTTAAAAAAATTCATTTAAATTTTTAAAAGGTTGAAATTAATTAATGAAATGGAGGATATTTAAAAAGGGATTTAAAGCCTAGTGTTTTCTGTTTTGAATGACTAACAGATAAGGTCAACACATATGCTTTTTAAGGGACTAGAATATGTTAGATAGCACCCTTAGAGTTGAGATGTCTAGTTTTTTCTATGATATATTTGACGTTGGTACCTTTTGGGTGTTGTTGTCCCTAGTAGTACTTTTGGGTTTCCAAGAAATACACCCTTTTTTGGATGGGTGGTCATTGTATCTTGACTCTTCATGTGGGAATACGCATTGAGGAATGATTGATTCAGTAGGTTAGACATGACTTCAGCATGGTCAAATATTAAATACATTATTAGGTTAACTCCATATTGTAGTGTTTAGGGCATTAATGTATGTTCATCCCACTGCTTAGGAGGAAATTTTTTAGGACTCAAGTGTTTTGACACGCCGGTCAGTTTAACTTATGTCTTTTATCTGAGATGTTGACATGGTGATTCTGGTTTTTGGAATGTCACATGTGATTTTAAGGTTTTTCTGAACTAGTGCGCTTGAGAAGGAATAGTATTTTCTTTCGATTACCTAGACACCCCTAAGGTGGGTAGTGTCACATCAGTTCTGGTATACATGTCGATGCTTGTTTGGCAGCACGACTTTAATAAGGTTGGCAGTGTGTGAAAAACATTGGAAACTCTTTAGTTTTTGGAAGAGTTCCAGTGGTGAGATTTGAAATAATGTGGGATGCCTTGGGTGGTATAGGAATCAGGTTTTGGATGGTGGCGCATCAGTAGGTGAACCTAATATTTTCGTAAAGAGTCGACCGATGAAAGTTTGATCGATCTTCTTGGTGACCTAGGTTTAATATTAGTGTGATCTTCCAAATGATACAAGCATGTCCCTTATCTTGACCTCATCCTAGAGACACTAATATAGCATTGTTATTAAGCCGTGCTAAAGTTTTAAAAGTCACTGGGCTTTGTAAGTGGTTATTATCTGGGTTGTACGTGAGATGCGTGGTTCTTTGGGTTACGCCTTTATTCGTGCTGGAGCACGATTGTTTTAAAAAATCCAAGTGACGGATTGGCTTGGGGAGGTCACCAGAATATGGGTAGGGACTTTGGTATTTGTACAATAGGTGATGAAATCTCTTTAAAGGCACATCACCAGTTTAAGGGCGAGTGTGGGTTTAATGGGTCAGCGATGAATTTCAAGGAAAGAGTCATGGTTTGAGAGTTTCAAATTAAATTCTAAGGCCATTAGTGGAAAGAACCAATGGGTGGGTGGTTTAGGAGATGATGAAAAAATAATTTCTCTAGTTGTGTGAGCCCGATTATGTGTCGTTTTGATGTTTTGGGTTAGATTTAGAGCTTTGGCTCGGGTTTTAAAGGCTTAAGCTATTGGGATTGTGATGTGTGAAAGGTGTGTTGGGAGTTTGGGAATGGAATGTGGTCATTCAAACGAGACTTCTTGACCTTGATGGATTGGTTGTTGTTGTAGTAGTTACTAATGGATTCTCGGGGATCAAATTTTTTTAAGGTGGGTATATTGTAAAGTCTTGTGTTTTTTTGAACCAGGTTAAAATACAAAAGTTTTTGAACTTTTTTGTTTTATTGATGGGTTAGTTTTAAAACCAATATTTGGGATGAAGTTATGTGAGTTGGGTTTGTTTTAAGTGTCAATATAGTGCTTGGGTAAAGGCTCAAGGAGTTTCCCAGGTGGTTCGATGGGTTTTGGGAGCACCGAACCCGACATAGGTGTTTGTATGTGCTGTACATGGTTAGTCAAACTATGTGGGCCAGTCATGCATGATATACCAAGTATCTAGTGGCGTTGACATGGTCTTTCAGGCCATGTGATTCAAACCATGTGGTTTACACAGTTTTTTTTTGGGTTAAATTATTTTAATTAAATCTAAGGGTAAAAATGGTTTTAATTAAATGTTGTGAAATGATGGTTTTATTTAATTAAATTCAATATTAACTTGAATTTAATGAATTGATTCAAAACAGAGGTTTTAATTTAATTAAATTGATGGTTGAGAGAATTTAGTGAATTGATGTGAAATGAGGGTTTTAATTTAATTAAATTAAAGGTTGAGAGAATTTAATGAATTGATGCGAAATAGGGGTATTAATTTTATTAAATTGAAAGTTGAGAAAATTTAATGAATTAATAAAAAACAAGGGTTTTAATTTAATTGAATTGAAGTTTAAGAGGAATTTAATGAATTTATGTGAAATATGGGTTTTAATTTAATTAGATTGAATTTTAAGAGGAATTTAATGAATTGATGAAAAATAGGGATTTTAATTTAATGAAAGTGAGGGTTAAGAGGAATTCAATGAATTGATGTGAAATTAGAGTTTCATTTAATTAAATTGAAGGATTTAATTAAATGATAATGATTTGAGGAATTTATTTAATTAAATTTAGTTGAAATGAATTTAATTAAATGATGTGCAATTGGGGAGTTTGGGTTTATTAATGATGTGTAATAATTAAAGGATAATAACAATAAAATGGTGGTTATTATTATTATTTTTGATATTATATAAATCATTTTATTTTATTAGGGTTTTATTTATTTTTTTAATTAGTTTAAGGGAGATCAAAGAGGTAGGCACACCCCCTCTTCCCCAATGCAAAGGAGCAGCGCCCCCTTCTCCTCCATGGTTTGGCACACCACCCATCCTCTCGGATCCCTCTTCACATGCTCGTCTCCTCTCATTCTTTTCATAGATGTAATCTATCTCGATGAGGTGAGACATTCTATGTGGGGTTAATTATTTGTATGAGCCATTTCGACTTCCTCTTCGCCTTATCTGCATGACTAGAAGCATATGGTTCGGTATTGATGGGTTTTATTGATTCTTCAGTTCTATGGTTGTACAACAGGCTTCTCGAGACCCATTGGCCCGTATTCCAACAACTGCCACCAAAGGTGAGGCGGTTCAGCTCGATTTGGTTCACCCTCATGAAACTTAGGTAAGGGTTTACACTGTAATTTGGTTTCTCACCCCCAGAATTAGGTGGGGTGATAAATTCCAAGTGCGTGCACACTTTTGTTGATGTATGAGTATGTGAGCACATTACAATTTGATTTTGAAAGAATTGGCTCAGCCAATTCCTTGAGGTAGGGTCCTCAACTTTTCTAAATTAATAAAACACATTAGTTGTTTAATTACTGTTGTTGGAAAATTTGACTTAAAATACTAAATGAATTGTTTATTGGTATAAAATAATTTATTAGATTACAAAATCACATTTTTTTAATAAAACCCCTCCAACGGAGGTGCGATTCTATCAAGCTAAAAATATAATGATTAGACTGATATGTTCATTTAGCATGCTAATATGTGTTTTTCTATTGCTTCCCTTATATGTTGATGCACTTGGGATAAGTGGTAATTAAGAGTATTAGTTGGGATAAATTGAAATAATTAATTATGAATTAATGAGTCGGATATATTGAGATAATTAATTGTGAATTAATTACATGCTTTATGAATTGTAATTGAGATAATTAATCGGGGGATTAATTATAAGATATTAAATTGGCTAAGTTGATATAATTAATTGTGAATTAATTTTGTGTTTTGAGATTTGTAATTGAGATAATTAATCAGGGTATTAATTATGCGATATAAAATTGGCTAAGTTGAGATTTTTAATTGTGAATTAATTATATGCTTTGAGAATTGTAATTGAGATAATTAATAAGGGGATTAATTTTAAGATATTAAATTGTCTAAGTTGAGATAATTAATTGTGAATTAATTATGTTTTTTGATAATTGTAATTGAGATAATTAATCGAGGTATTAATTAAAAGATATTAATTTGTCTAACTTGAGATAATTAATTGTGAATTAATTTTGTGTTTTGAGATTTTTAATTGAGACAATTAATTGAGAGATAAATTATGATATATAAAATTAGCTAATTTGAGATAATTAATTGTTAATTCATTATGAAATTTTAGAATATTAATTGAGATAATGAATCGGGGTATTAATTATGTGATATCAAATTGGATAAGTTGAGATAATTAATTATGAATTGATTATGTGATTTGAGAATTATAATTGAGATAATTAATCGAAGGATTGATTATGAGATATTAAATTGGCTAAGTTGAGGTAATTAATTGTGAATTAATTTTGTGTTTTGAGATTTTTAATTGAGATAATTAATTGAAGGATTAATTATGATATATAAAATTGGTTAAGTTGAGATAATTCATTGTGAATTAATTTTGTTCTTTGAGATTTGTAATTGAGATAATTAATCGAGGGGATTAATTCTAAGATATTAAATTGGATAAGTCGAGATAATTAATTGTGAATTAATTATGGGCTTTGAGAATTGTAAATGAGATAATTAATTGGTTGATTAATTCTGATATATAAAATTTGTATAAGTTGAGATAATTAATTTTGAATTAATTATGTGCCTTTGATATTATGATCTAGATATTTAATTGTGGAATTGAATATGGAGAGTTGATATTTATAATGAGATAATTAATTGTGGAATATTAATTATGAGATATGAATTGTGCTATTGATTAATTAATTGATGAATTAATTAATGGGATTTGTGTACGTAGTTAATTTTTGAGTTAACTAATTGATTTTATTATGGCCAATGAGATGAATGATAGGACCTTGCCTCATGTTTTTGAGTTTAATGTGAATACCATGTTAATGTTTTAATTGGAATACTTAAGATGGTTTTCCTTAAGTATAATTTTGAATATGTTTGCTTATATATAATTGAAATGTTTTAATGAAATGCATGAGAGGTTAAATGATTCATTCATTATATGTTGTGAATAGTTACGACTTGTATGGGCATCAGAGCCAAGGGTCCGTGAGAGCCCTTGGGGAGAAAAAATATGTTATATTTTGTAATGATCCTCCACAGACCTTGAGTGCTTGTGGAGTTGAGCTAGGGGATAGACCGTGTGCGCTAATCTCCATGATGGATGTCTATATGTTACATCCCGATCTACCCAACATTTTTTTCCAAAGGACTGTGAGAGCCCGAGGTAGGAAGGCTATGTGAGATTCCTTGTGGATTTCTGTGAGACCGTGAGATCTCTTGGAGTTTGGACCAGGGGAAAGACCATGAGGGCTTCCCCTAGTAATGAATGTATGAGCATACGTCTTGGTCCAGCTAGAAATAGTATATAGGGTATATGTCCATTTGGCGTTGGTACACACTTGGTTCATATAGGAGGATGCTAAGAATATCTATCTATATATATACACTATTACTATATATATACATAATTGACATGATCAAACATACCAAACATGGGAAGAAGCAGGTATCTTCATCAAGTGTTCCTTAGTAACCTAGACATGTTGTTGGTTATTTATTCAATTTTTTTATTGCTTTGATATACTTGCATGATGTTTAACTTTATTGCAATGTCTAGATTGAGATAGATATCAGTGGTCCTGGCCTACCGAGATTTATATCTCACACCCTATTCGGGCCGCCATTGCACCGAGGTACCTAAGTAGAATCTACTTGTTTACAAGACCTTGGACATTGCTTGTTGCTATTTTCTTATACCTTGGGGTTAGGAGAAAAAGACCGAGTGAGAGCTTGAGATGTTCATGGAGATCACCCGTGGGGATTTGGGCCTTTCATTTTTTTATACTAAGATGTGATGCATGGCGATTTGTTTACTTCGTTCAGATATGTACCACCATGACATTCATACATTGTATAAACTAACGTTGGTCATTTTCTTTATTGAGTTGATATTACAATTGACTTCCGCTGCATTAGTTATTTCTTTATACTTCTTCCACTATTTTCATCTATTTATATATTGTTATACTGCTGTGAAAACTATGATATGAGGGTATAGTCTCCCTACTGACTATCTTTATACCCTCACTGCTAGTTGGTAGCCTCTGGCATATGGGGAGACACGCTTGAGGTCATGTGGCGACCGGTCCGGCTACTGGTTCGATGGTAAGCTGGGTCGGGACATTAAACCGTGTAGCTTAAGTGTGGAGCCTGTAAAACTCTTAATAGAGGAAATATGTATGGTTAACTCATGATTTATTTCAAAACGTGGCTAAACCATGAATCCCACTCGAAGAAGGGTATTTTTATCATTTTTTCCTTATTTTTTTGGGTTTTTTCTTCCTTAGATTCCCCATTTAGTTTCCCCAGACTTGGATGCCTTCCATGTGATTTTCTACCTCTCCCAAAATCTTCCTAGGTGATTTTAAGATGGTTTCTTTGTGATTATTCACATGAATCTAGTGGTTAGGGATTCCTTTTAATTATTCTTTTGGTTTCTACACTTTTCCTATTCTCTTATAACCACAGTGGTCATGTTTGACCAAGTTTCTTGGTTAGGGTTATTAAGAATTAAGGATTTTGGTTTGTAATGGCTATGAGCCATATCAAGAGTTACTTTTTGATGGATATCATTGAAGGTGACATGATCACACCACATGAGGTATATGTTTCAATTCCATCTCCTTTTATTTAAGAGTTATATGAATTCATGATGATTTAAATGTGTTTTTGAAGTTTTCTGAAGATTTATATGATACCTAGTTTGGATTTGCTAAAGGTTTTCCATTATTTGGTGGGTTTTTACATTGATAAATATGGGTGAATTTCTTGGTGCTATGTAATTTGGTTATACAATGTAATTTTATACATTCTTCATGTTTGATAAAATTAAAAATAGGGTTTTCATTGTGAAATGAACTTATTCATTGGGTTTTAAGACAAATTAGGTTTTCAAAGTTGGTTTCCCTTTAGGTTAAAAGGGTTTTCATTTCTTAAAAAGGGGTGGTGATGTTTTATAAAGTGAAATGGAGTTTACCTTGATTTATTTAGTTGTTATTTGTGTTAATTATGATTTCTTTTCAAATTGTATTTTGGATTCCAAATTATTTTAAAAAGATATTTGAAGATGTATATGATATAAGTGAAGGTCTAACTGGCACTTTTTGATGTTATGTTGATTATGAACTTATTGAGCACCATTATTCTTATTGATGATGTCATGTTATCCATGTGATGGATGATGTGATTTGATTTATAATGTTCTTTGGGATTATGAATCTTCTTAAGGGTAGTATGTGAGGTGGGAAGGACTTGATTGTGGTGATAGAACTTGAGGATTTTTGTTATTTTCATGTGATGACATTGTTTGATCATGACCCACTTCCTTTAATATTCCATAGGGAGACCAAGGATACTAAGTGAGAAGTGTCAGGACATTATTAGGCTAGTTTATATTTATCACTTTCTATCCCCCAAGTTTTATGTAACACTTGGCTAGTGGGATTATCACCGAGGAGACTGTTTAGAGTGATTTGGTTGACAAATGTGTAACCGTTAACCTACTAGTAGTAGGTCTACTTGTACGTGTCATGTGTTATCCCATTGGTCCCTATGGTGCTGCCTCATGCTATGTATTATATGTTATGACTTTTTTATATTTATTAGAATGCGTGTTTATTATT
The DNA here is from genome assembly GCA_963277665.1 of Viscum album. NCBI lineage: Eukaryota > Viridiplantae > Streptophyta > Magnoliopsida > Santalales > Viscaceae > Viscum > Viscum album. The sequence goes on from OY728141.1 coordinate 779,401,134, forward strand.
TATTGGATGGACTTTCTTGATTTGTTGATCCTTTTATGGTTTAGTCTTTTTTTGACTAGTTTAGTTCCATACATATATTGGCATTTATTTCTGACATTCTATGGATGAGATATCATTATTGTTTCCCTTGTTTCCTTGTTCACCTTTGAGTTGGGTGTGTAAAAAATTTTAAATGAAAACGGGGAAAGTTGTTTCAAAGTGCTAGTTTTTTTGAATTTTTTTGAATTGTTTTAAACCATATGTGGGTTTATTTTAAAAAGTGTGGCATTTAAAAGAGAAATTGTTGTCACTTGAAATTGGCATGGTTTTAGCAAAATATCTTCATGGAATGTTTAATAAAGGCTATGTTATTAAAATAATATTTATAACTAAAAATTTCTTATGTTTATCCCCATGTTAAAAATATTATAGTTATTAAAAATAAGAGCATGACACTTTTGACTTTTTTTATATAAAATATTATGAAGGTTATAATCAAATCCAAATGAAATGAAAATTTCATATAAATGAAATTTTGGATGTGTATAGAAAAAATAGACTCATATAATATAATTAAGGAAAGTTTAAGCATTATTATTTTATCTCTATCATTTTATATTTGATATTAATTACTTGATTTACCCTTTATCATAGTAATACAAAAACTACTATGATTTCTATTCATAATGTCAAAAAATAAAAGGGTACTACTTAATTTTTTTTAAATTATGATTTCAAAATATGGAATATATTTTGAAAAATTCAAATCATATAAGTGGTAGAGTTTAATTTTAAATGAAACGGTAAAAACACAATGACAAACAATTTTTTAGAAAATAGTCTTTTTAAGTATAAAAATGTTTTTATACCAAATTCAAGTATAAAATTAATTAAAAATAATATAATTAGATTATTAATAATAAAAATAAACTAATGAGAATTTTAAACTAATACAAAACACAATTTTAATTTGTAAATATTTTAAAATAAAATACAGTTTTAATAAAAATAAGTATTTTCACTATTCATTGAAAAATAAAATTTTTCAAAAAAATTTCAAAATTTCATATTATGATAATTTTTATATAATTATTTAAAAAATGATATTTATTTTATTATATTCAATTTCTAAAAGTTTCATAAATTAATTATATTATTCTCTCATAAAAAGCAATAAAAAACATTTTTGAAAAAAACATATCTTTGATGAATAAAATGGCTTTACTAAAAATTGAGTGCTTATTTACTAAGAATAAATAAATAAATTTATATTTAGTAGGAACTTTATATGAATTTCATAAAGTAGTTAACCCTATTAATACCCATCCACCACGCCCGAATGGCCTGATGGGCTTCTTTTTTTTATTGATTTTGATGACCCTCTTTTCAAGGGATGAGGGGGAGCCCTTACAAGGACCATAAGCTTAAAGATTACATGACTCATAGGTATTAGGAAATATACAGACTATCCTTGGAAATGCTCCTCCCTATCTTCTTCATTGTGATAGTATCTCTCCACCTTCACATGGATTGTTTAGTTAGGCTTCCCATGCAAGCACATGCTGGTCCCGATGACAATGCCATACCCTCTCTTTCTGAAAAACCCACTTAGCTTCTGATATGGTGAATGCGCCTGCTCTGAATTCCTATTTGGAGTATGATCCTTGTAGAGTATGTTTGATCATTAAGCCCAATTTTAGGTGGCTCAAAGGCCTTGAGGTGGCCCGAAGGCCTTGAGGTGGACCGAAGGCCTTGAGGTGGCCCGAAAGCCTTACTGGGCCGAAGGCCTTAAAGGACCTGAGACCCAAACCAGTGGCCTGAAATCCCAAACAGATGAATAGTTCCAGCTGCTACAACACCGAACAATATCTGCTATAGTGCTGCTATAATGTTGTTGTAGTACCCCCGAAAATATGTCTCCACCCAGTTTTGAACTATGGTCTCTTGGATGCACTTTTCGAGTCCTTAGCAACTGGGCTGAGGTTCTTGTGCCCCTATCCATACCCATAAGTTTAACAACTTGGTTATAATGACCATATTTAAATAATAATATTTAATGGTTCATTCAAGATCGATGTTGCGTGTCCTATACGTCAGCAAAAATATATTTAATTTAAAATATCAGGATATTACAACTAGAACCATGTTTAATTTGAAATGTCACTGTAGCACATCTGAATAGGTAACACCGATAGGGAACTATAGTATCACGGACATTGGAGAAAGTGGTAATGTTGCTTCATGGACTTCCTACCACTGACTCTATAATAACCTGGACTTGGGTGACTATGGTACTATAGCAATATAGACTTGAGTGTACATGTAACTGTATCATAGTGGATTTACTCTGTGTTGGTGGAATAATGCATCTTTCTTTTTTAGATCATTCGAGTTAGGGTTTTTGTGTGCAAAACATAGATTATCTCCCTGTAATTCTACTCCCAAATTAGTGAAGTGATTCTAGATCTCCATGGATATAGGGATTTTTATTGAACCACATAAATCTTCATGTCCTTTGATCTTGTAATATTCCATGATTTTAAAAGGAAATACAATGTTCGATAGTGTGCAAGATACGGAACACCGAGCATAAATGAACCATGAAATATTATTATTTAAATACGACCATTACAATCTAGTTGTTAAATTGAAAGGTGTGAATAGGAATAAATATATTATGAAATATTTTTGAAGTTAATATTCAATAAAAATTTATTTATTAATTCTTAATAAATAAACTCAAAATTTTAATAAATTCATTTTATTCTTCAAATATATGTTTTCTTCAAAAAATGATTTTAAATAATTTTTATGAGAAAATATATATAATTAATTTTTTACACTTATAAATGTATTTTATAAAATAAAATTCATTTTTTAAATCATAATATAAAAATTATCTTAAGGTGAAATTTTTGGATTTTTTGAAAAATAATTATATTTCAGTGAATAATAAAAAATAATCCTTTTTATTGAAAACTGTACTTTTATTTCAACCATTTGAAAAAAATACCTTTTATTTTAAAATTATTTTAATGTAAAAATAGTTATATTATATTATCAATATTTCAATTAAGTTCATTCCAATTAATTTCATGACTGAATTTTGTATAAAAACAATTTTAAACTTAAAGAGTCATTTTCTAAAAACTTATTTTTTTATTGCATTTTATCAGTTTAATTTTAAATTTAAATTTTCCATTTATGTATTTTGAATTTTAAAAAATGGAATCCATATTTATATTCATAAGTTCTAAATTTATTAAATATATCTCTTTTATTTTTGGTTAATAAAAATAATAATCTTAGTAATTTTTGTTACCACGGTAATAGGTGAATTGAGTAAGTAAAGATAAAAATAAAATGATAAGGACTAGAAAATGAACCTAACACACGAAATTTTTTTATTGGATGAGTAATATTAATCCAAAATTATTAAATTCTTGGTTATATGTCCATTTATGACCATTTGGATGATATTATGACCTTTATAGTATTTTATTTAAAGAAAACTCCAAGATATCACATTCATGTTTTTAATAACTATAAATTTTTCAATATATGGTTATCTAGAGGATATGTTTGACTATAAATTTTATTTCTAAATATAAAAGATTTATATAAATCATGATAATTTATTTTTAATTTTTAGTGAATAAATAATTACCTTAAATTCTTACACAATTCCAATGCAGTAATTATTCAATTAATAAAAAAAATCAAATTAATGATATTAAAAATATTAAAAGTAATATAATTTTAATTAATTAAGGTGATAAAATAATTTTATAGATGAATATGATATATTATGGACGTATTAAAATATTTTTTAAGTTATATTGTTTTATTGATATCATTAAAGTCAAAGTAATAAATAATGTCAAAATTGATAGTAATGATATTCCAAGAATAAAATATTTTATTAAATTATTTAAAAATCATAAAAATATTAAATAATCATAAATATGATAATATTTGTCGGAAAAATTCTTCCCATGTGTATTTATAGTCTATTTGGAATCATTTGACTCTTGTATAGTCTTAATATATTTTAATCTTTTGAGAAATTCCAAAAGTGCCCCTCACCTCAATTATAAAAGGGAACCCATTCCTTTACTTCTTTACACCATATTGAGCCATCTAGCTCAACCAAAATCTACCCATTTATCTTCTAAAAATCATAATACAAGTTCTAGAGGTCATTTTCCTTCCAAAAGACTAACCCTAGATCCATTAAGAAGAGATTTAGAGGAAGTCCGTTAAAGAAGTGGTAATTGTCTTTACCAACACTATTAAGTTTATTTCTTCTTATAATTACTATTCATATGTTGTTTATATAATAATTTAATAACTCTATTATCATCTATATAATTTTATTTAATTATTATTATGATAAAATCATATTCCACCTTTTATCCATCTTATGAAAAACGAAAGCACTACACGTATGTACGTACATCTTACCATCCCCACGTAGTGGTATAATTCATTTTTCATAAACACTTAATTTTTATGGTTATAATGATAGAAATAATGGATATATATGATTCTTATGAAATTATATTGATTCTGAAAAATTAATATATCATCCATTTCCCTACCCATTCACCATTAAGGGAATGATACTATCGCTTGTGTATACCTACGACCTTCCGTATCCACAATGTGATGAGATTCATTTCCCATAGTAAACATTAAATAATGGTTATAAAAATATATTTAATGATTAAATATTATATTTATAACATTAATATAATTCTGGATATTATTTATATATATCATATGCAAGGGAACTAGGAATTTCATGACAAAACATGCATGAGAAAACAAGTCAATTAACACATGAAACATTTAAAATAATGAAATATTATTAATGAAATGGTGGTAAGATGTTATAAAATGATCATATAAGATATTATAAATATTAATATAATACTGTTATAAATTAATAACTTGTTTAAAAGCATTATACAAGAGATTTTTACATGTTCGAAGGAAGTCAAACCTGAGGTAAGGGAATTCTTAACTCAATTTCCTTTACATGGGTTAAACCTCTATATTATTGATTATGTAATGCTTATATTATGAATGAAATGAATTTCTATATTCTTATGTTTTATTTTCACTTTTTTATTTGGATTTATATCTGATACAAATAATTTATTTTTTTAACACTCATGTCAGTGATATGATATTTGTATGGTATTTTCATCTTAATTTTATCTCTATGGGACACGTGTATTATTCACAAGTTATTTATTTTGTGTGGTTTGTATAATGACCCATTTATATATAATATCATGAATCTATTTGTCTTCATTATATTTAAATATTCATTTGAAGCTATTTCTTTCACGCAGTTTATGATTGATAAGATACCCAAGTGGTAAGGGTTTATTTAAAAATATTATCATTAATCAGGATTGTTTATATTTAAGTCTCCGCTAGAGAATATTTCTCTTCCATGTCCATGTTTTCTAAAAGTGTTTTCAAAAATCATTTTACTATTCTTTTAAATTAGTTCAAAGTCATTTTAACCATGTTTTACATTTTAAAAAATGTTTTAAAAGGAATATTCCTTTCATTTTTCAAGTAAGGTACTTAGTGACTTTTCCAAAAAAATCCGAAAGGAATGTTTTTTAACTTATACAGAATGAGAATATTTTCCCACCATCATGAAAATTTAATTCTTTTAAACTTAATTTGCAATATTAATATGTTCTTTTTGAATAAATTTTTTTCTTTTATAATGAACGACTTTAATTTTTTTTCAAAATGAAAGATATATTTTCCTCAAGAATTTTTTCAAGTGATATTTCAAAATCATTTTTCATATTTGATAAAATTATTCGATGTTACTTAAGGTTTGATGGTAATATGTTCAAATGATAACATCCTTATTCTTTTTCTTAATTTATTATGTTTATGATTAAAAGATGTTGATGAAACCCATTCCATTTTTCATGGGTCATACTTTGATAAAATGATTATGAAATTATTTTACATTCATGAGTTCTGAGATAATAAATGTTTTATGATATTTTTCCACAAATATGTATGAATTTATTTATGTGATGGGTGGAACCTATATCTCCCTCTAATACATTGGGTAAATATAGATAAATCATGAGGTAAATATGTTATGTGTGAACCCTATTTCATGTTCACAATTTCATGTGTTGACATGGATTTCATGTCCATAAGTTTGTGCATAGACATGGATTTCATATCTATAAGTTTATATGTATACTTGGCATTCATGTCCATAATATTATGTGTGTACCTAGTTTCATGTCCATATTTCTATGTGATGACTTCATTTCTTTTCCTTTACATAATGAGTGAACATATTTCTACTTATATATGTTCGCAATGTTACAAGTTTATGTGTATTCTATAATTTAATATTTTATGCCAATGTTATATTCTCATGGAGAATGTTAATTACTTCCTTTATGAATCAAATCATATGAACTTCCAAGATTTATGTCATCAATCAAGATTAAGAACATTAATTTTCAGGGTAATGTGTTCAAATGATAAGATCATGTTCCCATACCTTTTTTTCATGTTATTGTTATATGATCATTGAAATATCACTTATTTACCATTATCGAGTATTTTAGAACACCATTATTATGTTTATTTTTCCCAGGATATGAGGAAATATGTTAAATGAATTATTTCTAGAAGGATTCCACATGGATGTTGTTGATGAACTATTGTAAAATTAGAAAAGCTGGGTATAATGGAAGATAACGTTGATCATTATGATCCAGTTGTTTATGAATCCAAGTCGTTAAGTATTTGTCCTGATTATTTAAAAATATAAACATAAAAGGTCCTAGTATATGAAATTGATCCAATATTTCCCTTTTATTTTGTAAAGTTTGGTTGAAAAAAATAGTGGGTAACATTTACAGTTATGAAATCCAAAGATGTAAAGTTTATGTTTTTAGCACTAAATCTGAATGTACGGGTTTGAGGTTATCACAATTTCTATTAAAGTAGGGTTTAGATAAATTTTGAGATTAGGATGATTTCATGTGATGTTATCTTAATTATTTTATATATAATTAAGGGTATATAAGTTTGAATTTTATTATAGGTTTAGAGTCTTAGACACCCCCTTTTTAGGTTGTAAGTGATTGAATTTTAAGGTTACTAATGATATTTTTGGGAGATTTTTTTATTGATTTTGAGGTATATATAACCATTAAGTTTATCCTGTGAAATATTTATTTGAGGAATAATCCTGTTTTAATTTTTTTAATAATTTTAAAGGTATAGATTACCATTATCATTTATATGATCTTTGATTTTGAGGTAACTATGGGTTATTACATTTTTTTGGATGCAAAATGAAATATAAGAGTTGACCTTTGAGGCTAAACCATTGATTTCATGTTGAAAATATTATGGTTATTTGATAATTTAATTCACATTTTCTATGTTATAAGGATTATAGTTTTAGAAAAAAACAAATCATAGGCCATATAATAAACTGTCACATCTGGTAATTCCACGAGACTTGAACCCAAATCAAAGGGTGAAAAGGGTGTAGTGCCTACCACTATCCTATGTGATTTCCGGGTTAGTATGACACTATTTTAATAATTATTTTGATTTTGGGATCCTTATTTGATTAGGGTAATTATAATATTATAGGGTTTTATTCGAGGAATAAAGGATGAATTATATTTTGGAAGCATACATGATTTTAGTGTGGTTTTATAGTGATTCTGATCTTTTATGGAAATGAAAATTCTTTCTTAGAGATTATATGATTAGAGCATTTACAATTTTTGATATACGACTTTAAGAGTGATTTATGTTACTTGGAGATAAATATTAGATTTATCTTGGAATACTATGTGATTAAATCCTTCTAGTTTTTTTGGATTTCAATATTAGTTTGGTATATTTTAGGGAAATTGTAAGGATAGTTATTTATCAAATGATCTAAGTTGATATTTGGGTACTAATGTTGAATTTTTGAGATTAATGTATTTTGGGAATTATATTACCTTATAATAACCATTTTTTGGTTGATGCTTCAATAAAGGAGGAATAGATTTTTATTCTTTTTTGGATTATGTTATTCATTAAAAGTTGATTTTAGTGATTCAAGAATGAAAATTTCATCTTGAACACTCATTATTCGAAGAAAAAGATGATATTGTGGTTGAAATTGAAGGATAAAATTATACTTTTCAAGTTTACTTCCTTATTATTTTATGAATTCCTCAACTCTAGGAAAATGGTTTTGAAATAAAAACATCATCCAATTACTTTTCCTACCAAGAAATCAATGGATGAGGTAACCCTATGCAACCTCACAATCTCCTGTATATACTAATTACACAAATCTCCAACCATGGTGTTTTCCAAGATCAGAATGAAATGAGCCGATTTAGTTAATCAATTAATCAACACCCAAAAAACATTATTTACTTAGGTAGTTCATGGTAAACTGACAATGAAGTTCATATACACCACTTTCCATTTCCAAACTAGCACTAAAAGTGGCTGGATGAGATTATAAGGCTTTTGGTGCTCTTCCTTTATCTACTAGAAAGTGTAACAATGAGATACATAATCATAAATATCACGTATCATACCTAGACACCAAAAAAAATTTATTATGTCATAATACATCTTCACTGTTCTAGGATGAATGAACCATGAAGAACTATGAAAATTGTGAAATAAATACTTCTTGATAGATAATGGGACAAAAAACTGATTCCTAAAGTAGAGAATTACATCAGAAGGGAGTGACCAACTAGAAATAGTATCCCCAATATATAAGGTTTATATTATTTCTATAAACTCATCATTATTCTACTTGTCTAATATAATAGACTTAAATAGAGATGGTGATAGGTAGAAACTGGTCAACACTATACTTGAATCATCCTGCTATGCATCAAGATGCAATTGAGTAAAAATCCCCATACGGTCCCAATCCTCTATCGACTCAAGAATATATTGAGATGGGTGTTTATTACTGAGAGCATCCATGATGAAATTCACCTTCCCTAGTTTGTAGGTAAAATCAAATCAAATCATCTAGAGGTATTCCACTCATCTTATCTGCTTGAAATTTAGACGCGTCTTAGAAAATATGTAACTCAAACTCTTGTGATTAGGAAATACTATGAAAATTCCTAGAAAATATAGTGTCTCTAACACTTAAGTTCATACATAATAGTGGTGATTTTAAAATCATTAGTGGGTTAATTCTTCTCATGTGGCTAAATATGATGAGACCTATACGCCACCATATGATCATCCTTCATAAGAATTCATTCCAGATCAGCACCAGAAGCATCAATATATACCACACATCCCTTACGAGGTTTAAATAAGATAAAGATATGATCCAATGTCAGAATAAATTTCATATCATCAAAATAATCCTAATATTTAGTATCCTAAGAAAATTTCACCCTTTTCTTGGTAAGAGTAGTCAAAGGCAATTCTATCTTTGAAAAAACATTGAAAAACCACTGATAGTATCCATATGGACCCAGGAAGCTCTATATCTCGAAGATTTTTTGTGGTTCCTCCCATGACAAGAAATCCTTTACATTCTTAGTATCGATTGAAAAACCATGTTCTAAAATCACGTGCCCTGATAAATTCACTTCTTGGATATAGAAATTGAATTTTTATATCTTCCTATAAAGTCAGTGGCTCCTCAATATTTCTAAAAACACATTCAGATGGTGCTCATTCTCATACTCAAATATCGAATAAACTAGTATGTCATCCAAAAATACTATGAAAAATGTGTCAAGTTATTGATAGAATATTTGGTTCAATAAATAAGTAAACACTATAAGAGTGTTAGTTAGGCCAAAAGGCATTAAAAATATTCATAATGGCTATACCTGCTCCTAAAATAGGTATTTTGGACATCTAACTCCTTAAATTGAAGTTAGTGATTTTGAAACCAAATATCTATCTTCAAAAACTACTTCACCCCTTTAAATGATCAAATATTTCATTAACATGTGGAAAGAGTATTTATTCTTAACAGTCACCCAATTCAACTTTTGGTAGTATATACAGAGATGTAAAGAACCACAAATCTTATTGGAAAAGAGAATAAGGTATGACCATGATGAAACAATGGGATTAATTAATCTATCATCAATAAGAACACCTAACTAAATCTTGATCTCTTATAGCTCAACATGTTCCATATGATAGGAGGGTATATAAATCAGGTTCATACTCAAAACCAAATCAATCAAGAAATCTACCTCCCTCTTTGGAGGAAGATTGGACAATTCATCTGTGAAAACTTCATTGAAATATTTTACAACCAAGGGAAGATCAAAAACAGAGGGATCATCACCAGGATTAACTATAACAATAGAAGAAAAACTTTTAAGCTCTAGGATAGAAGGTCCCACATGACTAGACCTAGGATCCCACTCTCCTTGGAACACTCAAGATATCCCATCAGTAGAAAAAAATTATAATGGTAACAATCAATATCATCTCTATGAGTGACCAACTAAGCTATCCAAATGATGACATCAAAATAAAAATAAAAATCAAGAACTAATAAATCCCATATCAACTCCACATTATCCATCACAAGAAGAAAAGATGGACAACGAAACCTCTTCCCTTTTATCTTTCTAGGAGGAATCTATAGATCTATATTAAAGGACATGATCTCTATTGGAAGTTTCAGATCATTAAAAAAGGTAGATATAAACGAGGGCAAGATCATCCAAATTGTGAAGGTGCTTTACACTTGAGGAATGTGGTTGGATCTATGTGGACTTTTAAGTTTCATATTGTACTATAGTTGCATTTAAATCTAATGACCCCTGACCATAATAGAGAATATATAAATCATAGAAGAACCTCTGTAGATGGCCTCAATGTCCACAGACACTACAAATATTCATGGGCGCAGGAAAATACTGATAGGTGTTCCCTATATAAGGCCCTAGCCTTAAACCTTACTTAATCTTGAGTTATTACAAGATTACACATTGAGGATCTTTTCGGGTTTAGAGTTTTAGAGAATTAGATCATAAAACTTTCATTACATTCCACATATAAACAAAGTGGTTACATAAAGATAGTATTCTTCATTCCCATCAATGGAAACACATTTAAAATAAAACATGGATTATTTCTTGACACATCCTTGACTCTATCATCTTATCATGTACCTTTCCCTTGACCTGTGAAAAACATTTCAAAAACTTGGGATGAGCATAAAAACTCAGTATGGGTTATAAAAAAACATGGAAAGGAAACATGAGTTCATATATACATAAGAATGAAATCATACTTTACCCATAAAACATAGGCACTTTAACATACCTCATAAAATCATGAATAAATCATAGAAATCATAATACATAAAGGTAACTTGAGGCATTCATAACATTCTTACGTAGGGAGTAACCCTCTTGGTTACGTTTGGAATACCCATCACAGTATATTCCCTAAAATCTCTTCAGAGAAACCTTAACGTTTCACTCCTTCGCGTTACCCAATGCATTGGAGAGCTATAACGGGCTCACCCGCCGTTAGTTTATCACGGAACCACCCGTCTTCATAATAATGCCCAAGAACCATAACATAATAATATCACATAAAACATGCATAAAGGAAACATAACATTTCCACATTTCAATCACGAGATATCAATACAACACATTGATATAATAGAAACATTATGAAAACCATTTTCAATACCAAAGTAAAACATGGTATTTATTTTTCGTTTTAAAAAAAGGTATGGCTTGTAGAGGAAGCCGAAACTCAAATAACGGTCACGACGGCGGAGAAGTCGTTGTCGCCGCATACGTATGACAAAAACATTCCCTTATGTCATTTAGTAAACGATTCGTATAAAAAAGATTCCTTTTGAATAAACATAAAAGGCAAAGGGGTTTATACACCGTACAAAAGAAAGTTGTGTATAAAATAAAATATGCCTCAATGAAAAGAGATTGAGACGAAGTCCCATACCTCGTATCCGACTTGACCCGACCATTCTTTAATCTCCTGAATAATAAACTCGAGTTAATCTCTACTTGCTTATGAATCTTTTTCAAGTTCATTATTCCTTTTATACCATGTTATGAACATCATGTAATCAGTTAAGTTAATAATGTTCATTTTGTCGGTATTTGGTTCTTAAGTCAAAAATAGACTTCTTACACTTACATGTTGTTAATTTGGTCAAAGGTTCATTATATCCCGAATGGTATTCATGATGTATATATCATATATGTCATATATATCCAGTAAATACATGCATTTATAATATTACATAATCATTTAGAGGTAAGAAATGAAATGCACCGTTCATGGAGACGGTAAGCCGTACGTACGCATGAACGCTACTTCCATTTCTATTTCATATTTTCTGGAATGGAATCATAATGATATAAGAGTATATTATAATTCCAGTATAATAACATATATAATATCATTAACTTTATCCTTTACACATCCCACATATGGTATTAACGAATCAAATCACTTTCAGGGGGCGGTAGTCCGCACTTCCTAAAATGAAGATATCGTGTTTACCCATAATGGAAACCATAAAGGTATGCCAAAAATGAAAAAAACAGAAGCTTAAGGAAAATATAAACATATTATATATCATATATAAAAATAGTGACATCATAATGGCCACCTTTGAAGGTGTTAAATGAGTATTGAACAATCATCGTTTCGGGAGGCAGAATTTCGCCATCCACGGAAACCGTATGTTCATTAACCATTCGATGTAGTTGTGTGAGAGTGTAGCTCAAATAAATATTATAACAACATCCTTTTATATTGAAGATACCGGTGTTGTTACAAAATAAGTAAATAAAAAGAGTTTAGGGGGTTGGAGAAGCAAAATAAAACAAATGAACATGAGAGAATGAATTACCTTTAAAAGTGTAACTCCTTTTGATTTGAGCCTAAAGGCTTCCTTTGAAAGGATTATGCCCAAAGGGAATCCTCTAGGATGAGGAGAGGGATGTGGAGAGATTAAATGGGCAGGGGTTGGCCGAGCCAAAGGCTTGAGGAGTGTGTGAAATGAGGTAGAGGTGGGGGCCTTTTATAAGAGGAGAGGAGGGGCAATTTTGGAAAGTAAAGAAATATTACTTTATTTGAAAATGTTTTTCTATTTTAAAAGGTCCCACATTGATATAATTCGTGGATAAGGTGATAAGGGTTCGAAATCCACTCATCCAATTAGTTTTGGCCATGTTTAGTTCATAGATTTTACATTGTCTTTCCATTTTATTTAAATCGTCAAATAATGATGTCATCGCTGCATCATTATTATGTCATAAATAATTTAATTTCTTTAATGTCTAAAAATCATAAAAAAAATACTATGATGTAGGAAAGATTTTTAGATTTCCAATGACTATTTATAATCAAATATCTGATCTTTATAACCTCATGTAAAATTTTTTTTCGTAAAACATATTATGTTTGTGTCATTTTTACTTTTACATTAAATAAAAAGTTATTTATGTCATTTCCCAACCAAAATGTCTCCATGGGGTCCCCAATTTGACCCATGGATTGTCTTGGTCGGCCATGACACAACCAATAAGGTTGGGACATGTGTCTAGGTCATTTCATATTATTAAATCATTATTTATACCTTAAACTACACTAATTACCACTAATCGCGATTAAAAACTTAATAAGTTACTATTCACCAAAAAATTATTTTAATCTCATTGAACCACATTTTACTTATTAATGACAACCATGTATGTTGGATTTTCAAAATTCAATACACATTAGTGGTAAACTTTCATTTAACTGAAAAATCAGTTTGCTTGATTACCACTTAGTGGTTTCACTATTCATCAAAAATTGAAGTTTTTCAGAAAATTACCAAAAATTTACCCTAATCTATATTTGATATTCCGAATTAAAAAATGAAGTCTATTTTACAAAATTCAAATCATATAAGTCAAATTAATTAATTTAATAATTAATTCCTGCTGCCTGAGCAAATAGCGTGTTTTTACAAAATAATAAGTATCAAAAGATTGACACCAGTTTAAGTCTAATTTCAAAGTGAAATTGATTCCAATGACCACCATTGGATAAAATGGTAAAAATATATTCTAATTTCACATCAAAACCAATTCAAAACATAATCTAATCATATAAATAAATTAGATTAAAAAGTAGTTTTGATGTAAAATGCAGTATTTTTCACTATTCATTAAAAAATGAACATTATCAGAAAAATACCAAAAATTCACACAAGGTAAATTTTGATGTCCCAATCATAAAGGATAAGTTTATTTTGACAAACATAGTTTATAAAATTGTCAAAATATAGATTCAAAAATGGTTTGCCATCAAAAGGCAGTAAAACAATCTTTTAATAATATTAGTGTATTCCATGCATAAGATTGTATTTATTTTCATTTTAAGCCTCTATAACACTATCTTAATCATTAATAGACATAGATAAAAATATCTATTATTCATTACTTACTTGGGATTGTTACATCCTTCCCCCCTTTAGAAAATTGCGTCCCCGCAATTTATTTACTTATCGAATAAATGTGGGTACTTATCCCTCATTGCATTTTCAGATTCCCATGTTGCCTCTTCAATCATGTGGTTTTTCCAAAAAACCTTTACCTGCTTAATCACCTTCTTCTGTAACACTTTCTCCCTGTGGTCAAGAATCTGGACCGGTTGTTCCTCATAAGATAGGTTCTTTTCCAACTGAACTACCTCTGGGCTCAAAACATGAGATGGATCTGGCATATACTTTCTCAACATCGAAATGTGAAAAACATTGTGTACCTGAGATAAACTCGGAGGTAAAGCCACTCGGTATGCAACTGATCCAACTCTCTCCAGAATTTCGTATGGTCCAATGAACCTTGGACTCAACTTTCCTTTCTTACCAAATCTCATCACACTTTTCCAAGGAGAAACCTTGAGAAAAACATGATCACCTACATCGAAAGATAGATCCTTCCTCTGGTTATCCGCATAACTCTTCTGCCTGCTCTGAGCTGTTCTCATGTGTTTCTGAATCAGCTGAACTTTTTCTGCCATCTCTTCTACCAATTCTGGTCCCATCAACTTCCTTTCACCCACTTCATCCCAGAAAGCTGGAGTTCGACACCGCTTCCCATATAATGCCTGAAATGGCGCCATCTGTATACTGGAATGAAAACTGTTATTATATGAAAACTCAACCAAAGAAAGATGTTGGTCCCAACTTCCCTGATAATCCATAGAACAAGCTCGTAGCATATCCTCCAATGTCTGAATTGTTCGTTCTGACTGCCCATCTGATTGAGGATGAAAAGCTGTACTAAAATTTAATTCAGTACCCAATGACTTCTGAAGGCCTTTCCAAAAGTTAGAAGTAAACCTGAGATCACGATCCGATACAATGGAGAGAGGAACTCCATGTAACCTGACTATATCTTTAAGATACAAATGGGAAAGTTGATCAAGAGAGAAAGTATCTCGTATAGCAAGGAAATGAGCAGATTTGGTCAAGCGATCAACAATAACCCAGATTGCATTTTTACCTCGAGATGTCTTCGGTAATCCAACAACAAAGTCCATGGATATATTCTCCCATTTCCACTCTGGCACTGGTAAAGGCTGAAGCATCCCTTTCGGTAACTGCCGCTCTGCTTTAACCTGCTGACAAGTCAAACACTTCACAGTAAAATCAGCAATATCTCTTTTCATTCCATCCCACCAATAATACTCCCGCAGATCTCTATACATCTTAGTACTGCCCGGATGAACTGAAAACGGAGAACTATGAGCTTCACATAACAACTCTCTCTTCAACTGTTAATCACAAGGCACACACAATCTCTTCCCAAATCTCAAAATGCAATCATAATCAATGTTGAATTCAGGCAACTTACCTTTCTGAACCAGCTCTACCTTTTTCTGCAACTCACTATCTTGCTTCTGTGCCTGCTCGATTCTATCTGATAGAGAAGATCTCACTGATACCTGAAACAAAACAGAAGGACTTCCTGCACCAACAACTTCTATGCCAAAGTTCATCAAATTGTTAACCAAAGGATCACGTTCTAAACGCAACATTGTTAATGAAGCATTACTTTTTCAACTCAAAGCATCAGCCACTTTATTTGCTTTTCCCGGATGGTAATGAATTGTACAATCATAATCCTTGATTAATTCCAGCCATCTCCTTTGTCTCATGTTTAACTCTTTCTGAGTGAATATATACTTTAAACTTTTGTGATCGGTATATATTTCACACTTTACTCCATACAAGTGATGCCTCCAAATTTTTAAAGCAAAAACAACAGCAGCTAATTCCAAATCATGTGTAGGGTAATTTATCTCATGAGTTTTCAACTGTCGTGAATCATAAGCAATTACCTGATCATTCTGCATTAGGACGCAACCAAGTCCTTTCAATGAAGCATCACTGTATATAACAAACTCACCATTCCTGGAAGGTAGTGCCAAAACTGGAGCATTCACCAATCTTCTTTTCAATTCCTGAAAACAATCATCACATTCTTTTGTCCAGATAAAATTAACACCCTTCCGAGTTAGCTTAGTCATTGGACTAGATAACTGTGAAAAATTTCTAACAAACCTTCGGTAAAAGCCCGCCAAACCAAGGAAGCTACGAATCTCGGTTACATTTGTGGGTCTTGGCCATTCTTCCACAACTTCTGTTTTTGCAGGATCAACAGTTATTCCATCTTTAGAAACAATGTGACCAAGGAAAGAAATTTGTTGCAACCAAAACTCACACTTGCTGAATTTCCCATATAGTTTCTTTTCTTTTAAGGTTTGCAAGATAACCCTTAAATGTCTTTCATGCTCTTCTTTACTTTTAGAAAACACCAAAATATCATCAATGAAAACCACCACAAACTTATCCAAGAACTCATGAAAAATTCTATTCATTAATTCCATGAATACAACAGGTGCATTGGTTAGCCCAAAAGGCATTACTACAAATTCATAATGGCCATATCTCGTATGGAACGCGGTCTTCGGAATATCTGCCTCCTTTACCTTTAGCTGATGGTACCCCGATCTCAGGTCAATCTTTGAAAAAAACTGAGCTCCCTGGAGCTGATCAAACAAATCATCGATATGAGGCAAAGGATATTTGTTCTTAACAATGATATTATTCAAGGTTCTATAATCAATGCAAAGTCTCATAGAACCATCTTTCTTTTTAACAAATAAAACAGGAGCACCCCATGGTGATGTGCTAGGTCTAATGAAACCTTTCTCTAATAAATCTTGAAATTTCTCCTTCAAATCTAAAAGTTCAATTTGTGCCATTCGATAAGGGGGTTTTGAAATTGGATTAGCATCAGGAACTAAGTCAACAGTAAACTCAACTTCCCGATCTGGTATTATTCTAGGAAACTCATCAGGAAAAACATCAGGATACTCATTTACCACTGGCACATCATTAATCTGAACAGTTCCTTTATTTTCAACGACGTGTGTAAGGTAACATTCATTTCCATCTTTTACAAGTTTCTCAGCCTCTTGGTATGTTATCAAAAGTAAGGGTTCATTCTTGTAAACAAACTGAAAGTCTTTCTGAAAAGAAACTTCTTTAGCTCTACAGTCAATCTTAGCATGGTAAATAGAGATCCAATCCATACCCAAGATAACATCAAACTCTACTAGAGGTAGAACAATAAGGTTTGCAAGTAGGTTCTTTCCACAGATAAGGATATGAAGATTCTTATAAATTCTTTTTGCCTCAACACTTCCCCCAGGTGTTTTTACCAAAAGTTCAGGAGTCATTTCTTGAGATGGTATTCCCATTTTACTAGAAAAGGTTTCAGAGATGAAAGAATGTGTAGACCCCGAATCAAACAACACACTGGAATATTCTGAAAAAACAAACAAAGTACCTGATACCACTTCATTTGTTGGCCCGACATCTGCTGAAGTAGTTGCAAAGGATTTCACCACCCCTTTCTGCTTGTAGTCTAACTGCTTCCCATCACTCAAGCTCCTTATCGGACACTCGTTTGCATAGTGACCCATCTCATTGCACTTATAACATTTCACTAACTGTAAATCAAATTTGTTCTTACCTTAACCTTGATCCTTTTCAGTGCATTCACGAGCCTTATGTCCCATCTTACCACATCGGTAGCACTTCCCAAAATTCAGAAGACATTCCCCAGCATGCCTTTTGCCACATTTATCACAAACTGGAAACTTAGTTCTCTTACCATCAGACTTTTTTGAAGAATTCTTACCTTTCTCCTGCCACCTCGGTCTCTTCTTCTGCTGGTTGTTATAGAAAACTTGGTCATCGGCAAACTCCATTTCCACCTTCTCAGCACATAGAACAAGCTTTTCATAACTTTTAAACTCACGAGAAGCTAATGCCCTTCGATATTTTGGCTTTAATCCTGAGTAAAAACGATTTATTTTACTATCAAGGTCCCGGATAAAATTTGGAGCATACCTTGCCAATCGAGTGAACCTTTCTTCATAGGCAGCCACTGAGTCTTCCTCTTGCCTCAATTCCAAGAATTGCTTTTCCATCCTAAGTCGAACAGCCTTAGGAAAATACTTCTCAAGAAACATACCTTTGAATTCATCCCAGTCAAGAGCATCAATCTCATCGGCGTCCCTGATATTTTTAACCATAGACCACCACTGATCTGCTTCACCCTCCAAACGGTAAATAGCAAGACTAACATTTTGATTGTCTGAACACCCCATGACATCAAAAATCTTCTCCAGTGCTTTAATCCACCCTTCAGCTAGCACAGGGTCAGATGATCCTCTTAATGATGGTGGATGTTGCCTCATGAAATGTTCCACCACTGACATGTTCCTCTGCGGTTGTTCTGGCTGATCTCGTGCATGGATACCACCGCCATTTATCGCTTGAGTCAACTGCGCCATTACTGCAACAAACTGTTCAGTTCCAATTCCGACCATCTCAGGATGCTGATTCGGAAGGTTATTTCCTTCTGTATGCCTTCCTAGCACTGCTTCCCTGTTTCCTCTGCGGAAAACCATTCTGAACAAACATGTCTTAGATGAAGCAACATGGTAATCATTAAATGCTATATCATTTCGAAAAAAAAATATTTTTGGATAATCATTTAATAGAATTCTAACTCCTAAAGTTATCTAAACCGACCTCTGATACCAACTATAAGGCCCCAGCCTTAAACCTTACTTAATCTTGAGTTATTAAAAGATTACACATTGAGGATCTTTTCGGGTTTAGAGTTTTAGAGAATTAGATCATAAAACTTGCATTACATTCCACATATAAACAAAGTGGTTACATAAAGATAGTATTCTTCATTCCCATCAATGGAAACACATTTAAAATAAAACATGGATTATTTCTTGACACATCCTTGACTCTATCATCTTATCATGTACCTTTCCCTTGACCTGTGAAAAACATTTCAAAAACTTGGGATGAGCATAAAACCTCAGTATGGGTTATAAAAAAAACATGGAAAGGAAACATGAGTTCATATATACATAAGAATGAAATCATACTTTACCCATAAAACATAGGGACTTTAACATACCTCATAAAATCATGAATAAATCATAGAAATCATAAGACATAAAGGTAACTTGAGGCATTCATAACATTCTTACGTAGGGAGTAACCCTCTTGGTTACGTTTGGAATACCCATCACAGTATATTCCCTAAAATCTCTTCGGAGAAACCTTAACGTTTCACTCCTTCGCGTTACCCAATGCATTGGAGAGCTATAACGGGCTCACCCGCCCTTAGTTTATCATGGAACCACCCGTCTTCATAATAATGCCCAAGAACCATAACATAATCATATCACATAAAACATGCATAAAGGAAACATAACATTTCCAAATTTCAATCACGAGATATCAATACAACACATTTATATAATAAAAACATTATGAAAACCATTTTCAATACCAAAGTAAAACATGGTATTTATTTTTCGTTTTAAAAAAAGGTATGGCTTGTAGAGGAAGCCGAAACTCAAATAACGGTCACGACGGCGGAGAAGTCGTTGTCGCCACATACGTACGACAAAAACATTCCCTTATGTCGTTTAGTAAACGCTTCGTATAAAAAAGATTCCTTTTGAATAAACCTAAAAGTCAAAGGGGTTTATACACCGTATAAAAGAAAGTTGTGTATAAAATAAAATATGCCTCAATGAAAGGAGATTGAGACGAAGTCCCATACCTCGTATCCGACTTG
Source organism: Viscum album (assembly GCA_963277665.1). Lineage (NCBI taxonomy): Eukaryota > Viridiplantae > Streptophyta > Magnoliopsida > Santalales > Viscaceae > Viscum > Viscum album. Next base: position 779,421,365 of record OY728141.1, read on the forward strand.
ACCCGACCGTTCTTTAATCTCCTGAATAATAAACTTGAGTTAATATATACTTGCTTATGAATCTTTTTCAAGTTAATTATTTCTTTTATAGCATGTTATGAACATCATGTAATCAGTTAAGTTAATAATGTTCATTTTGTCGGTATTTGGTTCTTAAGTCAAAAATAGACTTCTTACACTTACATGTTGTTAATTTGGTCAAAGGTTCATTATATCCAGAATGGTATTCATGATGTAGATATCATATATGTCATATATATCCAGTACATACATGCATTTATAATATTACATAATCATTTAGAGGTAAGAAATGAAATGCACCGTTCATGGAGACGGTAAGCCGTACGTACGCATGAACACTACTTCCATTTCTATTTCATATTTTCTGGAATGGAATCATAATGATATAAGAGTATATTATAATTCCAGTATAATAACATATATAATATCATTAACTTTATCCTTACACATCCCACATATGGTATTAACGAATCAAATCACTTTCAGGGGGCGGTAGTCTGCACTTCCTAAAATGAAGATATCGTGTTTACCCATAATGGAAACCATAAAGGTATGCCAAAAATGAAAAAAACAGAAACTTAAGGAAAACATAAACATATTATATATCATATATAAAAATAGTGACATCATAATGGCCACCTTTGAAGGTGTTAAATGAGTATTGAACAATCATCGTTTCGGGAGGCAGAATTTCGCCATCCACGGAAACCGTATGTTCTTTAACCATTTGATGTAGTTGTGTGAGAGTGTAGCTCAAATAAATATTATAACAACATCCTTGTATATTTAAGATACTGGTGTTGTTACAAAATAAGTAAATAAAAAGAGTTTAGGGGGTTGGAGAAGCAAAATAAAACAAATGAAAATGAGAGAATGAATTACCTTTAAAAGTGTAACTCCTTTTGATTTGAGTCTAAAAGCTTCCTTTCAAAGGATTCTGCCCAAAGGGAATCCTCTAGGATGAGGATAGGGATGTGGAGAGAGTAAATGGGCAGGGGTTGGCTGAGCCAAAGGCTTGAGGAGTGTGTGAAATGAGGTAGAGGTGGGGGCCTTTTATAAGAGGAGAGGAGGGGCACTTTTGGAAAGTAAAGAAATATTAATTTATTTGAAAATGTTTTTCTGTTTTAAAAGGTCCCACATTGATATAATTCGTGGATAAGGTGATAAAGGTTCGAAATAAACTCATCCAATTGGTTTTGGCCATGTGTAGTTCATAGATTTTACATTGTCTTTCCATTTTATTTAAATCGTCAAATAATGATGTCATCGCTGCATCATTATTATGTCATAAATAATTTAACTTCTTTAATGTCTAAAAATCATAAAAAAAATACTATGATGTAGGAAATATTTTTAGATTTCCAATTACTATTTATAATCAAATTTCTGATCTTTATAACCCCATGTAAAAATCGTTTTCGTAAAACATATTATGTTTGTGTCATTTTTAGTTTTACATTAAATAAAAAGTTATTTATGTCATTTCCCAACCAAAATGTCTCCATGGGGTCCCCAAGTTGACCCATGGCTTGTCTTGGTCGGACATGACACAAAAAATTAGGTTGGGACATGTGTCTAGGTCATTTCATATTATTAAAGCATTATTTATACCTTAAACTACACTAATTACCACTAATCGCGATTAAAAACTTAATAAGTTACTATTCACCAAAAAATTATTTTAATCTCATTGAACCACATTTTACTTCTTAATGACAACCATGTATATCGGATTTTCAAAATTCAATACACATTAGTGGTAAACTTTCATTTAACTGAAAAATCAGTTTGCTTGATTACCACTTAGTGGTTTCACTATTCATCAAAAATTGAAGTTTTTCAGAAAATTACCAAAAATTCACCCTATGCTATATTTGATATTCCGAATTAAAAAATGAAGTCTATTTTACAAAATTCAAATCATATAAGTCACATTAATTAATTTAATAATTAATTCCTGCTGCCTGAGCAAATAGCGTGTTTTTACAAAACAATAAGTATCAAAAGATTGACACTAGTTTAAGTCTAATTTCAAAGTGAAATTGATTCCAATGACCACCATTGGATAAAATGGTAAAAATATATTCTAATTTCACTTCAAAACCAATTCAAAACATAATCTAATCATATAAATAAATTAGATAAAAAAGCAGTTTTGATGTAAAATGCAGTATTTTTCACTATTCATTAAAAAATGAACATTGTCAGAAAAATGTCAAAAATTCACACAAGGTAAATTTTGATGTCCCAATCATAAAGGATAAGTTTATTTTGACAAAAATAGTTTATAAAATTGTCAAAATATATATTCAAAAATGGTTTTCCATCAAAAGGCAGTAAAACAATCTTTTAAGAATATTAGTGTATTCCATGCATAAGATTGTATTTATTTTCATTTTAAGCCTCTATAACACTATCTTAATCATTAATAGACATAGATAAAAATATCTATTATTCATTACTTACTAGGGATGTTACACCCTAAATTGAAACATAGATAGTAATTCCAGTGTACATTTCTACCTAATATTGATGGTGATGAGGAGGCCCAATCATAAGAACCACCACCTACACCCTTACAGTTATCATTACACTTACTCTTATTTCCCTGTGCACTTATGAAAACGCCACTGGGAGGAAGAAAAAATACAGATAATCCAATCATTCCTAGCATATCCATTTCTTCGATCATTAACCTATCAATCCTTTTATAATAAGTGGTGAGATTAAGCATGTATACCTATTATTGGATGTTAGTTCATAAGATGTTTAGTTATTTCTGAGATTTTTTCTGATCAATCATCACCACCTATAGGAAAAAAATTAACTAGCTACACAAAATGGTTGGTGTAATTAGACACTAAATTATCTCCCTACCACGGAGTGAGAAACTACAAGTAATTCACTATCATCAGAGATTTTAGGCAGAACTGCTGAAAGAAGAGGGTCATTAATACCTTCCACTCCAAGACTACATGTTAGTATTCTTGAACAATAGAATCACACCACTTCTTACTAGGAACCTTGATCTTGAAAATTACATATTTTACATTGATATAATCAAGCGTATCCAGGAATTCAAAGAATTGATTGATCTTTTCCATCCAATACTCTTCATATTAGGGTTCATTAATACCATTAAAGGAGGGTGGATTCTCATATAAGAACTCTCATTCTCAATCCCTACCTCCTCTAGATCCCTATTTTACCTCAAAAACTTGGTTATAAACCCATGGTACATTTTGTTTCATGAAACAAACCTATTATACTATAGACTTAAAGGGATTCTAATATAAAGGAGGATTATCTTAAGAAGAATATTTCACTACACCAACCTAAGGAACCCAAAAAATATGTCTTGGAGGCATGTTTATAAATAAAAAAAGAGAAAAAATGACCAGAAAATAAAACAATCTCAGTTTAAACCAAAAGAACATAAGAAGAAACTGAGGTCATGGTTAAAAACCAACATAAAAAACAAAAATCCTAACATACCATGGTGACTTAAGGAACATCATAGCATGATCTACCTAGGAACTCACCATAAAATATGTATCAATTTACGAAAATCCCATATCCTATTTACCAGTATCAAAAGATTAATCATAACCATCATAAGATACCAAATTGTTTCAAATTTTCAAAGAAAACCCATCTAACTAGGTTCTAAATCAGACTGTGGAAAGGAATGAAGGGAATTACCAATCCCCATGGGCTAGAAACTAGCACCCAGACATCTAATAACACAAAAAGGGAATAATTTTACCAACTTGAAATAAGAGACATGTAATATATATATATATATATATACCTAAAATAAATATTCTATAAAGAAAATAGCAACAATGGTAGTGATACAACCCAAGGCAGCAAGATAAAATCCAAGGTACATGTCCTAAAACAAAACAATAGAAGGGACACCCAAAATAACAACTACCAATCAATGTGGAATTTGGGAAACATCGCACCATATCAACACCATCTCCCTATACCCATTTGAAATAAAAATCACCACCACACTATGATACCTTTCCATTTGATACATTAGATAAGAAAAGGTCTACACATCTCTGATGGAGTGTGTAGGGTGTGTTCTAAACATGCTCAGTAGGATCCCATCCAAATGTTCTATAAAAAGTATCTATAAAATAATTATAATATTATCTATTTAAAGAAAATATTGCATAATGAGTAGTTACATAAACTAAACCATTTCGAAGAATAATTTCTATAAAACTTATATATCTTTAAAACAATATATCATACCATATAAAATCTAAAATAGTATAGAGCCAAATCATAATGGTAAACACTCATTGGATAAAAAAGGTTGGGATAACAAGTTTACTTGTACCTCAATAACCAATCAATGACTAGTCTGCTCTCATGTCCCTAGATTCAATGAACACTACTACCAAACCTACATTTAGCTGTGCTGGTATTTATCAGCGCTAGAGAAAAATGATGATAAATGAAATATTTATTAGCGCTAAGGAAAGTACTAATAAATTCAACCTTTTATCAGTGTTTCTTGTAGTGCTGATAAAGGGAACCTTTATCAGCAATTTATTTTTAGCACTGATAAAGGGTATCCTTTCATAAATGCTTTTTTAGCACTGAAAAAGGTCCGAATAAATAAAATGAAATAATTAAATAAAAAATGAGTTTATTAAAAATAATATTTCAAATTTCATTAATTAAATAATTATTGATAAAAATTAATAATTTGATTATACATTATTAAATATTATACATTTTATTAATTAGATAATTATGATAATTAATGTTATTAAATTGTACATATTAAATATATAAATATATATTAATGTATATAATTATGATTTATATATTACAAAATATCTATGCACTTTACATTAAATAGTCATATATTTATTGAATAATGGTTTATAATTAAAAGTTAATATGAATTAAAAATATTGACTAATTGCATAGTACTTTACATATTACAACAGTTCGGGGAGGGGGATTATAAAGAAACAAAGAAACTATTTCACCTATAAGTACTCGGGGAGACTTGATCTTGAGACCTCCCATGAGACCCCTAAAAGATGTAACCACTAGGCTACACCCCTAGGGGCACATAGTACTTGACATATAATTGAACGTCATTTGATTGTTCAATTTAACATATAAAGATCAAATTTGTGTTATATTGACTTCACATATACATAATTAATTCATTTTTCACACACATAAAACTTATCCATTTTTTTAATATTGTTAAAGTGCACTTATTCTTAATTTATTCAATTTCACTCATTTTTAACATATATGCATGCACTTAAAATTAGATATTCATTAATAATGTTAAAAAAATATTTGTAAAAAAATATTTACAAATAAATATATTTATAAAGGTACATTTACTATATTTATACAATTATATATTTATAATTATAAGTAAATAAATATTTCTTTAAAATTATTTATATAATTATAAATAAATAATTATATATATTTAAATAATTATTAAATTTATAATAATTTTACTTAAATAATTAATATATTTACTATATTTATATATATTTGTTAAATATATATATATGTATAATTATATAAATATATATAATGATATAAATATTATTTTTTAGAAATATTTCTATAATTATAAACAAGAAATTATAAAATTATAATAAATATATTTAAAAATGAATATATTTACTATATTTATATTTATTAAGTATATATAAATATTTTTTTATTTATAATTATAATTATAAATACATTATCATAGCTTTTTTCGCACTGATAAAGATGAGGTTTTATCAGTGCTTTTTTCATACTAATAAAGATGAGGCTTTATTAATGCTAAAAATAGTACTGATAAAATTAACGTTTATCAGTGTTATAATTTTAGAACTGATAAAGATTGAATTTGTAAGTACTTTTTTAGCATTAATAAATACCTACCTTTATCGGTACTAAAAAAAGCACCGATAAAGAGTCATTTTATCAGTGCCTAAATAATAATCTCTGATAAAAAGACTCCTAATCAATACATATTTGTAAGTACTGATAAAAGTGTCTCGATCTATTTAAAAAAACCTAACCATCTACAAACCCGTCATGATATCAGAAGCTTTCCGTGGAAGCCATATACTACCGACGCTCCTCCTCGGTGAATCAAACCTCAAATCACACCACTTGAATGCCTCTCAATCATCTTGTCTAATATCCAATTTTTTATTAAAGTTTGTGTTTCCATAGAGGGTTTCAGATTTTCTTCAACCTAGTGAGGTAGGCCTTTTGATTTTCTTTTTATATTTTTGGTTTCATTTTTAATTTCTTCTTCAATGATGTCATTATTTGTGGTCCAGTGATTGTATACTAGAGAGGTAGGCCTTCCAGTTTTCCCTGTTTCCAATTTTGATTCACTTCTTGATCGCTCATGGAGAGTTTATTGTTTATGGACTTGATAGTGAAACAAGGTGTCACATGAAGTTTACTTGGTTGTTTTTATTTTTTTTTACATTTTCCAAATTGATCACCTAGAGCTATCATACATATTTTTCATTCTATATTTTATTAATTGTATTCCATACATGTGAAATTTTAGAAATTGAAAGTGGGGATTTTGTGTGTGAGGGAGTCGAAGGTAGGTTTTGGGATTTCTTTTATATTATACTGATTCAAATATTACTTTTTCTACTTATCTAGATTGGTGTGGGAATCCAATGTATGGATGCATCATGAAATGTTTTATTTAAATTTTCTTTTTTACTTGTTTTATTTATTTTTTGGGCCAAATCATTACCACTATATTGTTTTTCATTCCCTAGTAATTGTTTCCAACCCGAGGGGGATCAGAATGTCCCTTGGACATTATCATAGACCACCTGGGTTTTAATATATAGTTTTATTGTATTTTGTGGAAACTATATATATATTTAAATTTTATGTACCTTTTCTCAATAATCCAACTTCATACATCTCTACACTTCTAAAAAAATCTATTTTATTTTTCTCCCTATTTAGATCAATCCAAAATTATTTATATATATTTTTCATAATAATATATGAAATATTATACCTTGATGTTATATACCATTTTTCAACTACATTATAATTTTTCATCATTATCCTAGTCCCCCTCTCTCAATAATTTTAAAAAAAATATCCTTTTGAGATTACCCCTTTATAATTGTACCATTTTTTTGAGACATATATACCACTATAATACATTATAATTTATTTATCGAAAATGTAGATATTTAAGAATTTATCCCCCTTTTTGAGTATTTATTTAACTAATAACTAGTGTAATTTGATGGAATCACATTTATACCTAGCTATATTACATGTAGAAAAATTGTATGTCAAACCTTTTTACTATCAAGAAAATTGGAATATAACAAATATACCACAATCCAAGATATAAATTGACATTCCATCCACAACATTTGAGAATTTTATTAAATTTTCAATGGGTGTCAACATTGATTTTCAATCTTCTTTATGAAATCTATAAAACACTTCCCTTACATACATGGATTGAGAAATAAATATCCCTTGAATTCCATCAGTTGTTTATAAACTAAGGATAATGTCAACTCACTAATCATCGACATTTAAACATTGGTCATTATTAATGTAGAAAATTATTATCATCATTCATCTCTTGGACCTCTAAATATTATATCATCCACATTGATAAACAATTTTAATATATCCATTAAATTATTTTTTATGTAATGATTATAATCAATTCTATATTTTTTAAATTAAAGTTTATTTAATAATTCATCTAACCTTTAATACCAAGCTCTTAGTTTTTATTTCAATTTATACATCACATTTTTAAATTTACAAATATTAGTTTCTTATGAAAGAATGAGAAAACTATATTTGTATTTGATGTAAACTTCCTATTTAGCTAATCCATTAGTAAATGATAATTCTACATCTAGTTAGAGTACCTTGAATTTTATTTGGGATGGGTTAGTTTGGTGATATCACATCACAAGAGTCTTGAGATGTTTTTGAATATTTATATACCATTAATTTTAAATGTAATAATTCCTTGGGTTTCTATATAACTTATTCGAATACAATTTTATATCTTCTAGTTGATTGAATGAAAGTTTATTATTGTTTTTATCATATTTGAGGTTCTTATTACGCCTTAATTTCCTATATTATATTTTCATTTGTTTATGGGATTTAAGAAGGAATTTATGTGGATTAATTATTTTCTTAAATTCAATTACCCATTTTCTTCAACTTACTGAAATTCTTTAAAATAATCAAATGCTGAATTTTCTTTATTATAATTGTCTAGAATGTTCACTTTTGATAATGAATATCTTATGTGTATTTATTTATATTTTGTATAAAATTAATCATTTATGAATCCAATAGTACCAATATGTATCAAAAATGGATTTATGCTAATCATTTGACAAATGAATATGAATATAGAGTTAAAGAGTTCATCAAGTTTTCAAGAGAGCATGCAGACAACACTTTTAAAATCATTTGTCCATGTTTACGTTGTTGTTATTCAAAACAAATTAGTCCGAAAGAGTTGGAATAACATTTGATTTGTAACATAATAGATAAAAGTAATAAATTTTGGACTAAACATGTGGAAGAAACTAAATATCGACATCGATTAGGATGATACTATGGTTGATGAATAATTTGATACAAATACCTTTGTAAAAGATGATGGAGATCGCATCGAAGAAATGACAATGGAAATTTAAGATGACCATCAGGATTGTAAAAAGTTTTTTGATGAGTTAAATAGCTATTCCAGGAAACCATTATATACCGGTTGTACTAAATACATAGCATTGTCAGATGTATTGAAGTTATATAATTTAAAACCTGGCAGTGGGTGGAGTGACACCAACTTTATAGAACTACTTGGTCTTCTGAAAGGTATTCTTCTAGAATAAAATAAACTATCATGCCAAAAATATGACACTAAAAAAATGTTACATTCAATGGGAGTGGTCTCTAAAAAAATACATTCTTATCCAAATGATATCATATTGTTTCACAAGGACCATGGATCACTCATAGAAGACCCTAAGTGTGGCATGGATTAGTATAAGAAAAATGAATCAATTCTTTCGAAATATGTATAATAATTTCTTATAATTCCATAGTTTAGAAGACTATATGGATTTCAGGAAACTTTGATACAATTAACATGGCATGAAAATATATTAATTAAATATAGGAACCTTTGTAATCCAATAGATTCTCCTAAGTGGAAGAAAGTTGATTACGAGATTCCAAAATTTAGAGATGAGGCAAGAAACTTTCATCTTGCATTATCTACAGATGGAATAAATCCTTTTGGTGTAAAAAGTAGTAATGACAGTACATGGCCTATCATGTTGATAAATTTTACCTTTCCACCATGGTTATAAATGAAGTGAAAATACATTATGTTGTCTTTGCTTATATCTGGACCAAAGAAGCCTGGTAATGATATTGATGTCTATTTGGATCCATTGATCAAAGATCTGAAATTGATGTGGGATATAGTTTTTACAATATATGATTCTCATAGAAGTGAAGAATTCACATTGAGGGCCATGTTTTACTTAATGATAAATGACTTCCCCGCTTATAAAAATTTATCAAGCTATAGCATTAACAGAATGTTGGGGTGTCCCATTTGTGAAATACACACATACTTAGTTCAGTTGAAACATTCCTTGAATACTATATTTTTAGGACATCAATTTTTTTTACCTCGATGACATAAATACGAATCCTGGATGACAATATTTGATGGGAATATCAAACAAGGTATGACACCATGTCCAGCAACGTACAATCAACTATACAAAAAATTAAAAACGATTGACATAGTTTTTGGTAAACCATTTTTGAAAAACCTTACAAAATCAAGTTGGAATAAGAGATTAATTTTTTTGAATTACTATTTTGGAACTGTTTGTATGTCAGACATTTTCTTGATGTCATGCATGTAGAAAAAAATGTATTTGATTGTGTTATTGGAAAATTACTAAATGTTCTTGAAAAAACAAAAGATGGAATCAAGGATAAATTAGAATTGATTGAAATGAGGATAGGGGAATATTTGGAACCGGTGAAGGGTAAAAGGTATAATTTTCTTCTTTAGGTAGCATACACTCTATCCAGACTAGAAAAATTAAAATTTTTCGTTTTCCTTACTAGTGTAAAAGTTCCACAGGTATTCATCAAATATCAAGAATATCATTTCAATGACTAATTTGATGTTACAAGGACTAAAATCACATGACTTTCATGTTTGGATGCATGATTTAATGTATGTTACTTTTCATTGCAATCTACCTCAAAATGAATGACATACATTAACCAGAATATGATTCTTTTTCAAATCCATATGTAGTAAAGGTATAGACCCAATGAAGTTTCCCATCATGAATAAAGATATTATAGTCATATTATATGAATTAGATATGTTCTTACCACCATAATTCTTTGATATATTGGTCCACCTGACGGTTCAATTGGTTAGAGAGGTTTAACTATGTGGTCTTCTCCATTAAAAATGGATGTACCCCATTGAACGGTATAGGAATATTTTGAAAGGGTATGTCAAAAATTGAAGATAGCCAGAAGGTATTATTACAAAATGATATATTTATAAAGATTCTATTGAATTCTATATAGATTACCTATCAGATGTTAAAAGCATAGGTCTCCCAAAGTCACATAATAGTGAACGCCTTATGAGCAATGATATTTCCCGAAGAGATGTTATTATAATTTCCTTGACAGAGTGGGACCTATCCCATCTTTACATATTATATAATAATGAAGATATTCATCCATACATTGAATCCAATAAATAAATTCTTATAGATTTGAATCCATCAAGGGCTTAAGGATGGATATAAAATACTTATGATGAACAATTTAGAGGATGGTTTAGAGATCAAATTTATAAGAAGTTATACGGAAATATAAATTCAATTACTGAATGACTTTAATGGCTATCCAGTAGATTGAATGCAAATTTAATATCTTACACTAGTTTTGTAATCAATGGTTATATGTTTTATACAAAAGAATATGATGAATTCAGTATGATGAAAAATAGTGGTTCTAAACTTGTGGATGAAGCGATGGACATATCTAGTTCCAAAAAAGAAAAATCCAATTTATGAAAATATGTCATATTTTTGCATTATCAATAAAATATAAAAGTTTTATTATTTAACATTTCAAGTGATGAATTTCCATTTCAAATGTGTTAAAAATATCAATGGAGTGAAATTTGATGAAATGAGATTTGTGAAGGTGAATCTCAGTGTGGAAGGGGAAAAAGATGATCTATTCATAATGGCATCACAAGTAGTGAAAGTATTTTATGTCTCTGATCCAACAAACAATAATTGGTCAATCTTCCTTCTAGTGGATAAAACATATTTTATGTTAGATGAAAATTCAATCAAGGATAACCCTTTCATTGGGTCATCAAAATTAGTTCATGTCGGTCCCAATATAGACAATGTCTTATACGTTAGACATGACCAAAAATAGGGGATTTGTATTCTCAATAGAGAAACCAAATCCTTAAAACCTTTTAAAAAGTAGGGTTTAATGAGAAGTTAAAAGTTTTTTTTAATATATTATTTTTTTACTCATAATATTATATGTTCACTACTACATTAACATGATCTAAACTAAATTTTTGACTACCCTTGTAGACAATATCTCCTGTACATGATGTAAGAACATAATATAATGAATAAAACCCTTTTGGAAAGATGTAAAGGTAATGTTACGATATAATTTCTCTATTTTACCAAAAAATATATAATGGAATGTTGATTTAATTTTCATTATTCCTTTTAAAGTTAATTTATTTTAGAATATTTCTATCCATGTGTCATGCCTTTTAAGGAAGATAAATGACACTATCTCTACTCAATCAAAAAGGTAATCGTGATGTTTTTACAATAAAATCATTGTCCCTAGAATTAATGTATTGTATCATAGTTATGTTTAATTTAATTTTTTAGTATTACTCAAATAATAAATGTTTTCTTATACAGGTGGATTATTTTGTTCGAGTTGGGGTACTTTGTCCAATTTTTATTCTTCTTCTCTCTTGAAACCTTTTCACCCATGTAGTGGTGCATTTATCACTTTCTTTCTAGTTACCTCCACTAACTTTGCAGGAAGAGTAACTATGCCACCTATACTCAATTATAGAGGTAATATTGATGTTTTCACAGTAAAATCATTATCCATAAAATTAATGTATTGTTTAGCATTTATGTAGAAATTTATTTATTTATAGTATTAATCACATAATAAATGTTTTCTTGTACAAGTCAATTATCTTGTTTGAGTTGGGGTTCTCTTTCCAAATTTCATGATTCTTCTCTCATAAAACCTTTTCACCTCTATAGTGGTGCATTTATCATTTTCTTTCATATTACCTCCACTTACTTTGAAGGAAGAGAAACAATGCTGCCTCTGCTTAATTATAGTCGTAATCTTGATATTCTCACAGTAAAATCATTGTTCTTATAATTAATATTTAATTTATTTATTTTTATTATTACTTATATAATAATTGTTTTCTTATATAGGTGTATTATTTTGTTCGAGTTGGGGTGCTCTGTCCAACAGTCATGATTCTTATCCCTTAAAACATTTTCACCCCAAATTGGTTCATTTATAACATTATTTCAAGTTACCTCCACTACCTTTGCAGGAAGAGCAATTACATTTTCTTTTCTCAATTATAGAGGTAATATTGATGCTTTCACATTAATATAATTTTCCACAGAATTAATATATTATTTCATATCTATGTTTAAATTATTTATTTTTAGTATTACACACATAATAATTTTTTTCTTATATAGGTGGATGTTTTTTGAGTTGATGTAGTTTGTTCAAAGATTCTCATGCAGTGTTGGCAATTTGACAAGGAAAGTCAATGGAATTCATGGTAACATTGATAGTTAATATTGTTTTGAGACTTTGTGACATGTATCAATAATGAACACCTCAATACAACACATTATGTGACTAATATGAATCTAATTACTTCTTTCAATTTTAATTTAGCATTAATTTAAGTAAAAAAGACAACTGAATCAAGGTGTCCGTTATGAGTTTAGAATCGACGTTTGACATTAAAAAGTTTCACTCACTAAAAACCAATAAAACAATCTTGTATTTTCTTGGTAATTTAGGGAATTGATTCATAAATCATTTTTGAGGTATAGGAATCAGTCTCACATAAAACTGATACATTAAGTGATCTGAATGAGTCAAAGTGCATGTTTTAAGTTTAAAATGTCATTTTAGTAAAAAAGACAAGTGACGTACTCAATACCGAGCAAAAAAATTCATATTTTTTTTGATAATTTTGAAAAAAATCCATAAGTGATATGGAACGTGTAAGAATCATCCACACCTCAATTTGATGCATGGTGTGATCAATATGACTCTAAGTGTATATTTATTTAAAATTGACATTGATTTTATTAAAAAACAAAATGACCTACTCAAAACTGAACAAACACATTCAATTTTTTTGATACTTTAGGAAAATGATCCATAATTGATTTGATACATGAATGAATTAGCCTCACCTCAATCCGACATACGGTGCGACCGATATGACTCTAATTGTATGTTTTTAATTAAAATTGACATCAATTTTAGTAAAAAGGCCAACTGACCTACTCAAAACCAAGAAAACACATTCAAATTGTTTAAATACTATAGGATAATAGTCCATATTTCATTTTCAATGTGTAGGATTTATACAAACCTCAATAAAATTCATAGTGAGACTCGTATGACTCCAAGTGCATATTTTTATTTAAAATTGACATAAATTTTAGTAAAATCAACACTTTTTGTTAATTTATTTCTTTATATTATTACAAATATAAGAATTTTTTCCTTATACAGGTGTTTTGTTTTGCTCGGTTAGGGGTGGTTTCTTCAGAAATATCATGAGTCTGGTCAAGATTAAAAGTAACATTGATGTTTTTTAATGTACGTAATAATTTGTATTTATGTAATTGTATGAACCAATGTTTGAAATATCTATAATATAGTGTTTTTCTTATGTTTGTTTTGTAAATTTCATTTCATTTAAATCCTATATTAGGACTTATTTTTGTTGATATCTGGTGTGTTTCTGGTGTTGTAGTGTGCTCTTAATGATCTCCTGGAGGCAATCTTTGAGGAGAAGGAAATTTTGGAGGTGATGAGAAGTCTCAACCAGGAGAGTGCACTCGGTCTGGATGGAATTCTGAGATCCTTTTATAGAGAATCTTGGGACGTCGTTAAATAGGACTTGGTTAGGGCTATTCATACTTGGGGGGGGGGGGGGTGGGGTGGGGGTTCCCCGTGTTGCGTGTGATACCTCCTTGGTTCTCATTCAAAATATCAGAGATCCCACCTCTCTTTATCATTATAGACCCATAAGCATGTGTAATTTTTCTTAAAAAGTACTTGCTAGCATCATCAATCAGATACTGTCAAACTTCCTGCACCTTTGGATCACTGAGGAGCAACATGGTTTTGTGAAAGGTAGGATGATATAAGGAACAATTACAATTACCCATGAGATGGTTAACGATATCAATAACAAGTTCAGTGGTTCAAATTTTATTGTTAAACTTGATATGGATAAGGCGTAGGATTGAGTTTAGTGGAATTTCATTATTAAGGTGCTATAAAAAATGGGTTTATCTATATGGGCTGTTGATCTTATCTTTATATTTATGAGTTCCTCTTGGATGACCATCTCTTTTTTATAAAATACCTATGATTTTTTCAAAACTATGCATGAGTTAAGGTAGGGGACCCACCTTCCCCAACCCTTTTCATTTTATCCCAAGATTTCCTTAGCAATAAAATCAACAAGATCATTTTCAACAGTGACTCTACTCCCTACCATCACAAGGCCCTGACCACAAGTACATATCATATCATGCTTGCGGATGATAAAATAATTTTATTGAATTCTAAAAAGTGGTCGGTTAGGAGTATGAACAAGGTCCTAGAAAGCTATTGCAAATGGAGTGGACAAGTTATCAACTGGGTGAAAAGCAGTGTATAAACCTCTCGTCGATGAGCTTCTAGAAGAGTAGATGATTTGCATAGCATTATGGGTATTCAATATAAAATTTTTCCTATGACTTACCTTAGGGCCCCCATATCCCCATGAAGGTTTCATATCTATAATTTTGATCATATTGTGGAAAGGATCACCTACTGTGTAACCAACTAGAATAACCTCTTTTTATCCTTTGGGGGAAGGATCACCCTTGTTAACAACGTGCTCATGTCCATTCTGATTCACTCTCTATTATCTATTAGAGTCCGGAAAGTAGTCATTACCAATATCAATAAGATTCCCACATCTTTTATCTGGGACACCAATGAAAATGGAAAATATAATTTGGATTCTTGGAAGAGATTGGAAGGATCCTATCAGGCTAGAGGCATTAACATGAAGAATGTTCATGATACCCTTCATGGAATGCATGAGAAGATTACATGGGATACGATAGAGGGTAATTCTCTTTGGGGTCATTTAATGGTGGTTTTCAGCCATAAAGAGAGGGAGGAACTAAGAGGTTCTTTTTAGCATGTGGTTAAGCTGCATTTTTCTACTCTCATGGGACATTCTCATTGGATTTTTTGTAGGGGTGATATTTATTTCTAGTTTCACAACTGGGTGGGAGATAAGTTGGGGTTTCCATGATATATATAAAAATACATTACCATTAGGTAGGCCATCTATATTCTGAGACTTATTAATGCAGTCCTGGACACCAATCAACATGCTTTTTTATGATCTTATTGATGTTAATAATGATCAGAATCACTATGTTTTTACTGAATCTTCCTCAAGAACTTTCTCAATGAAATAATATTGAAAAATTCTTACTCCCTCACATCAATTGGATGCATGGGGTGAAATCCTATGCTATAAAGAGGTGTTGAAAAAGATAAATTTTCTAATATATAGGATAAGAAACCAAGATCTATCCATGAATGAGAATGTAAAAAGTCTCTACATTAATATGGATTTCTATTTCTCATGAAGTGAGGACTGGAGGGAGGAAAGATCTAATCACTTAGTATTCAAGGGGGAATGGAATCACACCGTTTAGAATGATTTCAGTGACTTTATAGGTATTCACTTACATGAAAATCTGGATAGGTCCTTTCTTCATAGGTGGTTCTAGGGAGCAGATAAGGTGGGCCCTGAGAGGAAGGCTAGGGATCTAGTTTTTCTTGTGGGTTCTTGGTGTCTATGGCACGTGGGAAAAAGTGTTTGATTTGTGGGTGGTGTCTATGTGGGGAGGATATTGGATATCATAGTGAAAAATATACTTCTATATTTAACCTTATTTGTGAGGAACTTGAAGGATTCCCCCACCTTGAGATCATTTCTTACAGGTATGTCTCCTCCCCACTCCATTGGTGGTGCTATGTCGGGACACTGGGTAAGATAGAATATGTAAGGTTCTAGATTTAAAATCAATACAGATTGTTCTTTTTCTACAGGTTTCATGCGTGGCGGAGGTGTGGTATGTGACCCCTTCAACAATATCATCCTGGATTTCTCAGCATGATTTTGGGTAGGAAACTCCCTCAAAGATGAGGAACTAGCTATGCCCTTTGGTCTTCTAATATACATGTAGAGGGAGTTTAGTCTGATATATATTGAAACTGACTCTTTAATCCTGTATAATTCCCTGAAGAATACCCATGATACCCCATGGTCAATTTCTTATATAGTCCATAGGTATAGAAGCCTCATGTGCAACCAAGTGGATATTTTACATACCTGGAAAGAAGGAAACAATGTGGTGTATTATCTTGCTTCCATATCCAATCTGGTAGCCTACATTACACTCTATATCAATGAGTATGACCTTTCTCCCAAGGGGTTGAATTTTATTAGAGGCGACACTCTCAGGATTCACCATTTCAGAAAACCATAATTGGGACTATTCTAGTTTTCTGCTTGCTGATCTTTAATATTGTTGGAGTTTTGGTACTTCGATTAAATTAATTAATAATTATGATAATGATGATGATCATATCTTTTAAAATCACTGAAAATGGTATACTTTATTAGTGCTTCTATAAGCACTAATAAATGTCTATTTTATCTGTAAAGACCCAGAATTTCCTTGTAATTTTTTAAATTAAATGGGACTGTTACGAGTCCATGAAAATTGACGGCAAGTGATTCCGAGGCCCGGTGTGCCCGGAATGAATTTCTGAACTTTTTTTCAGGCACGTTCAGTTAACGTACGGGTGAGTTTTTGTAACTTTTGAACTGGTGCTCAGAATTGAAATCCGAGGACATCGTTGAACCCACAACACCGATATTTGCTTAAGGATACCTTCACCTCGATCGCAGTAGGTCGAGAGTGAAAGATAGTTTTTGGGGTTTTTTCATGGGAATGAAAAATAAAATGAAATAAAGTTTTATTTTATTTCTAATAAACCTCCCATGTAAAGGCTATGTAGGTGGGGACCACGAGGGGTTAAAACCTCCCAACTTGAATGCTCGGTGGTGGGGACCACCCGAGCTAGTAAAACCCCCAATTCAAAGCTTGGTGGTGGGGACCACCTGAACCCCTCATTATGGGATAAAAACCTCTCAACTCCCTACTTTAATTATTCCAACTCTCCTTTAATTAATTATTCCAACTCTCCTTTAATTAATTAATCCAACCTATTTTGTGACAATGTTACTTTAAAAAACATATTCTATTATGTTGGCTACTTTTTCATTTTGGTGGATTTGGGTTTAGGAGAACCTTTGGGAGGATAACTCTCTCCAACGAAGAACACGTTCTCCAATGAAGAACGCGCTCCCCAACAAAGAATGCTCACACTGACGAGGAACATCTTTGATGAAAACGAACCGACGAATGGGGAAATGAAGATGTCACCGACTTCACCACTTCCAACATCAACGAGCAATAAAGGTAGGGGTTTAGTTTTGTATGATTATATATTCCCATGTTCTACTCTTCTAAAACAAACAATGCAGATAAAATCTCTAACTAGTTGATCCATGGATGATTTCTTTTATGGGTTTGGGAATAATCATTGCGGGAGGTTAGGGTTTTATGTTCCTCATTAAAGTTCTTGTTGATCTGCTTTCTACTGATCTAATGCAGAGGGTGTAGGCCAAACAAACATGGCCCAACCCCTCCACCGTTCTTCTTGAATGGTGTATCATTCATAATGGAAGAAAGAGACTTTGTGCCACAATGATGAACGAATGCGGCGACCGATACATCGTCGGCCGCAACGAAGGTGACGATGCAATGGTGCCGCCCCGTGGCCTCCACCACCCCGAGGCCTCCACCGCCTGTGGCCACCACCGCCCCGCGGCCTCCGCCACCAAACAACCTCTGCCGCCCATGGCCACCGCTGCACGTGGCCACTGCCACCCTGCGGCCTTGCGCCGTCGGCGGCCACTACGACCCCACAGCTTCACACTACCCTCACGCCCCCCCGCAAACTCACACCGCCCTCACAGTCCCGCATAGCCTCACACCACCCTTGTGGCCCCGTGGCCCTCGCACTACCCTTGAGGCCCCCGTGCCCTTCACGCCGCCCTCGCGGCCCCGCAGCCTTCGCGCCGTCCGTGCGACCCCCCGCGGCCTCGCGCCGCCCTTGCGACCTTCGCAGCCTCACGCCGCCCTTGCGACCTATGCACCACCCCATGGACACATCGCACCCAAAGGCCAGACCACCCAGGCTGGACTGACCAGCATGGGCCAGGTCGCCCGGTGGGCCAGGTTGACCCAAACTGTGTCAGACCGGACCCAAACTCACTTCGACCCATTTTCTCTCTTTTGGCCATAACATTGGCACCAGACGTCCGTTTGAAGAACCGTTAGTGGTGATGGAAACCTTGGAGTGAGATAGTATCTTTGAGTATACCCCACTGAAGATTTGGATAAAGTTGGAGTACGGTCGGGTTGGATCGAGCATGAATCCAACCAGGCCCTCAGGACTAAAAGGCTAATAACTCACAGAATGTGTGTCCGATTGATGCATCGTCTGTTGCGTTGAGACCCCTATGACCTGGAGTTACTTTGTGATACTTTTTCATGGGAATTAGTGGAAGTTGGAGTATTTATCAGTGGCTTGAGGAGAAGACTCTCCCAGAGACGGGCAAGCTTAGTGAGAGAACCCAGTAGTTGGCTATGACTTGAGAAAGAGATCCTTCATGGGTATTTGATTGAGGGTACCACATGGAACCGCTCTATGATTCCATGCGGGACTACCCTAGAGATCCTGTTTGGGTCAACACCTAGCGATCCTATGTGGGTCATCACCGAGAAATATTTTGTGGGTCCGAACGAGTGATCCTGTGTGGGTCAGCACTGAGCGATCCTGTGTGGGTTAGCACTTATGGATCCTTCATGGATCTGTCTCTTAACAGAGTAAGATGATTTAGTAGTTACATATAATCATACCTACTACTGTACCTAAGAAATACCTGGTGTGAGATGAGTGCGTACCTGTGTGGTACTTTCCTTTGTGGTAATAACTTGGTGGTATTATTCGGTGTGGCGTACCTGTGTGGTACTTACCTTCGTGGTACTCCTTCCTTTGTGGAACAATTGAGCTTGGGCCTTTGAGTTGGACTCTGTGTTTTCATCATGATTGATATGGGAATACTTGATAACTTTGGTATATGAATGGGTATATACCTATGTAGGGTTGTTAGTTGATTCCATGTTGTGTGGTTTATCCTTGGTGGATTTTTTGAGACCTTGAGGGTTTCGGGGTCCCTAATGAGTATCGTTATACTCACCCTTGCACGAGATATGCCTTCACCATGTTGTGTTTGGTACAGATGATGGGAATCACTGATCAAGGATGAGGGTACCAGGGCTAGACGTTCCCCGAAGGTGGAACACATGGCGTGACGGTATGTAGAGGAGATGAACGGATGTGGATTGCTAAGGAGGCGATCTGTACCTACCCTTTAGGTAGGAACCTCAGAGGATGACCCAGTAGCTGCCTTTCATTTTCTTTAGTTGTATTGTATTTCAGTTGTACTTGTACTATTACTATTGGGCTTGTATTTTGGCCCCTATTTACTTTCAGAACTCTTTTATCTATACAATTGACATGTGTTCGTATCTTGTTGTGTGTTTGGTTGCGTGTGTTTACAGGTTATAAAGGAAATTTTATCCCGGTTTTAGGGAATATGCCTTTCGGTGCTAGTCGCCAGCCCATGAACTATGGAAGGTGGGCTTGGGGTAGTCACGGCACGGGCCCCGTGGGACGGGTCATGACATTATCAGTGCTAATAAAAGTACTGATAAACAACCCTTTATCAGTTCTTTTATAAGCACTGATAAGTGGTTCCTTTAGTAGCACTAAATTAAAGTGTTGATAAAGGTCCCATTTATCATTGATTTTTTAGAATCAATAAAGGACCCCTTTATCAGTGCTTTTTAGTGATGATAAAAGACCAAATCGTTTAACATTTATCATTTAGTTAGTGCTTTTTTAGCACTGATGAAGGACATTTTTTGCACTTTAAAGTCCAGTTTTGTAGTAGTGGAATCCATAAACTAGGGATCGAGGTGAAACCTAGAAAGTGAACCCCCTTACAATGTCAATCAAGTTTCTAGATCCAATGTATCTATGATCTAGGAATAGAGGAGCACCCTAGAAAGTGAACTCCCTTAAAATTATAATGGAAAAGGCCCAATACTAAACCATCCACCTAGGTACCCAAGGCTCCCATGTGTGGTACATATTAAATCAATTTCAAAAGTGCTTATCCCATTTCATAAAAAATTATAAACAATCATTTATTCATCAAAAACATTATTTGACAACCAATTTTGTAATGCTATTTAAAAACACTTTTCTTTTACCAAAACATGGGCAAAGCCATATTTTCTCAAAAAATATTTCACAAAATAAATAAATAAATTCAAGGATCATTCCAATTCATTTATAAAACCATTTATAAATAAAATATCATCAATTGTTCTTAGTAAATAGGGTAGAGATGGAACGCCCTACCTCAAGTTTGGGTCCCACACTACCAACAACGATATCCACACACTAGAAAAAAAGGGAGATCATTAAAAAGAGATATGAGGCCCTAAAAAATGATTAAATCAACTTACAATCATGTTTCAAAAATTAAAATGGTAGGAAGAGGAGGTAGATCAATATATACCTCAAGAATAACATGCACTGCACCTAACCAGCATGAGTTCCAACCTTCGGTAGAAAAATTCATAGTGAAACTATAAAATGTTGAGAGATATTAAAACATGATAAATATATTCCATCAATGAATACTATAACCTATTCCAAAATAAGATATCAAGAAGAATCAACAGAGACCTGATAAAATTCACTGATCTGATAACAACTGATCAAACCGGGATCAATACACCAAGAAAAGGTGTTCAAAGAGATATGGATCAACCAAAATATATTAGAGAAGACCTAAGGTTCAATGATAGGATAAGTGAGGTAAATAATAAAATACATGGGTGACCAAAACATTTAATCTGTTGGAACATACATGATTTACATAATGAATCACTAGTTCTTGATGTGAACTTTTTGAATAAAAGATATGATGAAAAATGTGTCACATTGTATTTCAATCCTAAAATCCAATTCATGATGTAAATAATAGATCAGATCATTAATATGTTCACATAATGCACCCAAAAACATGGATTCTTTCCAGAATTCATTCTTATTGTGAACATACATTCACGGTGTGAACCGACTCATGTAGTCACCAATCAGCTGAAGTTCTTAAGAAAAACCCTTGGTTCTCCTCTAACACCAGCCAAACCCAAAAATAATCCTATTAAACATACAAATAGAGAATACCTTAACCATTATATTTTAGTTTCCTTGGATTTAATTAGGTAGGAGTGTTATTTTAAGTACTTATTTAGAGTTTATCCCTTTTTAGTAAATGTTTGGGGTATAATCATAAATGGGAAGCATGTTCTTTTATGGATGACTATTTTGATAATTTTATGGATATAATTATGTAATTTTAGGGAATTACATGTGAATTGGATATTTAATAGATGAATGATATGTTATTTGGTGGTCTCAAGATGAGAATTATGGTTTTATGTATTGAGGTTTCGAGTTTGATTACTTTTAAAGTCTTTTATCATACCCTAATAGAGTTATAATGGAATATGTGATAATATAATCATTGTTTTAATAATAAAACAATAGAATATTTCTTTTATCAGTATGTATTTATTTGATGAGTTATTAATTTGTTAGTTTGAATTTGGTAGGAAGTTGAAAATTTGGAATTTTAAGTTAAATGGAAGGATAATATTGATTTTGGGTCATATGTGTGAGGTAGATTTGGGAATAGTTTATTTAATATTAAACCAATATATATAGTTTCCTTGTATAGAATTAGGTTAGAGTGTTTTGGTTTGGGTTTTTATTTTAGATTTTATCCATTTTGGTGGATTTTTGGGGTATAAAGGGAAAGAGGAAGTAACTTCCTTGATGGATGACTAGTTTGATGGTCATATAGATTGAATTTTGGAAATATAGTGTTGCACCATACATATTTGATCTTAAATTTATGATTGGAATGTTATTCAGTGGTCATGATATGATAATTTTGGTGTTGGATATTGAGATGTTAGGTTTGATTTGTTATAAAATTATACATTATACCATAATGATGTCATAAAATAATATGTGATAATATACTTATTATTTTTAAGTCATCAAACCATGGCACATTTATTATTTTGGTCTATCTTTATTTGATGATTTATTGAGTTGTTAGGTTACCTTTAGTACATATGTTTGATATAGGGTTGTTAAAGGTTTATTTAGGATAAAACCATTATATATGGTTTCCTTGGATGGAATTAGGTAGGTGTGTATTGGTTAAGGTGGTTATTTTAGATTACAGACCTTTTTGGAGGATGTTTGGGGTATAAAAGGAAAGGGGAAGTATATTATTTTAAGTATGAATAGTTTGATGGTCATATTTATTGAATTATGAAAATTTAGGGTTTAACCATGTTTATTTGATATTGAATAGATGAGTGGGAACTTATTCGGTGCTCTTGGTATTAGAATTTTGGTTTTGGTTATTACGGTTGTTGAGTTTGATTTGTTTTAAAGTCTTGCATAATACCCTTATAGTTTTATAAATGAATATGTGATAATATACTCTAAATTTTAATCATAAAACCATGGTTTATTTAATGTATTGGTCTGTCTTGATTTGATGAGTGATTGAGTTGTTATGTTGTGTTCAATATGAAGATTAAGTTTAGAAATTTCATGTTAAGTGGAAACATAGTGTTAATTTTGATTCATATGTGCAAGAAAAATATGGGAATGATTTATTTATAATGAAACCATTATATAAGGGTTACTTTATTGGAATTAGGTAGGAGTGTTTTGGATTGGGTGGTTATTTTATATTTCATCCCTTTTTATGGATTTTTGGGGTATAAATATAAAATAGAAGTAGATTCTTTGATGGATGACTATTTTTATGGTTATAGGGATTTAATTTTGGAGATTTATATCTAAGCCACGTGTGTTTTATCTTTAATATACAATTAGGATGTTATCTATTGGTCTTGAGATGAGAATTGTGGTGTTGGGTATTGAGGTTTCTAGGCTTGATTGGTTCTAAAATCTTGAATTATAACCTAATAATGTTATAAGAGAATATATTATAATATATTCATTGTTGTAGTCATTAAACCATGTACTATTAAAGGTTGGATTATAGTATCCTCATATCTATTTAGATCAGGCCATATTTGTTTAGTTGGATTTGGGATGCGTCATATTAATTTGATTAGGACTGGGTTCATTCTTCCTTGGTATAGTTGATCCATGTCATTTTTCTGATCTATTTCCTTTTAGTTTAATTTAATTCAACTCACCTTTTTTATTTATTTCAACTCATTTCAAGTTATTTAGGTACCCATTTAAAATCATTTAGACATTCAAAAATACCTGGTTTATCTTATGATATTATAAAGTAGTTCACCCTAAAGTGTGCATGTACTTCATAGAACCCTTGTTTTTTATTCCTTTCTAATGATTCATGAAAAATTAAATTCAATAATAAAAAACAATGTACTAATAAATAACATAATCATTTAATTTGAAATAAAAAATCATTTAATTTGAATAATACCTTAAACTTATTACTCTTATAATAAGTGATCACTACCTGGTATTGGGTAACTAGATAATCATTGATGGCTGGTACACCCCCTAAATTAGTGTCGATTATATTGGATCAAACAATATATAACACATTCTTATATGATCACCAAAGTTTTCCTAACTCCATCAATTTTTCTTCCTTTTTAGCACGACCATCAAGAAAGCTAAAGTGTTGTTCGGTGGAGTATATTAATTAAAATAAAAAAAATAAATATATATATTTAAATTAATAAATTTTATTACCCATATCTCATACCATGCACCCTTTTTTATTTTATTATTGATACATCTCCATGATATTGGTTTAATTGGAATGATGTCAATACACTTGGCTAACATCGCTATAAAACTTCTACATTGTCAACTATTTTTACTGAACAATTGGTTGTATTCATTGTAATAAACTATCATTTGTGTATGATGGTTCCACAAATTACACATATGAGTACTCCCTTGTCACCTATTTTAGGATCCCACTAAAAATGACAAAAGATAAATATAAATTTAATACACATTAAAACAGAAATACAATTTTTTAAACATAATTCAATGCACTTGTAAACATATAGATGATTAAATTTGATCATTAATCTATAATTTATATATAGGATATGGAAGATAAGTAGTTTTTTAATTATTTTAATGCCCTAATTTATGCTCTAGTTCATCTGAAATATTTGTATTAGAATTTAAAAGCGAATAATCATAAAATTTTGGATATTTAGAAGTGGGAAATGGAGTCATCATAGAAGTTCCAAGAAAAGGATAAAAGAGATAAGAAGTCATCATGGGCTATGTAAAAAGGTATATAAGTAGTGGATACTGTCTAAAATAATGATGAAGGCATGGGTGGGAATATCCTCAGTGATTAAAGTGGAGTAATAGGAGGAAAAACTATGATAGATGAGATATGTGGTGGTGGGTCTAGGTGTGAATGGGCAAGATGAATATTCCAGGTAACTCTTATAAAACCCCTACCTGACTAATCATGTAGTACACTAATAATAGTAGTGATACTAGAGATTAACCATAACACGGATGAGTGTCCATAAAATAAATTTTAAAAATATTAATAAATTTACATTTAAATTATTGTAATTTATATATACTAGAATTACTAGACTCACTAAGGGAACCATAAGAGGATGTCCCATATCTTGCATCTGTTGATCACTTTCAATCAATCTATTCCTGTTTATTTATTAAATATCTTTCATATTTTTTATAGGAATGAAAATTTATTTATATTTAAAATATTAATGAGAAAGTAATATATGGTATAAAAGGATGCATGGATTAATTAAGGCATTATAATTATAAATCCAAATAATCAAAAAGTGGTGACATATTTTAATAAAATCATATAAACTAGAAAATAAAAAAGTGATAAAATATGACATAACATAATCATGGAGAAAAACTACGTCTATAGTGTACATGAAAACTACTTTTACAATTTATAGGTAAATTTATTTTATAGTTTAAATGTGAAATAAAAATAATTTATATGTAAACTAAAAATAGTTCACATATAAATTGTAAACTTCATTTACATGTAAATTGATTTTAGAGTTTACATGTAAACTAGAAAATAGTTTAAATCTATTTTAAATTCGGTTTATGAAACTATATAAAATTTAATCTGTATAAATTTAATTTATGGAATTATATAAAATTCAATATATTTAAATATTTGATACCTTTTTAAGGAATTTTAAATCTATTTTAATATGTTTTAGGGAAGTTTAAATATTCTTAATTTTTAGGAAAATTTATCCATGTTTAAATCTATCTAACTTGGTTTTTATTATATACAGTCTTGTTGTAATTTTTGTATAGAAACGTAAACTAGATTGAAATTTCATTTAAATATGACTTGTAATTAAAAATATGTAATTTTAGTTTAAAATTGTGGTTTTAGTTATCAGGGGGCTCCCTTGTTTGATTGTGTATAGTTATGTAGGGAGTATCCTTCCTACATAAGTGTTAATAAAACATTTTTT
Source organism: Viscum album (assembly GCA_963277665.1). Taxonomy (NCBI): domain Eukaryota; kingdom Viridiplantae; phylum Streptophyta; class Magnoliopsida; order Santalales; family Viscaceae; genus Viscum; species Viscum album. The sequence goes on from OY728141.1 coordinate 779,447,635, forward strand.
TATTATAGTGAAATAAATATAATTAAAATGATAAAAGAATAAACAAAACTAAACCAAACATACCCTTCCAAACTGAATCCAAATTAAAGAAATTTTAATAGTACTAACCTAAAATACTGTAGTTGAGAAAAACTGAATGAACAAAGGATGCATATGATTTATTTTATATATTACCTACCACCAATTCAATTTCATAACAAAACCTTAAAATTGGAATCTTTGAGTCCTCACACGCAATATATTGATCAATATCAATGGTTGAAGTGATGGAAATATATCTTGGGATTACTTCCTTAGTGACACTGAATTCAAGTCTCACATGATCATTCACATAAAATACTTGACTCTCTATTGATGTAAAAATAAATGGATCATCGGTGTCCCATTAGAGTGTCATTTCAACAACACTAAATCCATAGTCATAAATAAATGTTCCATGATATATAATTGAATCAAACCCTCATTTCATCATAGCAACTCAACCATGGGAGTAATAATCCAATATAAATATTTTATTAACAAATCCATAATAAGTCACATTTTCATATCAAGACCTAATACCTAATGCAATGGAAAAATGTTATATCATTGTAGTTAGCATCATACCACCATGGTGTGTTCTCTTGTTTACTGCTTGATCAATTATAAAAAAATTACCTATTGATAACAAAAGATTTTACTTAATTGACCAATGATTTGGGACTAAAATTCAATTATATTATTTCTTTAGAGATATATTAAATAGGTAAAATTAATACTTAAAATATAAATGAATATTAAAATTATATAAATATTTGTTTTTCAATTTTATCAAAGTAATGCCTATACCACCGATTTCATCCAAACAAGAAACTCAAATATATGAAAAGTATATTTTCTTATCAAATGTAATGAATGATGAGTTCTATATATTTTTTATGTTCACCATTTAAACGGATAATAAAATTTTAAGATATATGTGAAACTAATTAATATTATATAACATATACATGTTAAAATTACTTACTTGATGTAGTCATTGAACAAACCATAATTAAACAAGATTTTGTGATGTTCCATCTATATCTCTTTAAGGATAAGTGTACCCAATTTATATAATCTAGTAATTTTACCGATTTGGGGAAGTTATGAAAAAGTGGGTTAATTTTCTCATACTACTCTTCTTATTTTCTTATTAGTTGGTTATGTAACATGACCACATCACTTAAATACATTTAAAAAAATCCATACATTCTTGATCCAAGTAACCTTTCATAATGGAACCTTTAGGATATTTATTTTTTCTAACATAATACTTCATTTTATACATATTTATTTTATTTAGATATATCTAATGAAAATAAACATCCCTCAAGAAGTATTTTATTTGGAATATTGACAGTTAGATGTAGTATATAAGTAGAAATATGTGGAGGGAAATTATTATCCAACTCCCACAAAATTAATAGTACCTATTTTGATACACTACTTAAATATCCCTCATAAAACATGAAAATATCTAGTACTTACAAAAATTGATTTTTCTATAAAGGTTTCATAATATAATAATCATAGAGAACATTCCATTTATTTTCATCGATACACACAAGATGATGTTCTGATCTGATACACCAATACACTAAGTCATGATGATATCATATATTATCTTTGATATTCCCCTTGATATTTAAAACAATTTAAAGAAATATTTCACATTTTACTTTCCCAATGTGAATTATGTTTAAATATTTTATATTTTTTATATCCTTTCCCCGATTAAAAATTTACATTTTTTAACTATTTAAGAACACTAGTTCCATACATATAACAAGGTGGATTCTCAGTTACAATAGGATTCTCAAACATCCAATGATTATTTCTATATGGATGATCCATTGGAAAGAATAAATGATGTCCCACGAAACTGAAACTATGAAGATATTTAAGTCTTCAAAATGGAATATCCTTTAAACAAATAATATTTGATATTATTCCCTTCTTTATCTAACCATACTTCATTTCATGAGTAGGAAAATCATTTATTGTCCACAAGAGAACAACATGAATATGAAATATGTTTTTTGAAGAATAATTTTATATACGCACACCCACATCCATAAAATATTTAAAATCATTTATTATTTCTAGGATCATAAGGTATATATATGAGTTTACTCAAGAGAAGTGAATGATTTTTTCAAACACATCCATGGATTAATGTTATAAATGTGAAAGAAAATTGGCCATGTTTTTTCTAAAGTAATAATCTGATGAAATGAATTAAAACCATCGAATGATAAAACCTATTTTACATTAGAAACACCAAAAAAAATTATGATACCATAAATAAAATATCCACCATAATAACTAATATATATGATAAAACAACTTATAATTATTTTTAATTCTATCAACAATATTCCATCACATATTTTTTTTGTTTTTATCATATATGAAAATATTTTTAATCCTATAAATCAATAGAAAGTTCCACATTACTATTAGTGGAACATGAGATGGTGTACCATATATTTTTATTCCATTGATATGTATCATATTATTTATAATTATTTATACCTATAGTTTCCTCCTAGAATCAATTGCAATATTTTGAGAAAGCATGAATTTTATTAGTATAAAATTTAAATTGTTCAATTAACTTCCGTGATATATAGTAATTATAGTAACTATTTAAATAATTAGGAAGTAATTCCTTAAAAAATTTAATAATATAATAAATGAAAGTATTATAAATTCCTTACATGGTTTTTTCCATGATAAAGTCTCAAAAAAAATTTAATCCTTTTCATTTTACTACATGATTGATATGCAGTAGTCCTAGCATTATCCATCAAATTTTTCACTCACTTAACCTCATAATTTTCATTAGTTTCATCATGTGTACTCATAAAATTATATTACATCATTATCATACTTATTTATCATGATTTTGAATAAATAAAAGTTGATTAAACATCAAATTCTCTATTCCATTCCTTTCATTTTGATCCAGAACGTGACATTGTATTTTCTCTCCAATGTGATTCTAGACATAATAGATTGTTTGAAAACAAACTTATATTATATAGTATCTGAATTATTATTAAAATAACAATGATATTTCAACATAATTATAATAATGGTAGTGCATAATACCTATACCTAAAGCATTGTTAAATGAAAAATTCAAAAAAATCTATATTCTTCTAAAAATTGGTTAAGACATGAACAATATTGTACATCCAAATTTTATATATTTTTTTAATAAAAATAAATTTCATATTAGTATCAACATAGTATAATATAATTAGATAATTCACAGATTCCATGAATCTTTTGAACACACATTATAGGAGTAAAATAATTCAACAACCAAATAAGTATTATTCTATCACGGATTAGGTCATTTCAATTATATATGGTTCAATTAGATCTTTCTATTCTATGTTTATAATGGATTTTTTTTATGTTTGTTATTATATAAATTAATGGATTTTAATTTATTTTTATTTAAATAAAAACAGTTTAGTTCTTTTATATTTTTTTTTATTAAGTTTTATTCATGGTTATGCAATTCAGTTTAGTTAATATTGGTTTAGGTTGAGTTGGGTTTGGTAGTTTAGACTGTATTATTCAAGTTTGATTCAAGATGGTTTTATTACATAAAATTTGGGTTGAGTTGAGTTGATTAATTTTTAGTTCAGGTTAATTTATTTTTATTTGTTTTTTATTCCATTTAGTTTATTTTTTTTTCATTTAATTCAAATTGATTTTTTTTCTAATTGGTTTGTTTTAGTTTTTCATGGTTCGTATGGTTTTAATATAGTTTAGTTATTTTTTGTTTTATTCAGTTTCATTTAATAAGTTTGATTTAGTATGGTTTGGAATCTATATTCACCTCGATTAGATTATTTTGAGATACCCTATGTGTTGGGGAGGAAATCAAGCATATAGGTATTACTAAAATAAATTGGATTAGGATAAAAAATAATTAAGTAGAGTAGTTATAGAATATCAATGGTGCACTAAAATAATATTCTTATATATTTATCGAGGATTTCATGATGGTAACCCATTCATTCACTTTTCAGGGGTTGATGGACAAATAGATTTATTTGATATTTTTCCCTTCTTCTGAATGTAAATTCAAATCATTTCTATTCTTTCACATTTTATTGTTTTTAGTTTTAACCATTTTTCTTCAATTAAATTTAGTATAGATTTGTTTGGATATAAATAGATCCAATTGAATACAATTTATTTATAAAGAAATCATTTTTGAGACTGATTCCCTATTTTTAATGTGAATCCAATTAAATACATATGTCCTTATCATGGAAAAAATTTGTTCAGGAATAAAAAAAAATACCCACCCAACATTAAAAATACTATATTTGATACATATGTTTTTATAAAGGAAAAATTCAAAATACCCATAAGACATAATTTATTATCACATGTCCATAGAACAAATTGAAATAGGATAATTAAAATACCAATTTTAATATGAAAGTCATGAAATCATACTAGGAGATAGAAAAACAAATAATAAGATATGTAATATGATATAATTGATGCATAATAGCAGTGAACCAAATATATTATAAGACATGGAATATGAAATATGTAATACACATAATTAGATTAGTTAGAGGCAATGAGTGAATATTAAATGAAATTTTATTAATTCCCAATATGATAATTTAAATTCACTTGAGTCTCATCCCAGTTGGTGAGGACTCGTTAAGTGTATCTAGGAGACCCGAGATCAAATACATGTGGAGGCATATTTTCTAGGTAATGTAGAAGTACTGTAGCAGGTACTTTAGTAGCCGTGACTATTCCCCCGTTTGGGCCTTTGGGCCACTGATTTAGTCCCCGAGTCCTTTAAGGCCTTCAGGACATACAGGCCTTTGGGTCAGTAAGCCCTTCAGGCCACCTAAAGGCCATTGATCCACCTTAAGTGAAGATACAAACCAGACAACCTACAAAGAACAAGCTCCAAAAGGAGGATGAGCAAATCAGTTTTCACCATAGCAGACGATAAATATATTACAAGAATGAGAGTGTATGACACCTGCCTTCAGGACAAGCCTGTTCCTGTATGAGAAAACCTAGCCAAACTACTATGTGAAGGTGGAGAGCTGATTTCACGATGAAGATGCTAGGGAGGAGCAGTTCCAAGTTGTTAGTCTAGGTTGTATGTAATGTTTGAAGCCTATGGGAAATGAATTCCTCTAAGCCCTACGATCCATGTAATACTTACACCTATGAGACTTGTAAGGGTTCTACCTCACCCCTTGAAAGGTGGATTATCAAAATCAATAAAAAAATGAAGGCATTCGGGCCACTGGAGATAAAAAATAGGATTATTTAAACATTTCACACTACATTAGATTGAATTTTTAACGAATAAATATTGATAATTCAAAAATTAAAATAAAACAATTTAATAAATAACTTCATAAACCCCTAATACATTAAAAAATTACTATAATAATTAATTCCATAATCAATTAATATATATCATACAAAAAATAATTTTATATTTGATTTATGTATAAGTATAAAGTAAAAAAATGTTTCTAAAAAAACAACAAATATGATCACATTTATTATCTAATAATATAACAAATATAATCTAAATGAACCTTATTTCAATGAACTAAGAATAATTATAACTTAAATAGATTTTAATTAGTTATTGATACATAGTTAAAAATGAAAATGATGCTCGGAAAAATAGACGATGGATTTGGAACTCACCAATTTTATTTTAAATAAAAACAAAATAAAAATAAATTGAGTGATTGGGAGATCATTAGGGAGAATAGAGAAGAGGTTTTAGTGCATTTATTGGAGTAATGAGGGATCTTGGTGGAAGGAGAGACCACACACCTCATATGTTGAAATAATATTTCAATGGTTTTTGAAAACCCTATCTATAGGTAACCCAATACCAATGGTTTTTAAAAACTCCTGAAATATTATAATAGAATTAACTCTATTCCAAAAATTAGTTTAAACTGTTTGTATAGAAAATTTTATACCAAAAGTTTTAGAAAACCGTTAGTATAGAGGAATGGGTGTATCCTATAATTCTAGTAGATTTGAGTGTTGAGCCGAGAGATTTGAAATAGTAGGATGAATCCATGTAGGGTTCCTATGCTTAATTATGGCCAAGGGGACCCCATAGGGTTCCCCAATCATATATTGACCTCATAGAGGGGGAATTTGGTAATGGATATTGATGATTTTCGATGTCACCATAGAACTTTAATCATTTGTGTGAGCCTGTTATGGATTCTATAATAAGGATAGTTTTTTACCTCAAGAGGGTGACCTTATTTATGATAGATAGGTTTTGATGGATGGACAACATTTAAGTTATGTTTCATGAGATATCATGAGATGGATGCAGTTACCTTGAGACCTTTTGAATGGATTTCATGAGGTTTCCTCAGAAGAATAAACATTATACATAATACTATTGGGATACCTATGATACTCCATAAGATAAAACATTTGATCCAAACATATAAGATATATGAGATACTCCTCATAAGCTAGAGGTTGCGCCTCTTGTGTGGAATTACTAGGTGGATATCGAGTATTTGGTTTTTATTCCTATTTGGAATGACCATTATATTACATAATATTTAACTATTTCCTATATAGGATACCTAGGATATTCCCTATAACCTGAACATAAGGTCCTGACATTATGATATGCCTAGTATACTCCAAAAGAACTTGTAGATACACCTGATATGTATGAAATTCCTAGGATACTACATGATATTTGTAGAGTATTTATAATAACTATGGGATACCTAGGACATTACCTTAGCCTCATGTATATGGATTGGCTAAGTTGTTATCCATGAATCAACTTATTTTCCTCTTTGGAATGCCTAGGATTACATACTAGGATTCAAATATTGAACTATCTACTTTATAATTACAAGGTAGTACATGTATCCCCCCATTGGTTATGTGACATTCTTAGAGAAACATTGATATTATAAGAAGTAGGTATGATCTATCTCGGGTTTCATGTTAGAACCCAAGGATCGCTACTGATTATTTATATATATGTGTGTAATACATTTATTTTACCTAATCATATCACATGTGCATAAACTGGCTTACTAGTTATGTAAGGGACCCTATCAGTGGTACCTTACTGAGTTCTACTCACACCTTTCTTGGGTGGTGATGGAACATAGGCACCTAAATAGAATTCATAGATCACTGGTTCCATTTGGAAAGAGTCCTAGTGCTAAATGATTAAGTGGGATGTCTCAGATTGGATTAGATATCAGGATGATGAGTCTCATATATTAAAGTATATCCTCAATGTATTTTTATTCATTTTTTGATCCACCTAGTGGGTGATCTGTTGATGTATGCTAGTATGGATTTGTGTTTGTATGAATTCTTGCTTCAACATTATACTTATTATAGAATTATTATTTTTTATTATTATACATACTCTGATTATTTTTTATAGATGTTTCTTGATTTTTTTCCATGTTATTTACATAGATATAAGAGTATAGTCTCCCCATGGTGACAACTTAGACCATCACTACTATTTGAAATCCTGTAGAACACAGGGTGCCATGCCTAAGGTCATGTGACATATCATAGTTTGGGCACTAGTTGAGATGTATAGGGTGGAAAGATATTACAAAGTGGTTTCAGATTGGATTTTATTTTGTTTTACTATTCAATGATATGGTAGATAGGTGACATAGGAATGTGTCATAACTATTTATTGACCTAAGACTGGCGCGTCGTAAATACATTTTTGGACAAAAATAATATGTTACTAGGGATATGGGATGGTTTTTTTGGTTTTTGATTTTATGATAGAATAATTTCACCAAGCATGATGCACTTGGGTTTTGGATTTATGATTTATATGATTTTAGTTCTTGGAAAATTAGAAAAAGGCCTATTTATATCCATCATATTCAAAATTCGGGGTTTACATGAAATATGAATTCATATTTGTGATTTATATCATTGACTATGAGGTTTTAGTTATTTAAAGTGCCAAAAATATCTTATACGACATTTTACCATATAACTTATTAGTGACATTCTGCTCAATGAAACCACAATATTTTTTTTTGATGAAAAGTCATGTTGATATTGTGGTGGGATATTTGATGATGATGTCTATATAGTCCCTCTTGTAAGTTATGTATAATAACCCTTTTTAGGTTGATAGAGGCTTTGGATACCTTGATACTAGTTCTGAGAGAATGGTTTTAGTTACTTAACTTGTCAAAACAAACCTATATTGTGTTTTCCTATATACCCTCTAGGTGGAATTATACTTAACCAAACCATATTACTATGGTATACTTGATATGGATTATCATGGAATGATTTTATTATATATATATATATATATATATATATATGCGTGTGTGTGTGTGTGTGTAAATGGTTGATTTCATGTTCCTTGAGGGGGTAGTCTTGTATACAGATGCCTGGTGAGGATCAATTCCCCAGTAGGCTAATGAAATGAAATGTGATGTCTGATATGGTTACGTGAGACCCATGGTGGGTGTTTTAGCACATGAGTTATTGAGTGATATTTGAGATGGGAGTTGAGATGATTCCCTGTGAATTGTGGCATATTTGAGAAGTGATTTATGGGATAGGTGGGAGAGTTTAGTGTTGTTGAGATGCATCACAAGATATTGGTATCTGATTACTATCATTGAAATGATATTTAATATACGATTGTGACCTGAGAGAGGGTTTATCATAGACATATAAATACTTTGAGATAAAAAACATGTGTAAATGCTTGGTGCCTGGTTGGATTCATAGGAGGTGTTGTTAGATATATGATATATTAATGGAGGTTCTTTATAAATTTTAGGGAAATCACTCAAGGTGGTTTGGTATCATGGTTTGGTTTTGATGGGTGAGATCAGAAGAATGCATGTCCATTTTAATTTCAAGTGTGGTTCCTGTAATGACCCTAAATCTAGTAACCCATAATAGGTGATTACTTTATTAAATTATCATAGATATTATGGGTCAAATCTTGAAGGGCCGATCAATTTTGTAGACTTATAGATCTAGATACGTATATGACAACCATTTTACATTTGGAATAAAATACAAAAGATAGTAATGGAATACATTCAACATCCTTGAACCCATTTAAAGAATTATTCTTCATATCCTATGGAAAGGAAGAAAAATAAGGGTGATCTAAATTTCTCAATAAGGGTTATGTACATCAGAATCTATCATGAGTAAATAAGGCATAATCAATATGATAATGTAAATAACTGAAAACACATGCCATTTAATCAATAATGTGAGCACAAAATACATCCATGGACAATAACAATGATAAAATCTCATGAATAACAATAACTAAAATCGAAATGAAATAAAATGATCAATATTGGACCAAATTATCTCATACATCATGATATCTATACCATCAAGACTGTGCACCAAGAAAACTTAAAACTATTGGTAGGTATACACCAAAAAACCATTTAATTTAGCCAACTGATTTGTCTCATGAGACTCATTGATGCATCTAGGGACTATTTATAACCATTCCCCTCCAATCACTTCATGTATAATGAATTACTCATATATTGAATGATCAATTAATTTCATAAACAATATGACTTATCAATAAATATATCTATTGAGTAAAGACTACATATTTATCAATATTTTCCCTAGTAAATTGAATAAATCTCATAATAAAACATCATATGTAAAAATAACATATGGTTTAGGAAATAATCACTACTATGTTACAAAAAATATGGATATGTAATTTTTAATTATCATAAGAAAGTGAATGATATAAGATAAAGTTAACAACTGAAAAACTAATAATGGATAAGAGATGACCATAATTTCATCAGAATTATAAGTTTTATAATTAGATCACATCCTTTAGAAAAATAATGAAAATAGAAGTGAAATATTAAAATAATATTTCATTAAATAGTTTTATTTTTAAATCAATTTAAAACATTTAGAATAAGATAAATTTCATAAAACAGTTATGGAATTAGGGAAGTCTTTTAATTTTGTATATGTTAAAAAACACTCATCTTGAATTTTTGTAAACAAAGTAGAAAGAAAAAATTTTAAAAAAAATTATAAAGATTAATTTCATACCATTTAAAAACTAAATTATAAATGAAAAATTCCATAACAAATAATTTTATTAAGAAAAATAACTTTTTAAATATAATTTAAAAAAATACGGATATGAAGAGAAATATAACTAATTAATAGAGGAATAAAATTGGTTTGTATTTTAAAAATTTATGTACTTTATTCAAGTTAAAAAGAGAGGAAAAGTTATAAGAAAATATGGAAAATAATTAAATATCAATAGGATAATAAAATTATCAGATCTTATGAAGGATTAGATTCCTTCATAAAAAATATATGTAATCTTAAAATAAAGTGACATCGGAAAATAAATTCTTACCGCTGTGGTAACATTTGAATTACAAACCCTTGAAAGAATAAATTTGAATTGAAATATTTATAATCATGAATAAATAGTTATTCATGTTAAATATATAAAAGGGTCTGTATATACACCAAATAGAAGTGAATAGGTGTATAATAACAAATATATCCCAATTGAGTGGAAATTGAGTTGAAATTACCATAGCTCATACTTTCCTTTAGTTGAGAATGATTAAAATTACTATATAATAGTTTCAAAATGTTATTAATTTATACCAAAACCATATTCATATTTATAATATTATATATGATCTTTTATAACATCTTATCACCCATTCGTTAATAATCTCTTATTATTACCACTATTTTAGGTGTTAACTGCCTTATTTTCTCATGCATGTTTGTCACGAAAGTTCTTGTTTCTTTTTTATGGGATATAGTTACATCATATAAAAAATTATATTAAGGTTATAAATATAATATTTACTCATTATATACATTTTTATAACTATTATCTAATGTTTTATATTGAAAATGAATCACATCTCTTTATAGAGACGATATGCTGTACATACACACGAGCGACGATATCATTTCCTTAATGGGTAAAAGAGTAAGAAAGTGGTTGATATATTAATTTCCCCAAAAAATATAATTTCATAATTATTATATATATATATTCATTATTTCAATCATTATGAATATCCACGTGAGTTAGTTATGGAAAAAAAATTATATTCATTTTCTATTCGGTAGTCTGCCGTAAAAATGAGTGATGGATTTGTTTCACATTTTATAGAGAACGAGATAGATAAATATTAGTCAATAAACATAATAATATATTCATATATAGGATATAATGGTGTTATAGTATTTTAATTTTTAATACATAATTAAATTTTGAAAAAGAAGAAGTAAAAAAGATGAATCTTAGTGAAGATGATTACCTTTTCTTAGAAGAACCTCCTTTGGATCTTTTATTAAGGACCATAGGGTTGATATTTTGGGAATAGAAAAAGATATAGAAAATGTATAAGTATTTTTGGGAGATATTATTTTTAGTTTTATTGAGATAAATGTCTTTATAGGTGTGATAAATTGATGGGAGTGAGTGCCCTTTTATAATTGAAGAGGAGTGATATTTTTCTAAATGCCCAAAACTATTCAATAATGGGAAGTAAATATCAAAAAAATTGCTTCAAAAAAAGATAAGAAATTTTTTATGGAATATAATGTTGATATAAACATACAAAACTAAAAATAAACATGTTTTAAACATGTTATTTCATTTACCTTCAAGGTTACTCACTTTCACCATTTTAGTTTTTGCCACTGTAACTACATTCTTAACCTAGGTAATTTATCATTTAAGAAAAAAATAAAATGATAATTAGTAAATAATTTTGACCTAATTATTATAAATATAAAATAAAATTTAGAAAATAAAAATTATATGTGTATGGAAAATTAATTTTAACACAAGCATATGTAACACACAATACCCCATTTAAACCTTAACCGTAGTAATTAATTTTTTACTATTTTTACTCTTCGTTAGGAGTTAAAATTAAGTTGAAATTTTTTAAATATTATTAATTATTATTATTAAAAATATTTAACCCATTATATCAAATTCAACTCATTGAATTGTTCGAATTTAATTTTAAAACAAACCTGTAAATCATGTCTAAAAACAATATTTTAAGAAATGCAATTTTCAAGAATAAGATAATATTACATTAACTATATGACTAGTAATAATAATTTTATTGGTTTAAATTCATATAGTTAGATATATAATCTAAAAATTTTATTTAAATAACTCATAATTATATATTTTTTTAATTAATTAAAATGGAAAGACATTATGCCTTAAAAAATAGTTTTATAAAAAATAACCCCTTTTACCTCCAAATTCTCTTATATTTTTTATATCTAATAGATAGTAAAGAATTTTTTAATTTTAGATATTATAAATAAAATTAGAAATATTTAAATATTATTTTTTCAATTATTCATAAAATATTATTTCTATGGGAAAATTTTAAAAACCATTTTAAGCGTATTTTGACCAAGTAAGTTCAAAATCGATATTTTTCTTGTTAAATTACAATTTTTTGTGCTATGAAATATTAAAGTATGTATTTTATTATAAATTTATTAAAATATATTTTTTATTTACTATAATTTATGAATGGTTATTACATTTTCCCTCCTATAAAAATTTCATCCTCAAAGTTTTCATGGATATTACTTTCTAAACAAATGAGGGCGGTTCTTCTTCATAACATCCTCTAGCTCCTATGTTACTTCTTCCATTTTATTATTTATCTAAATTAAATTTACCATTTGAATCATATAATTACTCAATAATTTATCTCTATTCATAATAATATGGATGGGATCCTAATAGTAAGATAGATAATGTTGCAATTCTATTTCTTTAAAGGTGATCACATGTGTTGGGTATGACATGTACTTCCTTAAAAATAATATATGTAACAAATCATGTAATTTGGATAGATAATAAAAATATGGAAGAAAAACAGGATCTATAGGATTATATGAAGAATAAAAAACCTCATTTTATTATCAATTCAATTCATACAAAATATGCCTTATCAATAAATATCTGTATTAAATAAAGAATATAGATTTTTCAAGATTTTACACAGTCAATCAAATAAAATTCATAGTAAAAAACCATATGTAAAAATTATATATGGTTTAGGAAATAATAATATTCATTTTACTAATAATTTATATATTTTTGATATATTTAATGTCTAGTGATCACAAGAAAGTGAATGTTTCAAGAAAAAGTTAATGAATATAAAATTAATCAAGAAAGTGAATGTCAATACTTTATCTATTCAAATTGATAATATAACATCCATAGAAAGAATAATTATGGTATCATTACATCATATCCTTAGTGTAGTATAATTTAAAGAAATAGTTTCTATCATTAATGTATATAATTTTCAAAAAAGATCATTAAAAACATTCTTAAAGAAAATACCAATTTCACTTTAAAAATCACTTTTAAAAACTAAAAAATTTCCAAAGTATTAAAAAACCAAATTTATTTAAAAAAAATCTTTTAAACTTATAAATTAATATTAAAATATACGATTATACATGATTTTTGTAATATCCTATTCATGATGAGTATGCTAGAACCAAGATACTACTCATATTTGTTTATAAAAATTCTAAAAGTACCTTGTTTGGAAAATAATAAGAAGATTACTTTTGATTTTTTTTGAAAAAACGAAAACATGGGAAAATATTTATATAATAAATCAGTTTATTATATTAAAAATAGTATTTAAAATATTTTAAGGAAAATATAGATATGGAAGAAAAAAAATTTTGACAGAAAAAGGATGTAAAGTTGGCTCTTCTTAAAAAAATCTCTCAATCATTTTAAGTGCCAAAGAGATATAAATGGTACTATTACTTAAAAATTTAACGAATAAATAGAGTAGAATAAAATTAAAGGGGTTTATTATAAAATTATAAAATAATTTCCTTCAATTGAAATTTAAGAATAAAAAATCCTGATTAAAATGAGATTGAAGCATAAACCCTTACCGCTTTCGAAACTTTTGAATCATAACCCCAATAAAATAAACAAATTCAAATGAAACATTAAATAACATTCATATAAATGAATTAATTATATAAAATACCAATGTGGTAGTAGATAAACCTCATAAAAATAAATAGGTGCATAATACTAAATATATCTCAAAAGAGTGAAATTTGAGAAAAATTCTCTTATAATGATCATACTATTGATGTAAAGATTAGTAAATAAATTTATTATGTGTATAAAATTTAAATAAATATAATAAAGTGGAAATATAAAATAAAATAAATCAAAACTCATTTCACACATAATCCTAGAATATCAAATTAAATGAAGAAGTAATATAAGCCAATGAAAAGAAAATGAGTTATGAAACACTTCCACTCATTAAATTTCAAGTAAAATATCCTAGATAAAATAATTTTAATTGATACATAAAACAATATAATTGTGAATGATTAATGATATTAAATTTAAAATGTAAATTACATACACTATATAAAATAAATTATATGTATAACTTTAAAATATGCCTTAATGAACAAAAATTAAGACATAATTCCTTACCACTGGCATGAATCATCACATAATTCATTTATATTCTTAAATAATAAAAATATGTTAATTATTTACTTAATTAAGAACCTTTTTCATGTTTATTATTCATTTTATTATTTATTACCATGTTATAATTAATTTTAATTAATTAAGTCCACAGATATTCAGTTCATATGTCCAAAATGACATTGGTAGGTTGACTATGGTCAAAGATGTCATTATTTCATCATATCCAGAATAATAATCATGAAATAATTATCATTTTTCTACATAAATTATAATTTTCAAACAAACTCTGAAATATGGTAATGAAAAATTAACTACATTAAGTCATGGAGATGGTAAGTCGTATGTTTTCATGAGTAAAATTTTAATTTTTAAAATATCATAGTAGAAAGAACATAAGTGTCATTTTATATTTAAATAATGATAATTATAAAATAAATATCATATTATTTATTTAAATACACTTATATATATCATCCATGTGATGTGGTGATGAGAAACGAATCACATCGTTTCGCAGAGGCGGTAGTCCACACAAACACACACGCGATGTTATCATTTTTCAGCAAATGTAAAGTTAAGAAATTAAATGATAAATTATATTTTAATAATTATAAATATATCATGAATATAAAATATATACTTTAAATCCATAATTACTACCATCCTTAATATTAGGTGATGGAAAATGTATTATATCATTTTATGAGGCGATAGTAAACCGTACACACGAGTGATGGATTTGTTTCCCATTAGATGGAGTGGGATATGGATAAATTTTATTACATAAACATAATAAAATATTATTATATAGGGTATACATATTTTAATATGTTGTAATTGTTAATACATAGTTGAAGGTTGAACAATAATAAGTAAAAAGAAGTACATCGATGAAGACGATTGCCTTCGCTTAGAAGAACATATTTGAGAAAAATTGTTAAGGACTATAGGGGTTGTATTTTGAGAATAAAAAACTTCTATAATGTGTATAATTATGTTTGGGATATATTTTTATGGGGCTTTTTTGAGAAAAATGGCTTGATTGGTTTGAATAAATGAGGTGAGGATGTGCCCTTTTATAATTGAGGAGGAGTGACATTTTTGTAAATACCCAAAACAATTCAATAATGGGAAGTCAGTCTCAACCCAAGTGCCTAAAAAATTGATAAATAAAGTAGTGTATAGAATTTAAGTTCAATAAACACTTCCACTACTTAAAATAAACATGTTATTCACATTACCTATAAGGTTATTCACTTTTATCATTTTAGATTCTCACCATATGACTAGTTATTTTAACTGAGGTAATTTATACTTTAATCTTAAAATAAAATGAGACTTTAATTGGGACCAAATTATTTTTAAAATGAAATAATAATTAACTATTAAAAATTATATGTTCATGTAAAATTAATCTCAACACAAGAACATGTAACACGTAAAACCCCATATTAACCTTAACTATGGTAATTATTGTTTAGCAATTCTTCTATTCATTATGAAACAAATTAAGTTGAAATAATTAAATAATATTAATTATTATGATTAAAAATATGTAATAAATTATAACAAATTCAATTCATTTTAGTTACAAAATTTTAATTTAAAAAGAAAACCGTAAAACGTGTTGAAAAATAGTTTTTCATAAAATTTAATTTTCATATATAAGATGATATTATATTAAATATATAAACATTAATCATCATCGGATGGATTTAAATTCATATATATATATATATAATATACATTTCATTTAAATAATTCATCATTAAATATTATTTTAATTAATTTAAATGGGAATACATTATAATTTTAAAAAATTAGTTTTCTGAAAAATATCACATTTACCCCCAAATGATCTTATCGTTATCTATATCAAATCTATACTCAATACATTATTAATTTTAAACATTATAAAAAATTATTATAAATAAAATGTGTAATATTTAAATACTATATTTTTAACTATTCATAAAAGCTTACTTTTAATGGAAAATCTAAAAAATTCATTCTTAGATTATTTTGACAAAGTTCAAAATTGATATTCATCCTATAAAATTATATTTTTTTCCATGAAATATTAAAATTTTGATTGTATTATATATTTATTAAAATATAATTTTCACTTACTATAATCGTGGAACATGTGTAACATCTCTTATATGATATCGAACATAATATTATTTTTTAAAATACTGGGGTGTTACATTCTCCCCACCTATAATAAATTTCATTATAACAATTTTAACTTGCACTCAGAAATAAACAACTTGATATTTGAAAATTCCATTGTGGGAAATGCACATCAAAAAAGGATTAATGAAAATTCCTTTTAAAAAGAGGGAAAGGGAAATATGAATGTCATTATAAAACTATATTTTCAAATAGGAGAAAATTAATAGAAAGTGAAAATATGGGCATGGAGTAGAAAAACATTGCCTAGGGACTAATAAAAATATTTAGATAAAATATGGTGGGTAAAGTTAATGACCAAAAATGAATAAAATTTTTATGGGTGAAAAGTCCATTGATTCATCATAAATGAAGGTAAATGTATAAATTTTTTATTTTAAGATATCTTTTTCAAAGTTGATGAATTTCTTTAGCATTTAGGATAAGAACAAAAGGAAATATAGCTAATTGACATATTTATATTTCCTAATTATAATTTCATCCTTGGGTTTTGGGTTGATCAATTTTCACTTCATCTCTTACTCTTAAGAATGAATATCTAAAATGATTTTTTATGCTTGAAGTGTTATTTTTTTAACAGATCGTAAGATCCATAAAATAGTGACAAGTATTTTCACCTATCTCTAAATATTTACCAAAACTAAAATGGTTAGTACAAATTATCCAATATAATACATTAATCTCTAAAACCTCAATAGTAATACCCAAAATTCCACTAAATCAATTTCATAATTATTTATTCATCAAATAATTTAAGTAAAAACAATTTCAAATTAACCAAGATATCACATAGGCCGGTGTTAGGTGCTTCACCATTATTACCCTTCAACTATGGGTTTAGGCCTCATGATGTTTCCATATGCGATGGGTTTTTACCCAACATGTGGGTTATTCGTTTTCTAAAACAATATTAATATAATTCATATAAAATTCAAGAAAAATATTATAAACATTATAAAAAATAACATTACTTATTAAATATATTTTTAAATACTATGGTTTTTTATACCATTTATTTTTCCAGAAAATCAAATAATATTAACTAAATATTATTACTTTATCATAAATGTTCATATTAAACCGAAATGTTATTAATGAACATAATTTTTTTCCAAAAATATAAAATAATTATTCCTTAAATATCATTTTCACTAAAACATATACTAAGAAAAATGGTTGTATTCCCATATCACTATTACATATCATAGGTTTCCATAGGTTCTATTCTCTCATTCATCATAATGGTTCATAAAGAACATATGGATAAACCAAATCATATCCCTAAAGAGTGTCAAAATAGGTGATTAGTAAGGCTACACTCACTGTGAACCCTAATAATGGCCACGATATACCTAACTAACTATTTTTAGGGTTATTACTTTAATATGATACCCATCTTATATTAGAAATAAAATAAAAACCTAGTAATTGAAAACATTCATCATACTTGAAATCACTCAAAGAATTATTCATCACATCCTTGGGAAAGTAAACAAAATAAGGGTGAGCTTAAATGCTTAGTAAAGTTATGTAAAATGGAATCTATCATTAGTAAATAAGGCATAATCAATATGGAAAGGTAAATAACTGAAAACACATTCCATTTAATCAATAACATGAGAAAAAAATTCATCCATGGATAATATCATTTAAATAATCTCATGGATAATAATAACTTAATTTTAAATGAAGGAAATTATTAATATTTCATGTCATGATCTTAGACATCATGATATTTATACCGTCAAGACATTGCACTAAGATAGTTTAATCTATGAGTAGGTATACACTAAAAAACCATTTAATTTAGCCAAAAGATTTGTCTCGTGAGACCTTTCATTATATCGAGGGGATATTTATAACTAGGCCCCACCCATCACTATATTTCCAATTAATTCATCATATACTAAATGATAAATTCAATTCCTATACAATATTTCTTATCAATAAATATATATATTGAGTAACAAATATGACATGTCAATATTTCCCCAGTTAATCAAATGACTTTCAAAGTAAAACACCATATATAGAAATGATATATGGTCTAATAAATAAGCATATCCATGATAAAGAATATAAATATTTAAGTTAAATTTAATTTCTAATGATCATAATAAAGTGAATGTTTCAAGAGAAAGATTATGAACCCAAAATTAATAATGTATATGATATGAAAATCAATTCATCAGAAATATATGTTTTGTAATGAGATTATGTGATTTTTAAATATAATTAAAATGGACCTAAAATCTTAAAATAATCTTTCATCAAATATTTTTCCTTATAAAACAATTAAAAATGTATAAAAGAAGATAAATAACATAAAACGATTATGGTGGCAGGGAAGTCCATCAACATTGTATATGTGAAAACATTTTTTTTGAATTTTGGTAAGGAAAGTTGAAAAATAAACATTTCAGATAATTTTAGAAAGATTCATTTAAAACCTTTTCAAAATTCATGTATTACGTAAAATTTCCTTAATAAACCATTTTAATATTAAAAACTATTTTGAAAAAAATGGAAAAAGAAAAAAAATATACGATTAAAAGAGAAATAAAATCTGTTTTTATTTTAAACATACATTTTATTGATTCAAGTTAAAAATATAATAAATTTTGGAATAAAATATAAAAACTCTTTAAATATCTTAAATATATTAAAATAAATGGATTTTGTGAATAATGTATTATAATATTCCATCGATGAAAATTATGGCAGGCCGAGAAAAAATGAAATTGTAAAATAAATCTTACCTATTTAGTAACATTTATATTATAAACCCTTGAAATAATAAAAATGAATTGAATAATGAATAATCATTAATAATATATATTCTTGTTAAATATTTAAAATTTTCTGTATATACACCACATAAAAGAGAATAGGTGCATAATAACAAATACGTCCCAATGGAGTGGAAATTGAGATGAAATTCAATTACCTCACATTTACCTTTTGTTGAGAATGATTAAACCTAATGTATAATAGTTTTAAAAATGTTATTAATTTATACCAAAACCATATTAATATGTATAATATCATATATTATCTTTTATAACATCTTATCACTCTTTCGTTAGCAATATTTCGTTATTACCTTTGTTTTGGGTGTTAACCGCCTTGTTTTCTCATGCTTGATTTTCATGAAATTTGTAGTTATTGTGTTTGGGATATAGTTAATTAATAAAAAAATTATTTTAATGTTATAAATATTATATTTACTAATTATATAACTTTTTATAACCATTCTTTAAAGTTGGACTTGGAAAATGAATCATATCACTTTGTGAGGACAATAGGACATATGTACGCACAAATGATGATGTCATTTCATTAATGGGTAAAGAGAAAATGAATTGGATGGTATATTAATTTTATAGAATCAATATCATGTCATAAGTATCATATATATTAATTATTTATATCATTAGTAATATCCAAGTGAGTGGGTGATAGAAAACAAATTACATCTGTTCGCGAGGTGGTAATCCCCCAAACACATGAGCAATGGATTTGTTTCCCATTTGATAGAGGAAGAGATTGGTAAATATTATTACATAAACATTATAAAATATTATTATATTAGAGATACTAATTTTATTATATTGGAACTATTAATACATAATTGAATATGAAAAAATATTAAGTAAAAAGAAGGAGCTTGGTGAAGATGATTACCATCACTTAGAAGAACCTCTTTTAGATCTCTTATTAACACCTCTTGGGTTGGTATTTTGGGAATAAAAATAGGTATATAGTATGAATAAGGATTTTGGGAGATATTTTTATAGGTTTTGGTCTAGATAAATGGATTTATAGGTGTGAATAAGTGAGTAGAGTGGTTCCCCATTTATAATTGAGAAGGATTGACATTTTTGCAAATACCCAAAATTGATAATGGGAAGTCACTTTCAAAGTATGTGCCTAAAAAATTTATAAACAAAGGATTTAAAGGAATACAAGGTAGAACCATCTTACCACCACTAAAAATATATATGTTTAAAATAGGTTATTACCTTTACCTCAAAGGTCACTCACTTTTACCATTTTAGTTAATTTTCATAGTAACTATTATTTTACATAGGAAATTTATCCATTAAGCATAAAATAAAGAGATAATTATTAGATATATTTAACACACTAATTAAAAATATTAAATCCAAATTAACAAGTAAAAATTTTATATGTGTGGAAAATTAATTTTAACACAAGTGCATACACCACACAAAACCCCGTTTTAACCATAACCACGATAATTAATTTTTTAATTTTTTTACTATTAATTAGGACCAAAAATTCAGTTTGAACTATTAAATAATATTAATCATGATTAATATAAATATATAATTTATTATAAAAAATTAAATTCAAATAATTGGTAGAATGTAATTTAAAACTGAACCCATAAATCAAGTCGAAAAATGTTTTTTAAAAATAATGAACTTTTCAAGAATAAAATGATATTAAATTAATTATATTAATATAAATAATAATTTTATAAATTTAAATTAATATATTTTTATATATAATATATAAATTTCATTTAAATAATTCATTACTAAATATTATTTTAAATAATTAAAATGGATAGACATTAATCTTTAAAAAATTGTTTTATGAAAATCATCCTCTTTTAACTACAAATGTTCTTATCTTTATATCTATCAAATTGATATTAAATAAAATTTTAATTTTACATATTATAACACAATATTATAAATAAAATGGGTAATAGTTAAATACTAAATTTTCAATTATTCATAAGAGCTTATTTCTAAGGTAAAATTTCAAAAAATTTATTTCAGGTGAATTTTGACCAAGTAAGTTCAAAATTGATATTCAACCAATAAAATTATATTTTTTCCCTAAAATATTAAAAGGTTCATTGTATTATATATTTATTAAAATATAATTCTCACTTTCTATAATTTAAGCTCGAGCATTACATTCTCCCCTCCTATTAAAATTTCATTCTCAAAATTTTCTTGGATATTACTTTCTAAAAAAATAACGGTAGTTCTTCTTCATAAAACCCTCTAGATCCCACGTTGATTCATACATTTTAAAATTTATTCAAATGAACTTTACCAGTCGATTATTCCTGTAATGTCCTTACCTAAGTGCCACTATAACTAGTGCCCTGATTCGATCCACCACATAACCTCAGGTGTGTATCCCCATATGTCAGGGGCAGCTGACTAACAATAAGGGTCTAATAAAGTATATGGGGAGACTACAACCTATTTACCAAAGTAAGACAATAATGGTAATCAATTCTGAAAATATTCAAGTCACTAACAATTAATAACCAATAATAATCATGTATCATATAATAGATCCCAAAACTGTATACATTCCCACAACCATGTAAAGGAACACGCCATGTCCTGCTAGTGTCAAGTATCACAGGAAAACCAAAAATATTACATACTAAAAAAAAATACCCAAAATGGGTACTGAAACAAGCTCTGTCCCCTCATCCATGATATATCCTCAACTCTCGACTCATCCATCTATTATAAATCCTTTTCCCTTATCCCGACCTGCATCCGTGAAATCTACTCGGGCACCCAACGACGACCCACACATGGTGTGAGTAAAACTCAGTACGTTACCACAAACTATATATAAAATAATATTCAGTCTAACAAATTGTATGAATAATTATTAATAAAAAATTTACAATCTAGAAAATAATACAAGTTTCATCTTTAAGTAGTTTACCATTACACCAAGGGCTCCCTTGTTTCAAAATAATACCTTGAAGGTTTAACCAATTTGTATCAAAAGGGAATTACTTATACCATATAATTCATTTTACCATAGAGAATCAATCTAGGTACCCAAATTTTGGTGTGGACTACCATGACCAACACCTATTCCTAATGTGGACTTCCATGACCAACATCATTTCTATGGCGTGGAACACCATGAAAAACACCATTACCATGACGTGAAATGCCATGACCAACCCCAATCCAGATTTGGACCTCCATGAAAAAAATCTATACCTTGGTGTGTACATATATGACTAACACCCATATTAACATTATAAAAATTTATATTTCAATATTTATCATATTCAACAATAAGGGTGAACCATTTTCATTCATCGTCATTTCCATTATTCAAAATCTTTACACTATTCTATAACTATTTCATTTTACCATTTATTCATAACCATATATTTTATACAAACTTTCAATAATTTCTCAACATATACACACCACTTTAATCATTTAACACATTTTCTATTAATCCTTACATATCCCATTTAATATTTATATGTTAATCTAAACAACCCTTAAAATATATTAATATACTGAACACACATATGAATGATTTAACCCCATAAACCCCTTAATTTCTCTATTTTACAACTAATTACATTAATTTCAAGAGAGTAGCACACCCCATGGGTGTCCGTACGTCCAGTATCATAATCATCAATAGACCCAATGAGGTTTGTGCAGGGTTTTACACTTCTACTAAAGTATCAAGTAACATTTATTAATCAAGAAATTAAATGTAAAGCAAGCCAACACATTGACACAAATATATACATGTGATTAAATATAAAGAATATAGGATATAAATTATAGATAACCTACCTCAAGTTCATAGGCAACCGCTCACTTAACCTTATCCCTTGATTTAAACTCAAAAAAACTTCAATGCACAAACATAAAATTTTCATGAAAACAAGGGTTTAGAGGCTTCATAAGGATAAATAACAACACACCCTTGTTATTTTAACAAATTAAAGAAATATGGGTGGTGGACTCACCTGGAGATCTTATTATCAATCAAAAACACTTAAAACAACAAATAATTATAGAATATTGATCCTTGGGAAGCTTGAGGGGTAGGGTTCATACACCATTTTTCTAGAGGTGTTAATGAGGGGAAAATGGGTAATAAAAATTTAATCCATAGGGGAAGGGGAATGGAAAATTTTTACACTTTAATGAGGTGCATGATTTGGCTGTATGGTTGGATAAACCATGAGCTAACCATCCGTCCTCCTCTATCCAAGAGAGGGGTCGGCCACATGGTTTGGCTGGGAAAACCACATGGTTTGATAAGTCATGTGGTGTATGTTCACCTGCCACCATCCAAGGGGGTTAGGCCACACAGTTTCTTGGTCCATGGGGAATAATTATCTCTAACCATGTTCAAATTTTCCACTATACACTAGATAACCTATTTTATTCCTTTTTCATTTTCTAAACCTGCAAGAAACACCCAAAGCCCCTTGTATTCATAGAAAGTGTTTTATTAATGATTTAAAAATGAATCCAACTTAAATTTAAATGAGACAAACCTCATATGAAATTCAGGATCTTATAACCTCCCCCTTTTAGAATAGATCATTCTTGAGATGCACTCCCAAGAATCCCTTTACCTATATAGTAAAAAGATTAGGCCACTTGACCCACATATCTATTTACCTCTCCTAATTTTACTCTTGAATATTACCATACTTCCAGAACACTCAAACAAATGGTATGATCTTACCCCACAAGACTTTCTCACTATGATCCAAAATATGAACCAGATGCTCCTTAAAGGATACATCATCCTCAATATCAACATCATCAACATCTATCACATGAGAAGGTTTAAGGTGATATTGTTGAAGCTTTAAAACATGGAAAACATCATGCATAGAACTATAATGTTGTGGAAAATACAATTGGTATGCCATCGATCTAATCCTATCCATGATCTCAGATGACCCTACATACCTGGGAACCAACTTACTCTATTTTAGAATCCAATATTGACCCAAAAATGGAGACACCTTAAGAAACACATGATCACCCACTAAAAAATCAATAGGTTTTCTACGTTGATTAGTATATGAATTCTATCTACTCTACGCTACATCTATATGTTTCCGAATCAATTGAATTTGCTTCAATGTCTCTTGCATGAGGCTTTGTCCCAATAACTCTAATTCACCCGCTTCCATCCGAAATAATGGTCATCAATGTGGCCTTTAATAGAGAACCTAATATGGTGTCATCTAAATATTTTCCTGATAACTATTTTTATAAGTGAACTCAATAAGTTCTAAGTGTTTCTCCCAAGACCCACCAAAATCTAGTACATTCCCTCAAAATTTCCTTTAGAACCAGAATAATACGTTCCAATTTCCTTCCTGTCTATGGGTGAAAATTCATATTCAGAAACACCTATATACCAAGTGCCTTATGAAACTATTAAAAAAAGTGTGAAGTAAAATGTAGATCATGACCAGAAACTAAATTCTATAGCACTATGTGGAAACGAACTATCTACTAAACATACAAGTCAACCAATCAGTAAAGTGGTAAAGTATCTAAAATTGTAAATAAATGCACTAATTTTATAATTTAATCCAAAATAACCCAAATCATATCATTCTTTCAATGAATCCTAATAATACCTACCAAAAAATCCATGGTAACATCATCCCACTTCTATTCTGGAATGGAAAAAGGCTGTAACAGAACACCAGGTCATGGATGCTCTACCTTCACCTGCTGAGAGGTGTAACATCATGTCATGAAACCTACAATCTCATTTTTCTTTACCGACCACCAATACTATACCTAGAGATCATGGTAAATATTATTTAAACCAAGGAGAACCACTAACTTCAATGAATGAAACTCATGAATAATATCTTACTATATATAAGTAGGTACAACAATAAGAACAAGAACATGAATAATTTCATCTTCAATAATAGTCTAATTAGAAGGTAGTTTCCCACCTTGAAAACTATCTCTCAAATCTAGAAATTATGAATCCTTATAATTAATATTCTTTATATGATTTATAATAGAGGGATCAATTTATGTGGACACGAGTTTCGTCATCTCATGTCCCTTATGAACACCTATATGTATCATAATGAACAAATCCATCATCCTTCATTCAGAACTAGACTCATGAACTACTTGAGTCTGAAACTTTTTGCTCAAATAATCTACAACACTATTCCCCTTTTCCGGCATATAAGCTAGCTCAAAGTCAAATTTTTTACATTATCAACCCATATTCACTACCGAATATTTAAATCACATTAGGAAAATATATACTTAATGCTAGTATGATAAGTATAAATGAAAAAAATTTCACCCAAGAGAAGATGTTTCCAACATTTAAAAGCATGAAACACTATGTCCAACTTGAGATCATGCGTAGGATAATCACATTCATGTAGCCTCAACTAACATGATCTATATACCATAACTTGATCCCCTTAAATAAACACTTCCCCAAGTCCAATTCCAGATGCCTCATAATATTGAGTATAATCCTTACTTAGGTTGGGTAAGATCAGGATTGGTGTAGTGTTCTAACACTTATTTAGCTATTGGATAACATTATTACATGATTTTGACCTGTCAAACCTTATAACCTTCCTAGCCAAGCCAAAGAGTGGCACTGCTAAGTGAGAAAAGTATTTGATGAACCTTTGGTAGAAACTTTACAGACCCAAAAAGCTTTGGATATCAAAAAAATATTGGGATACTCCCAAGAAAAAAGCTACCTTAAATTTATCTAGGTCCACTAAAACTCTTTACTTTGAGATTATGTGACATATTAAATTCACCCCATTGATCAAGAATTTACACTTCGATATATTTTTGTATAAATGATGCTTTATCAGTGGACTCAGAATGATGTCAAGATGTGTTTCATGATTATCATGTGTTTGGGAGTCCACAAAGATTCCATCTACAAAAAACTACAAAGTGATCCTGTTATAGGTGAATGATTTAGTTCATCAAATGTATAAACACTGTAGGTGCATTTTTTAGGTGGAAGAATATCATGACGAACTTATACAATTAATACCTACTTAAAAAAGTATTCCATGGTATATCATAAGGTATCACTCCCAGCTAAGGATACCCTAATCTAAAATCAATCTTGTAAAACACACTAGAACCCCTAAACTAGTCAAAGAGATCATTAACATGCATAAGTGGATACCTATTCTTAACCATCATATGATTCAAATTTTGGTAATCGACACAAAACCATAATGTCCCATCAGCCTTCATGAAAAAAATTAGAGACCCTAAAGGTGATGTGCTCGGATGAAAAAATCCCATATCCTTCTTCCAACTAATTCTTGAGTTCCTAAAGTTATATTGGTTCTATTATTCATGGTGGAATAGAATTTGGCTCAAGTCTAGGCATCAAATCAATCATGAAATCAACCTTTACCTTAGCTGTAAACCCTAATAAGTATTCAGAAAACACATCGTGAAACAGATCCGATACAAGAGGAAAAATTTCAAGCTCCACTCACTCATAATTAATAAAGTTACCTGAAACTTTGGATATGAGTTCACCAAATTTCTTTGAAACTGGCCCTTCCTGACTTTCCCAGATATCCCATTTCCCATAGTGAACATACGTGTCTCCCTAAAGAGATGTGAGAAAAAACATCCTATGGTAAAAATAAATGTTTTCTTAATACTTAACCTACCATTCAATTCTTAGTATTAGGTAAAAATATATCATCTCAATCATGTAAAAGTCCTAAAGAATATGGTACCCACCAACCGTGAGGGAACACTCCTTGCATTGTTGGATACCCACTGCTCATACTTCTAATGGTGAGTTAATAGACATAATTCCACACATATATTCCATTACTAAACCAATCATGTTATGAACCAAGTATAAATAAAATAATGAGAGGCTCCCATATAAAATAAAGAACTATAAATTGTGGAGATTATAAGAATTTTACATCTAACAATCAAGGATTTAGCATCACCAACACTAGGTGTAGGCTGAATTGAATTTAGTTATATTATCACTCTACCCTGTACTCATACCTAAGTCCTTATTGATATACTAACCTAATGATATGGATGTTATCATCCTAAAGCACCATGATCTCCAACCCAACTAGTACATCCAGTGGAACTCTAACTGTCCGACTAAAATGGAGTAGTTGATTCCCTACCGATGCTATGCACCGGCCTAGATCCTCTATCATTTCCCACCCACTAAGTGTTCCTAAAAAACGTTTTTATATCACCCATCCGAATATAAGTGAGTAACTACACTAGTGGATAAAGGAATTGGCCACAAACATGAATAGGTCTACCGCACTGATAGAGGATGACTGAAGTACTTCTTGAGAGGAAGATCCTCTCCTAAGGCTAATCTATATAGCATGAACCTGGTGGAGGTTCTCATAATGACACTTCCTACTATTAGAAGATGTTACAACAGATCACTCAACTGAAACTATATTACCACCACTAGAATCCTCCTTCAGGTTCCCCTCAGAAATTAGATTTTGATCCACTACCTTAGTAAACCTCTTTAGATGAAAGGTATTTACATTAGACTTCATCTCATATCTAAGTCCATCCTAAACATGCCTAGCCACCACTACCTAATCTACTATCAATGTTGGAAGTAAGTGTTTCATGGTTGGGAAGTGTCCAACATAATCCATCACTTTTATACTTTCTTGAGTTAAATACATAAAATCATTATATTTACTTTACCTCAGGGTATTAGGGTTAAAGTGATCCAAGAACTTATCTTTTTTATTTCCTTCCATGAAATTCTCTTCAACTACTCGTACCAAGCCTAGATATCCCACCAGTGATTTTCTATTCCTCATTAAATGTAATCTTCCAGCTTAACTCTCTTTTCAGGAGGGGTCTCTATGTGATCTAGAATCTTCTGGATAGACTCAATCCAAAACCCTACTACCTTAGGTCCACCCTATTTGGAAAATGTTGGAGGGTGATATAGATGAAACTGTCCAGTTAATGTAAGAATACTTGGAATATCCTACCCTAGGACACTTTCCATAAACTGTATTAAATAATAGAATTTATCACAGAACTGATCTTCCCCTATTACTTTAAACTAATGGGGGTTCTTATTCCACTACTGGAGGATCATTATCAACGATGCACTCTTATCATACAACTGGTAAACATCATCATGGTTCCATCTATATATAAGGAAAAACAAACATATCAAAACACATAACATATAATTTCTACAAGTTACACAAAATAAGGTTCAAAATAGGCCATAACTGCACCACTTTACATACACTATCTTAACGTCCATAACCATACATAGTCACCACCCTAAACTATCCCTATCATGGTCCATGGATAACAATGGTAAAAAACACCCAATTACACTTTGTATTAGATACCATTTACCCATTTACATTTAACACTTCATAGTTAAACATAATTATATTCCTTATCAGGCACTATTTTCTCTGAAACCATAGAGAAATAGGATTTTTTTTCATTTCCCAGAACCCAACCAAAACCTACTCTTCCATGTGTGTCTAATATAATGCATGTCACATATAACTCCGAGTGCCTAAAATGATGCATTAATATAAAAATCTCATTCCATGCTAGGATATAAATAAAATATCATGAAATAATAACACCACACAATATGTGCATCACCCAATGGTGGAATATCATACAACTATGACCAATGAATATCAAGAACAACAATCCAACTTTCAAAAACATGGGTTTCTCCCCACACATGGGTTAGATAATCTTATACATGAGCTCATTACCAAAAATAAACACACTCTATCCTCTTTTATACCTTCCCCAAATAGTAAGTAACTGAAAAGAAATTCTATGACACCACTTTGTAATTTCCTGATCTGGGTTCCACTATAACTAGTGCTTCAATGTGGTTCACCAAATAACCTCAGGCACACCTCCCAAAATTCTAGAGGCTTCCAACTAGCACTGAGGGTATAATAAAGTATGTGGGGATACTATAACCAATTTACCAGACAAAGACAATAACAATAATCAATTTAAACAATATCCAAGTCATTATTAATCATCAACCAAAAACAACTATACATCATATGATAGATCCCAAAACTGGGTACATGCCCACAACTAAGTACAATATATATTCCATGTCCTACTAGTGTCAAGTGTCATAATAAAACCCAAAATAATACATGATTAAAGAAAATCCCGAAAATGGGTAACGACATCATCCCGATCCCATTATCAATGCCCCATCCCTAAATACCAACTCAGCCATCTATCAAAGGGCCTTTGACCTTATCCTAAATTAAATCCATGAAATCTTCCTAGGTTTCCATCAGCATCTTCAGCAGGGTGTGAGTATAACTAATTAGGCCACCACCAATGGTTTCTAAAATAATATCATTCTAACAATAGTGTATGTAGAAGTATAAATAAACAATGTACAATTAAGAAAATAAGAAAGGTTTCATATTTAAGTAGTTTTCAATTATCCCAAGGGATCCTAGGTTCCACAATTATCTCATGAAGGGTTAACCACTTTATATCACTAGGGTATTCATTATAATATATAATTCATTTTACCTTGGACCATCAGTCTAGGTACCCAAACTATGGTGTGGACTGCCATTACCAAAACCTATTACTGATGTGAAAAACATCATTTACATGGTGTGGATCACCATGAGAAAACCCATCACTATGGGGGTAATTTTTTGACTAACCCCCATTCCTGAGTATACCACCATGAACAATATCTATACCTTGGTGTGGACTTCTATGACCAACACCCATATCAATTTAATAAAAATTTACCTTTTTAGGATTTAACATATTCAAAAATAAGTTTACACCATTTTCATTCATCATAATCACCATTATTCAAAATCATAGCTCTATTCTGTAACTAGTCCATTTTACAATTTATTTAGAACCACTTCCTTTACACACACTTTCAATCATTTCTCAACATATACATACCCCTTTAATCATTTAGTATATTTTCCCTTAATCCTCTTATAACCCATTTATCCTTTCCATATTAAGAAAAATAATCCTTAAACCATATTAGCATACTGGACACACATATGAATGGTTTAACCCCATAAACCCCTTAATTTCATCATTTTTAGCTCATTTGAGTACTTTCAATGGATGGTCACACCCCATGGGTGCCTTTATTCCCTGTCTCATAATCATCAATGGACCCAATGGGGTTTGTGTAGGGTTTTACACTTATACTAAAGTCACAATTAACTTTTCTTAATCAATAAATTTAATATGTAGTAAGTAAATTTGTTGAAAAAACAACATACATGTGAATAAACATCAATACTATGGGATATAACATGTATAAAACCTACCTAAAGTTCATAGAAAACTTCTCTCTTAACCTTTTCCATTGATTTGGAATCAGAAAAACTTCAATGAATAGACTTAGAATCTACTAGAAAAAAGGGTTTAGATGCTTTAGAAGGATAATAAACGACACACCATGGTTATATTAAAAAATAGAATAAAAAGGAGTGGAATAATCACCAAAATATTTGATTCAAAACCAATGGTGCTTCAAATGACCAAGAATAGAAGAAGATTGATCCTAGGGAAGATTGAGAGGAAAGGTTTGTAACCCTTTACACTATAGGTGTAACTGAGGGAAAAAATCAAGAAATAAATATTTAATTCCAAAGGGGTAAAATGAAAAATCCCCCTACTTTAATGAGGTGCATGGTTTAGCTGCACAGTTGGCCAAATGTTGTACCAACTGTGTGTCCTCCTTTATCTAAGAGAGGGCTAGGCCACAAGGTTTGGCTAGGCCACCCAAACAGTTTGAAAAACTGTGCAATATTTGTGCACCCATCTCATTCCAAGGGTGTCAGGCCACATGATTTCCTAGGCAATGGAGAACAATTATCACTAACAATGCACAAATCATGAACTATGCATGAGATGTACTCTTTTCTTTCTTTATTTTTGCATCCAAAACCCCTGAGAAACCCTCAAAACCCCTAATATTCATATGAATAATATTACTAACCATTTAAAAGGGTATCCAACCAAAATTTAAATTATATATACCTCATATGAAGGTTGGGATCTTACACGTTTCATTCTTCAATACTTTATCTCAAGTATTAAGAATTTAAAAGGGATCTTCAAATTAAGATAGACCAGGTTACAATTTTATATCTTTAGAGGTGATAAAATGCATTAGGTATGATATATAATTCCATAATAATGACATATGGAACACATCATTCACTTTAGAGAGTCTTGGTGGCATTTCCAATCAAAAATCCATAATTACAATTATTCTCAAAATTTAAAAGGGTCTGATGTACCTAGGGAATAGTTTCCCTTTCATACTAAAACTTATGAAATCTTTCTATGGTAATACTTCCAAGAAAACATGATCTTCTACTTGAAATTACAAATCTCTCCTCTAATTATCAACATAACTCTTTTTTTCTTTGAGATAATTTAATATGAGTATGATTGGTCTTTACCATTGGTGTTGTCTCTTCTACAAGTTCTACGATTAGATAACATTATATGGGGGAAACATAGTACATTTAATATTAGGTTTTAGTAATCATAAGAAGATGATACTTCATCTCATGAAGATGACTCTTGGTAATCTCCAAGATGGGATATTATGAGAACATAACCACTACTATTAATTACACAAGTTTTCATATCATTGATATTTTTTATCCTTAAGTGTGTATAATTATCCATTGAATTTAAGTATATTATTAATGAATTTCATGACTCACACACTTAGTTGTATTTCCATAAATTGTGATGACATATGATCACAATGAATTTGGGTACGTTTGGTGTGTCACAAATGATTTTTTATTAATGAATAGTTCCAGGAATGATTTGTCCCTTCCAACTCTATAGAAGATGATATCTCATCTATTTAATTTAAATGGAACCATCACATCAAATTCCATGGACATTGTGTATTGATGAGTTAATTTTAGATAGTAAAAGTGAGAAGTATCAAGCATATTATTTGTTAACATATGTATGTAACCTACTTGATGAGATATCTTGACAAAGGGATTATAATACATGATTTTTCATATGTGGTTGTTTTCATTATGACATATCTTCTTCCTTTGTAGTTTATTTACCAATTTTTAGATAATAATCTCTAAATTTAGGAAATCATGTTGTAATGTCACTTGGGAAGAGACCTAGAGGGCCTCAAAAAAAGTGTTTCCATAAATCTTTGTTTATTAATAATTATTAAAAAAATTAACAAATATTATTTAGAAATAATATTTATTCAGGATTTAGTAATTGCTATAAAATATTAAATAAATAAATATTAATTATTTAATTGTTTAATTATGTGAATATATAATATCAATTTATCTCTTTTTATTCACAGCGTATTAAATAATTATTTATTCATTAATAAACATTTTATTTAATTACATGATTATTTATGAATATTTCTATTATTGATGATGAATATAATATTTATTTTTTATTTTTAATAAATAATATTTATTTAAATATTTATTCAATTATTAAATAAATGATGAGGTGAAAAAATGGCTGAGTTTTGGCTCTGGTGATAAATATTAATTTACCAGACTGTAAAATAAATTTTTTTCATTGCATGGGTATGCACACATCTTATGTAAAATAGTAATATTATTTTTATTCACTTGGAATGGGATATAAAGGGTATTAATTCATAGTTGAGGGCCTTTGTGAAACGAATTTTAATTATACCCTCACCCAAGGTGTATTTATATATGGATATATCAATTAGAGGAAAGTTTAATCATTATGCACAACAATTTCCTCTCAAGATCTCCTTCATCCTCTTCACTTTAAAGATTAATGAAAACAAAAATAAATTCTTGCAAGCATGAAGGAAGATAAAACATGAATAAGAACAAAAGAAGATTATAAATAATCCATTATATAACTCATCATTTCATCGGTATCATTCAATGACCGAAGGAGCATGTGTGGATCATCACTAGAGGGATCTACTTTGGGTCCTCATGATGTAATGCTGACATGCCTATCAATTTCTAATGATCAAAGCCATAAAAAATAAAGATCTAAAGTAGAAGGTAATCTTTCTTCTTATGTTTTAAATTAAACATAAATTAACATGAAAATATCTTCTATTGGTTCTTGTGAATTTCATTTATCAATATTCTTCAGAAAAAGGTTTCTTGGTCATGACGTTCATGACATGTACATTGTAGATGATCCGTTGAATCTAATAAAATAAGAGTGGTCCATATGCCCAATAGGTTCTTCCACTAAATCTGAAACCAAACGACACTTGTCTAGTTTTTAATATTTTATTTATTTTTATACACATTGCCACACAAAAAACCAACCCCCCTTTTCCTAGGCATTCATTAAACATAAAAAATCAAAAGTATTAATAAGTGATTTAGAATTGTAAAAAACCAGCCAAGATACTTAACAGATGAACCTATGGTCAGATCACTAGATATATTTTTAGGAATTTACAAATATTAAAGCCTCACTAAATTCTTTGATATTATTTTATTGCATTAATAAATCCAATTGTTTATTGGTTTTATTCTACTATTATGATCATGAAAAGTACATAAAAAATCTATAAGTGTTATAAAATCCACAATAATCATTGTATTAATTTTTCTTTATATAGATTTTATAAAAAACATTTATATCATATAATGTGAAATTTTATAGTATAAGGTATGATATAATGTGGCTAGGTGTTAGATTTCAGATCACTCTGCCATTGTTCACAATATTGGATATCATAACATACAATTCATGGGTTTTCTTATTAATAGGGTATGTATGGATGTATCATAGTGTACAATTCATAAAAACCTATGGTTTCAAATTATATAATAAGCTACAATAATTGTTATCATATGTTATGACTAATATTTTATAATTTCAAAAATAGAGGGTCATATCGTAAAAGTAATATTGCATATTTCATCAAATATGGGAAAAAAACCTAGGACAATGCTTATCATAATCACTGACTGAACGAAAACATACGATATAGAACTAAATTGTCTATTATAAAATATAATGTAAGCCAAAATATTAAAAATTTAATATTTTATATAAAAATGGTTATAATCTATAAATTGTTTATAAAAGTTAAGTATTATGCATTATAAATGAAATATTTTGAAATATAAATATGATATTTAAAATTCATTTGGATATCTCATTTCATGAGAATAAATAAATTTTTATTAATATATTTATTTTTTAAATTACTATTTAAATATTATTCTTTATAAATTATTTATATAAAAAATATTATGTACGATTTATTATATATGAAACGTTAATTGTTATGGATTTTCATATTATGCATGTATATAGAAATAAAAATGAAATAATAAATATTCCATGAGATAAAATATTTATAAATAAATATGAATTGGATTCATATGGAAATGTGAGACTAAGAAAACCCCTAAAATACTACGTGTGAGATTATTTCCAAACAAACACATGTCATGACCTCGCTCAACAAACTGGGTAGGTTCATGATAAAATAGGGTGCATGGAATTTTTGTGTGTAAGACATGGTGGACATGGATAACCTTAATAGTTAGTAAGGCATATTCCATTGTTATATTTTGGTGAGACTTTTCTAGGAAACATTTAGAGTTATGATACCATAAGAATAGAGTTGAGTTTATCTATATGATGGATTTGGAAAAAGGCTTGTCTAATTAACTATCTTGGAGACATATATGTTATGATTGGCATAACAGCCTATCTAAATTGATAATGTGATTGTAACACCCCAAGATTCCATAGTACATTTCCCTTTTAATAATGCAATAGCTTGCATTGTACGCAACTTCGAGATTCTAACACACCGCGACCAATCAAATTAGCCGTTATGAATAGTAATACCCACTTTTTGAAATTTTATAAATTTTATTTTTCAAAATGGAATTTATTTTTTAATTCATAATATAGAAACTAGCTTGGGGTGAATTTTCGGTATTTTTCTGAAAACTTTCATTTTTTGATGAATAGTGTAAAACAATGCGTTATTGGTTAAAACCGAATTTTTATTTAAATAATTATTTATTTTATTTAAATTTATTTTAGGTCAAAATAAATACATAATACCTATATAAGTTCAATGTAATTAATTGGACTCATTTTATAATAAGTTTAGATATATAAAAATTTTATTGAACTTTTTACCGTCTTTTACCCACCTCCTAGGAGCATTTGCAAATTTTTATAAAACATAATTTTACCACTTCTGTGAGTTGAATTTTAAAAATCCGAGACACGGTTAATATTAGTAAGTAAAATGTGGTTTGATAAGATGAAAATATTTTTTGATGAAAAGTAACTTTTGACTTTTATTTACCACGGTTAAAAGTAAATAGGTTAATTAAGGGTAAAAATGATATCATAATTAACATAACACTTGTACTAATTCTATTGGATAAGTATTATTCGACGAAAAATAACGTTATGAATAAAATATGATCCTCTTTGGTCCACATGTATTAGATTAGGAAATTTATTATT
Source organism: Viscum album (assembly GCA_963277665.1). Lineage (NCBI taxonomy): Eukaryota > Viridiplantae > Streptophyta > Magnoliopsida > Santalales > Viscaceae > Viscum > Viscum album. The sequence continues at coordinate 779,483,821 of OY728141.1, forward strand.
ATTTTATTTAAAGAAGAGTCAAAAGAGTTAAATTCATAGTATAATAACTAAACCATATTTAATATAGGGTTACACACAATATAAATACAACTAAAAATATTAATTAGAAATATAACACTTTTTTCTACATAATGGTATTTTATTTATAATTTTTAGACATTAGATAATCTATTTTATTTATGACACAATGATGATATAGTAATTAACTTATTAATGAAATATTAAAATAATTGATATTATAAATATCCAAATAAATGTAAATTGAGACATATGATAAATTAAAATAATTTTATATGTTAATATGACATTATAGTATTGGTTGAATAAATTTTATTTTAAGTGATAATGTTTTTATTGCTTTAAAAAAAAATCCAATGCTAAATAGTGTCAAAATTGACATAATTGAGTTTTTTTTAAAAATACTATATTATTAATTTATATAATATTCCAAAAAATTTAAGGTTCAAAAAAATGACTTAGATATAGTTATATATATTAAAAATTAACCACATGGGGTTCTATTGGATTGTAATAGTAAGTTTATTAACCATATAATATAAAAATACAAAGAGACATGGTAAATGTCAAACTATTTAACTAAGAGTAAAATCTAAAAGTTAAGGTTAATATGATGACCTAAACCTATCTAAAACCTGTTGGTTGAAGGGTTTTCGACCAATACCCACCTTATCCTCGAAATAATTCATTTTTGAGCCATTAGAACCCGAAAAGTATTTTATTATAGAATAATAATTCAAGTTTTTCCTAAATCGACCCTCACCTCTCTTATAAAAGGCCACTTCCACTTCTCTTACTTTTACACAATCGAAGCCTTTTGGATAAGACAATCCTGATCCAAATATCTTCTAAACTATCCTTAATTTAACCTAGAGGCCTTAAGTTTATCATAAATCCAACTTAAGGAGCCCTTTTGATCAAATCAAAAGGAAGAACCCGAAGAAGAGGTAAATATTTCATCACCTCTATCAGGTTCTTTTATTCTTCAACTTCCTATTTCTTTATTGTTTCCATTATAAAATAATAAATACATTATCTACTATATAATATAATTTTATTAAAATGGTACAACCATATTCATTATTCTATCCATCATATGAATGAAAAAGTCACCATACGTGCGTATGTACAGCTTACCGTCTCCACGTCGTGGTGTAGTTTGTTATTCAAACACTTCATTTTTTGGATGGGTATAATAATGAGTAAAACTGATGTAAATAATAAATATAACATGTTAATTATTCTGTATATATGATATATCATCCCATTACATTGAATTTCACCATCAATATAATGATATTTTTGCTTGTGCGTATGTACGGATTACCTTCTCCACGAACGCGATGAGATTCATTCCCCATCATAATCATTCAAGAATAATTTTCATTTTATGATTAAAAATAATGCCTAATAATTTAATATAATTCTGGATATAATAAAATAAATCCTATCTATAATAAACATGGCTTACGTAACTGATCATATAAAAGAAAACAGATCCATTAACACCCAAAATGATGATATTACTAAAATATTATTAACAAAGCAATATTAAAGGATCATATATGATATTATATTTATGTATATAGTTTTTATATAATTTAATAACAATTATTTAAATATTATATATGAGGTTAATTTACCCTAGACCAAGGAAAAGTATAAGGTAAGGGTTAATTTCACAATCTCTTTATTATCCGAGGTTGTTTTTACGTAAGTATCTACTGGGACCTCTTTATCATCCACATCTGTATTTTCTTAAAAAATGTATTTCAAAACATTTTTAATATTTAATAGAAAATGGGTTAATGTAATTTATACCCTTATTTGACCTTATATGTTATTAAAGGAATCTTTCTGTCATTTTCCAAACAAGGTACTTTATGACCTTTTTGACAAAATTAGGGTAAGAATGTTTTTTAACTTATACGGAGAGTGAACCTATTTTATGTCGTTATAACATCGTCGAAGATTCTAGTACAAGCTTATAAGAATATCTTAAAAATAAATGTTTTCTTTTATAATTATATGACTTTTAAATGGTTTCAAAATACAAATAGGTATTTCTTTCAAAAAGTTTTCATTTCATCTATGTCAATATCCTTTGATGGATTTTAAACTTGTTTGAAGATGATTTATTATGATAAAAATCTTCTATATTATATTGAATGTTTTGTGATATGTTTGACAGTGGATGTGTTATTTTTCACTACTGGAAAACGGTCCTATACCCACGGTTTTGCAAAAAACCGTGGGTATAGGGTACCCCTATAGACACGGTTTTCGAAAACCGTCGGTATACGGATAAAATGTGGACCTATACCCACTGTTTTCCCAGAACCGTGGGTATAGGTCACCTATACCGACAGTTTTCCCAGAACAGTGGGTATAACTTATTTTTAAAGACCTATACCCACGGTTTTGGCCAAAACCGTGGGTATAGAGTTTTTTCAGAATATCTATACCGACGGTTTTGAAAAACCGTGGGCATTGGGGTATTTTTTTTGAAGACCTATACCCACGGTTCTAAAAAACCGTGGGTATAGCTGGTGTAGGAAAAAAAATTACGCGGGACACCGAAAAAAAATTGGCGGGAACACAATTTGGATTAATATAACTAAAAATATAAGTACACAGATATATGAAATTGCAAGTAATATTTTCCCAGCTCAGTTGGTCAGTTCAAAAATAAAATTCGTAGTGGTCGCGGGTTCGAATCCCGCTTTTTACAATTTTTCGATTACTGGTTATATTAATATATTTAAACAGATATATAGATATATATCAAATTACTAGATAGATTGGTTGGTAAGGCGTGTAGTTCGGATGGTATTGGGTCCTTGGTTCGAATCCCGCTGGCGTCAATTACTTAGCCGCGTTTTATTTTACAAAAAAAATGATAATATTAATATATTTATATAAATATATACTTATATACCAGATAAGCTGGTAGATCGGTTGGTCAGAGGCCTTGTGCCGCTGTGCAGCGACCTGGGTTCGATTCCCGCCTGCCGTTTTTTTAGATGTAAATTCCCATGGTTTTCAAACCGTGGGGGCAGTCCTACGTCACCTGTGCAGCGGTGTGTATACACGGTGACCCGTATATATACCCACGGTTCATCCAAACCGTGGGGATAGCCTAAGACCCCTATTGCGATGCCACTCTGCCCCACGGTTCCCAAAACCGTGGGTATAGGCTATACCCACGGTTTTGGGGGCTATACCCACGGTTTTGAACCGTGGGTATAGATAGTTTTTCCAGTAGTGTTTGTAGCATTCATGTTTTATGGAGAAATTATTTACATTTCGTATACTAGTTTTAATACGAATGTTATGGTTTTGTTTAAACCTTTTTATATGAGGAATGCATTGGACTTAGTAATTGATGGGTGGAGCCCGCTATAGATCCTTGATACATCGGTAGGTCTCACGATACAAACTAGTGTCTTGGAAAATGGCCTTGAAAAAATCTTATTTGTAGTCTTGGCACAAGGCCTTGACTATGTGGTTATGAAGTCTGGCATTATGTATTCTGTCATTATGAAAGTGGCTATTTATATTACATGTGATTATTCAACTAGTATAATAGCCATGTGAATAAGTAAATGGAATTATTTTATTTTATCTTTACCATATTATGCTGAATTTTAAGTTTAAAAGGCTTCTGTTTTAGTATTATACATTTCCTTAAATGTTTATGTTTATTTATGAAAGATTCATCTATATTGTTATCCTTACTGAGCATCTGAGCTCACCCCTTTATATGTTTTATTTTTCCTAGTAAGTGAAGAAATATTTTATGGTTCACCTGTATGGATAGGCTAAGGATATAGGTGTGATCAAAATGGGACAAAATGTTGTTGATGTTTTTATTCCATGATGTAATGTAAAACTTATGAATGTATCTAGTACTTCTAAGGCTTCTAAATTGATTGGCCTTTCAGGACACGATTCCTTGTATCATTCCAATGTTATGTAATAATGCACCAAATCTGGGTAACTGGGGTCGAGGCATTATAGTTATAATGTTCACAGCAAAATGGGTTCATTACGTAGTGAAATATGGATCATGTTTCACTAAATGGATATGATTTTTGAGGTAATCATTTTTTTGGGAATACATTTATTAAAAGTCTACAATGAAAAAATATAAAACATGATACTCAATATATATATATATATATGTTAGATTATGGAATTAATCATGATTTTAATATTGTGATATCCTATATATATGAACTATATTGTTGTTCACAATATGTATCTAAGGTTGAGAAGTGTTCTTAAGGAGACACGCTCTAAGAATTTGGATTTAAATGTTATAAAAATATTTTTCTCTAATTATGATGCATGATTATTGGATACTGGGTGTTTATTAAACATTGGTGATAAGAAAAAATGATATAGAAATATAATAAAAATGATGAAATCCAAAGTAGATCTTCATGCTATAAATAAGGTAAGAGTTTTTACATTGGAAGTTGGCACATTAATCTATGTCTTCCTGGTGGATTAATCCTTGACTTGGAAAAATATTACTATGTTCTGACATAAATAAAAATATTATTTCTATATATATTTTCACACCCCAAGATCTTAATATATGGATTACTTTAAAAAATTCAATGTATTCAATATCTTTCTCCACACATTACACCGAACTAAAACAAAAGTGCGATATATTTAGATAAAAATATAAATTTTAAGTTTGACCATTAAAACCTAGAAATTAAATTAGAATTAATGAATAAGAGTAACCTATTTATGAAATATATGTATAAATAAAATAATTTCTTACTTTCAATATGACAGAAAATCAATTATTTACATAAAATGACTAATAAGATCATTAAATTTTTAGAAAAGCATTTTTTAAAAAAAATTACTTTATATCCGATATGAATTTCTATTACAAGAAACATATGATTAATGATAATAAATTATGTGTGGTATAAATAATTTTTTAGATCAATTTATATGTTAAATGATATGAAATAAGAATAATATCAGTTACTATTTAAAAATTTCATTTTCTAATAAAAACAACTTTTCATTTTGATTTCGCTCAAAAATTAAATTTATAAATTTTATAATTATAATTGTAAAAAATTTAAATATATTTTGGATTTACAATAAAAATATTATATTAATATGAAATGTTGGGTTTTTTTCCAAAAATATTATTTTTTATTTGAAAATATGTTTTTTACAAAAAATATAATTTTTATGATTTTATCATTATTCAATTGTATAATTGAAGTATAAAAATAATTTAAGTAATAAAATATTTATTTAAGGAATAAAATTATGAATTTTAATATATTATTTGAGCTTATAAATCCTATGTACAACATTTTTTTCAAGTAAATCAGAATGTTGGTTTAATTAAATAATTGTTTTCATTCTTTTCGTTGAAAAAAGTATTTTGATGGTGAGATTAGGTTTTGGATTGAAATTATTGCCTCATAACTTTTATTTTATTTATAATAAACTAAATATTTCATGTTAATTTATAATTTTAATAAATATAGCTTACATATAAATTTTATGCAAAAAAACATTATTTTTTTAAATACTGTTTTAAGCGTTATGTGTACTAATCAAAAAATTAACCTTTCAAGAGGGCCGCTTGACTTCATTTGGATTTCTATTGGAGAAGAGTTTCGGTATAAGAAATTTTTTAGTTATGAATCTTGGGTGAATTTTTTTCCGCTCTGTAAGAAGATGGACCATTCGAAGAAAGTGTGTAGGCGCGGGGGCAGGACTGAGTTCCAGGAGCCGGAGGAGGAACTGGGCAGCAGGCTGTCTGTGCCAGGTGCAGGTTCGAAGGAGGTAGTCTTGATTGGTGACCCAAGCGATCCACTCAGAAATTCAGAGGCTATGCTAGTTACTCGTATTTAGGATGAGCCTGACCTTCAAATGGGGAGTGCAGCTGACCAACAAATTTCCTATGAAGCAGTGAAAGATGTTAGCATCCAGCAGAAGGCTCTGGGGCTGCGTTTGGATCCAAATGGGTCTGTTGATGGCTGTGAAGGATTTGGTTGAGGTTATGGAAATAATACTGGTACCATTTGTTCAAGGGAAGCAGTGAATCAAAAACCTGGTATGGTTTTACCTCCTGAAATGAGGGTACCTGGAATTTTTAACAGGCTGAGGAGCGATCTGGCGAGTCCTCCTAGCGACAGGGGTGCAAAGGGCGATGCGATCTCAAATCCATGCACTTATGCTATGGCTGTGCGTGCAGGAAGTAGTAACAACTCTGAAAGGGTGATACAACCGAATGATGATAATAAGTCTATGGATGGCCAGGTGTGGGAGCAGACATCGCATGGTGTATGCAGCCAGACCAATACGACGAATCTGACCAGTCTCAACTTAAACAACTGATTTGATTGTTTGAGTATCAAGGGAGGGATTGAAAGAAACTCCATTTGTTCCACCGAGTCTGATGGAGGTGGATAACCCTCAAATGACTATATAATAGGAGGGGTCGGTAAAGGCCTACACAATCCAAGAAGGAAAAAGGGAAATAAGGAAAACAGGGACCCATGGAGTTGCATTGTTTCCAAGAAGTTGAAACCAAAGGGGCGTAAATACTACTCCTACCTTCCTAGGCCGATGGAGACTCAGTCAGCCAAAAAAGATGGTAAATCCAAGGAACATGATGTCTAGATAGTGGAAGGTGAGGAGGTTCAGCAATTTGGAGACATCAGGTCTCAAGAGCATTACAACGAGGCCTCAAATGTAGATGGTACATTGGTAGATTTGGCGACCCCTCGTGGGGATGCTGACAAGATGTTGGAGGACCAGCAAGGGGAGATACATCTACGATCTGAGGGGGTGATGCTGGTGAAGGAGTTTGCTCTCCTACCTGTACAACAGTGTGAGGTAAGGAATCCTGATGTCTCAGAGAGACAGAAGGTTACCGATCTAGAACATAAGATAGATCTACTCATGCACTCTGGTGAAGAAATGTTGGAGGTCGTTCTGACGATTAAGGCGAAGAAGGAAGATGTGGATCAAATGATGGGAAGATTACTCCAAGTGGATACTACTAGGGATCAATGTGAGTGGATTGAAAAGCAAGATCACATATTGGTTAGAGGCTTCAACATGGGGAAGATTATTAAAGAAGAGTACATGCAAGCTTGGGACTATCTAGCATCTCATTATGAAGATATCTTAAAGGATGATCCAGATAGCCAGGTAAATTCCTTTCCTTGGAAATTGTTTAGGGAATGTGATTCCAACTGTCTTAGACTTGTCTTTAATGAGTTAGTTGTCTCTTTTGCTACTTGATCTGTTTCAAATGTGAGTGTTTTCACTTTCCCCTTAAAAGGGTTTGAAAATAAAAAATTTAATTTGGAGGATAATATAATACCAATAAAATATAATAATATTTTTTTTAATATTTTTTAATGATACATTAATGTTAATATTAATATCTAAACATATTATTAATATATCATCGTCATTCATTAATAACTGTCAAAACAAGCTTGTCACTAATTTCATATTCCTGAATAATAATTAAAAAACTCATGGAATGGAAGTGTAAAATTATAAAAAAAGTTAATATATATTATATCACCTTAAATAATATATAAATGATGAACTTGAAACCACTTAGTGAGTATCAATTCCATCTTTGTGAAGTTTTTATGGAATAGGCAACTGAAAGTTCTAACACCTGATAATGAAAATAAACTATAACATGTTAATATATTTGTAATGCATTTTTAAAAAATATATATAAAAATATTAGTATTCTTATATTATGGTTATGATATAATTTATTAATATAGTTATGTTCATTATATTGGAGGTTAGAGCATGATAGATTATGTAGGGTTTCAATGCAAGAATTTTTATCTCAAATTCCTCTCTTAGAGACATGTTTGGTATTATGCACCTAATTTCATTTATGTGGTGTGTATAATTTCTATTTGAGATATCATATAATGAATCAAATTTTAATCATGTTATTTTAAGATTAATTTCATTACTTCTCTTTCAAGGGTTTTTTATTAGAATGTTTCTAAAGCAGTAAGGTTTTTTATCTCAAATTTTTTCTCTTTGAGGCATGTTTGGTATTATGCCCAAAATTTCATTTATGTGTTGTGTATAATACCTATTTAAGATACCATATCATGAATTATATTTTAATAATCTGTTTTATGATTAATTTTTAGACCTCTCTTTCAATGTGTTTTTATTTGAATGTCTCTAAAGTCATAAGTGTTTTTTGGTCTAAATTCTAATTCTTTGGGACATAATACATTTTGTGAAAAATGTTTTATTTTTTTATGATGAATTTAATACCAATGGATATATTTTTATCATAATAATTTTATTTCATTGGATTTATTAGCCAAATTTTTTCCCTTATACTTGTTTCTATAGATTTAGTTGTTTCCCTAGTATTGAGGATTTTTGATAACTCAATTTTCATTCATTGATTCATGATCATTTTTTATACTTATTTCATAACATTTAGGTATATTATTCTACACTATTTTATTATATTTTACTATCTCAATATTTTCTAGGGATATACATTCCTCCCCTATAAACCATTTGAGGAATATTCCTCACTTCTTAGGTCATGTTATTTCATAGCCATCAACTTTTTTTCTTTTGATGACTTATGATCATGTTATTCTAGTATTGAATTATATATATACCCATTTATCTGTATGGTGTAAAAATCACATTGTAAATAATTATTATTGGATAATTTCCTCTTGAAATAATGTTATTCTATTGACATCGGTAAAATTATTGGCATTTTATATATTTTTGTTTCAAAAAATAGATGATTATTAGGAAGTTGACTATGTAATTTTTGACCATAATATTTATTTCTCTAGATGAATTATGATAATTTCATCCATTTTATTGACATGGTGAAAATTAGAAACATTCTTTATGATTATTGAATACTAATACAGTTCTATTATTTATTTACATTCTATATTTTTTTATTATATAAATAACCATGTTATTATTCCTCTAGAGGTTTCTTAGGAAATAATATGGGATGTATTATTGACTCTTATTATAAATTCATTAGTCTTAAACAAGTGGTGTGTGGGGACCTACAATATAAATTCACTCAATTAACTAATGGGTCTCATGATACAATTTCTTTTGTGTTTTGGTGTATACCTCGCCCCACAACCAGATAGTGTATTGGAAAAAGGCCTTGGTAACATATTTTTGACATCCGAAATTATACATTCCATCAGTATGAGATCAGTATTATGGATATCTATGATTTAATTTATTTTCATGGATATATATTTTTATAATTTTCAAGTTTATTATGGATCATTTTGTTTACTTATTTCCTCCATAATACTTATTCCATGATTTTATCAATTGTATGTTTTCCCTTACTAAGTGTTTGAGATCACCCCTTCTTATGTTTCAATTTTCCCAAATTATAGATAAAAGTAGTACATGTGACATATTTATAAGAATAACATGTGTGAAAATTTTATGTTAGATTTTGAATACTCATTATGGATTATTTATTTTCATGTATAGTGAAAAAATATATACTTTATAAAAAGAACATGGTATTTGTTAATTTTTGTTTTTTCATAATTCTCTTAATATCTAAACTTGAAACGATCCTTGGGACATAATAGATTCAATAATAATTATTTATTTCATAATCAATGGTGGTTATATCCATGATTTTATAGTTGGTATCAAAGTGAGTATGTAAAGTATGATTTTATGACACCATATCGAGGAGTGTCGGTCCAGGGCATCACATCTTATTTGGAAAAGAAGGATGTTTTTATTCATTATAAAGAATTTTGGTTATCATATATATATATATATATATTTTAATTAAATGTTTTATGGAAGAAGGGATATGTTTAACGGTTTATACATTAATTACATGGATAATCATAACTATAACATTCAAAAAGAGAAGGTCATGGTTGATTCTAACAGAAATTATATTTAGCATTTTTGTCTTAGACATATAAATGAGAAACTCATACAAAGAATATATAGAGATGGATTATTTAATTAATTTTATTTTGAATCATATGATAACTATGAATCTAGTTCACAAGGTAAAATATCCAAAACACGCTTCAATGTAAAAGTTGAGAGGGTTAGTATACTATTTGATATTATAAATAGTGATTTATATAGTCCAATGAGTACTCAAGAAAGTATTGGTTTTCGGTATTCCATAAAACTTAATGATGAATCTAGTTGGTATGGTTATGTGTTTCTAATGTTTCAAAAGTTTAAAACTTTTAAAAAATTTATGGTTTTAAAAAATTAAGTACTAAATCAAAAGGGAAGAATTATTAAGATTCTATAAAAATATTGGGGTGTTGAATAATTAACCTAGAAATTGATGAATTATATTGAAGATTATGTAATCTTTTTATAACTCACTCCTCCTATAATTCCACAGTGGAATGTTTTTTCTAAAAGTATTAATCCTACACTATTTAATGTGTTGCGATCAATGATTAGTTAGTGTGACCATCCTATATCATTTTAGGGATATTACCTAAAAACTATTACATTCTAAAATAAATAAGTTATGTATAAAGAAGTAAAAAAGACATAATATGAGATATGGAAGGAGAAACATTCTAATTTTGATTTTACAAAATTTTGTATTTTTGAATTATACATTCAAAATATTTCTTTTGAAAAACTTATCCTTAAATATAAAAAGTAAGTATTTTCTTTTTATCCCAAAGATAATATAGAATATTAATTTTATACTACAAATAAATACAAAGTGTTTATCTCTCAAGATGGTGTTTTCATATATAATGATCATATGAGTCAATGAGTTAGCTGTATTAATTTTTATCTTAGAGAAATTAAAGGGAAAAGAACATTAAGTGCTCCTAATATGGAAGATGAGCTATTTCCATAATAGTAGTGGAAAATAAACTGACCTAGGTTAAATAAGAACCTAGAATGTATTGTAGGATGAGTTAGGTTCCTAAGATATACGGATTTATTATAAAACATTATGATGAATTAATGTTCATAGGTGATGAACCAAGTACCTACCAAGAATTCATTGAGATATATGATATTGAGAAATGGTTATATGCCCTGAAATTTTTGACAGAATCCATGTACACTAACCATGTTTTAAACTTGGTAGATGAACTTGAAGGAATGATACCCATAGTACACAAGTGGGTTTTCTGAAAAAAAAATCTTCGATGGTAGAGTGTATACCTATATTTAAGACCCTAAGATTTTTTGAAATATATATATTTCAAATTAATTTAACCTTTTTGATATTTTTAATTCCACACAACCCTAAATATATTTTAATTTATATTAAATATCTATGTTCAGCTTGAGTTATATGAAAAAAATTTAATCTTTCACTACACGAAACATAAATTTTAGCTTTCTCTAAATGGAACATTGAGTTTATCTTGCATTACACACAACAATGACCTTCCTGGATGACTTGTGTAACACGCAAGACTGAGTTTTACCAAATAATATTATATCATTAAAATATTATTAATTAATATAATAATATATAACCTAAAAGTTAAATTAGAGGTTATGGTTAGTATTAACTAATTTATGAAAATATATAGTTTACACAAATATAATATGAGTTCATAGGTTACCAATTAATTATAAATGAATATAAAAACTAATTAAATATAAATGAAAATATTATTATGGTCAAAAAGATGTTTTACATTAATAAATTTAATTCATTATAAATAAAGAATGATATTAATGTAGCTTTTTTAGAAGGTGGCGCCTCAGTCAAAGACCAAGGCACAATTTATTAAAGATAGAAAAAAACAGATTACATGAGTGTGAAAGATGAGTTATTTTTACAATATCTATAATAAATAGGGAGAAAATCACCAGGAAAATCATCTAGAAAAGTAATGTTCTGGTTGACTACCTTGTTGGGAAGACCATAAACAACCATGTTCACTTTACAAAAGGCATGAGTGGAAATGTAATTTATTTCCATGATTGAAGCTAGGCAATTCATCCAATGGGAAGTTAGCGACCATGCGAGGTGCACCGTCCCTTTCCAAATAGCTTGGATGATAGTGGTTGAATCAATTTCAATACAAATATTTTTCCAACCCTTTTGTTTAGAAAATTCAATGGCATGGATAACCCCATAATTTCTGCTTCTAGAGATGATGTCATACTACAACTGCCAAAGAAGCAACCATGACACCCGCCAAGAGATTCTCTGAAAATATCACTATATCCTACAGGTTTTAGGTTGCCTTTATAGGCACCATATATATTCACATTGAGCCATCCCAGAGGCAGATCTTTCCAGAATACCTCAAAAGTGCATCTAGGTTGTCTGTATAAACCATCAATCTTAAGGCGACAAAGGATCTCAAAGTCACCAACAATGTTGTCCCAATAAGTTTTTTGAACCAAGGCAGTTTCCTGAATGGCAGTGAGAATCTGCATCCTACATGCATTGAGCCTTAATGAGAAATTATTATAAATAATACTATTTCTATCATACTAGATCACATGGAGGTGCTCATCAACAATAGTCAAGAAAAGGTTCTTGATTTGTTGAGAAGATTCAAAATCTACCCAACGCTGTAATTGAGATTTGATAGAATCTATAAGTAACCATCTACAACAAAAAATATCAAGAATTTAATTCCAAAGAGCTGTAGCTATGGAACAAGATAGAAACAAATGATTAGAATCCTCTCTATGTTGGTTGCACATGTGACATATAGAATAAATCTGAATCCCAAAATATTGAAGACAAACTTTAGTAGGGACTTTGTTATGAGGAATACACCAAACAAGAATTATACTTGAGGGCTTAATCCATGGTTTTCTAAAAGATTTCAACCAACATATGTTAGAATCAGAATTTGTGAAATTTTAATTGTTGAAACATTTGGAATCAAGGACACCATTATTAGTAGGTTCCCAAATGAGGAAATCCTTAGAATTGGAGAAGGGATAATTGTCAATAACATGACTAGTGACAATTGTAAGGTTGATGTCATGAGAGTAAATAACATCCCTAATGGTGGAATTGGTATTATAAGGAAGAGAATTGGGAAGGAGTATTGAGATTAAAGGAACACCATTCCAATTTTCAAGCCAGAAATTCTTGGCAGAATTAGAAGTAACCACCCTTCTAGAGTTGCTCATAATGTTGGTGAAGGATTTCCTAATGTAAGACCAGATATAAGAAGTGATGTAGCTCAATTTTCCATTTTTAATATTAGTAATTAATATTTTTTTGAGAAAAGAAGTTGAATCAGAGAAATTGTGAAGCAATATCCAAGTCAAACTAGATTGAAGAGCATCATTAAAGAGCTTAAGGTTTTTGATTCCAAACCCACCTTTGTCGAAAGAATCACAACAGGTGGCCCAAGGTATGGTCTCAAGCTTTCTTTCAATCATACTTCTAGTCCAAACAAAGTTTTTAATGCAAACAATAATTTTCTAAAGAAGACCAGTAGGCCATTTGTAAACCATCATCGAGTAAACCATTTTTGAGACAATTGTAGATTTCCCAAGACAAATTCTACCTGCCATAGAAAGAGATTTAACCTTACAAGAAGAAATTTTATTGGTAATTTGATCAAAAATGATATAAAATAACTAGATTTAGGTCTTCCCCAGAAGATAGGATCACCAAGATAAGTGAAGGGGAAGGAACATTCCTTGATCCCAAAATAATTGTTGATATTACCTTTCCTATTAGAGGAAATTTTTTTCCCAAATAATAAAAGGATTTGTTCCAACTTATGGATTGAACAGAGATTTATTCATAATGAGACAAATCATTTTTAAGATTTTGGATATTACTTTTATCACCTTGTAGGAACAGAATTATGTCATCATCATATAAGAGATGTGTGGAAAAATTTAAGTTTCTATAAGCCTAGATAGGTTTAATCTTGTTCCTCTCCACAAGGCGAGTGACTAATCTTCTTAATTAATCCCCAAAAATTGAAAAAAATTGCATAAAGAGGATATCCTTGTCTAAAATCCTTGGTTCATTTAAATAAACCCTTAGGGGAACCATTGACAAGGATAGAAATGGAGGATGAGTTGAATAAAGTACTTATTATACCGATGAAAGAATCATTAAACCCAAATTTTTTTAGAACCTTGAAAATGAAACTCCAATCCATGGTATCAAAAGATTTTCTAATTTCAATTTTGGTGGAAACACTACCTCCTATAGTAACTTTGTTTAAGATATTAGTCCATTCCAAAGAAAGAAAGTTGCAATAATGTATAGACCTACCTTTGATAATGCAAAATTGATTCCAAGAAAAAATTCTATTACAAAGGGAAGTAAGTCTATTGGAAAGATGTTTTGAAATAATTTTATAAATGGTTTTAATAACCGAAATAAGATGGAAAAGATGAATCTCAGAAGCATAGTCCACTTTAGGAATAAGAGTAAGGAATTGAGAATTTAGTCCATGTAGGAGGACACCATTAGAAAAAAATCATTGAAAATGTTGCAAACATCCCTATGAATAATCTCCTAGTATCATTGGAAGAAACCATTGTTGAAACCATCAGGACTCGGGGAACTATCAGGATTAAGGCTAAAAATAGTGTCCTTGATTTCATGATCAAGAGGGGTGCTTAACATATAGTCGTTGTCCTTAACAATCACCATAGTTGGAATGATATTAGGTAATAGGTCTTTGATAACAACCGTACCATTGAAAAATTTATGAAAATAAGAGACAACGTGATTAACAGTAGCCTCCTCAGAGTCAAGGAGGGTGTCATCGTCTCTAAGAAAGGAAAGAGGTCTATAGACTGTTCTAATTATCTTGAGAGAATTGTAAAATATAGTATTACTATCACCATCCGATATCTATTTAGTTTTGAATATTCGATTTCGCATGTTATCTTTATATTTTAGAAGAGAGTCGAGTTTCAGGGAGGTATATATTACTATTTTAGGATCCAAAGAAAAATCAGAGCAAGTATTGGAATTTTGAATTTGCATAATGTCATTCTCAATCGAGGAAATGTCCTTGTCAAGTTGTTTAGATTTGGAACTACACCAACCCTTAATGAAATTCTTAAGATTCTTTAATTTAGTGGTGTAAGAAAAAGCATCATTAGGATGTCGCATGCCTTCCTAAATTTTTTTGATAATGTTATAACATTTTGGATCCATATCCCAAGCGTTATTAAATTTGAAAGGAAGAGTGGGTTTAATACTCTTGGTGAAAATACTGACAAGAATGGGATAATGGTCCAAGTTAATCCTAAGTAAGGTAATACTTGATATGGAGTCCTATTTATCTAGGGAAGAGATATTATTGAAAGACCTATCAAGTTTTCTAGCTGTAACCCTATTGTGACGTCTTCTATACCAAGTGAACTTAGAACCAGTGAGATTGATTTCAATAAGGTTACAATATTCAATAGCAGATATAAATTCTCTTGAAGAGATAAAAGAGTGGGATGGTCCATTTTTTTTAGTAGAAGTAAGAATAAAATTAAAATTCCCAATTATAAGCCAAGGATCATGGATAACATTAGCTAGAGAATTAAGATCATTCTAAATTGATCTTCAATCTTGGTATCTATTCTTAGCATTGATTATAGTGAAAAAAGAGTGTAAACCATCATAGGAAAAATCATAGGTAAACATTTTCTCAGAAACATTAAAAGCATTAATAGACTACAAGGATGAGTGATAAAAAATCCAAAGAGTTTTAGTAGCAAGACCATTTTTGCAGGCACCAATAAAGTTATAACCATAAGAGAAAAGATGCAAACATTTCGATGAAAAATTAATTTTAGGCTCATCAATGGAATTATTTTTTGGTTTTTGAGTCAAAAGAAATCTTTTAAGAACAATATATGTGTCAAAGTTAGAAATACTTTAACAATTTCAAAAGAAAAAATTCATTGAAATTTGTGTTTGGATTTTGAACTCACTTATTTTTAACCATTTGAGCCCTTCTTCCTCATTGATCTTCTGATAGTTTGAGAGGAGGTTGGACTGGCTTTCTTTCCCAGTCTACTCATAGAGGAAACACAAGTTATATTAGCAGTACCTATATTAATAGAACTTTGATTTTTATTTAATGGTTTGGAAGTCATGTGAGTGTCCATAAAGCTATTACTTGAAGGCATAGAAGAAGTTTTGACATTTGTGATAGGTGTGCAAGAAGATTCAGTGATATAGGCATTATGAGAGTCCCCTACCACTGGAAAATAATTTTTCACCTTGGTTTGTGGAGTCCCTTCAACAATAGGATATGAAATATCCATACCTGAAGTATACCCAAGGGGATGGGCATAAATTATAATGTTAACTCTAGAACTTCCACTCACATGGGATTTAGTAGAGTTAGATTTATATCCCTCGGGAGATGCAGGAAGTGTAGCTTCAATCCTCTTGGGAGGAACCAGAGATGTTGTGGTAGTCTTTCTAGCACCCGCAGGTATGTGTTTACCCATATATTCTATAGTGTACTTAGGAATATGATCATTATTTATGTTACTAACCTTAGAAATTCCACCCACGAGGATCTTAGTAGAGCTAGTTGAATAACAACTTAGTTTTTCTAAAGGAGGCATAGGGCCCTCAGGTGTTGTAAGATATGAAACTTCACCTCCTTTGCATGGATCCTCTATTGGTGTAGCAAGCTGAGCAATATAATCAGAGGTGTGTGATTAGATCCTGAAATAGGCTAATAGTCATTGTTAACATTTATAATATTCATGAGATTAATTATTCATAAACAACATTTTAGTTCATTTTACACTTTGAACATTATCTCACATTATGATTGCAATTCTTTGTTAAAGTGCACTTTTACATGGTACATATTTAAACACATCCTAAAAATAAAAAATGGTCTTGATTTTATTTTCATATTTTATTTTCAGTTCTCATATTCTATAATAAAAAATACATGTTTTTGGTGAACTAGAATATTCACATTAGAAGAAAACCAAAGTTGTCCTTGAACCAATAACATTTTGTGCAAAGTAAACTTGAAAACAACCCAATAAAGGGACTGTAACGGCCAAGATACAAGCCCAATATTTATAAAACATTAACTTAAGATATATGAAATCATGGAGAACATTTAATCTCATATTTACAAGAGATAATTCAGATGTTTTAAGAGAGTTCCAGGAATCCCAATTTGAAGATAAAATTCTGGGCTAGATTCTGCGGCCCAGAAAAACAGAGCACCATTTTGATAATATCTCACAATAAAAATTCATTTTGGGCTTATATTTTACAGAAAGTTAGGATACATCTGGAGATCCATTTTATTATTCTATGTCTTACTCTAATTCAGCCATCTAAAAGGACATTTTGACGCATCTGTTTGGTGGATGCCAGCTGCATTCCACTTCAGGTCAAGGGTAGAAAAGTCTATATTACACAAGATTTTCACCACCCTAAGCCTACCATACTACTTCAACTATTTTAGGATCTACCCAAGGCTCCTAAAATTCCTATTTAATGAATTGGTGTTGGAGTATTTATTCATATTGGATGCTTTCTTTCATTGTAATGTTATGCTGCCACTTTCCTTTGTAAAGTTCTTCCTCAATTGTAAGTTGTTTTAATTCATCCTAATTTCTTAATAAAATTTATTACTATCCTATTATTCTATTCTTATCCATCTGACTATGATATCTTTGCCTCATGGTGTTAATTTATTCAAAACAAACCTTATGAAATTATTCATTCAATGGTGGAGTGATCATTTTTTTATTGTTTTCTTTACTTCTTCAATTCA
Source organism: Viscum album (assembly GCA_963277665.1). Classification (NCBI taxonomy): domain Eukaryota; kingdom Viridiplantae; phylum Streptophyta; class Magnoliopsida; order Santalales; family Viscaceae; genus Viscum; species Viscum album. The sequence goes on from OY728141.1 coordinate 779,501,625, forward strand.
TCCCTCATGAGTCTATTTTCCGATTCCATTGAAACCATATCATTAATGGAAAGCTAACCCACTTTTGGGTTGATCCAAGGAAGAATCAAGGGTATGTATTGGATGTTATTTATCACCCCATTAATGTCTAATCACTTCTTTTAATTGAGATTTTCATTTGAGGATTTTAAAACTTCTTTGTCCTTCTTGAATTTTAAGGCCACATACTTCATGTGCTAATTCGAACCTTTACCATGGAGTGCTCATAAATTTGATCCTCCAAGTGTATAGGTGATTAGTATTATGGTGTGTTGGTATTAAACCAGTAAGTGATGACGTTTTTTGATCTTCTTGAATAAATCCATCTCAAATATAATAAATTGAAATCATTAAAAAAGAATTTCATCAAATCCACCCCTTGTAATAACCTAGGATCAAAACTTCTCATAATTTAAATTCACTTTAGTCACGTATTTTTTGATTAAAGTTATATAAAATCTACCCATAATTAGCCAATTAATATCCAAAATCAGTCCATATAATGTGTATGTCTATAGGTTTCTTCTTAGGTCTCTGAGGAATCGACAACCCAAGCTACTCCACAATTGACCGCTTAACCCTAAAAACTTGGGTAAATTTGGGCGATACAAAATTTTGGGACCATTTTCAGGGACCCAAGTAATTAATCTCAACACCCATTATTTTCTCCCCCATTTCTTCTATTCTCATCCAAATTCTCTTATCTTTTCCCTATCTCATTTTTTTTCTTTTGGCGCATGTCCGCCTACACCTGTGACCAATCAAAGCATCTAGTTAGGGTGGATAGTCTTGAGGTTGGGGAGTAAATTACACCAAGTGAACTATTTCCATTAGATCATAACATTATTAATACTCTAGAGTCAAAAATTGATCTCATTTAAATGGAAGGTCTTCAAAGAAACCAACCCATAAACCGAAGTGGGAATCAAAATGGAAATCCGAATGAGGTAGCCCCAAAATTAGGGAATGCAGTAGATCAAAACATGAATGACTACCTCACGCCTTCCTGGACCAATTCACCCTCTTGAATTAGGCATGATTATCTAGGAGAACCCCATTATTTTTTTAAACCTTGTGTCCTAAACCACCTTACAACCTTCCACGGGATGGAGTCGGAAATGCCATACCTTTATGTCAAAGAGTTCAATGACATTATTGAAACCATATTCCCAGTACATCAACTTGAGTCATCTAAGATGAGGCTCTTTCCTTTCTCACTTAAGGATAGAGAAAATAATTGACTAAACAATCTGAAACCTGTATCAATCCACTCCTAGTAAAAACTACAAATATAATTCTACAAAAAATACTTCCCCCATAACAAAACAATTGTACTTAAAAAGAATATCCAAAACCTTTTTGAAAAATAAGGGGAGTAATTTTATGAAACATAGGGAAGGTTCAAAGATACACTCAACATGGTACCTCACCACAAATTTTGAATCCCAGAACAAGTTCGAATTTTCTACAAAGGGTTGGGCCCAGGGAAAAAACAATTCATTGACATAATGTGCAATGAGACCTTTAAAAACAAAGCCCCAAATGATGCTTATGAGTATCTAGACGGATTGGAAAAACAAAACCAAACATGGGGGACATCACCTTACTATGAGAATCCACCTAAATCTACTATAATTCATACACTTAGAGAAGAGGAAATACTTAGGGAGAAACTCATATCACTCACTAGGAAGGTTAAAGAGATATACCTTAAAAAAATCCATGAAATCCAATCTGTAGACCCTGTTTGCACAATTTGTGACATACATGACCTCAATACTGACAACTGCACAACCATTCCTTCCATTAAAGATGTTCTTCTAGGATGAAAGACTACTAAGGTCAATTCCCTAAACTTCCAAAATCCCTAATACAAAAACACTTTCAACCCAATGTATAATGACTACCTAGGTTTCCTTTAGAAGGATAACCAACAACCTAGCCAACCACAAGGACCAAACCCCTACCCTACACAAAATTTCCAAAACCATAACCAATTACAACCACAACCATCCCAATACCAACATCCTCATGTCCAATACCAATAACCCATCCGGATACCCATGCAACAACCAATTCAATAACCAAAGTATCCTCCCAGGATAAACCAACCAGCACAACCCTCTACTCAATCTGTCCCTCTACCAATCCTTGACCAGTTGTGTAAACAAATGGAGAAAATGAACTCAGAAGTCTCATCACTTAAACATGAACTACAAACCATTAAAACTGGGAAGGCACCCATGCCTAATCATGGTGGTACCATCCTAAACTTTAAGGGGAGAATCCAGTTACACAAAGACCTCTCATGAACAACTCAAAGTAGTGACTATTTTAAGAAGTGGGAAATCCATTGAGAGACATGAACAAGCCATTAAAGATCCATTAAAAGCTTCAAAAACACATGAAAATGATGAAGAAACACCAAAAGATTCTGAAAATCCAAATGAGAATGTGAAGGAACTACAACCACACTAAGTAATCAAATAACCCGCTCCCTTCCCTCAAGGAATAAGAGGGAAAAACAAGCCTGAATTAAATGAAACATTAAGGGAAATACTCTAAAAAGTTTAGTTGAACATTCCACTTCTCGATTCTATTCAAACCATTCCTATATACTCAAAATACCTAAATGACCTCTTCACATTTAAATAGAAATTCTCATATAGGAACCAAGTCCTTATGACAGTAAATGTTAGCACAACAATCCAAGGAACCCTTCCACCAAAGATAAAAGAACAAGGATTCCCTTACATCAATGTTGAACTAGGAGAGAACAATGTTTTCAAAGCCCTTTGTGACTGGGAGCTAGTATGAACCTCATTCCTCATTCCATATATTTTCAGTTAGGAATCGAAGAAATCCAACCCACATTTGTCACTCTTCAACTTGCTGATCGTAGTGTTCAAGTTCCTAAGGGGGTCTTAAAGGATGTTTTGATGAAAGATGAAAATTTCATTTACCCAACTGACTTCATTTTCCTTAAAAATCACCCAATCTTAGGTCCTAGGGAGTAAACCCCCATCATCCTTGGTCATCCCTTCTTAGCAAAAATCAACTCAGTCATCCGAGTCCAAAATGGGAACATTACAATAACCTTTGGGAACATGAGTCTAGACTTGAACATCTATAATGAAAACTCTCAAATTGGGGATGATGAAGAGATACGTGATTTTAATTGGATTGCTAGTGTTGATAGTGAACTCGAGGAACATCAAAAAATTACTGAAGGATGGTTAAATCAAGAATAGATTGATTTTCATTGTTTACATGAGTGGAATTTGTCTCCTTGGCTTGAATATCTTTTAGATAGATCTATTGATGATTTTATCGAATCACCAATCCATGATAACATGGGTGAAATTAATAACATCGAGTCCATATCCATTCATAACATTACTCTGGATAATTTAGTGGATGAAAATTTTGTTCACAAGGAACTAATTCATCCACGAAATCTGAACAAAGAAACTAAGTTCAATACAAAGTCTCATCATTTCTTGGAATGTGATAACCAATCTGATCTAGAATTTAAGGTCTTACCCTCATCACTCAAGTATTCATTCTTAGGGGAAAATTGATCCTTTCTTGTTTTCATTTCTTCCTCTCTTGAAGCCAATCAAGAGATGATGCTTCTAGATGTCCTAAGAAAGCATAAGAAAGCAATTGGACAGACCCTTTCTGATATTCCTTGGATTAGACCTCTCATTGGAACTCATATTATTGTTACTGAATCTAAATCCAAACCATGTCGTCAACCTCAGTGGAGACTCAATCCAAACCTTATGGATGTGGTAAAGAAAGTACTTCTTAAGTTTTTGAAAGTAGGTATCATCTACCCCATTGCTGAGAGTGAGTGGGTAAGCCCAATTCCAGTTGTACCAAAGAAAGATGGAATCACTGTGATCACCAATGAGGATGGTGACCTTCTCCCCACAAGGTTCAGTAGTGGAAGGAGTGTCTGTATTGTCTATAAGAAGCTCAACTATTATACCAAGAAAGATAATTTCCCCTTTCCCTATATTGATCATTTCCTCGAGAATGTGGTGGTTCATAAATTCTATTACTTCCTAGATGGACTCTTAGGGTATAATAAAATTGGGGTATCCTTAAAGGATCAAGGAAAAACAACCTTCACTTGCCCATTTGGAACTTTTTCCTTTAAGAGAATTCCCTTTGGGTAATGTAATTCCCCTGGTACCTTCCAACGATGCATGATGGGAATCTTCACGGACATGGTGGGGGATTGTTTAGTGGTTTTCATGGATGATGTATCCATATTTGGGGATACTTTTTAAGGATGAATTTTGAATGTTGAAAGGGTTTTTTCAAGATGCGAGGATAAGAATCTCATCCTAAATTGGGTAAAATTCCATTTCATGGTAAATGAAGGACTTTTTATAGGCCATTTGGTATCTTATAGAGGAATTGAAGTTGATAAATATAAGGTCGACATCATTCTTCACCTTCCCTCTCCTAAAACTGTTAAGGAAGTTAGGTCCTTCTTAGGACATACATGATTCTATAGAAGGTTCATTAGGAATTTTAGCTCTATTTCTTGACCACTTTGTTCTCTTTTGATGAAATCTGCTCCAATTTTATGGACATAAAGTTGTGAGGAATCATTCTCTACTCTCAAGTCAGCTATTATCTCCCCAATTATCATGAAAGATCCAAATTGGAAACTTCCATTTTAACTCATGTGTGATGCGAGTGACTTCATTTTTTGGGAATTATTAGGTCAATGGTGTGAGAAAACTCCATGTGTCATTTCTTATGCAAGAAAATACCAAAATGATGCACAAAAAAACTACACCACCACTAAGAAATAGTTTCTTTCTGTTATCTTTGATTTAGAGAAATTTAGGTCTTATCTCTTGGGATCACCCATCATTGTCTTCATGAACCATTTAGCCCCGAAATACCTTTTCCAAAAACAAGATGCCAAGGCTATGTTGATCAGGCAATTAGTTCTTCTTCAAGAGTTAGATTTAACCATTAATGATAAAAAGAGTGTTGAAAATGTTGTATATGATCAACTACCTAGGATGGAATTCAAAGAAAAATCGCATCACCTTTCTGTGTATGATTCATTTCTTAATGATCACCTCTATTCAATGAGTGATTTCCCATGGTATACTGACATAGAAAAATATTTGGTGATGGGTGAAATTACAAAATTCTTAGGGACCCAAGCTATGAAGAAATTCCTTTCTGATGTCAAATACTATGTGTTTGATGATCCTTACTTCTTCATGTTTTGTCTTGATCAAATCATTAGGATATGTGTTCCTGAGTCTGAGCAAGAGTCCATTCTAAAATTTTTTTCATGGAGAGGAATGTAGAGGCCACATTTTCATAAATAAAAGCACTGAAAAGGTCCTACAATGTGGTTTATACTGTCCTAACCTCACTAAGGATTCCATTCAATTATTTAAAAGTTTCCCTCAGTGTCAAAAATTAGGATCCATTACCAAAAGGAATAAAATGCCCCTCACTCTTATTCTGGTCATTGAAATATTTGATTATTGGGGAATTGATTTCATGGGATCCTTACCAAACTCTAGGGGATATCTCTACATCCTCTTAACTATTGATTATGTCTTGAAATGGTTTTAGTCCATTCCAACCAAGTCCAATGACCATAATGTTGTGATCCAGTTTCTAAAAGATCACATATTTTCTCGATTTGGAATTCCTAGGGCTATAATCAGTGATCGAGGAACCCATTTCTGCAACTACCCATTCTCTTCACTCATGTCTAAGTATGGGATTTATTATAAAATTTCCATTACATATGATCCTCAAACCAATGTTCAAGATGAGTTAGCAAATAAGGAGACTAAGAAAATTCTTGGAAAAACTGTCAATCCCTCTAGGAAAGATTCGTCCGAGAAACTCTTGGATGCCCTTTGGCTATATCGTACAACATTCAAAACCATACTAATAATGTCACCATATAAGTTGGTTTATGGAAAATCAAGCCATTTACCTGTTAAAATTGAGGATAAGGCATTTTGGGCAATGAAAAAAAAATTAATTTCAACATTTCTTTTATCAAAGAAAATAGGAAATTGGATCTTAATGAACTTGACGAAAATAGGATTAAGGCTTATGAAAATTGATGGATAAATAAAGCTAGAGTTCAAGACTACAAATCTAGGAATCTCAAAGTTAAACACTTTGAACCAGGAAAATTCATGCTCTTGTATAGTTCAAAACATCATTTACACTCGGGAAAGTTAAGGTCAAGATGGTCGGGTCCATTCATAGTGCATCATGTGTACCCCCATGGGCCATTAGATATTCAGGATCCCACACGTGGTCAAAATTTTAAGGTCAATAGTCATAGGTTAAAAATATTCATTGAATCATTCAATAAACAGGAAATAGAAGTTGAGTTAACTGAGCCAACCTATAAACCAGAAAAAAAGATAGATTTAGGATCCATGTCAAGATAATGACATTAAACCGAAGCGCTGCATAGGAGGCAACTCGTGGTTTTCATGTTTCCAATATTTTTGAATCATATTTATTTTTCAAATAGGATTAATCAATCATTTTGATATTACAAAACATAAAAAAATAGATTTTTGACCTATTCTTATATTATGAGTATGGATGGGTATGAAAGGGGAGCGCCATATTCATCCGTGTCACGTGGTGTGATCCTTGAGTAATACCTTACCCAGAAATTTAAAAATAATACAATGTATCATCAGTTCATTTTATTTTTATGTGTTTGTAGGATTAAATAAAAAAATAATAATAAAAAATAAAAAGGACACATCGTAGGTTGTGGGGAAAACCCCGTCACAACCGGCAAAACCGCATGGACTTGAACCCGGGACAGAAGGGAGATATGAGATCGTGATTACCACTGACCTTCATCTTATAGTGATCCATTATTCTATAATTTTTGTATATATAATTATATTTTACTTTTTTTATTATATAAATATATATATATATATATATATATAGATTGTTTTGTTTGTTTGTTTGTTTGTTTTTTCCCTTTTCCAAAAGAAAACTCTACTAGTGACATGAATATCAAAGGACTAAATTGGATCAGCACGAACTTCAACTTCAACCAACATGTGACTTTGTTCCATGTTTATTATTTAAAATTACTTTTAAAACTACTATCCTCTACCAATACCCCCTCTAAAGTTTATTTTCTTTAAAAAATAGGGACAATGTTATTCTTAAGTTGGGGGGTGAAAAGAAATAAAAAAATTAATTAATTTTGTGTGCATAAAAAATGTGTTAAAGGAAAAATTTCTTTAACCTTGAACATGATAATACAAATTTCAGACTTTGAATCTGAATATCAAATAATTTAGCATGCCCTAATTCTGATTTTAATCCATGTATAATTTCATGAGCATAGATTTTGGAAAGTGTGGCTCTCTAATGTAAAATTTCATCATTTATATTTCCATTCAAATAAAAAAAAGATCACAATGCATGTCCTTTGGATAGTGGGGTATTAGTTTGAGTTCATGGGGTCCCCCAAATAAATATCATAGGTTTGGTGATCATTTTAGTTTTAATATGAGAATTCAATAAAAAATAATAAAAAATAATAAATTTGTGCATAGGGAAATGAAATGGCCTCATGCGTGGATTTTGACACTTGGGGATAATGACTGCATAGTTTTCTGGCCCAGAGTTAGTGATTTCATCTCTATTTGTGGTAATTTGACTTTTTTTTGACTGAGTTAACTCAAGATGATGCCTGAGTATGTGGGTTTCACTTGGTCCCCTAAGGTCTTTGAGCTTGGGAGTCATCAGCAAAGTCTCGCTACATGGGTTGACTTTATTGAGTGCAATTTCAATTACCAAGGAAAAATTTCCAAAAAAACTGAATACTCATCTTAATATTGAACTGTGATTCCACCTAGCGCTTCCATCATTTCCCCATTTAATTAAGATGAACCCCCATGTCTATTGTGATACACAACATATCCTCATGATTAATTGATATTGGATGAAATATGGTGATAAATTTGAACAAAGGAATGAGATTGAGATTGGTATTTTCTTATGAAACTATCTTGGATTAAAGTATTTTGATGGGTTTCGTAGTTGTTTAGTATTATGGTTTTTTGTGATCATTGTGTATTACAATGTTTTTGGAAAATGGAATTCGAATTTCATATTTTTGAGATACATTTTGCTCGGGACTAGAAAACCTCAAGTTGGGGGTGTGATTAGCCACTGAAATATGGTAATATTCATTTTTAATATTTATAATATTCATGTGATTAATTATTCATAAACATCATTTTAGCGCATTTTACACTTTGAACATTATTTCATGTTATGATTGCAATTTTTTTTAAAGTGCACTATTACTTGCTACATATTTAAACACATCCTAAAAACACAAAATGGTCTTGATTTTATTTTCATATTTAATTTTCAGGTCTCCCGTTATATAAGTAACAATTCATGTTTTTGAACAACTAGAATATTCACATTAGAAGACCACCAAAGTTGGCCTTGAACCAACAACATTCTGGGAAAAGTAAACCAGAAAACAAACTAATAAAGAGACTATAGAGGCCAAGATACAAGACCAATGATTCTAAAAATTTATCTTAAGATATAGGAAATCATGTATAACATTTAATAAAACAATGAAAAGATCTAATTCAGAAATTTTAGTGGAGTTCCAGGCGGCCCAATTTGAGGACAAAATTCTAGGACAGATTCTATGGCTCAGAAAAACAACCCACCATTTCGATAATATCTCAGAAAAAAGATTCCATTTATGCTAAAATTGTACAGTATATTAGGATACATATGGAGCTCCATTTTATTCTTATATGGGCTACTCTAATTCGGCCATCTAGAAGGTCATTTTTACGGGTCTGTTCGGTGGATGCAAGATGCCATCCACTTCAGGTCAAGTGTGGAAAAGTCCAAGTTCCACAAGATTTCCACCACCATAATCCTACCATAATCAAGTGGGGTGACTTTCACTATTGGAGTGTAGAACCAAGTCTCCTAAAATTACTATTTAAGGTAGTGGTGTTGGAGGATTTATTCATTTGGATTCTTTCTTTCTTTGTAATGTTATGATATTACTTTTCCTTTGTAATGTTCTTCCTCAACTGTAAGTTGTTTTTATTTATCCTAGTTTCTTAATAAAAGTTATAATTCTCTTATTATTTTGTTCTTATCCGTATCACTTTGATACCATTTCCTCAAGGTGTGAATTTATTCACAAAAAACCTTGTGAAATTATTCACACAACGGTGGAGTGATCATTTTTTTTGTTTTCTTTACTTCTTCAATTCATCCCTCATGTGTCTTCTTCCAGTTTCCATTGAAACCATAGCATCAATGGAGGGATAAACCACTTATGGGTTGATCCAAGGGAATAAAAAGGGGCTTTATTGGATGTAATTTATCACCCCATTAATGTCTAATCACTTCCATTAATTGATATTTTCATTTGAGAATTTTAAAAATTCTTCATCCTTATTGAATCTTCAGGTCACATACTTCAAGTGCTAATATGAACCTTTACCTTGGAGTGCTCATAAATTTGATCCTTCAAGTGTATAGGGGATTAGTATTATGGTTTGTTGGTATTAAACTAGTAATTGATGAAGTTGTTTGATCTTATTGAATGAACCCATCTCGAATATATGAAATTGAAATCATTAAAAACGAATTTCATCAAATCCACCCCATGCAATATCCTAGGATCAACCCTTCTCATAATTTGAATTCACTTAAGTCACGTAGTGCTTTCTTAAACTTATCTAAAATTGACCCAAATTTTTCCACTTAATAACCAAAATAATTCCATAGAATGTGCATGTTTATAGGTTTCTTTATTAGGTTTTGAGGAATCAACAACCCAAGATACTCTACAGTTTACCACCTAACCCTAAAAACATGGGTAAATTTGGGAAAGACCAGGGTGCTTGCCCGATTCATCTACAACAGGAGCAGTATAAAACTTCTCATATGTTTCCAGAACGAGAGTCTCAATATCTTCTAATATTTCTTGACCAAGATATGAATCCTCTTCCTCTTAAACCATCTCAACCCTAGTAACACCCAAATTCTATCCCAAGTGAGGTGTTTTCTTCACCAAAATACCAGTTTTCTTCTTAGAGGCTTTGGGTTTCTCCAAGTTAGTGCCCTTATCCTTTTTTTTCTTTCTCACCTGAGTCCATTAATCATCCTTTGGCTGGTCCAATTGACTTTTGACCACTCTACAATTTATCAATGAGTGGCCAATGATTTTATAGGGATCAAAAAATTGAGTTTTGCGCAAATAATCAATTCGTACCTCTGTTTTATAGTCATTCGAACTGAAAGAGATAACATTCAAGAGCTTGTTCTCCAAATTGACTTCAACCATTAATCAGGAATATAGAACAAGATTATCATTTATAGTCTTTTTATCTATCTTTAAGGGTGAACCAATATAGGAATCTATGTTTTTAAGGATCTTGGGGTTCCAGAAAAACCAATTTAATCTATGAAGGAGCACCCAAATTTGCACCATAGTGTTCCTATAGTTATACATATTGAAAGCATAATCCCAATTGGATAGTCTAAGAATATCAGGTTTGAGATGAACATTACCCAATCTCCATAACTGATCCAGCTCCTCTTGTGAGCTTAATAGTATATGAAAATATCCATGACCAATCAGAACAATCATCCATTCATAAAACCCCAAATGTGAGCAATCCTAGGCTTAAAAATACTGAATTTTAATTCAAAACTGCTTTTCCATATATTTTATTTATACATTTAAATTTTATTTTAAATTTGTTTCAAAGATGAGTTATATAATATTTTTATCAATTAATACAATTTAGGCTATTTAGATCAATTTTTCTTTTAAATTTTGGTATAAAAACTTAGAAAACTTTTGAATGTTTTTGCTTTAAAAATCTGCATTGTCGACTCATCTACGGGATTAATTTTAAATTAATTTCTGCCACTTCATTGATTATAATTTTAATAAATGGATTCCATATTTTAAATAATAATAATTTATAATTTATAATAATTTCAACTTTGTTTTTTACCAAAAATATTAGTAAAAGTGATTAAAAGTAATTATAATAGTTAATAGAAAAATTAGGTTAATAAAGTATGAAACCTTATATTTAAGACACAAAATGACATATAAACTTGTCCAACACCCATTGGATTTCCATGGTTAGGCTATGAATATTAAATTTTTGAGTTCGATTAGTTATTCATGACTTTTGTTAGGTAAAAACCCGGGTACACCTAACTTGTTTTAAAAAATTCCAAGTGAGCCCTTTCCCTTCCCTATAAAAGGTCACCGCCTCTTCCTCTTCTTAAAACCTCTCAAACCACTTATGTTTGGAAAATATCTCAAATATAAAATTCCCAACATCCATAAATTCCTCATATAATCCTACCCTTATGCAGAAAGCAATCCAATTAAACCTTTTGGCACAAACCAAAAGGAGTTATCTGATTAAGTGGTAACATCTTTTCTCAAGGTCCTTTATTTTATTTTCTTTGTCCACCCCCTACACTCTTCTTATTCCATGATTCTATAAAAACACCAGTATTTTTAATATAATAGGTTTTTTTATTCTTAGGGTTCTACCTACACTTACACACACATCTATCTAATGGGTAATAAACATTTTGTTTATATGTACGATGAACTACCACCTCACTAAATGATAATTGTTCATTTTTTCTTTACAACCTCACAAGGTGGAAATTATGATGAATCATCTATTTATATATGTAATATGTTATATTTATTATGTCTTTATGATATTTTATTTTTTTTAAATGAATATACTTTTACTTTTCATTTGGTGTAAATATGATAATTTGGTTTGAGGAAATGTGGACTATCGGCCCCTCAAAGTGATGTGATTCTTTCACATACTACATATAATGAATTAAGGATGTTTTTAGTGAAATTATATAATATATATAACATTTTAATTATAATTTAATTATATTATATACATATATAAATATATACCATTTTCTTTATTTCTCTCAATACGACAATAAAAACGGAAACAACGCTCATGCGTACATACTGTTTACCGTATATGTGAATGATGTATTCCATTTAATAATTATATATTCTATAGATTATTATAATACATATATAATAAATATAAATGATATTTATATCATGTTTTACATTATTTAAATCATGATATATGTATAAGGACCAAAGATATAAAAAATTAAGATACATGCAAAGAACAAAGGGAATATTACCTCATGAGAAACCTTACCATAGGATTGTTAACAAGTGGGTAATATAAGGAAATAATAAAATCATATATGGTGTTCGATATAATAATACAGTTTTTAAAAGATATATAACAAATTTATATTTATCATACATTTGTTTTGAACAAGTAGGATGAGAGTCAAGACACAACATAAATGAATTTCATCTCACTTCTTATTTCCACGAGATATATGCTTTAATCACTACCCATTCATTTTATGTGGTGTATATACCACACATAGATGTGTTATATGATTATTATAATAAAATTTATTGGTATTTACATATCTATTTTATTATCTTTCTCTCATGGGTTTTATGTTTCAAAAGTTACCAAATCAGTAAAGTAATTTTGTCATAATTTTCCTTCCTTGAGTCACATGCCATGTTATGCACCTATATTTTTCCATGAGGTGTATAATATAAATTTTAAATGTTATATAATGAATCTTATTATTTTAATGTTATTTTAAGTTTAATTTAATTTAATTTTATTTTAAATTTAGAGCATGTTCCAAAGTTACCAAGTGGTAAAAGTTTATTGAATCAATCTCATCACCTTTGGATATTATTTATATTTATGATTCCTTTGATGAAATATTATGATCCATATCTTAAAAACACTTGTGAATTTTATTATCCTCTATTTATTTATTATATATTCATGTATTGGTACCATTTTTTACTATTTGGTACATAATATAGTTAATAAAGTGTTTTTAATAAAGCTCGACTTTACCCTCTCTTTGGTCAGAAATCTGTGTTCCTTAAAAATAATATTTTCTAAAATGGGGTTCCAAGAATATAATACTATTACCATAAAATCATCAAAATAAATTATTACCCTTTTTTTATTTTATCAATGTTTTCAAAGGAATATTCTTGTCTCTTTCTAAATGAATAACTTTTCTAACATTTTTACCATAAAAAAGGAATATTCCTTTTACATCATTTGACATGTACAAATTTACCCATCATAAATTCTTTAAATATTTCATTTCATTTTTAAAAGGTTAGTTTTTAAGTATTTTTTTAAAATATATTTTCAATGAAATGGTTTTAATTTTTTTTTCCAATCTTCTTTTATAAGTCTTTAATAAAAATGGTTTCCAAAATGTTTTATGTTTTAAAGAGACTTTTTCAAACAAAAAAGGATATTTAACTCAAGAAATGTTTTCAAAATATCTATAAAAGTTTTTTTTACATCTATGATAACATAAATTTATGTTACTACTTCCCTTATACGAAATTATCCAAATATTATATTCATATTCTTTCTTGAATGGTTTATGTTTTTATTGAATGATGCTTAAGACATTCATTTCACTTCCACAAGTTTTATGATTTTGAAACCCACTTCTTTTCATGGGTATGATTTCATGATGTGATTATGAATCCTAACTATTTTCATAGGTTATGATGTGATGAAATTTCCATAATACCCATATTATTTCATGCGTTATGATTTGATGTTTATAAAACCTATCTCTTTTTATGGGTCATGATTTGATGAAATTTTTATTATCTTATAGTAAATGTATGAAATATTTTATTATGATATGGGTGTGACCTATATCTCCCTCAAATGTGTTGGGTAATGAAAATATTTATATGATCTCAAAGGATACATAGGTTGTATCCCAATACTGAAAAAATAAGGTACATGGGTTGGAGATGAAGCCTAAAAATATAAATTTACATGGGTTGTAGCCCAATCATACAAGTAAGAAGGTATACAGCTTGTAGCCTAAGCCCAAATACAAGAAGTTACATGGGTTGTAGCCCAAGCTCAAAAACAAGAAGGTACATGGGTTTTAGCCCAAGCCTAAAAGTAATAGGGTACACGAGTTGCTATCCCAAGCCTGAAGTAGGTATAGGGGTCGTAGCCCAAGCCTAACATGTTATAAAAGTATTGGTAGGTATCCTTGACATAAGATTTTCTATTCTTATATAAACTAGTACTTACCTGTGTGTTCGCACGATAGTACGTTCAATGCTTATTTTCAAGAAGACAAAAATATATTTCAAAGTTAATAAAGAACATGAATATTGAATATATTAAAAAAATATAGTGATACTTAATATTGAACTACAATTGGATAAAATATAGAGAATTGAAAACATAGGATAAAAATAAAAAGTAAATAACATAAGAGAATATGTAGGATAGTATTGAAAAAATATAGGAGAATATATGAGAATATATAAGGAAAACATAAGTATACCAACACTATAAAAGATAAACTATATAAATGCATGATGGAGAATAGTAACTACTAATATATAAGGAAAACATAAGTATACCAACACTATAAAAAATTAAAGCAGATCCTCCTTGGTTAAATCCAAAGAATTCATGAACGAATTTCTAAAAATTCAGATTCTATGATAAATAGTGTTTCAATGTACTGTTTTTCTTCAATAGAATAGTAACTACTATTGTTTCAATCAAATATCAGTAAATTTTAGGTTAAATAGTTTAGTCAAAAAAGAGAGAATAGGGAACCTCTTGGATTTCGATGGAAGAATTGGAAACCAACAATTTTTTTGATTTAATAGAAATGTAATAAGTACATCAAGTTCAGGCCCAATATTAAGAACAGTGGGGGCTCGAATGAATATTCCACTGAATTTTTTAGGACCACATTCCTTGCCTGCAAGCTGTGGAATAGAAATCTCAATTTTAAAGCTCTAAATCTGGCTTCAAAAAATAATTTGGTGAATAGTATAATCAAGGCCACCCAACTAATTCTAGGCCTCCTACTTTATGTCAACTAGCTTTATTTTCCTTGAAAATAAGCCCTGCACATGTTCCCCAAATAGTTTAACCCATTATAAAAAAATTTCACAGAGCATGAAACAAATTATGAGATTCCAAAAGCTTATCCATTGTAGGGATCTTTCTATAACGGATGAATAGAGAAGTGACAAAATTCAGTTGTTTAGGCTTCTTGATCTGGACAACATTCACCTCCTTACCAAGCATTTCATGAAAAATAAGAGGCTTAGATAAATTAAACTGGATAGCACTAAAAGGGTGATAAAACTCTTCCAATCTTTTTTAATTACTGAAAATGAACACAATTTTAACAAAAAAACATAACCAAATGATTAAAGTCATTAGGGTGTCGATCATAATCACTTTGTAAAATTGAACGGGTTTGGACTTTCTCCTTAATTCTTAAAAACCTTAATTTATTTTACAATCAAGTATATAGTAATACAATATGAATCCAAGAGATGCTTCCCCTTTGGATTCTCCATTAACCAGCTAATAAACTCATTGCATGCATTTGGTCTGGTATAAAATAAATACATCAAGATACCCACTATTTTCTTGTAAAATGTGTTGCTTGTTCAGTCAAATATATGTATAATTAGAAATACAGTACTCAATTTTATTAGATTAAATGAGTATCATGTCATTAGAAATTATGAGAATATAAAAAGGTTTTTGATAAAGATGAACCACTAAAGAATAAACATATTTTAACAGTTTATTATTATCACTATGATAAGGATTTCTAAAGGCTATGAGTACACTTTTAGATTTGGATGGTTTTTCAAAATCTGTATTTTTAAATTTGATACCATGTAATCATGACACATCCATGTTTTCGGTTCTCTAAAAATCAGTCAGGATATGTATTTTGGTTCTTAAATTATACATAAAAACTTATGTGGAATTTATATTGAAATTATATTTATCAGATATTAAATCCTCGATATTGTTTCTTCTTTAAGGGAAAAATGTGTTCTAAAATCATTTGATACAAATGGAAAAAGACATTCATATTCAGTAATTATTTTACTTACATTAACAAACCCACTCAAATCAAGAAACCTTAAATATGGAGAGCTTGAAGCAATGGAATCAGCAACAACGTCAGTCAAAAATTCCTTAAAAATGAGAAATTCATGAAGTGAGCCAAGACAAGAAATAGATCACAAAAATAAATGATAATTAAAAATTGAAAGAACTATATTTACTTTCAGGAACGTAGTTTTGTATCACTCAATAATCATAGGATTCCAGAGATTAAACAAAAAATTCTATTACAATAACCTTGGACCTTTCTTCTCCCATTGAGTTTTCCCTTTTAATGAGCAATAGTGATGAACCCACTACAAAGAAAAACTAGAAAAACCCTGATTTTGCATTCTATGAAATCAGAATCGTATTGAAATTGCTTTCCATTTTAACCAGGTTCAGAATCATTTTTGCCGGTCCCTGAAAAAGAAATGTCTCAAAGCTTCTCTGGCCATCAATATATCCTTTGGATCATATTTCAAAAGGCCTTGGAGCAAACGTATGAGGTCCCCAGCCGAGTGGTCTACATGCACAATTATAAAATTCTAGCAAGCACGAAACCCAGAAACAAAAAATCATTTAAATACAACAACAATAATAATACAAACCACATAATGGTGATGAACACTAACCTGAAGCTGTTGGAGCTTCCACACCGCCTTGATGCTGTCTCTTGAGGTCGCCCCATCATGTCAGTCCAGCCGGCCCCTCTGTATCTTGAGACTTAAATATTTATTAGAAACAGAATTCTATATTGGTTACTTAACATAGACATTGCTCTAAAAGTCCTAATTTGTTTCTCTTAAATTGATTCTTTGATATAATAAATCACATGATCCAATGCTCTAACAAATTACATGATCCGGAACTGAAAATATGCACGATTCTCATGCTCAAACTTATTTCACTGCTCTAAAAAATTATCCATTACTGAAATTTAATACATGATTCACTAATCAAAGAAAATCAAAGACTCTATTTTATGTAAAAATATTTACTGCTCTAAAACATGACAATTCAAATTTAGTAAAATTTACTATAACTATTAATATTTGGATGTTAAATGATTGATAACCAATAAAAAACATTTCTAGAAAACAAATATGTTGTTGTACCTGGTTTTTTATTTGTGAGGATGAGTTATAGTGGTCAAAGAACATGTAATAAGCCATGAGCTGAGGATGTACACATTCATCCAACATATTTACCTTTACATACATTAATGTTTAAGAGAACATACTATGTGTGGTTAAAATGGAACAATTTAATAACAAATATAGAAACATGTATAACATATTTGTAAAAACACATTTTTCTCACAGTATGGATACAATTCGATAATAAATCCATAAATATCAATGTATAACTTACAGGGAAACACATATATATAAATAATCTCAAATATTTTATGCTTTTTCCTGTAGTAAAGGTATAAAAACAAACCAGTGTTGTCTAAGACATGTACACAATGAAAATAATAGACAATTAAGACAGAGAACATATATATACCTGATTTGAAGAAATAGTTGTACTTGTTGTATTAAATATAGCATCAGTGTTTTAGCTGACTCCTGAAGATACAACATGGTGATTTTCCTAAAAAAGGGTTAAATAAATATTAAAGTTACATGCAGTGACTTTTTTTGTAAATAATAGGAATGGTAATGAAACATAAAAAATTAGTTCCTGGTAATAATGTCGACTCTTTTTCAAAATTTATACATATTTTGAAAAGTTAAAAATTAAAAATAATGACAAATGTGTTCAAATTACATGTTAGTTATAGATAATACTGTAAGGGTTATTGATCTTTCTAAGACATCATCATTATAGTAGAAAACAAATATGATATATGAAAATGAATGAAAAAAATATTTTGATCATGGAGAAATAATATACATGATGTAACCTACATTACAAATAAGTAAATATATTTATGAATATTAAAATTTTATAATTGAAATTGTGACTGACTACATTAAAGAGATAGTTTGAAACCGAGGAGGCATAAAAAAATATTTACAAAGGGTTTCATCTTGAAAAAAGGGTGATTCATATAACAATAGCTAATCATTATAATATTATGTACCGGGTCCTTCAGATATATTCTTTTCATGGATGTCCTTGTTAGTAATATTCAACCAATAGTTGTGTGAGTCGTTGCTTCAGTGAATCCACTATTATGGGTGTAGGGTTCACATTGATGTCGATCCTTGCAACAGTAAATATAGATGAGTAAAAGAAACTTGGAAACCTATTCAGTGTAGAGTGGGTAGTCATTAGAAACCCAAAAAAATGAATATATTGCGTTGAAAAGAATAGAATTTTCCTATTAAAAAATGTAAAAAAATAGGTTCATAATGTTTTTAAACTTTAACAACAATATAACTTATATAAAAAATAAAAATTTAGAAACTAATTTGAAAATAACATAATTCTGCATTTTTTTCAATTACATTTCAATTAAATGATGAATTATCTGTCATTTTTTACAGTCATTTAGTTTATATTTTCCATCAAACGGGTTTCAGTTCATTATCTAAAAATTCTTCCTAGTGAAGGTTTTGAAAAATCTATTAAAAAAATAGTAGTCAGTAACATTTAACTCAGTAAAAGAAATAACATTAATGTTATATAAATGTGCAAAGAAAATTTAAAAAACACAACCTCACATGAAACTCTTAATGATGAAAGAAAAAAATGTACAGATCATACTTTAGAACATAATTTCTCACAAAATTATCAATGAGTAATTAAATGGAACATAAATTATCATAATACTATTGAAGGGGGAAGATACTATGTAACAAAACTGCTCAAAAATGAAAACACAAACCCAACCAACACAATCTACAATAAAAATATGAGTCCTAACAATTGGTTGAAAGTTCAAATGATATAATTTTTTTAACCATTTACTTCTACTCATATTCTATTAACCCACAAATCATTTAAGGATTTCTGGGCACATTTCATGCAATTTTATTTCAGTATTATAAAGATATAAGAGGGGTAGTGATTTTATGTAACATAACTTTGTAGAGTTCGGTTTGTAAAGAAATGTTTAAATTTTATTGAAAGTAAAAATAATGTCAGTCATATATTCACTTTACTGCTAAGGTTATGTGAAATTTAGAAAATATCATAAAATAATAAAGGTAAAAAGATATTTTTTCTATTGATTTTACAATACATAAATATATTCAAATTAGACCTTTTATAGTATGAAATTTGAATTAGAAAAGGAGTGGGAAGGTAGAAAATACTACAAATCGAATATAAGGAACTAATTTTTCACTTCTCAATCCATTTACACATAATGATTTCTCTTTAAAAAATACTCATGGGAAGAAAAGGCATGCCATTATATCTAATTACCTCTAGAAAATATATGTGGAGATGGTTGAGGAATGAAATGTACATTGGACTCCTAGTAGGAAATCTTGATGCAAATACTCATGGAGTAGTGTTTCTTTGGTTGACCTCGTGAATGTGTTTCCTATGGATGTATGTCATGATTCCATCACAACTCTCTATAGCTTCAAGAATCATAACATTCTCCCTTGTTAACCTGTCAAACATGTGAAAGCCTTTAACTATAATTTCCCAATCAAAAGGAATTAATACTAATATAATTTCAACCATTATAATGTCATCTGAACAATTTATAGCCTTAAACGTTCTATGTGAGGATTTTACTCTAGATTTTAGTTATTGAATAATGAAGAAATATTCATTGAATGGAAATAAAACATGATATATGAGATTAATAGTGTTTTTTCAAATAGATTAGTCTTATGGATGCTAAAATTGAGGCCATTGACAAGTCACCTAACTTTTGGAATAGTAAGTAGTGGCCATATTTTACCTGTGATGGCTGGTAGGATTGAAGTATTCTTGTATTTATATAGCCCATCTATTCCACTAATATTGTCAGCATCATTACTCATTGATAAGAGAACAAGTAGCAGTTTATCCTGAATGGAAAAAGAATGTAAATAAATCAAAAGAAGTATATAAATAAATTTATTATAAGGATAAGAATAAGTTAATTTTCTATGTTATAAAATGTTTTCATTTTGTATATGACAATATTTTGTATAACAAAAAAATTTAGAAATCTATAAATGAAATTATAAGAAAGTTAAAGATCCATTGAGAAGTAAAACTACATTATCATGGTAATCCATAGTTTCAAAAATAAAAATTAGCAATTCAAATTGAACATTTACCATAAAGATATTAAATTAAAAGAACACTAAAACTAATTATCAAGATACAGACCTTCGTATCCAACAAATTCTATCCCTATACACACACTGATGGTCTAGATATTGAATTGCATCAGACAATTAAAATTTCAAAATTTCTAATAAAATAACAACAATATAGATGAGTCTTCAGTAAAGAGTTATGTGGGTCAATGTTTTAAAAAAATATACCCTTCTCTCTAGATATCCAACTACTTGAGGGAGAACAATTATTATTTCCAACTCCTATATATAATATATGAAAATCTAATCAGAAAGATTAAATTAATGAAATCATACACCATTTAATCTAGAGGACAATAAATTAAGTTGTTACGGAAATGTTATGGATTGGTGATTGAGACGATAATATAACAAAAGACTATAATGGATCCATGAGGATAAATTAAGTGAAACATGATGATTTCATTAAGATATAATGAAAAGAAAACATTAAAAGGATAAGATTCCCAGGCCTAAATTCACAGATAATAAGATAACCATACCAATTGACCAAACATGAAAATCATGATTAAGTCCAGAAAAGCATAAACAAATCATTAGATTTGATGAGCTTACATACCATGCAGTCCAAGAATACCAGGTAACAAATTCAACTGAGCCATCACTTATCAATTAAAAAACATGTTCTTAAAAGTGATCCCATCTCCTGATGAACAAAAAAAATCAAAAATCATGTATGTATTTACACATAAACCCATAATTAAGATGTTACAGAAATGGTATGGATTGGTGATTGAGATGATAATAGACCACAAGACTATAATGGATCCAAGATGATAAATTAAGTGAAACATGATGAATTCTGCAACATATAATGAAAAGCAAACATTAAAATGATAATAGTTCTAGGCCTGAATTCACAGATAAGAAGATATCCATCCCACTTTCCCAAACATGAAAAACATGATTAAATCCAAAAAAGCATAAATTAATAAGAAGATTTGATGAGATTACATACCAAGCAGTCCAAGAATGCCAGGAAACAAATTAAACTGAACCATCACTTATCCATTAAAAAACATGTTCATCCATGTTTTCCAATCTCCTGATGAACAAACAAATCATAAATCATGTATGAATTTACACATAAAACAATAATTAATAGATGTAGAGCCCAGAAAAACCATCTAGGTGAATATTGACAACAGATCGGAGCAGTCTCTTGAAAATGAAATCGATCTACCAACCATTTGAGTAGGATAATCACAATAGATGATGAGAAAAGAATACAAAGTTCTCTAAATGATATGTTTTCATAAGAAACCAGATTTGTGAATCACTAAAGATACATTTTATGATGTCAAAGGTGGTGTTGACCAAGCCTGAATCTGGAAATTTTCTTTGAAATTGTTCATGGGTGCCTATATCAATGGAGAACATAATCCTATAATCATTTGAATTGGAATACATTCAATCATAAAATACTATTTAAATTATCAGCTTAAATTGAGATTGATGAAGATGATCAAATAATTGAATCTTGACCACCAGAGATGGGATCTGGAGACTATCACTTGAGTGTTCATGAAAATTTCTACAAATATAACATGAAGATTAAATGCATTGAAAATGTCGTGGGTAGGTGAGGAGGTAGAGGGAGATGAGAAATTGGTTACCGAGCTAAGCCGTTAGCTGATGCAGTGATTCTGTCCCTCCGAATCAGAGACGCAAACAAAGAAGCTAATGAAAGGACCGTAAGTCGATTCCAACAGAATATTTATGACGAAAATTGAGATCCACTGAAATTCATGGTCACCCTTATATAATCTAAGGAGGTGGAGGATCTGTATACGGAGCAGATGGTGGAGGAGGCGGAGAAGTTGAAGGTATAGAGGGTAGTTGTAAAGATCGAGGGGGCCGACGACGGAGGTGAGAAACCTAGGTCTAGATGAAGGAACCGAGAGCAGGGGTAGATGGCAGAGAGGACTTGGTCTATTATGAAGAAAAATTAGGAGGCAAGGAGAAGAATTGATTTTCAGTGGTAAATCTGGGAGGGAGGAGTTGCGACTGGAGAGGAGATTCAGGAACGGGAGGAGAAGACTGCTGGGGGGTTAGGGTGAGGCGTAGATTTTGAAACAGGGGTAAACATATAGGAAAATCATGACAAGAGGAGAGGGTGAGGTGGAGGAATGAGTGAATATAGTTAGGTAATAGTGGAGTGAATTGTTGTGGAAGTGACACGTGTATGGAAAAAAGATTGCTTTAGTATATATATATATATATATATATAGATATATATTGATATATATTGATATATAGATATATATAGATATATATAGATATATAGATATATAGATATATAGATATATAGATATATAGATATATAGATATATAGATATATAGTTATATATATATAGATATATAGATATATAGATATATAGATATAGATTCGACAAAAACTTAATTGTTATTACTTAGTTATAATTTCCTAACTTATGATTTTTATTTGCTTATTATTCATGTCTTATGAATTATAAATATTTATCCCATAACTCATGTTTAGGATATTTTATGTGCAGGGTGTGATCTTCTAATTTTATGATCATGTTATCATAACCCTATGTTCATGTTTATGCTTACATGTCTCGCTTGTTAACCCTTAATAAGAATCTGACATCACAACTTTTTTATGTTTAGTTACCTAATTTGTGAACATATATTTCATGTATGATATGACATAGATGTGTGTTAGTCTTAGAGAACCTAGTGGGAGAAAATGTAGTTCTCTTATGTACCATTTTTTAAGTTTCCCTATTTCCAAAGGCACTAAACTAATACGGTCTTTGGGTGCCCATTTGTAAAATGTTTTTAAGTATTCCATAAAAGTTATGTAATGTTAATGTATTAAATTATAGGGTTTCTATAGTTGGTATTAGAGATAAGTTTTAGTTAACCTTTAGAATCTAGGATGAGAAAACCTTAGTGATAATACTAAGGAAATATATATGGATAAGTCTAAGGATAAAGAAAAGTATAGGAAAATGTCCAGGAATTTTGGAAAAGGATAGAGTGATTGGTTTCTTAGAAATACATCGATTTATGGATACTAAAAGTGGATGTGGATCTGGAACAGATTTACCTAGGGGTAAAAACTCAAAAAAGATGTACCACGCCTGACTTAAGGTAATCTGGTACACAAAAACGGGCCTTGTTGCACACCTAATTTGAAACTCCCAGGGGATATGGTTTGGGAATTCACAAAATATTCATGAACTAACATGAAGGATTTAAATAGAATTTGGTTATTAATAACCTAAGATAAGCTTAAGGTTTCAAAAATTATGGAAGGTGTCATAATTTAGACATCTTATAACTGACTTTTCATGATTATGTGGTTCCTGTCTATGATAATTGTTTCTTACTCTATTTTTTTTATTTAATCAATAGATAGATCCCAAAGGAACCATGTTAATGGTAATTGTGATACAAAATGAAATGATTTTTCTCCTGAGGATATGAATTATTTGTGAGCTATAATAAAAGTCTTCATTTCTATGCTCACATAGATTTCTCAAGATATGAATCATGATGAACATCCAAATGATCAAAGTAGGGAAAATGTTATGTTAATTCCTTCATGAGTAAATGTCCAACTTCTTTCAGTGGGTATTTTAATCCACTTGTTCCTAAACATTGGATTAGTACCACTGAAATGATATTCTTTATTCTCCAATGTTCGGATCATGAGAAAGTTATTCTGGATATTAATCGATTAGAAGTTTAAGAAGACTGGTGGTGGACTCTAATCAAGAATACGAGGAAGCAAGATGAAATTGAATCCATGGTTTGGGATGAGTTCAAGAACATATTCTTCAATAAGTTCTTTCCTCATGTTTTTCATACGAAGTTGGAAAAGTATTTCCTTGAGTTAAAGATAAAGAATGATAAATATATCATTTCCTACAAGGCTAATTTCAAAAGACTTTTGAGGTACGCTTCTATAATTATCATCCAACCAGAAAGTAAGGTTGATAGGTTCTTTAGTGGCTTAAAGCCATGTCTCAGAAGGGAGTTAAACATAAAATACTT
Source organism: Viscum album (assembly GCA_963277665.1). NCBI lineage: Eukaryota > Viridiplantae > Streptophyta > Magnoliopsida > Santalales > Viscaceae > Viscum > Viscum album. The sequence continues at coordinate 779,526,037 of OY728141.1, forward strand.
TGGTAGATATGAAGAGATTGTGAATTGTGAAATAAAAGTTGAAATGGAGGTTGTATTTATGTATCAATATTAGGGTTTTAATAAGAAGAGGAATATGGAGTTCAAAAGACAATAAACAACCCATTATGATAAGAAGATGAGCCTTACTTTGGGATCTAAGTGTGGAAAGAAGCATGGTGAAAATTGTTATAATGGGACTAGTTAATTTTTTAAGTGGGGAAAAGAAGAATATCAAATGGATGAATGCATAAGTGATTGGAAAAAGTTATATAATGATGCGAATAATGATAAAACTCTAGAGGATGCACCTCCCACACTTCAGTGTTTCAATTGTCAGGAGTTTAGAAATTTCAAAAAAAAAAGTTCCTAAATCCAAGGTTTAATAATGGTGATCAGTTCCAACAACCTCTAATGAAAAAGTACAAAGGGAAAGCATATGAAATGAAAATAGATGAAGTGAACCATCATATTTGGGGAACTCCATAGTGAGGAATTACCTATGGTATTTTTGTAAAAATAATATCTACGAAAATATTATTGATCCTTTAGTGGAACTTTTTATGAATATAATAATTGATTATATTTATCTACATGAATTTTCTATTAATAAAATCACATTGATTTTCTATATTTACAAGGATAAATCCAAGATTCCAATAGATTTTTTTAAAGATAAGTGCCTATTTAAGTAATAAATGGTGAATTATATTTTGGAACCATGTATGTTTTCAAAAATAATTTATGGAAATTCACATTATGAACATGTTTTTAAGGGAATATATGATGAAGTTATTCACATTTTTGGTATGTGATGACACATGGGGGATCAATGTTAATCTGATTTCATGACATTTTTTTTACCGTTTTGGGTTTTCATCTTTCAGGGTTATAAGTTTAACTCTTCATGAAAAGTATAAGTTAAACTTTGGATAAAGTAGTTTTGTATTAAGTTTGTATTGAAAACCCTAGTTAAAATTATAATTAGTGAATGGATTTATTTAAAGGATGTGAAACATATATTGAAAATTATATTGGTGTGGTTTTATAAAATGACATCATGTATATCGGGTGACAAACAATCGTGTCCAGTAAGGCTGTGGGTATTGAACCCATGACTGAAGGACGATAAAGGTTTCACACCTACCATAGACCTATGAGATTTCATGGTTAATGTATAATTATTTTTTATGAATAATTATTTATGATGAATTATTAGTGTTACTTTTTATGTTTATAGATTAATGTATTATCCTTATTGAGTGGAACAAGATCTCATCTTCGCTCCCCAGCCGCTTAGACCAAGGTGACGATGGGAACCACTCTATTCCTTCACCCCCTTGTGGGGGCGGGAAATTCTTAGTCTCCCACTTCGCTCTCTTTCTTTCTATTCTCTAATCTCAATTCCCTCCCTCCTTTTCCTCTGATTTCACTTTTCCCTAATGTTTTGAATCTATTTGAAGGTCACCCACAACTCTCGATTTCGTCTTTCGAGTTCACCAATGCTTCTTCCCTTCAAAATTTAACCTTGTTTACTCAATTCAAGAATCGATGACCTTCGATGGACTTATTTAATATGTTTTTTTACTTTAGGGTTTATACGATTTAGCTATAGTAGGGATTCTCGATAATAGGAATATTTTTGTTCGTTTTGCTTCAGAGTCAGATTTGGTCAAAGCCTTGTCCAAAGCACCCTGAGTATGTAATGGATCCTATTTCTTTCTTTTTCGGTGGTCCAATGATTTCTCCATGAAGTGTGATTCTCCAACAATGATGATATGGGTCCATTTTCTAGAGCTTCCTCTTCTGTTCTGGAACCCTTAGATAATCCGGATGCTAGGTAATATGATTGGTCATTTTCTTTTTTCAGATAGTACAACTAGAGAAATATGTCACTATGTTGCTCCTCATATATGTGTTGAAAATACCATTTCAAGGATGCTTGTTGACTTGTTTTGGATTGAGGTTGAGAAATAATTATGGTATAAGAAAGTAGTTGTCTTCCAATCTTGGGTGGATTTATGTTTGGTTTGCAAGAAAATGGGTCGTCGACAGTTAGCGTGCTATCAAGGGATCAAGGTTAGTCATCAGAGGGAGGTAATGGTTATGGAGTCGGGTACTAGTGTGGTCAAGTATAATGGTCTAGAATGGAATTCCCTTGGTTGTGTATCCTCAGAGGTTTCTCTGAAGGTGATGGTTCTAGGTGGAGCATCCACCGAAGATCCTCCTCTGGGTAAAGTTTTCCCAATGAATCTTAATCCTAATGTTGTAGATGTCTTTGGAAGACTGCGGTGTGACCTAAATATTTATTAGAAAGGTTTTCCAGAGTCCAAATTTTCGGATGGGGTGTGCAATTCAATAATTTTTTAGCATAACACCACTGCTCCCAAGGATATGTCTTATGTGGAGGCTGCGCGCATTGGAAGTGAGGGGTCTTGGGAGATGATGCCGGAGTGACTTGGTAATGCAAATATTTCTTATGAGGTAAGGTAGGGTGAATAAACTTGTGTCAATGGTTAGGAATTACAAACTATAGGGGGTGGGGTGCACATCACGCTAAAGAAAGTGCCAGATATCAATCTTGTTAACTAATTTGAAGGTTTAGCCAGTGAAGTGCCAGATCAAGATCACAATACAGCTTGGGAAGAGAACCTCAATGAAGATCATGGATGCCAAATGGAAGAGTATAGTGATGGATCTTCTATTTTTTCATAATACAGTGCAATTGAAATCCAGTGCAGAGGGCTACCCAGTTCGAGGAGAAGGAAGGGACAAAGATGGAATCAGGAATTAGGGAGATGTATCCCGATTAAAGGACACAATTAGAAGGGTCATAAAGAAAATCTCATACTCACCCTAATATATAGAGACCAGATCCACCAAAAATGAAAAGTCCAAGGTGATTTATTGTGATCCCAAGGTTATTAGTAGTAACTTTCAGGTTTTAGGTAACCATAATGAACATGAGCAGGAAGGAGTTATATCAGAGTATTTAAAGAAAATGCAGGAATTCTCAATGGTGCTGAACCCGCCTCATAGCAAGGACTCTGGCCATATTTAGGCTGTTGGGAATGGAGAGATATGGGAAATTATTATTCATTATGAGGAATAAATATTAGAAGAATATTTTCTGATTAATGCCTCAAAAGAGGATGTGGCTAAGATGTTTGAGTGACTTCTTCGACTACACACTAATAAGTTGCAGTCATAGTGGATTGATAAGAAAGATCCCATCCTAATAAGAGGTTTCAATAAAAGAAATATTATATTGGAGTATTATATTCAAACATGGGAAAAGATGGCCTAATGGTTTGAAGACCTTATGAAGGATGATCCAGCCTTAGAGGTAAATGGTCTCTATTGGAATTTCTTTAGAAATAGGGCTTATAACAAACCTAAATTAGATTTCAATGGCATGATTATCTCTTATGGTATTTGATTATTTATATTTTGTACTATATGGTTTCCCACTTTTCTGTAAACATGTTCTGTAAATAAAAAATAATCTTCAGTCAGTAAATACTTTTCATTCTTTTATGTGCTTTAATATCTGATAAAAGTGCATTTTTTTTTCTTTGAGCATCAATGTTAATTTATAGAAATCCATTTCTTAAAGTAATGGATGAATTAAAAATAGTTAAAATCAAAACCAAATAATGAAATTTTATTTATAGAAATATATGAAGTAGGTATACTTCCTTATATTCTTGGTCAATAAAACAATTACTCAAATATAAGATAGTGATAAAAAATTGTTTTCCTAATACCTTAATTTTTGTTGAACCGATGACCTTATAAATCATCACAAATTTATAAATTTGCGGCCTTCAACTTTTCTTTCATAATTCACTTATTTGTGATTGATGATCTCAATAACTCCATATCAATAGTTAATCTTTTCCTCCATTTACAATATTCACTCCCAATATATGTTCTCCTATTTGGAAACCTAGTTATATGTTACTTTGGGTAACCGTTATGTTCCAACTTTCCATTTTTAAAGGAATTTTTAGTATTCAGTTTTATGATGTAAGATTCTATAAAATGAAAATTCAAGTATTAAACCATTGATAACCCATATAAATTTCAAGGGTGAAATTAATTTTAACGGGGGTATAATGTAACACCTACCGATTTTGTGAAATATATTTTTTAAAATTAATTTAACCTTTTTGATATTTTTCATTTCATGCAACATTGAAGATATTTTATTTTATATTAAAGAACTATGTTCAGCTTGAATTATATGCATTAAAATGGTAATCTTGAACTACACAAAATAAATTTTTGATTTCTCTACATGGAACACTGAGGTTAGATTGTATTACATGCAACAATGACTTCCCTCGATGGATTTCATAACATGCAAGACCGAGTTTTACTGAACAAAAATATATATTCAAAATGTTATTACTTAATATAATAAGATATAACATTTCTGATAAATTATAAATTATGAATATTATTAAAATAATTATAAAAATATATGTTTTACAAAAATATAATATGAATTCATAGGTTACCAATTAATTATAAATGAATATGAAAATGAATTATAAATAAAGGAAAATATTATTATAGTTATAAGGATTTTTTACCCTAATAAATTAAATTAATTATAAATAGTGAGTGATATTAATTTAATTTATATGTTATATATTCAATAAAATATTTTTGATAATCATTTAATAGGTTTTATAGACATAAGACAAAAACAAACCCAATTTTATGCTTAAAAAACCTATATTTTTATAATAGTAGTTTTACTGCATTTTAATGGAGAAGCCACATTAAATAAAAATTTTGGAAATCTTATAGATTTAATATATCAAAATAAACATCAGTTTTTAAATAGAAAAATTAAAATTATGTTAGGATAAATTTTTGGTATTTTTTTTAAGGTTTCATTTTTCAATGAATAATTAAAAATACGGAATTTTAATTCAAAACTATTTTTTCATCTAATTTATTTATAAGGTTAAATTATATTTTAAATTGGTTTAAAAGTTTAATTAGCTAATATTTTTATCAATTAATGAAATTTAGGACATTTATAACAATTTATCTTTAATGTTTGGTATCAAAACATAGCAAATGTTGAATGCTTTTACTTTAAAAACCCACATTGTCGACCCGACTACAGGACTAATTTTAAATTAATTTTTTCTACTTATGTGATTATAATTTGGAAAAATTGATTCCATATTTGGAATAAGAATAATTTATAATGTCTAATATGTTCAACTTTGTTTTCAGACCAAAACTATTAGTGATAGTGGTTAAAATCAATGACAATAGGTAAGAGAAGAATTGGGTTAATAAAGTACTAAACCTTAAATTTACGACAAAAAATGACCTATAAACTAGTAAAAAACCCATTTTATAGCCATTATTAATCCATTAAAATTAAATTATTGAGTTTTTTTGGTTTAGTATGACTTTTCTTAGGTAAGAACATGGGTATAACTAACTTGTTTTCAAAAATGCCAAGCGAGTCTTTTCCATTCCCTATAAAAGTCCACCACATCTTCTTCTTATTCACACCTCTAAAACCAATTATATTAGTCCAATATCTTCCCAATACAATTAAAAAAATCCCTCCCTTTATCCTACAATCCTCCCCTTCAGAAGAAAGCAATCTAAGTAATCCTTTTGGTACAAACCAAAAGGAGTTACCCGATTAAGAGGTAATGTCTTCTCTCAAACTCATTTATTTTATTTTTTTATCCACCCCATACACTCTTCTTATTCCATGATTTTATAAAAAAAAATTTATTAAATACAATATTATGTTTTTATTTTAATGTTTTTACCTAAACTTACACACACATACATCTAATTGGTAACGAACGTACTATTTAAGTTTGTAGAGAACTACCGCCTCACTAAACAATGATTGTTCATTTTTCATTTACCACCTCTCACGGTATAATTTATGATGGAAAATATTTTTATATATGTAATATGTAATATTTATTATGTTTTTAAGATTATTTTTTTTACAACACATATATTTTTACTTTCCATTTGGTGATATGATAATTTCTTTTGAGGAAGTGTGGACTACCGCCCCCTCAAAGCATTGTGATTTGTTCACACAATACATGGAATGTATTAAGAATGGTTTTAGTGATATTATATGGTATATATGACATTTTAATACTTCTATAATTATATTATATAAAAATATTCATATATGTCATTTTCTTTCTTTCTTTCAATATGACAATAAAAATCAAAACAATGTTCATGCATACGTACGACTTACCGTCTCCATAAATGATGGATTCTATTTTATACTTATATATTATATTGATTATTATAATACACATATAATGAGAATAAATTAAATTTATTTCATGTTTTACATTCTATAAATCTTGATATAAGTATAAAGACCAATGATATAACAAATTAAGACACATGCAAAGAACAAAGAGAATATTACCCGAAGTCAAACCTTAATATAGTATTATTAACAAGAGTGTAATATAAGGTAATAATAAAAATATATATGTAATTATATATAAGAATATGGTTCTATAAAATAGGTATAATAAATTTATATTTATTATATAGGTTTTTCGAACAAGTATGATGAGAGTCAAGACACAAGGTAAGGGAATTTCTTCTCACTTTTTATTTCCATGAGATACATGCCTTACTCACCACCTATTAATTTTGTGTGATGTGTATAATTCATATGGATGTATTATATGATTATTATAATTAAATTTATGGATATTTACATATCCATTTTAATATACTTTTCTCATGTGGTTTATGATTCAAATGTTACCAAATCGGTAAAGTGATGTTGTCATAATTTTCCTTCCTTGATTCTCATACCATGTCATGCACCTAAATTTTTCCATGAGATGTATATACTAACTTTGAAATTTTATATCATGAATATTATTCTTTGAATGATATTTTAAGATTATTGTAATTTAATTTTCTTAAATAGGGATCATGGTTTAAAGTTACCAAGTGGCAAGAGTTTATTAAAACAATCTCATCACTTTTCGAGATTATTTATATTTATGCTTACTTTGATGAAATAGTTTGATCCATATCTTAATAATACTCATGAATTTTATTATTATATGGATATTCATGATATATTCATGTATGTTTATCATTTTCACTCAATTTTACATAATGTAGTTAAAAATATATTTCTAAGAAAGCCCGACTTGAACCTCTCTTCAGTCAGAAATCTTTGTTCCTTAAAAACAATGTTTTATAAAAAGGGTTTCCAAGAATATTATACTATTATTTAAATGAAATTATTTCCAATAATATTTAAAATAAATTATTTCCCTTTTTTTATTTTACCTATTTTTTAAAATTAATCTTCTTGTCACATTTTGAACGAGGCATTTTTCAATTTTTTTGACCATGCAAAATGAATATTCATTTTACCTCATATTTCATATATAGATTTACCCAATGTCAATTATTGGAAGATTTATTTTAATGATTAAAAGATTAAATATTAATAATGTTTTTTAAAAATAGATTTTCAAGGAAATGGTTTTTCAAATTTTTTCCAAGCTTTTTTTATAAGTTTTTAAGAAAAATGGTTTTTAAAAGGTTTTATGTTTTAAAGAGCCTTTTTCGAAGAAGAAAAGTTATTTACCTCAAGAAAATTTTAAAAATATCATTCCCGGTATTTTTCCATTTAAGATAACATTTGTTGATGTTACTCATTCCATTCTAGGAAACAGTCTAAATATTTCATTTATCTTCTTTGTTGAATGGTTTGTGTTTTTATGGAATTATAATTAAGTCACCAGTTTCACTTCCACAAGTTTTATACATTTAAAAACTAATTATTTTCATGGGTTATGATTTCTTGAAGTGATTATGAAACATATATCTTTTCATAGGTTATGATGTGATGAAATGTTACTGATACCAATTTAATTTCATGGGTTTTTATTTGATGTTTATAAAACCTATCTATTTTATGAGTTATGATACGATGCAAGTTTTATTATATTGTGGAATATATTTGAATGATTTTATTATGAGATGGGTGGGACCTACTTCTACCTCTGATGCATTGGGTACTGATAAGTTTTATATGAGATCAAAGGGTACACAGGTTGTATCCCAAACCCAAAAACCAGAAGGTACATGGGTTATATGCCAAGCCTAAAAAAAGAAGGTACATGGGTTGTAGCCCGATCCTAAAATTAAGAGGGTACATGGGTTATAGTCCAAGACTGAAAATAATAAGGTAAATGGGATATAACCTAATCCTAAAAAAGAGAAGGTACATGGGTTGTAGCCCAATCATAAATGTAATAGGGTACACGGGTTGTTATCTCAAAAACAAAGAAAGTACATGGCTCGTAGCCCAAGCCTACCATGTTATAAAGGTCTTGGTAGGTAGCGTTAACAAAATATTTTGTATTCTTATATGCATGCAACAAATTATATTTCTTATTCATTAGCTATGATTTCATGTATTGTGATGTTTATTTCCTTATGATTCAGGTCTTATGAACTACCAAGCTTAATCCCATAACTCATGGTTATGATATTTCATATGAAAGGTATTACCTTCTAATGTTATGATCACATTCTCAAGCCCCTATGTTCATATTTATGCTTACATGTCTCCCTTGTTTACCCTTAATAAGTGTATGATCTCACCCCTTTTTATGTTTACTTCCCCAGTTTATGAAGATATATTTCATGTATGATATGTCTATGCGGGGTTCTAGTATTGGAGAACCTAATGGGAGAGAATTTAGCTCATCTATGTACCAGTGTTTAGGTTTCCATGTTTCTAAAGGTAATAAACCAATATTGTCTTTGGGAATCCGTTTGTAAAATGTTTTTAAATATTCCACAAAAGTTATGTAATGTTAATGTATAAAAGAATAAGTTTTTTATACTATAAATATATTCTGGTAAAAAAATGTTATAGAAAAATTCATTGAATTGATTATAAAGATCCATTTTCACTAGTTTCATCGATTAATTCTATTCATATATTTACTTCCATAATAGATCCTTGCTATTATAACATATATCAAATAGATTTCAAAACCACTTTTCTTAATAGTTATTTTATCAAGGATGTGTATATGATACAAAATGAAGGTTTAAAAATTCAAAATGATTCCACTTAGGTTTTAAAGTTACAATAATCGATTTATATATTGAATAAATCATCTTAAAATTGGAAGTTCTATTTAATGTTGAAATTAATGATTGTGGTTTTATCAAGAATGTGTGTGATTTTTTTGTATATAAGTGGGATATGGGAATTTTTATGGTGTTTATAGTATTGTATGGGTGAAGATTCCTACATACTAGGTATAAAAATATATAGATATAGATCTAAGAGGTTTCTTATATGGATTCAAAACAAATATATTAGTAATGTGATAAAGAGGTTTAGAATGGATAGCTCCAAGAAGGGGTATTTACTAATGTTTCAAAACATGACTCTTAGGAAGATTTAAGATCATTCTAAAGAGTTATAAAGGATGAATATTATTCCTTATGCATCCTCCATAAGATCAATCATATATTCCATGTTATGTATACAACTCTATGTCACTTATAAATTGATAATAAAAAGTCGATACCAATCCAATACTAATGAGAGTCGTTGTATTGCAATCAAGAATATACTTAAATATTTATGAAGTAATGATATGTTCTTTATTTTAAGAGGAGATGATGATCCCATTGTAAAGGGTTACACTGATTCTAGTTTCCAATCCAATAAGGATGATTTGAAATATCAATTTCGTTTAATGTTTTTATTTAATGGTGGAGAAATAATTTGCAAGAGTTCCAAACAAGCCACTATAGTAGACTTTTAAAAGTATCAGAGTATATCACAATATGAAACGTTGTGAAGAAATATATTTGGATAAAAAATTCCATTAATAAAATTGGGGTGGTTGATATTATTAATGGAGAAATTGAGATTTTTTGTGACAATAATGGATCTATTCCTCAGGACAAGGAACCATGGTATCACCATTGAACTAAGAAAATCTTTTGTAAGTACCACCTCATACTATTGACCATTTAGAGGGTATATTTAAAGATCTATTGGGTGGATACAAATGAAAATATAATTTTTCCTATGAATAATCCACTAACTCAGAAAAATCATGAGGGAAATATTGAATCTCTTGGTATTAGCTACCTGAGAGATTGGGTGTAATAATTTTAAAATGTGTCATTGTTTTAATGTAATAGAAATCACCATTTATCACTTATTCATTTGTAATTTATAAATTACATGAAAAATAGAATCATAATATCCCATCAATTTATAAATTTGAGTTATCCATAATCGATTATCATCGTGGAGTATTATGGGTTGTGATGATATTTTAATTTTCGCATGAGTAGAATCATGTATGTGATACATAATACACCAATGAGGTAGTATATATATACTTATTATCTATATGGGCCCACTAAATTATTTCATATTGAATTCTATATGATCATTGATATACTTAGTGGTGTATTATAATTATGAGTCCTCATTACCTAAGGATGGAAAGAAACTTATATGGGAACCTTCATACTTTGATACTTTTCTTATTATATCCCTATTTATGAGATAATTAAAGGTGGTTGGGTATGTTTCTGACCATGTCATCAGTTGAGGTTAACCAAGATAATCTTTTCTAATTTTATGGGATGTTTGAAATTTGGTTCCCATTACAGAATTTAACTGAGAAAATGTATGAAAAAGATAGTATAGTTAGTTCAATAGAACCAATTTAATTGGTACTTTTAGTTAAAAAAATTCATATATATATATACTCTTATTGTATAATGAATTTTCATTAGTGAGACACTAATATGATAGTTTCCTGAGAGTATTATTCACATTAATAGGTTATAGAAGTTTCTATGTATTATGAAAACCTATAGATTTCATGGAAATATTCATAAATCAATACTTATTATAGTCTAGAAACATATATGATGGTACATATATTCTATTTGAAAATCAGGTTCCAAGTGATGGAAATACATTTATAATTCTTCTTATGAATTTTTCACTTGGACATCTCCAAGAAAATTGGTCATGATGACATACATACATATATAAATTCCACATGTTTTATGTGTCATTGGATATTTCTATCTTTAAACATTATTTTTTTCATTATAATTATAATTAGTATTAAGTTTCATCATTAATCATATACAATAATGTATGGATGAAAACTATGATGAAAAATACTAAAGGTGAGGTATCTTATGTTGGGTCTGTCATAAGTGATATGGAATTAATTGAATAATTCGAGAAAGTATTTTTCCCTTCTATATTAATTTAATAACATATCTTTATTCCTTTGATTAAAATAGGTATTTTTGAAGAAATCATTCGCTATAGTACTTTATGGATGAGTATATTCATAAAGTCAAAGAAACATAAATCAAGTATATTGGGTGCTGAAACAACTATGAATACATCTTGATGAGATATTAGGAGACAAAGGGATTATATTACATAGTAGCATTAATAAGAAGGTTGTTTTAGTTTCTATATTAACTTCTTTATATATTGATTCCTTGACATGTTGCATGACACTGATCTTGGAATTCAGGTAAGTTCACCTATTTCCATTTAGAAATGGGACTAAATGGTTACACACTAAGTGTATCCAAAATATCATAAAATTATATTGAATTTATTATTAAGAATTTATTTATTCCCTTCATTTGGAATAATATTTATTCATGTAAAGTTGATCATAAAAATCTAATCAAAATATATTCAAGTTTAGAATATTTGATTTTAATTTTACCACATGTTTATTTATACACAAGGTAATAAATAAATATTCATTTATTCGCAAGTTTAGTGAATTTATTAAAATAAATATTTATTTTATTTATGTTAATATTTCAATAAATATGTATTCTCATGTTTTGGGAATATAATATGGATTTTATTTTTTCATATATATATATAATTATTCAAGGTTAAATAATTTTTACCGTAGGAGTTTGTTTAATTTTGATGACCTAATGGAAATTATATATATATTTAATATCATTTAAATAAATATTAATCCATTTATTTAATAAATTACATTAGCACACCTCATGAGATATAATAATAAAAATATTATTATTTGATATGGTGTTTTACTTAGGTAAAATAATTTGATAAGGGTATGTGAATTTATAAATTTTTACCCTAATTATATATTCTAAATTATATCATTTTTCATTTGTGGAGTTAATGACATAGTGGATACATCCTTTAGAATTCTCTCAAATATGGGCGAGAAAAATAATCCATTCCTCTTTATCAAGAATCGAAATAGAGAACAAGAGATCATTTTTATGATCAATAATGAATGGTGTAAAGTTTCGGTTTCTTTCATGTTATCACCTATAATTATATTATTTTTTTCTTGAGATTTTTAGAGAATGCATGTATACATTTAAAGTAATCCTCACATATATTCTCTAGTATAACTTCAATGAAATAGAAGTGGTGATGGAATTTCGATCAAGGGGATTATCAGGGATAAATTAATTGTATATTAAAATTATTTGTAAATTAGTTTTTCATGATCCAATACAAATATTTAAATGTTTTTTAATTAGATTATTTGAATTAATTTGTTGATATTGATGAAAAACCAAAACTCGGCACTCACACGATGCTTCTGATGCACCCCCAAGACATCAAGTGGTGTCAGGCCAGTCATATTATAATTTATAATTATTTATAATTTATTTGATCATTTTTATACTTTGGTTTACCAGTATTTTTATTCTAAATAAAAAAATCTAGTCTGTAAATCAATCCAAGTTTTTATGGCCTTGAACAAGATAAAACATGAGAAGAATGCTTAAATATTACATCTGGTGGTGTTGAAGTCACTGTATGCATGGCATAGTTACACAGAATATCATGGTAAATTACACTTCGTGTATGAGGTTTTTCACCACAAAGGGAACACACCACATAAATCATGGTGCAACATGTGGCTCAGTATGTGACATCATTAGACATCATATATGGATTAGAAGCATTGGATGAGTGTTACATGGACTATAAAGTGTTTCACATACATATACACACTATGTAACCCCGAATTAATTACATACAATGTTATTTATGGTGTGTTGTGTGTGTTAGTACCCAACTTCATCACACACCACTTGTTTAATTAGAACCAAGTTAAGTGGTGATACAGGATCTGGATGATGTGTAGATTTTTGTACATGACATGTAACTTATGTTACTCTACACTAGGTACACGTTAAGTTATTTTCAGCATGTAATGTGGGATAACACGTGGTATTTATTAATTCCATATAAAATTTATTGTTACATGGAATGTAGTAGTCATCAAACATGCCATGTACTCCTTTCATTTTTTCCAGTGGTATATATTGTGTATATTTATGGCATTCCATATTTTCATACACATCAAAAATACTATTCAATTTGACTATATAGAACTACATTCCATGTATAACATGAAATCTTATGTGGGCTCACATACCTTATAAGTATAAAATACATAATGCAGACCATAAAAAACACGTGTCACATGACATATTAATTGATAATACACATTGTGTAAATGTTAAATTATAGGAATGATATTTTAGATGGCGTGGACAATACATTCCAAGTAAATTCTAAAGTACATGTTGTGTACATAAATTATCTTAAAATAAAATAAAATATATTTAATTTATTTGAATAATAAATGATGGGATTATTATTTTGTCTCACGAATAGTAAGTTGAAAAAAATATAAGATAGAGAATCAATTTATAAATTAAGATTTTAATTTATCAATTCAAGTAAATTTATCTTAAATAGAACAAATTATAGAAATACTAGATTCAATTTTCATTGAATGTTGTGAATGATCACAAACTTAAACCAACTTGTATATATGTTAGATTTATTTATTGAATTTAATTATATATTAAATGGTTTTATTTGATATTTATTATTAAATTAAATATAATGATCTTCAAATCACCCCTCCTTCCTTTATTATGTACGACCCTGGGTGTCGATTGATTATTTATTGTAACCCTAAACCCCCAGCACCCCTCACCTTCATGTGAGTATAGATTTGTAATGGATGGATTTCTTATCTAGATGAGACGGTCTAAGGCCCATGCCAAGAAAAATAAAACCAATGAGATATACATGAGAATAGTAAATGTTTCAACAAAATACCTTATAAGGATCAAGGAATTATTTCCCTAGGGTATAAATTGGTCTATCATTGCTCGATAAACCAATAATTAGATAAAAATAACATGATCAAATTACACGTTTATTTCATTTTGTTAGTATATTGATATTTATTTAAATACATGATGAGTGGTTTATTTGGATTATTAAACATGATCACATAATATAAATAAATTAATAATAATTTTTAGATAAAATTAAATTAAATATATAAGATATATTTTTCAAGTATAGTTAATTACTTATAAAAGTTTCTATTTGACCAGGGTAGGATGTTTAATTTGTTTAGAGGGGGTGAATAGACCGTTTAAAAATTTAAACAAAAAATTTAAATAAAATTAATAAAAACAAATATATTTTATTACTATTTAAATTTTTATAAAAAATAGATAATGCTTAATTCAATAATTCAAGTTCATGAAAACATAATTTAAAGTATAATTATAGAAGAAAAAAAGCGTAAGTTCATGTTTACGTGAATGTGAAACATAAATTTAAAGAAAAAAATAACATAGTGTTTTAATATTAGTTTGGATCAACATGATCTTATATCTACTCTTCACTCTTCTCTTCTCCATGAGAGAAATGTCAATCTAAAGAAAAAACTCTCTTTTTAAAGAATGTGATAACCATTTAAAGAAACTATATTTTTCACACTTGGAGGAACAATCCTGACTTATACATTAGATTAATAACCCAAATAGACCTACCTTTTACAATGGAGGTGTTACAAAAAACATGAAATTTCTTTTAGAAGGGAAAAACATAAAACTGATGAACTATTAAAGATCAAATAGAAATTAAAATATATTTAATTTTGAAATAAGAAAATAAATAAATAAAAATTTATAAATTCAATGTAGCTAGATCTTTTCTTATAATAAAGTCGCACATTATATATCCTTAATAGTAATCACTATTTAATGATCATAGTCACTATGGAAAACTTTTAGAACATTTGTATCTCTCATTATAATGTATTTATCCTTATTTATTTGGTCCCTTTAATCAAAATTTATAAAAAAATTCTCTAATGGACAATTCAAAATCCACATGATCTTCTTCACATGGGTTTTTTCATATTTTGATTCACCCATTAATACTGGAAATGAGTTTCCATAATCGCAACTTAAATATCTATCTAAAACCTATGTATAAAAAATTAAAAAAAGCACAATATATATATATAATAAAATAAATATTTCCAGTTAAATACTTCACTAAATTTTTAAAAACTCAAAATAGATAATTAATTTGAGTGTAAGAATTAGTGTTGAAATATATAAGGATTAACTCAAAAATAAACATCTGTTTTTCATCTTTTGAAAGGGAGATTTTTAATTTGTGCAAACATTAAATCGATTATGTGTAAGGACCATTTTATAAAACTATAAGATTCATTTTTCCTATATATGAGTTATTAACTTTTCCATTTTTAGGCTTCAAAATAGTAAGAAACAACTTATCAAGAGTAAGAAAAAAAATTTAAGAGCCAAAAAACTTCAGAAGAGTGAATTCATAAGAGAGAATTTTACTTTTCCAATTCCTATCTTTGAAAGAGTCAGTATATAAGTTTGTAAGAGTAAAATAATTCTTCTTAAGAGCGAATAAAGACTTCATAAGAGTAATTATTCAATTTAGATGAGTAAATCACTATACAGAAATAATTTTAAAGTAAAATTACTTTTAAAAAAATCAACACATAAAACATTATATTTGTTAAAAACCTAAATACCAAAGAATATTGTGAGACATTATAATTATACAATTACGAAATTATAAGTAATTATAATAATGTGAGGTAGTTTAATATTACAAACATACTCAAAAAATTAAAACAAATAATAAATTCATCAATACTAAAAAAATCCATCCTAACATAAACAATCTCTATCTTAGCATTGTAATCTATACATTTTTGAAAATTAAAAAACAAAACAAGAATTTTAAAAACAATTATCCCCTTCATATTTTTTTAAAAAAAGCGTAGAAATTTTAAAAACTATTCAAAAAAATTCATTTTAAGTTACAAATTTATTAGTACGTGAAGTAAATGAGTAATCATTAAAATCACTCAATATAATAAAATAAGTATAACATATTGTAATAAAAATCATGCTAAAAAAAGGTAACTATTAAATTTACACCTAAATAAGATCATAGTAAATATATATATATATATATATATAATTTATATTAGTTGATATATTTAGTATAAAATAAGAAAATAAACATCATATTTTTAAATCTATTTTTGTAAATAGATTCATTGTAGAATAATTGTTAGAAACATTACATAGTAATAAAAACTTAAAGCTCTAGTAGTTAAAACTAAATATCCATCAAACCAAGTTCAAATTTTATTTTATAAAACTTCATTACATTTAAAAGTTTATAAAAAATATCTTGTATTTTATCATCAATTTAAAGAAACTCC
Source organism: Viscum album (assembly GCA_963277665.1). Classification (NCBI taxonomy): domain Eukaryota; kingdom Viridiplantae; phylum Streptophyta; class Magnoliopsida; order Santalales; family Viscaceae; genus Viscum; species Viscum album. Next base: position 779,542,710 of record OY728141.1, read on the forward strand.
TAAATGATATCTCCTTTATTAACATGATCTCTAATAAAATGAAATATAACATCAATATACTTAGTTATAGAATGTTTTAAAATATTATTTGTATTGAGAAACAATCTTAACATATATATAAATTACCTCACTTTTGTGGAATACATAAAACATTACAAAAACAGCCACACAAATAATGTATTAATTTAGTGCCTTTGGAAAATTGGTACAAAAGTCTTCTAACACAGTGAAATATCTTCAATATTTCCCTAAAAGATCTCCCCCTTCGTATTTGTACTTAAAAACCCATCTTCATAACCTTGATAAGGGAACACATTAAAGGGGTGAGCTCAAATTCTCAGTAAGGGTAAATAAAGGAAATAAGTAAGAATATCATGAACATAAGGTTATGAGAACATTATCGTGATCATTGGAAGATCATACCATGAATATCAAAAATCATAAACATGAAGCATGGAATAAATACTTTCAGATCATAAAACATGAATCATAATGAAATAAATAACATGATCCATGAAAGCATAATATAAGAATAAGACTTTGAATTTGTGGTAGACACATAACCATATAAAAACACAAGGTCAAGGTAGCCTACCAGGGCCTTTGTAACATGTTAGGCTTGGGTTAATCCTCATGTACACTTCGATATTAATATTCCCTCCCATGTTACCTCTTGTTTTGGGCTTGGTATGTCTTCCCGTATACCCTCTTGTTTCAGGATTGGGGTTTCCTCCCATGTAACCTCTTATTTTAGGCTTGGGATGCCCTGTCATATACCCATTGAGACTATAAAACATTTATTATTACCCAACGCATTGGAGGGAGATATAGGTCCCACCCATCTCATAATAAAATCATTCATACATGTTCCACAAGATAATAAAACTTTTATCATATCATGACCCATAAAAATTGATGGGGTTTATAAAAATTAAATCATAACCCATGAAATTATGTGGGGATCATTAAAATTTCATCACATCATAACCTATGAGAAAGTGATAGTTTTAATAATCATTTCATCATAGCATAACCCATGAAAAGAAGTGATTTTCAAAAGAATATAACCCATGGAATATACATGGGTGCCATAAGAATTATTCCATCAAAACATAAACCATTCAAGAAAGAATATAAATAGAACCTTTGGATCATTTCATATAAGGTCATTAGTATCATCAATGGATGATATATTAGATTAAAACAAACTTGGAATGATATTTTGAAAACTTTTACTAAGGAAAATATCCTCTCTTATTTGAAAGGTCTTTTCAAAACACAAAACCTTCAGAAAACCATTTTCTTTTAAAATTCATAAAAAACCCATAATGAAGGATTGAAGTCATTTTGAAAACCATTAACCTTGAAAAATTATAAAATAATCATGAAAAAAATTTGAAAAACTTTTTCCTTGGAAAATTATAAAATAATATTGAAAATGTTTTGAAAACCATTTCTTTGAAAATTACTTTTAAAAAAAATTCTTAAAAATTAGCCTTTTAATCATTCAAATAAAGCTTCATAAAATCGATGGTGGGTAGATTTTTACATGTCATATGAGGTAAAAAAGAATATTCTGTTTTGCATCGTAAAAAGATAGAAAAATTCCTTTTTCAGAAATTGGAAAGAATATTCCTTTGAGAAAATTGGTAAAATAAAAAAAGGGTAAAAATTTATTTTAAATATTATAGTATAATATTATAATATTCTTGGAAACCATTTTTTAAAACATGGTTTTGAATGAACACAGATTTCTGACCTAAGAGAGGGTAAAGTTGGGATTTCTTAAAAAAACATTCTTAACTATCTTATATACCAAAGAGTGAAGAAATGGTACCAATACCTTAATATATAATTAATAACTAGATTATAAAAAAATTTATGAATGTTATTAAGATATAGATCATAATATTTTATCAATGGAAGCATAAACATAACCAATCTCGAAAAGCGATGAGATTGTTTCAATAAACTCTTACCACTTGGTAACTTTGAACCATAACCCCTTTCAAGAAAATGAAATTATATTAATATAAAAATATAATTGATAGAAATATATTCATTATATAATGTTTTAAATGTATTATATGCACCTCATGGAAAAATATAGGTGCATAATATGGCTTGTGTCTCAAAGAAGGCAAATTGAGACAAAATTGTCTTACCGTTTCAGTAACTTTTGAATCATTAAACCCGTGAAATAAAGATAATATAATGGATATATAAATACATATAAATTTAATTATAATAGTAATTGAATACATCCATGTTCATTATACACACCACACAAAAGGAACGGGTGGTGAATAAAGCATGTATCTCACATAAATAAAAAGTGAGATGAAATCCACTAACCTTGTGTCTTGACTATCGTAATACTCATGAAAACCTATGGTATAATAAATATAAGTTTATTATACATCTATAATAAAACCATATTATTATATCTAATACCTTATATATTTTTATTATGACTTTATATTACCCTCTTGTTAACAATTCTATATTAGGGTTTCACTTCGGGTAATATTCATGCTCTTTGCATGTGTCTTAATTTGTTATATCTTTGGTCCTTATAATTATATCACGATTTAAATATTGTAAATAATGATATAAATATAATTTTTTTCAGTATATTTGTGTTATATTAATCAATATAATGTAGAAATATGAAATGGAATAAACCGTTCATGGAGACGGTAAACCATACGTACACATAAACATTGTTTCCATTTTTATTGTCGTATTGAATGAAATAAGGCAAATAAAATATGTATATATATATAATTATTCCAGTAGAATTATTATATAATATATACAATATTATTTTACTAAACTCATCCTTAATTCATTCTCTGAAGTACGTGAATGAATCATATCGCTTTGAGGGGGAGATAGTCCACACTTCCTCAAACGAAATTATTATATTTATACCAAATGTGAATTATAAAGATATGTGAAGTAAAAAAGATTAAATAAGATTAAATACATAATAAATATATTATATAATATATATAAAAATAGTTTCCACCGTAATTTCCACCAAGATAGGCGGAAAGAAAAAATGAACAATCATCGTTTTGTGAGGCGTTAGTTAGCTGTACACAAAAACAATATGTTCATTACTCATTAGATGGAGGTGTGTGTAATTGTAGGTAAAACCATTAGTAGAAAACATAATATTATTTATAATATACATTTTTTATAAAATAATGTAATAAATATTATATATAGTGTGGAGAAAGAAAATAAAAGAAAAGAGCTTAAGAGAAGAGGTTACCTCCTAATCAGGAAACTCTTTTTGATTTGTGCCAAAAGGATTTCTTGGATTGATTACTTACCAAGGATAGGATTCTAGGATTAATTGAGGGATTTTGTTACATTTATTGGGAATATAGTTGTTAAACCAAATTGGTTTAAGATGTGTTAATAGGAGGGAGAGGTGGTGGAATTTTTTAGAGAAGGGAAAAGACACACTTGGAATTTTTGAAAACAAGTTATGTGTAGCCATGTTTTTTCCTAAAAAAGTATTAAAAACCAAAAAAACTAAATAATGGATGGTTAATTTCTTAATAATGTTAAAAAAATGGGTTTTTTAAATTTTATAGGTCTTTTTGGATCTTAAATTTAAGGTTTAGTACTTTGTTAACCTAATTTTTCTATTAATTGTTGTAATTAATTTTAATCACTTCCACTAATATTTTTGTGAATATTTTTTGAACTTATTATAAATTATAAATTATTATTATTCCAAATATTTCATCCATTTTTCTAAATTCTAATTACATAATTGTAGGAAATTAATTTAAAAATAATCCCACTAATGGGATGACCCTGCTGGTTTTTAAAGTAAAACATCCAAAGGTTTTTATGTTTTTATTCCGAATTTCAATGTTAAATTGATTCCAATGACCTAAATTAGATTAATTTATAAAATTATTATCTATTTAAACTTTAAAACCAATTTAATACTTAATTTAACCTTATAAATTAATTATATGAAAAAATAGTTTTGAATTAAAATTCACTAATTTTAACTATTCGTTAAAAAATGAAACCTTACAAAAGAATACACAAAATTTATAATAACCTAATTTTTATGTTTAAATTTCAAATATGAAGTTTATTTTGAATTATTTAATCTATAAAAGTTCCAAAAATTGTATTTAAAATTGGTTCTCCATTTAAAAGGTGGTAAAACTACCTTTATAAAAATATAGGCTTTTAAATAAGAAATTGGGTTTATTCATAACTTATATCTATAAAATATATTGGATGATTATGGAAAATAATAGTTTGAATATATAACATATAAATTTATTTAATATAATTCACTATTGGTAATTAATTAAACTTATTAATATAATTGTGTTTACATAAAAATAGACTTTTATAAAATCTGTCCCTTTATATTCATTTGGTTTATATATTAATTTCTAATTATTAGGTAACCAGTGAATTAAACTATATAAATTAATAAGTTAGTTAATACTATAATATTAAATTTAATGGCCATGTTATATCATATTAAATGATAATATTTTAATAATAAATTATTGTTCGGTAACACTCAGTTTTGTGTGTTACGTAAGTCGTCGAGGAAAGTTAGTCTTACATGTAATGTAAGATAATCTTATTGTTCTGTGAAGAGAAAAAATAATATTTAGGTTACGTGCATTTCATGATTAACTTGTTGTTGAAAATAACACAATCCAGACATAGTGATTTAATATAAGATATACTATTTTTATTGTTACATGAAATGAAAAATATCAAAAAGATTAAATTAATTTGAAAAAAAATAATTCACAAAATCTCAGGGTGTTACATTGTACCCCCTTAAAATGAATTTCACCCACGAAATTCATATAAATTATCAAAAGGTTTAATATTTAAAAGTTACTTTCATATAAAGCCACATCATTAAAATTAATTATAAAACTTCACTTCAAAAGGGAATGCGGGAACCATAATGGTTACCCAAAGTAACATATAAATAGGTTTCCAAATAGAAGAACATAGATGGGTAGTGAAAACTTGGACCTAGAATAGAAATATTACCATTAAGTTTTGATGGATATTGATAGAGAATAAGGTTCAAAGAAAGTTAAAAATCACAAAGAAATAAATCTGTGATGACCTAAGGGACCTTCTAATTCATCGAGAATGAAGGTACTAGGACAAAATATTTGGTTTCTAGATCCTTTTTTCTAAAGATGAACAATTTTCATGAAAAGATATACTTGCATGATTTCAGGACAACGTCACCCTTTGTCATTCATTGACCCACTTCACCTAATTCTATAAAAAGGACATTGACTTTTTAATTCCTTAACTACTAACTGATCATGAGATCCATTGTTAGGTCCACTTGGTCAAATATCCTTTGAGGGAGGGTGAATCAGGTTATGACATATTCAAATTAATTCCCCTTCAGATCTTGTTTCATCATTAAATAAAACACGGTTATCTATATCTCTAATAGTAGAAATTAAATCATGCACAAGATGCAACAATTTTTCTTGCTTTACCCTCAATAGGCTACATCCAAGGAGCATACAACAAAAATGTGCTGATGTACCAAATCCACTAAAAGAACACTGTTATTTAAAAGGTTTGGGATAGATAACTTATATTCCCAGGCTCGTTTCCTTTACAATGTTCAGGGTCTCCTCACTAAATTCCAAAGAGTCACTCCCTATGTCTCTTTCTCTGGATCACTACCAAGGGAAAGGATCGCCATCTTCCTCTTCCTTCGCTCACTACTATTGGAAAAGATTCACCCATAGTTTATGGACTTGTAGGTCCCTTCATTATCTCTAATGAATACATCCTTAGTTGTATATGGATTATCTATTGAAGTTCCACTTTCATACAATAGATGAATACTAATTTACCACAGATGTACTGGGAAATGACTTTTGAACCACATTCACGATGCTCACTATCTTCACGAAGCTCCTATTTTGGGAAGATCAAATAGCCTTTGTGAAGATCCTACCTTTTAGTAAAGCTTACTTAGCCTTCATGAAGCACACCTCTTTCACGAAGCTCAACTATCCTCCACAAAGCTCCTTTTTTTAAATATTACTTATCCTTCATGAATTTCCTTAATTTCGTGATTCTCATAACATTCAGTTGGAATTTACAACCTTCTAGAACTTCTTTGCATATCACCTTTGTGAACCACCTTTGAGAACCATCCTTTGCAAACCACCTTTGTTATTCCATACCCATAATATTTTCATTAATTCTCACTTATTTTTTGAATAGAGTATAGGCATATTTATAGGCATTTCTACCAAATCCAAAATCTTCCCTACCACATCATCACCATTTCATGAAGCTCCTAGATTTCCTTCGTGATGCTACCTTTTTTGAAAATCTCCACACAAGTTTCTCATTAACGATGATCATCATAATCTTGGATACTTCCATCAAAACATTGCTCCACTGCAATGCTCCACTCATAATGCTCCTCACCTACACCATTTGTGATGCTCATTGAACTCGCAAATCTCACTAGTAGAATCTTGACACCTTCATAAAACGGACTCTATGAGTCCCATATTCATGAAATTAATTCCTATTCCATATTTTCATAAGGAATTTAAAGAAATTGACTTTTCTCAATGCTATCTAAACTCAAAATTTTGGACCCTAAAAATTGGGAGAACACTGGGAAACAACATCACCTTGTGTAAACAATTTTCTATACCACTTATAGGGAATTCGTTCATTTGTCTTGGATATTTTTCAATATACCACATCAAAAATATCTCTGGAGTTCAACAACATACCTTGGAACCCTACTTTTTCAACAAACACAAACAACCCAAAAATGCTTCAATGTTATCTTTAAGGATTTTTTCCCAACATCCATAACATGACATCCTATTACTAATTAGTTATCATCAAAAAAATCTAGTTTGAACAGGCTATCCAATATTTATAAATCATCATATGGAGTGATAAAATTTTAATCATTCTGACTTCATCTGATGTTTAACTTAAAATTTCCATAAATAGTAAACCTTATAACCCTTTAAAAAAATGAATATTAAAATATTTGGAAATAATTTCATGAAATTAGATTAACATTAATCCCCCATATATCACAAAGTACCACTTTTTTATCACATTCCAAACATGTGAATACCATCATCATATTTTCCCTTGAAATATAGTAACAATATTAATTACCATAAATTCTTTATAAAAAATTAGATGCTTCCTTATTCAAATGATTACTGGATATATTATTTAAATCCAAGAAGTTGTAAACTTCATGCTTTATGAAATATAATTTTTTTTTTCAATAATCAGTTCTAGGGTAATTTATACTATCCAATTTAGTTATTCATATCCAGTATATCTTTATCCAAACATCATTATCTCAAATCCAGAAATTAATCAAGGTTTACCTTCCCCAAATAAAAATATCACCTTTCTATGAAATTAAATTTCTATGTCTTCATCACCATTCAACATGTCCTTTTAGATCTATAATGAAAATTTTTAATAATAATACTTATATATATTTCTTGATTTATATAACATGATCTTTTAATTCAAAAACACAAATACTTTATTAATCCAACCTTATTCTTAAACCATTTTAATCAAATTATTACTTAATACCCTTTTCCTAGAATATGAAATATGAATCTTTCTTAATTTTACTCAACCTCTATCTAAGCACATTTCTTATGTTCAATATAAAAAATACTGAAAGAACATCACATAACTTTTACATGTCATTTTAGGTCTCATTATCTTCAAAATTATAACCAATACTTATACCACATTCCTGATTATCTTTATGATATTTCTTCTTGGGAAATCTATTCTCATAATGCCCATACTTTCAACATATGAAACAATAAATTTTAACCATGTTCCTTCTAGTTCTCTCCGTTGACTAAAACCATAAATTAAAGTGTGGGAAAAATTTATCATATTAGGATACCATATAATCATGTAAAATTACTTATATAGTGCATAAATCATGGATCCTACTTCATTAATCCATGAAACCTTAGGTTTATCTTAGCTTATCCACAGTCATCCACTATTTAAACCCTTTATGATAGTTTTTAAAGAGTTTGTGAATTCCCAAAGCAAGTCCCTCGAGAGTGTCAAACTAGGTGTACAGGAAGGCCCATTATCGTGTACCAAATTACCCCGAGTCATGCCTATGACATCTTGTTAGAGTTGTTACCCCTATGTACATCTATGCTAGATCCACATACACTTGCAGTATCCATATAAAGATATATTTCTAGGAAACCACTAACTCTATTATTTACCAAAATTCTTAGACATTTTCCTAAACATTGACTCATCCATATACTTATCCTTAAATACATCCCTAGTTATATCCTTATAAATATACCTATGGATATCACTAAAGATTTTCATCCTAGTTTCCAATGGTTAACTAAACCTTTGATCTGATACCAACTATAGAGACCCAGTCTTAATGTACATTGACATTACAAAACTTTTTCAGAATATATAAAACATTATAAAAATATACACCCAAATACTGTATTAGTTTAATATATTTGGAAACTTGGAAGAAAAGTATTCTAAATCAGTGAAATATCTTCAATATTTCCCACAAAGATCTCCCCCTTATAATTTCTACTTAAAAATCTTTCTTCATAACATAGGGTAAAGAAACACATGAAAGGCGTGAGCTCAAATTCTCAGAAAGGGTAAATAATGAAAATTCATAACAATATCATGAACATAAGGTTACGAGAACATCATAATGATCATTAGATGATCATACTTTGTAAATCAAAAAACATAAACATGAATCATGGCATAAATACATTCAGATTATAAGATATGAATCATAAGGAAATAAATAACATGATCCATGAAATCATAATATAAGAATAAGACTTGTAATTTTTGGTAGACACATATGAATATAAAAACCATATAGAAAGGAGGCCTACCAAGGCCTTTGAAACTTGTTATTCTTGGGTTAATCACCCATGTACCAACTTTGGGATTGGTATTCCCTCCTATGTACCCTCTTATTTTGGGTTTGGGATATCCTCTTGTGTACCCTATTTTTTTGGGCTTGGGATGTCCTCCCCTGTGCCCTCTTATTTCAGTATTGGAATTTCCTCCTGTGTACACTCTTGTTTCGGGCTTGGGATGCCCTCCCATGTACCCTTTGAGCTCATAGAACATTTATCATTACCCAATGCATTGGATGGAGATATATGTCCCACCCGTCTCATAATAAAATTATTCATACATGTTCTATAAGATAATAAATAATTCATCAAATCATGACCCATAAAAAGATGCGGGTTTCATAAAAATCAAATCATAACCCATGAAATGAAATGGGGATCATTAACATTTCATCACACCATAACCTTTGGTAAATATATAGGTTTAATTATCATTTAATCAAAGCATAACCCATGAAGAAAACATGTTTCAAAAGCTTTTTACCCATGGAATAAGAATGGGTGTTATAAGTATAATTTTATCAAAAAATAAACCATTTAAGAAAAGATATGAATGGACCATTTGGATCCTTTCCTAGAATAACATGAGTCACATGAACAGATGTCAAATTAGATGAAAAATAATTTAGAAATATATTTTTAAAATATTTAATTATGAAAATATCCTTTCTTATTTGAAAATTACTTTTTAAATATAAAACCTTTAGAAAATCATTTTCTTTTAAAATGAATTTAAAAAATATAATGAAGGATTGAAATCATTTTGAAAATCATTTCCCTTGAAATCTAATAAAATAATCATGAAATTTTTTTGAAAAACATTTTCGATGAATATTTATAAAATAATCTTGATATTTTTTGAAAATAGTTTCTTTAAAATTTATTTTTTAAAAAAAATATTAAAAATTAACCATTTAAATATAAAAATGATGCTTCTTATAAATTACCACATGTAAATCCATACATTCTATATGAGGTAAAAAAGAACATTCTTTTTTGCATCGTAAGAAGATGGAAAAATGAGTTGTTCAAAAATAAACAAGATGATTCTTTTGAAAAAAATTGGTAAACTAAAAAAGGATAAACATTTATTGTAAATATTATAGAAAAAAAGTATAATATTCTTGAAAATTATTTTTTGAAAACATGGTTTTAAATAAACACATATTTCTGACTGAAATGATAGTAAAGTTGGGATTTCTTGAAAACACTTTCTTAACTATCTTCTATACCAAGGAGTGAAAAAATGTTACCAACAGATGAATATATCATGAATAATAAGGGGAGAATAAAACTCATGAATGTTATTAATATATTAGTCATAATAATGTATCAAAGTAATCATAAACATAAAAAATCTTGAAAAGTGATGAGATTGTTTCAATAAAATCTTACAACATGGTTAATATGAACCATAATCTCATTTTAAGAAAATGAAATTAGATAAAGCTTAAAATATCATGAATATAAATATTTTATTGATATAAAATTTCCATGTAAGTATATACATATCATAGAAAAATATAGATGAATAACATGACATGTGTCTCAAATAATAAAAATTGAGACAAAAATGTATTACCCATTTGGTATCTTTGGAAACATTAACACCATGAAATAAATATAATATAATGGATATATAAATAACCATAAATTTAAGTATAATAATAATTTAATAAATCCATGGGAATCATACGCACCATAAAAAAATAATGGGTGGTGAATAAATCATGCATCTCACAGAAATAAAAAGTGAAATGAAATCCCCTTACCTCGTGTCTTGACTCTCGTCATACTCATTAAAAACTTTTATATAATAAATATAAGTTTATTATAAATATATAAACAAATGACATTCTTATATCCAATACCTTATATGGTTTTATTATCACTTTATATTACTTTCTCATTAACAATTCTATGTTAAGGTTTCACTTCGGGTAATACCATCTTTGTTCATTGAATTTGTCCTAATTTGTTATATCATTGGTAATTATATTTATATAATGATTTAAATAATTTAAATCATGATATAAATATCATTTACATTCAGTATATATGTGCTATATTAATCTCTAGAATATACACGTATTAAATTGAGTGCACCATTCAAGGAGACGGTAATCTGTACGCATGCATGAATGATTCTTCCATTTTTATTATCATATTAAAAGAAAGAAGGTATGTATAATATGTTTTTGTGTATATATCATTATTCCTGAAGCATTATTATATCATATAATTTCACTAAAACCTTCCTAAATACATTCCATGTAGTGTGTGAATGAATCACATCACTTTGAAGGGGTGGTAGTCCACACTTCCTCAAACAAAATTATCATATTTACATCAAATGGATAGTATAAATATATGATTTTTAAAAGGGTTAAAGAATAATAAATACATAATAAATATAATATATAACATATCTAAATATATTTTCCATCATAATGTCTAACATCATAGGCGGTAAGGAAAAATGAACAATCATCATTTTGTGATGTGGTAGTTTGCTGCACATATAAACAATATGTTTTTTACCCATTTAATGGTGGTGTTCATAATTATAGGTTAAAAATTAGCATAAAACAACCTATTATTTTTAATATACTAGTTTTTTTATAAAATCATGTAAAAAATAGAGTGGAATGTGTGGAGAAATAAAATAAAAGGAGTTTGAGAGAAGATATTACCTCTTAATTGGGTAAATCCTTTGGGTTTGTGCGAAAAGACTTACTTGGATTGATTTATACCCAAGGGTATGATTCAAGGATGAATTGATTAATTTTATTGGTAAGATATTGGATGAACCTAAGTGGTTTGAGACGCGTGACAAAGAGGGAGAGGTGGGGGCCTTTTATAGGGAAGGGAAATGACACACTTGGAATTTTTGAAAACAAGTTTTGTGTACCCACATTTTTACATAAACAATTATTAACAAATAAACTAAATAATGTAAGGTTAATGGACTAATAATTTCTATAAAATGGGTTTTGGACAAGTTTTTATGTCGTCTTGTTTCTTAAATTTAAGGTTTAGTACTTTGTTAACCTAAGTTTTCTCTTAATCATTGTAATTATTTTTAATCACTTTCACTAATATTTTTGGTCAAAAAAAAAGTTTAACATATTAGAAATTATAAATTAATATTAATAAAAATATAGAATCCATTTTTCATAATTATAATAACATAAGTGGAAGAAATTAATTTAAAAATAATCCCACCAACAAAATGAAACTGCGTGTTTTTAAAGTAAAAACATTCAATGGTTTGCTAAGTTTTTATACCCAATTTCCAAGTGAAATTGATTACAATGACCTAAATTGGATTAATTTATAAAATTATCATATAATTAAACATTATAACCAATTTAAAATATAATTTAATCTTAAATATTAATTAGATGAAAACACAGTTTTGAATCCCAATTCAATATTTTTAACTATTTATTAACAAATGAGACCTTATAAAAGAATACCAAAAGTTTATCCTAACATAATTTTTATGTTTTGATTTAAAATATAATGTTTATTTTGACATATTAAAAATATAAAAGTGAAAAAAAACTGGATTTATAATGGGTTCTTCATTTAAAAGGTGGAAAAATACCTTTATAAAAATATTGTTTTTTAAGCATGAATTTTGGTTTGTTCTTATCTTTTACTTATCAAATCTGTTGGATGATTATAAAAATATTTTTTTGAATATATAATATATAAATTTAATTATTATCATTCACTATTAGTAATTAATTTAACTTATTAATATAAATCATCTTCTCATAAAAGTAGACTTTTATAAAATCAGTCCCTTTATATTCCTTTGGTTTCTATATTATTTCCTAATTATCATGTAACTAATGAATTCAACAATATATATTCATAAGTTATTAAATCCTATAATATCCAATTTAATATCCATGTAATATCATATTATACAATAATATTTTTATAATGAATTATTGTTTGGTAACACTCAGTCTTGTGTGTTACGTAAGTCATCGAGGAAATTCATTCTTGCATGTAATAGAAGAAAAATTTGATGCTTCATGTAGAGAAATCTAAAATTTATGTTAATTGTAGTGCATAATTAACTTGATATTTCATATAAAAAATCCATACAAGTGATTTAATATAAAATAAACTATTTTCAATGTTGCGTGAAATGAGAAATATCAAAATGATTAAATTAATTTGAAAAAAATAATTCATAAAATATCACGGTGTTACACTTTGAAATTGAAATAAAAAATGAATTATCAAAATAAATATGCATCTTATCAAAATAATCATAAAAATAAAAAAAATGATTAATACATAAATATTGAGCACAAAAATTACTAGAAACTATATACTCATCCTCCCATGTGGATAAATAAATTGATAATTTCTTCTTTAGACACAAAAAATCATTGTATTTATAAGTAAATTATACTATCCTAAAGTCATCTTTCTATAAATTCTAAAAACTCTAAAATCTAGATCAGAAATTTTAAATAAATTAAAATACTTATAACTAGAAAAAAATACAATTGAAAATATCTTTAAAATATCTAATTATTATTATAAAAGCTTTCATATGACCTTCATTATGATTAACCTAAAATTTAGCACATATACATACACTAAAGATAATATCTGCTGTATTGGTTATTAAATAAATTAATCTTTCTATCATTCCTCTAAATAGTTTAATATCATTATGTTTTTCTAGATTCATCTAAACATTTAATAGAATTAGTACTCACAGGGGTTCTAAAAGTTTTACAAGAATCTAGACCAAACTATTGAACAAACTCCATAGTATACTTAGATTGATTCAAAATATTTCCATTACTACTTTGAAAAAAATTATTTTAAAAAATTATTTTTAACTTATTTTTAACTCACCTATGAAACTCATATTAAATTGAGTAGTCATTAATTTATAAAATTTATTAAATAATAATTTACTTTGGGAATAAAAAAAATATCATCAATATAAGTTTTTATAATTATATTTCCATTAGAAACCTTATTAATAAATAAAGTTGGATGTACTATAGATTTCTTAAAAACAATTACTTAATATAAATAATGATAACCTTTCAAACCAAGCTCTTGGATATTTCTTAAGACCATATAATGACTTTGAAAATTTAAATACATGATTTATAATCTTTTCATGTTCAAAACTAGGTGGTTGATTAACATATACTTCTTCAGAAATTAGTCCATTTTAAAAATAACATTTAACAAAAATTTTATATGATTTAAAAAAAATAAAATAAGAAAAAAAACCTAGTAGATAAAATTCCCACAATATGTGAAAAAAATTTATCAACTTTAAAACCTTCTTCTTGGAAATATCATTGAAAACCCAACCTAGACTTATTATTAACAATTTGACCAAATTCATCTATTTTATTTATAAATACCCCTTTAGTTAAAATATTTTTTTTTATCTTTTGAGGATTAAACCAAATTACAAAGATTATTTATAGTAAATTAAATAAATAAATCATCCTTTGAAACAATCCAATTTGAATATTTAAATCCACAAAATATCGTTTTTTAAATAAATAAGAAGCTAAAGTAGAAGTAGTATAGAAATTTAAAACAGATCTCAAAGTATGAATTACAGAATCAATATTACCAATTACTATTCCTATAAAATTATCATTATGATTTTTCCAAATTTATGGATCAAATTGAGAAGAGATATTCTCCCCCATAAGAGATATATTATTATTTTGAGATTATTCCTTACCAAATTAAAAATATATATATTATTTAAAATTATTTTCATTAAACATAATGTGTACACATTCTTCCACAACCATATATATTATATTATAAACCTTACATGATTTACTATAAACAAGAAGAATTATTTAATCACTTTTATAATCAAATATGTCTAAATTACCCTTTGTATTTAAGGTAAAAAACTTACACCTAAAAACTCTAAAATAGATTACCTTAGTTTTTATTCCATTATAAAATTATGAAAGGGTTTTCTTTAAAATTGGTATAATTAGAACTCTATTTAGAATATAACATGTTGTGTTTACAGATTCACCCCAAAAATATTTAGGTATATTGAATTCATTTAGCATATTTCTATCTATATCTAAAATATCTATTTTTCTCATTTATACTACAAAAATTTATTTTCATGATCTAGAGATATAAAAATTATGTATATGTCTATTTTAACCATGGAATTTATCAAATTATAGATTAAAAAATTCCCCTACTATGTCACTTTTAATTGAAATAATTAAAGAACCTTTATTATTTTGAAATAAATTACAAAAAGGAAGTAATTTTTTTTATGGTTTCATTGTTATGAATTAAGAAATAAGTCTAAGTGAATCTACCAAAATCATATACAATTGAAAAAATGTATTTATTTACTTATAAAATATTAGTTTAAATGGGTCCAAATAAATCAAGATGAATAAGTTCAAGATGCCTTATAGTTTGAACATCCTTAATAATTTTGAAGCTTTCATTGCATTTTTGTCCATTTAAACAAGTATCATAAAAAAATACTCGTTACACCTAGGATGGGGAAACTAAATAGTTACTTATCTTAGGAAGCCATGTGATCTCAAGCATGACTATACAATGGGGATAATATTCCCTCAAATTAGAGTCAAACACACATTATAATTAAACAAACATCCACAAACACATAATTATAGTATTCATAATTAAATATAAAAAATACTATAATGAAATAAATGAAAAGGCATAAAAATTCACTTCCATTAGAGTATAAAACACTAATCACCCAGTGGGCCAATCTCACATACAATAAAAAAAATAAAAAAATACTCATTGTCTCTACTTCCATCCATGAGCCATAATAGAACCCAGTCTCCAATCCCATCAAGATTCCCCAATCCAATCCATTGCATGTAATTTAAGAAACCGAGAAGCAGATATAAGGTTTTTATTTTCATTAGGGTGCCCTTTTGGAGTATGATAAATACATCTTATTATGGTCTCACCATGTTCCTTCAGTATATTCAATTATATGAGTTTATACATGCATAAGTTGAACCTGCCATACATACACCTCATACATCACCTACTAACCAAGATACCACAGATCTCTATGCACCGGGACACCATGTGGTAACCAGGAAACAATATAACCCAACCAAACTTTATTTTATACCATTTTAGGAATCTATCATTGCCTAACCATACATTATTTTTGAGCCTATAACCACATATTATCCCATACCTAAAGACATAGGGTAGGGAATCATCCAAGACCCGGACCCACTACCCAAAGAAATATTATATGGTCATAGGCTCAGATACTAACCCAATTCTTTATCACTAAATTAAGGGTCCATCGTCGCTGTATCAGATTACATCAGGACCCAATCCCTCACAGGTGGTACTCAACTGAAGCCTACTCAAGGAAACTTCCGTAAATGAAGACTACTATAGGAAATGTCAACCACCATGACCCAAGTATTCTCAGTCAAGGAATGATCAGGACTAAAGATCCTCTCTTCCATTTGATCCATTATCTATCTCAAGAACATACCACATAATCAAGGAGCACAACCCATCACACAAGCTCACTAACTCATCACCAAGTCTCTAGTCACTCAAACCTATCCCCACACTATGAAAAAGTCTCATTCTATCCATTAAGGAATCCAATGGATCCTTCAGACCTTTCATGGTCATTTTTCAATGATATTATCTCACAATCATCACCCAGTAATGAAATTACTACTCAAAGGATCTATCTTGACCATTGCATCATCATTTGTGGTCTAATTCCCATCCAAAACAACCTAGCATCCCAATTCTATGTCCCAAGAAATTATCATAACTCGCACCTGGGACTCATCTCACATCTTCTAAGGGACATCCCTCAAATAATCACATAGAATTAACCATATCTATCAAGTCTCATATTTTCTTAGAGGACAAATCATGCTCACAATTCTCACAAATACTTAATCCACCCTAAATTTAATTTCACTCACCTAGCGTGAGACATAAATCCACCTCACTAGTCATTTATCTAACTAAGATTCTCTCACATTCCCAACTATTCATAGGGAAACCATCCCAAGATACCCACATCACATATAGAACCCCATGACTGACCCAAGGTTTCATGCTAATTTTATCGACATTCTCACCCCTTAGAGACATAGTCATCATGTGATCCCAATTACCTATAGTGCTAAACAGAACTCACCATAAGCATAGGAGGACCAACACTATCATATATCTATCACTCAACCACTTCTATTCTCAATCCACTCTTCCAAAACCATTGTAATATGAATTAAGTTAAAATTCATGTATAAAAAGAATATAACTTTATATTAAGCGGACCACCTAACTTGAACACGGAGTTACCATCCTTTCCAAGCTTTGTCGAGCCTCATACAGGACCCTGAATTCCATGTCCATGATCATACCACCACATAATCCCATATATCATTCTATGAAACAGGAATAATTAATTATTATTTTTGAAAAAAAGGTATAATGTCAGAAAACACATTATGAATCATTATCAAATTGAGAATTCATGGAACCATACGTGTTCACCCTCTCAGGTCCAACTTTATCCACTACTGATGGAATCCCCATACTCCATACCTGATTCCACTATGATCTAGTGGGATTGACACTAAAAATATATAATAATTTAAAAAACAATGTTGGGGATCAAAAGTTTATGGAGAAAGGAGGAGAAACATACTTGTAACCATTACCAAAACACACCAAAAACCATCTACACTTAATGGGAATTGAAGGAGGGATGTTGGAGGGGAGTAAAAAATAAAAAATGAATCTCTTAAGATCCTATATCCTCAAAATTATGAATCACCCTTACCTAGAAAATATGGTAATTCTTTCAACTAAAAGTACACACTTATCACCATTCACAACTTGAACCAAGAGGTTCATGGTGTGAATGCCTCCAGGAAGAGGGATTTGAAACTCAGAACGACACTTTCATGGAATGAAAATTACTTCATAGTCTAAAATTATTAAGGTAGATGGACCACTCCATATCCATACCCATTTAATGGTGTGAACTAAGGTTCATAGTGTGAATGGATCTAAAAAGGATCCTTGACAACTCATGTAAAGGTCACATTCACAATGTGAATTCCCCATTCATGACATGAATGACATTTGTAAGGGTCCTCCCATTATTCAAAAACCTTACAAGACATGAATTCTTGTTCATAGAATGAACTTTACCATGATATGATCATTCATGGAATAAACCATGCTCCATAGAGTGAACTATTAATAACTAATAAATTTCAGCACCTAGATCACCCTGAACCTTCTGTAATTATCTGCCAAGCACCCAAACAACCAACAAAGCCTTGGTCCTTATCCAAAAACATCATTAAATTATGTATAAACGATTCTAATCCTGATATGGTTCCCAATACTCAAAATAAACCTTTCTTCAGATTTACATTCAAGGGCTCCGCCAAAATGTAAAGAACCTAAAATTCACAGGTCATTAAAACCACCCTAGTATAACAATTCTCACCCTAAGAAGCCACGATAGTCCTAAAAACACATATCATGATCTATAATGGTATTAAATTAACCAAAATCCCTCCATATTTTCCCCCTAAATTGTAAACACACTTCTTTTGTGCAACTCCAAACATTGAAGCACACTATTTATAAAAAGTCAATCCACCCACCTGCTACTAGTGCCGACACCCTGATGATTCCCATTACACTCATCTAACCGAAGGCACCTCAATGATTTAATCCAATTTATCCCAAATATTATAATTATATGCACTATAATACTCTAACATGCCATCTAATTACAACCCATGATACTCCCTACTATAAGAATATTCTACCAAAACACACTTTTAGCAGTCCATTGACCCACCAACCACATTCTAAAAAAATGATTATGATGCAGTTTTAACACCACCAAATCTGATTTCATGTAAAAAAATTGGTCAAGACTCCATTGGATGACCTCTCTGGAAAATGTAAGGCTGTACTCACTGATGTGTCTTGAACTTCCCGACCACGATTCATTAACACTGTGAGGCATCACAAAATTTCCTGAACACTAATGCCAAAGTATAAACCATAGTATAAGTGTAATACCATGGTCGTATTACCAACCACCACACCATTTATCATGATTTAAACATGATCACTAAAGCACCACTGATCCAACTTACTTTTGAACCACCTTAACTCCATCCCGATCCTGACGCCAATGCATAGACTCTAACGAACACCACATCCACACTTTGAATCTGATATTCACCAAGGGACTAGATCACATCCTATCCTCTATACACACTAACATATTTATGTCACCTTGTTTGTATCTCCAAAAAATCATAACACACTTATGAACCATAAAATATAAGGGTTATTCACCCACAACCGATACAATTATCCCCACCATAGGAGTATCTTTATAATAGTATGCTGAACCAAACACTAAAATCCATAGACCATTATATGTCCATTAACACACATAATTACTAGACATGATCAACCTATTCCTACTTGATATCCAATGAAAAATATTAATCACAATCCGTTCCTAACTCACCGAGAACTTCACCCTCAACATTATCCAAAACTCCCAGGTAATGAGGGTTGCACCCTCCAACAGAAAATAGTTCACTCCCCCACTATATTACATACCTTAAACCACTACTTGAGTGTTGACCCTAATATATCCCATTATTTTATGTGTGTTTCTCCTACTTGGGAACACTCATCTACCCCGTCACCCCTTACACTCATGTCAATGTTAAACTTGGATCAATTGTACCACCATGCCTAAACCAATCAAGATTTCACCTCTTACCTTGGAAACATTTCCAATTATAAAAAAAATCCTTAAGTCACCATACCTTTACATGTACCACCACCACAATACTACTATAAATTTACCTAGGTTCATCCCAAACATGAATAATTGTCATAAAACATACACACAAACTATTCTACCGAACCATGAACTAACCAGAATCGTGCATAACCAAAATGAACCTTCCCTCACCCATTGAGGTTTTTTTTTCAAAAAATACACCTATTTCTCACTTTCCTCTTTATGTAAAAGTGTTCCTATATGAACCTAATCCTAGGTTATTACTCACGACCTTACTCAATCTCACACAACTTAACATCTGTACACTCCTGTACAACCCGATCACACATTTAGACACATGCTCCCATGAGTAATGTCTCATCTAACCTAGGATGATATTATTATCCCACTAACAATACTCCTCTCATATGTCGATCCCATCAAAAAACCCAAGGAACCTCACTCATTCCAAGGCTAACCACATGATTTTCCACCACACATGTATCACTCCCAAAACCCAGAGAACCTACTCATGTGCCCACCATGACAATGAATATGCCTCTAGAAAAAATAGAGTTGGGAATCCTATTGATCATGCCCTCTCATTGAGCCTTGATACTACAAATTTCTTGGAGCACTTCACACCACATAGACCCAAGTTATTTTATATACCTTTATTTAATCCCATAGTTTTGGTTATGTTGAGTGCCACCAAGAATATATATAAGAAAATACCATACAAGATGTTATTGACACCATAAGTATGCAGTGACCCTAAACCCATTAGAATGGATTGGTTGTCTAGTTTATTAAATTGGAATAATATACAAGAAATCACATCCCAAATCACTGAACAGTATAGTATTCTTGGTAAAATAGATACACATATACTTCCAATATTACATTTGAGAACACAAATAAAAACATAATTTTTTATTTTGAGAATATCAATATTATCTCTATCATATTCTTGTATATCAGACACATCACACTTCATGGACTCCTGAGAAAGGAAAAAAATAAAGGTGGGCTCAATAAGGGTTAAGTATATTAAAATCTAGCATGAATTAATAAGAATAATTAATAAGGAAAGGTAAATAACTAAACACACATTCCATTTAAATAAATTGACTATAATGATAAGATAACTCAAAATCAATATGGAAATATAACTAACTTAAAATATATTCCATTTAATCAATAAAATGAAAATTAAATGTATCCATAGATAATATCATAGTAAAAATACCATGGATAATGATAAATGAATCTGAATGAAGGAAATGCTTAATTATCTGATGTCATGTTTCCTAGGATCAGGATACATTTATCATCAAGGCCTTTCATGGGGTAGTTTAAAACATACTAGGTACAAAATGATTTGTTTTGGCCAACTATGTTTATAATATCAAGGCCTTTCACAATACAATTCAAAACTACTGGTTATAAACACATATGGGTTTTCCAACTGATTTTGTCTCAAGAGACCTATTGATGTATCAAGGGGATTTAAATAAATGGTTCCCAACATGTTTATTTCATTTACAAATCAGTCTTCATATATCACATAATTAATTTAATTAATAAAAAATATGTATTGTCATAAAATATCCATATTGAGTAAATAATACAAATTTATCAATATTTACATGATAAACAAATTACTTTTGATGTAAACACTGTATGTAAAAATGGTATATATTTTTATCAATAACAACATTGATTATAAATAATATATATTTAGGGTAAATTTAATGTCTAATGATTATAGGAAAGTTAATACTTCAAGGGGATGTTAATGACTATAAAACGAAACAAGAAGTGAATGTCAATACTATCCTTGGTCAAGATGATCATAAACCATATAGATGAAGAATAAGAATAGTATCAACATAAATACGTAGGATTAAAAATATAGGGATATTTTTATTGATTAATATAAATACCATAAAATGATTTTTTAAAAAAACCATGAAAAAATATAATTTTCACTTTAAAAATAATTTTTTAAAACATAAAAAATTTTCAAAATAATTTTTATTTGAAAATAAACAAGAAAAATTAAATAATAATATTTAAAACATCTTATTGGTTATGATGGTTGGAAATTCCATTAATGGCATACTTGTTAAAAAAATATTCCTTTCACTTTTTTGTAAAAACAAAATGGGAATTGTATTGTAAAAAATATTCATTTGAATTGTTATTAAAGAGTAAAAATGGGTAAAAATTATTTTTTAAATCATTTTGAAAAGTTTAAAAATATATATTTTTTTAGAAAACATCGGTTTGGAAGAAAACATATTTTTTACAGAAGAGAGAAATGAAGTCAGGTTTTCATAAAACAATTATCAATTAATTTAAGTAACAAAAAAGTAAAAAAATAAAATATTACTTGAAAATATAATTAATTAATAGAGGATAATAAAATTAAAGTCATTATTAAAAAATTATATTTAATTTCCTTCAACTAAAATTTAAGAATAAATATTCTCGATTAGAATGAGATTGTGAAATAAACCCATAAAATGATTATAAAGTTGAATTGGGAATTAATAAATGAATAGATTATGTGTATCAAATTTAAACCCACATAAAAAAGTGTAAATATAACATAATATATTCAAAAATAATTACACACTTAATTTTAGCATGAAATAATCAACAAAGTAGATCGTTAACCCAATGAGTGGAAATTGAGTTAAAAAATCACTTACCACTTAGTAATATTCAAGACAAATCCACTAGGATGAAATAATTCAAATTTAAACTTAAAATACCATAAATAATGAATTATTAATGATATTACATGTCAAAGGGAGAATATATACACTATATAAAATAAACTAGGTGCATAACATTACAATATCCCTTGGTAAAATGAAATGAGGACAAAATCCCTTACCTCGTGCTTCATTTTGATTGAATGTTCTTTTTCCTCTTATATAGTGGTTTTAAATATATTATTAACTTAAAATATAACAATATTAGTATTTTTAATATCATATATAATCTTTAATAACTTCTTATCACCATTTTATTAATAATAATTCATTATTTTCTTTATTTTTGGGTGTTAATTGTAGTGTTTTCTCATGCATGTTTCATTATGAAAGACCCAGTTCATATAAATATTGTATATTTATATCAACCCCATACTAATAATAGTAAAATAATTATCATATTTATCAATCAACTATACTTTTAAAACCAATCTTGAAATGTTCTTATTAAAAATGAAGTATGTTGTGATCATAGAGATGGCTGGTCGTATGTCTACATGAGAAACAAATATATTTTCAAATGATCATTATGGAAAGAAGGTAAGTAATAAATAAAAATTATATAATGATAATAATATCATATATACCGTATCATATACATATATATATCATCCATGAAATTTGGTGATGAAAAATGTCACGTCGCTACGTGAAGGTGGTAGTCCACACGTACAAAAATGATGTTATCGTCTTTACGCATGTGAAAAGGAAAGAAATAAAATGATATAAATTATCTTTACATAATGATAAATATTCCATTAATATAATAATTATTTACTTTATATCACATATTATTATTTTCCATATCTTTATAACCATCCATGTGAAGTGTTAGTGAAAGACGTATCACCTCACTTAGCAAGGCGATAGTCTATCATACACACGAGCGAAATTATCATATCTATTATGAAATGGAAGGTAAAAGAAATATATGATATAGTTACTAAATAGATAAGAATATATTTTAGATATCATATATATACTTTATATTTATCATCATACCCATCCTAGAGATGTGGAAATGGAAAAATGAACGACATCGGTTCGTGAGGCAGTAGTCTATCGTACACACGAACGATGATTTTGTAAGTCATTTGATGCAAGTGGATATGTTTTTAGGTTATAAAACTATTATATAAACATCCATGAATATGTAATATATTGAGTTTATTAGATAATTATTGTTTAATAAAAGTTGAATAAGGTGGAGAAAAAAATAAAATAAAGGCGCTTGTTGAAGAACATTTTCTCTCCTACTTGTATCCTCATTATGTTTGCACTAAATCCTTCAAAGGTTGGATTTATGGCTGAAATAAGGACTATATGATGATTTTAGAGAATTTGGGGATTTATTTGGGAATTTATTTTCTGAACCAATGTGTTTTGAAGAATTTAAGTAGAGAGGAGAAGGGGTGGCCTCTTTTAAGTAGGGGGGAGGATACACAAGGTATTTTTTAATAAATTTGAGTGATTATACATTTTTCATATGTCAAAAGGGTAAAAATGAAAAATTATGAAACAATATAGGTTTAATGGTTTTAATATTTCCAAAAAATAGTTTTTGTATACGCTTATAGTACATTTTTAGACTTAACTTTTTTAGTTTAACCCCTCGGTAAACTCATTTTTACCTTAACCATGATAATTAATTTTTAGTGCATTCATTGTTAATTTAATTAAAAAATTATGTTTAACTTATTAGAAATTATAAATTATGATTATTCCAAAAAAGGAATAATAATTTCTAAATTAAATTCCAAATTTTTTAAAATTTTAATTTAAAATTAATCTTGTAGATTCCACGAGAAAGCGGGTTTTTAAAGGGAAAACATCCAATGGTATATAAAGTTATTTTATCTAATTTCAAAAAAAAAATTATTCAAATGAACTAAATTGGAATAATTGATATAAAATTTAACTAATTTTACTTTAAAACCAAATAAAAATATTACTTAACAATATAAATTATTTAAATAAAAAGACGGTTTTCAATTAAAATTCAGTAATTTTCACTATTCATCAAAAAATGAAACTTCTCAAAATATTACCAAAAATTAACACTAAGATAATTTCAATATTAAAATTTTAAAAATGATTTTTTTCATATAAATTTTCTAAAAATAGAAAATATTAATTTTAAATTATGTGCGCAAAGCACGACTAATCCGCCTTTTAGAAAAATATAGTTTTTCTGGATAAAATTTCTCTTTCTTCTAAATGATTATTATTTTATTATTAATTAATAAATAATTTTAAACTATATATTTTTATAAGTCAGTTAATCATATTAATACCCTCCATTCCAGTGGTTTGGTGATAACAATCACATTATAGAATAATATTAATAGTATATTATTGGTTGGTAAAACTTAGTCATGTGTATAATGAAAGCTGTCGAATAAACTCATTATTTCATGTAATGAAAGATAACTCGGTTTTTTTGTAAGATATACTATCAAATAAAATGTTATTATTTTATAATTTTCAAGGTGTTTCATCCTCCCCACATTAAATAAGTTTCTACTTCTAAATTTAAACTTGATCTCGGTAATCAATAGTTTGATTTTTGGACATACCATTATTTAAAAACCCACATCCTAATATAAGTTAATAGAATATCATATTTTTTTGAGAGAAAGGGAAGTACCATGGTAATATGGAATAAAAAATAACTACGATTCCAAGTAGGAGAAAATTGGTGGAAATTGAAGATATGGACATGGAGGAAAAGATAAATAATTATAGAGATTGATTGAGGTTATTGATCACAAGAAAAATAATGGTAAATAGAAAGTTAAGGGCCTAAAAACAATAAATATATGATGTTTAAAAGATCATCTGGTTTATGGGATATGAATGTAATATGAATTTTATTTTCATAATCCTTTTCCTAAAGTTTAGGAATTGTTTTAATATCAAAGAATATAATGAAATATACTTTAGATTTTTTTACTTCATATTCAAAATTTAATCCTTTGGTTGTGCTTAGATCAATTTCCAATTAATCCCTTACTCTAAGAAATGAATATAAAAAAATAATTTTTTATGCCTAAAGCACTAAAATTCACTTTTAATAAATAGTAAGGTCCAAAAAGGATTAAAAAGTATTTTTGTATGCCTCTAACTATTTTCCAAAACTAATATGGTTAACATAAGTTACCAATATAATAAATTAATATCTAAACCTAAAAATCATAATTACTATTTCATCATTAATATTTATTTCACAAATTGTTTAACTAAAAACAATGACATATTAAATAGTACATCATATATGATAGTGGTCGGCACAAAACCCTTATCATCCTTTGGTCATGGGTTCAAGCCCCACCACTTTACCGGATATGACAGGTTGTCATCCAGTATATGGGTTTTCATTTTTATAAACTATATTAATATTATTCCTATAACATTTCCAAAAAAATATTATGGATATCCTTGAAATAAAATTAATCATTAAATAACCTTTTTACTAGGTTTTCCAATACAACTTTTTTTTTATAAATCCTAATAATATTATTTGACTATTATTACAATTTCAATAATGATGATATTATTCCTAAAGGATATCAATACCTTTTAAATTGTGTCTATAACATGTAAAGTAATTATTCTACAAATAATTTTTCTACTAAAAAATATTCTTCCCATAACATTCACCCAAAATATCCTTAATCTTGGTAGACTCCCATCACATAAAACTTAAAAATGTGGCGTTTAAGACTTTTAACATTTGATCAATCTTAAACTCATTAGACCATGATGGTATCCATAACTCTTAATTTAATGATTATATATATGATTCTAAAAAAACGAAAAGATGTTTCATGATTATTATAACCAAAATACCATTAGTAAAAATACATCTAAAATTTAAATTTTTGAATCCCAATACATAAATACTTCTTCCATTTTATTTCTACATAGGTTCTTCCTTGGTCCAGGGTTTATCTTAGGTGATTAATTTTAATTATATATTCAAATAATTTATAATATTTTGTAATGTAAATGTGAATTATCCTAAGAATATACCATGGCAGTGTCCAACTATGTGCATAGTAAGGCCCATTTTCATGCACTGGATAAGGATCGGGTCAAGACCAATGCACTATTTTTAGGGTTATTACCTCTAGGTATATTTGTTCCAAAACTATGCACACTTTTAGTATCAATAGAGGGATGTATTTTCAATAAACACCACATAATCTCTACCATACCAAAACATCAAAATGATCTTATATAATTATCCTCAAATTCTATCATAGGGTTATGCTCCCTAATCTATTTTTTCTTAAATCTGGTTCCCAATATTTATACTAAAATTTATGTGATAGAAAATATATTGACCTCGACCCCAATAGCTCAGAGCTGTTGTCTAATTTATTACATTGGAATAATATAAAATGGGCCCCATCTTGAAGAGACATATAGTTTAGTTTCTTGGTAAACTATATACATACAAGGCTCCCATATTAAATTTGAGAAAAAAAATTACAGCATAATTTTTTCTTTTTAGAAAATAATTATTCCCTCTAGAATATCCTTTTATATGATAAAAATTACACTTCATGGATTCCTGAGAAACGAAACAAAATAAGGGTGATTCAAATTCTCAGTAAGGGTTAAGTACAATGGAATCTATAACAAATAAATAAGAATAATAAACATGTAAAGGTAAATTACTGAATGAACATTCCATTTAAAAAACGTTACTATCATGGTAAGATAAATAAAAATTAATATAAAAAGATAAATAATTGAAAAAACATAAAACTTAATTAATAAACTATGAATGAAATGCATCTATAGATAATATCATAGTGAAAATTTCATGGATAATGATAACTAAATCTAAATGAAGGAAATACTTAAATATTAGACTTCATGTTTCTCAAGAACATTATACCTTTACCATAAATACCTTTAACAATATGGTTTTAAATATAATTTAAAAAAACATATTTGGTTTGACCAACTATATCTCTACTACCAAGACCTTTAAGAAGACAATTTAAAATTACTGGTTACAAACAAATAGGGATTCTCCAAATGATTTTGTCTCATGATACCTATAGATTCATCAAGGGGATTTCTATAAATGGTCCTAAACCCATGTCTTTCATGTCTAAATCATTCCTCATATATCAAATAATTAATTTAGTTCATAAACATTGTGACTTATCATTAAATATCCATATTTAGTAAAGAATAAATATTTATCAATGTTTACCTGACAAAAAAATAACTTTCAATGTAATAACTATATGCTAAAGTGGAGTACAGTTTAAGAGATAATAATATACATGATAAATAATATGGATATTTATGGGAAATTTAATGTCTAACGATCACAAGAAAGTGAATATCTCAAGGGGAAGTTAATGACTATAAAATGAAAAAAGGAAGTGAATGTCAATACTATCCTTGATCAAAATAATACTTAACAATCTAGAGGAATAATAAGGGTAGTATCAACATATACCCATTGGATAAATAATAAACTGGTGTTATCATTGTTGAATAGAAATACCCTAAAATGGTCTTTAAAAACATTTTCGAGGAAAATAATTTTTTAATTTTAAAAAAAAATTTAAAAAGAAAATATTTTCAAAATAATCATATTTGAAAATAAACATGATAAATTATAAAATAATTTTTAAAACATTTGAGTGGTCATGATGGAAAAAAATTCCATTCTTTCCATACCCATTATATTAAAGTTTCCTTTCATTTTTTTAGTAAAAGCCAAATAGGTATTGTTTTTAAAATTAAATAATATTCCTTTGAATTTTTTTTGTAAAGTGTATAAATAGGTTAAAATTTATTTGAAAAATTCTTTTTAAAAGGTTAAAACATTTTGGAAAATGTACTTTTTGTAAACAAGGTTTTAAAATAAAACAGATTTATGACCAAAGATAAAAATGAAATTAACTTTTCCAAAAAACATTTTATAAATTATTTTAAAAACAAAATAGTTATAAAATAGAACTATTAATTGAAAATATCATGAATAACCCAAGGATAAAAAAAATAATGGGTCTATTAAACAATTTTAAATACTTTTATTCAACTAAAATTCAAGAATAAAAAATTTCAATTAGAATGAGATTGTCAAATAAACCCTTAAAATGATCAAAATGTAGAAGTGAAAATTAATTAATGAATAGATTATATGTATAAACTATAAATCCACATAAAAAGTTTAAATACAAAATAAGATAATAAAAATGTATTTCACACATAATATTATCATGACATAATCAATGAAGTATAGATGCAACCCAATGAGTGGGAAATGAGTTAAAAATCCCTTACTAGTTGGTAATTTTCAATCCAAATAAAATTCGATGATATAATTCAAATTAAAACTTAAAATACCATGAATAATGAATTATTCATGATATTATAAGTTAGAGGGACTATATATACACCATATAATAGAAACCAGGTGTATAACATTACAATTTATCTCAATGAAATAAAATTAAGACGAAATCCCTTACACCACACTACCTTTTAATTGAACATTATTTAACCTAATGTATGGTGGTTTCAAAAAATTTATTAACTTATAACAGAACCATATTAATATTTATAATATCATATATAATCATTTTATACATATTTTCACCCTTTTGATAATAATCTTTCATTACTTTCATTATTTTGGGTGTTAATTACCTTGTTTTCTCAAGCATGTTCATCATGGAAGATTTGGTTCTTGAAAATATTATACTTTAATATAATATCTAGAATAATAATCATGACATGATTATCATATTTATACATCAATTATACTTTTAAAAATCATGAAATATGGTTATGAAAAATGAAGTACGTTACCATCATGGAAAGAAGGTAAGTAATGAATAATATTTCATGAAGGTAAGTATCAAAATTATTTATAGAATGATAATAATGTAATATATAGCATATTATATACTTATATATATACCATACATTTTTTTTCTGACGAAAATAGAGTCACGTTACTTCATGAAGGTGGTAGTCCACACATACACAAACGATGTTATCATATTTATGTGAATGAAAATAAATAAAAGAAATTGATATATATTAAATTATAATTATTTCACTAATATAATAACTATGTAATTTATATATAATAATTAAGTTTATCTTTATCAACTTCTATGTGAAGTGTTTGTGCAAGACGAATCACATCACTTCGTGAGGAGGTAGTCTACCATAAAGACTAGTGAAGTTATCACATCTTCTACAGAATGGGAGGGAAAATGATATATATATATATATATATATATGATATAGTGAATCAATAGGTATAAGATTTTTATAAATATCATATATATATTTTATATCTATCATCATACCCAACCATGATAGGTGGAAATAGAAAATTGAATTACATCATTTTGCAAGGTGGTAGTTTTCCGTACACACGAACGATGATTTTGTAACCCATTTAATGGAAGTAGATATGTTTTTAAGTCATTAAATTGTTATAAAAAATTACTAGTATATAAAATATAACTAGTTTATTATATCAGTATGGTTTAATAAAAATATAAGGTGGTTGAGGAAGAAATAAAATAAAGACACTCATTGAAGAACATTACCTCTTCATTAGGTATCCTCCTTAGGTTATAAATAAAGCCTTGAAAGGTTGTATTTATGTCAAAAATATGGATTATATGATGAGGGGAGGTAATTTGGAAAGTTATTTGGGAAATTATTGGCCTATAAAAAGTGGTTTTAAGGTGTTAAGTTGAGAGGAGAGGGGGTGGCCTTTTATAAGTGGGGGAGGGGAGACACTTGGAATTATTGAAAAGAATTGAGTGATCCCATGATTTTCATATGTAAAAAAGAGGTAAAAAATGGCCCATTATTAACAATTAGAAGTTTAATGTTCTAGATATGGATATAAAATAGTTTTTGGACATGTTTATACTTCATTTTATCCTTATATTTTTAGTTCACCCCCTAGTAAACACATTTTTACCTTAACAACGGTAATTAATTTTTACTACATTCCCTATTAATTTTTTATACAATTATGTTGAAATTATTAGAAATTTTAAATTATTATGATTATATATATTGAATACATTTTTAAAAAATCAATTTATAGAAAATAAAATTTAGAAATTAAAATTAATCCCACAGTCGCGACGAGAAAGTGGGGTTTTTTTAAAAATGTCCAAAAGTTTATAAAGTTTTTATATATAAATTCTATATAAAAATGTTTCTAATGAACTAAATTAGAATAAATAATATAAAAATGAATTAATTTTTTTTAAAACCAATTAAAAATACAATTTCACATTATAAATTATTTAAAATAAAATACAGTTTTTAATTAAAATTCAGTATTATTTTATATTCATCAAAAAATAAAACTTCTCAGAAAAATAATAAAAATTCACCCTATTATAATTTAGATATTTTTATTTCAAATAATTATGTTTATTTAGTCATATAAAAATTTTAAAATTGAAAAAATTTAATTTTAAATTATATGTGCAAGGCACGACTAATCTCTCTTTTAAAAAATATAGTTTTTTAGAAAACATTTCTTTTTCTTATAAATGATTCTTATATTATTACTAATCAATAAATATATAATAAATATTTATGGAATATATAATTTAATAAGTTATTTAATCCTATTCATATATTCCATTCTAATGGTTAGGCAATAACTATCATACTAAATAAAAATATTAATAGTATATTATTGTTCGGTAAAACTTATTCTTTCATGTAACACAATATATCAAAGAAACTGGTTGTTGTGTATAAGGAAAGATAAATCAATATTTTGTGTAACATATTCTATTGAATAAAAAGTTATTCATTAATAATTTTTATTGTGTTATATTGTACCTGAACTAGCATCTTCAAGGAAACCCGTGCCCATCTTAGAATCACTACTCATGAAGAAAATTCCCTCATCAAGTCCTCACCAAGTATAAAATGCCTACACTAACCAACTAATTTTCTATATACTTCCCTTACAAGAAGGGACTATATAGTATCCAAAATAAAATAATTTCCTACACTAGGATACACACAACCTTTCATTAGAGAAATTACTATGGTTCAATAGAGTAGAATTCCACTAAAAATATATATAGTAAAATTCATTATAATTTATTGTTGAAACTTTAAACAACCTGACCAGTCATTAGTAAAAAAATCATATATATTCATGCCTATGTCAAGTGAATACTATTTTCCAAATATGATGCATGCATAGTAGAATATTTCCAATGGGATAGATGATAAAACCATAAATAACATCCTCAAACAAATAAATCACATTCAATTAAGATGTTAATAATAAAAGTGAAATATAAGAATAATATTCATGTACCCTGGTAGCCAAGAATTCCCACCAGAAATTGTTTTAGGTGAATAAGTATGGGGTACATTATAAGAACTGTAACATTTCTAGAAGAAACTTATTCCATATACCCAAATATTAAGAAAAAAAATCATTGATACCACATTGTAACACCCAGTTCATTGAGCACTTGAAGGTTCCCCAACCTAAAGTTCCATGTGACCTGAAGCATGCCTCCCCATACACCAGAGGCTACTAACGAGTAGCAGGATCCTAATCTATATAATAGGGAGACTATACCCTTCATTCATATTCAAACACATAATGCAAATAACCAAACATCCATAACACTTAATTAATGTATTCATAAGTAAATAAACATTATGCTATATCAAAATGATTGTAGAAGCATACAAACTCACAGACATTAAATCATACATCACTAATAGCCCACTAGGAAGATATCAAAAATAATGAAAAAATAAAAAAATATTTATGGTCCCTAATTCCATCACCAGGAATTAACACAACCCATTCTCTAATCCCGTCGAGCCGATCCAGCCTTATCCACTACACATCCTATCCTCAAAATAAAAGTAGATATAAGGTATAAAATCACAACACGGTTCCCATGTAGGTTGTTAGAAATACATATCCATAGGGTCTCACCAAGTTACCCAAGTATATATCATCATATACTTGTATACAT
Organism: Viscum album; assembly: GCA_963277665.1. NCBI lineage: Eukaryota > Viridiplantae > Streptophyta > Magnoliopsida > Santalales > Viscaceae > Viscum > Viscum album. The sequence continues at coordinate 779,575,378 of OY728141.1, forward strand.
GTATAAATTGAACAAGGAACATAATCTCCTTGAATGTCACGTGCTAACCAAGCCACCATGACTCTCTATATATCAGGTCACCACGTGACAACCATGCCACCACAAAACCTTATCATACTTGATTTTGAGTTATTCAAAAGTCACATCATTGACTTGTCTCATGATGTTGTCAAACCCAATATCCCATCCCATCCCATACCTGAATATATTGGGTAGGGATTCCTCTAAGACCTCAAACCCCTTTCCAAAGGAATAGAGAATTTTCATACCTTAAAATCCCTACCCACTACCTTATAACTCAAGGAGGATTCCATCATCCATTTCACTTTCCACATCATGTCTTATCCCTTCATGGGTGTTCCTAGAACCAATAAAACTCAAGGTATGTACTATCATCCTTGACCCAATCCTATTCAAGGCAAAGTCCATAACCTAATACTATTCCAAGAAAGTTAAACATCCCTGACCCAAGCCTCCTCTCTCAAGGAAATCTTAGGCCTCATGATCCTCTCCTCATTAGGTTCTTTTCCTATAACAAGAACATGAGACACAGTAAGGTTGTGAAAAACATCACACAAACTCATAAAATTATCATTTAGATATTAGTCACTCAAACCTATACCCTCTCTACAAACATGTCTCATTTTTTCCATCAAGGTATCTAATAGGTCCTAAAGACTCATCACAGTCTATGATCATCAATACCAGCTCATAATCATCACCCATATATGACATCCCCTACATGAAGGCTCTATCACAACCTTGGACACAATAGGAAAATCCAAATTCCCATCTAGAATACCTTTGGCATCACAATCCCAAGTCTCAAGAAATTCTCCTGACCATCAACTGGGTATCATATACTATCTCTTAAGGGAGATCCCTTAACCCATCACCTAGAGGTAACCCTCTCTATAACACCACATTTGTTTCTAGAAAACACATACCATTCACAATGCTCACCATGCATTAATACACATTCAAGGAGGAATCACTCATCGGGAATGATACATACATCTATATGACCCAACATCTCTAAGATTATGCCTCTAAAACTATCCTTGCTAGACATGGGGAATCATCCTAGGATACCCACATCTCATCTAAAATCTTAAAAGTAACCATGGTCTCAAATCAATTTCATCGATACTCTTACCCCTTGGAGATATAGTCTCTAAGAGACCCCAATATTTTTAATTTCTAAAGAGAACTCATCCAAAGAAAGAGAGGCCCAAAATTTTCCTATATCCATATCTTATCCTCTTTTAGTCTTCATACAATTAAAATACACCAATGAAACATGAATACAATAATAATTCATGTATAAAACGTATATGGATTTTTATTAAAGGGATCAAATACCTCCAAAACAGAGTAACCATCCTAACTATAGTCCATCAACCCTAATCCAAACCCATCAATAATTCATCTAAGATTATACTACCACATAAGCACCTATATTAAACCCTATGAAATTAATATTTAATCATAAAAAATCACAATTAATTATTTAATTTAAACTAAAGAATAATAACATAAAAAAACCCACCATGCAACATCACCACACCAAAAATGACCAAAACCCTAAGCATTCATCCTTCTGGGCCCCCTATAGCCACTAAATATAAAAGAATAATCCTATTTATGACATGAACATATCCTAAATATAATCATTCATTGTCTCATCCATGTTTTGTGGTGTCAACTGCTTCATGTTTTTGAATTTTAGCACTCGGGTCACCCCAACCCTTCTTTAACATTCACCATAGCTCCCAAACAACCAATTGAGCCTCATTTTTCATTAACCAACCCAGATAAACCCCCTAATAGGTACCTGATTGGATAATCACAAGGTTTTGGTTTTCTTAATGTCAATATCTAGTGGAAAATTTTTATTGTTCATGGAATTCACATCATTGAAAATATTACAAATGATACATCATATTGACAAAAAATTTATTGAATAATTCCCATCACATCATAACACAAACACTATTGTGTGGAGGAAGCTCTAAATTAGTCCTTCATAACTTATAAACCAACACTAATTGAAGGGGATAACTTGGTTTTTAAAGGGTTTTTATATAGATACCTTATTAATTCCTCTCAAAAACTAAAATAGAGGTTCCCTAAATCGAAATAGTTACTACCTAATAACATTTTTAACCCTAGAAGACCAAACTACTACAAACCTATAACAATAATGTTGAACATAACATTATGGTGAGTTCTTAGACACCATGGCGCCACAATTCCCATATATTCCCTTGAAATTAAGGCTACGACACAAACTCTAGGTTTGGGGTCACTATGGGGAATCCATTCCTTCTTCTGTGTGGCCTCAACACTTAAAGCACTACTATGGTGTAGCCACTACTTCCATAACATAGTTGAACCCTCTATGTCTTGGTCATGAGTTTTGTGGTGTAATGAAAACTATTTTGGTAGAAGGTTTCCAAAAAGGCATTCATTTAAGCTTCCATAAGTTTTCAAAAGCCTTATAGGATTCACATTAACATGGATCAACTCAAAACAAAGAGGATAAGAAAGGAAAAGTTCAAGAACTAAATAACGTACATAAAAAAATCTTAAGATGGTATATTTTTCCACACTATAAAATATTTACTCCCTTACAAAGCCAATCAAGAAGTCTCCATATCAAAGAGATAAGGCCACTTCTCTCTCATCAATTACTCACTCTCCTAAGTCTCATGTGAATCAGAAAAATGCTTCCAGAATACCCAAATCAAGGGTATGGATTTTCCATAGAGAACCATTATTTGAGAATAAAAAATCTAAATAGGTTTATTGATCATTGATAAATCAGGTTCCATATCCATATTATTCTATATAAGGACATGAGATGGATCAAAGAGATATTTTCTAAGTTGTGACACATGAAACTCATTGAGGATAGATGTTATCTATAATGGAAAATCTAAATGTAATTTCACCTTACAAAGCCATTTAAAAACCTCAAACTATACTACATATCTTGGTGCCAACATCCCATTTTTCCTCATTCATTAGTGACCTAACCATGATTAAACATTTAAAAATAGCAGATCACTAACATCAAACTTCGAAAGTAATTAATAATGGTCAGTATAATAATAGTAATGTATCTTTTCATTTTTTATTTTTTGATTGATAAAATGAAACATATTCATTATATCCTAGAAAAAACTAGGTCCTAATAGATAGTATTCACAAAATATTTTCTAAAAAATTATATATTTTCATGGTCGGTCATATATAGACTTAGAGGGTTTCATCTTAAAAGGATGAAGAGTAGATGTTATTATTTAAAAAGTCAACTTGTTATAAATGGATAGACCTAGATACTTTAATTTCAATGACACAAACTCACAACATGTACTGCAGAATATAATTTCTTTATTATGTTTAGACATCCATTTTAGGATGGTATTCTATAATTAGCTTTAGGTAGGATACCATTACTTCCTAGAGGTCCATCTAAAAGTGATGAGTTAAATAGATATCCCTATAAGAAATATTTCTTAAGGAACTCCATAAAATATAATTATTTCCTGGACATAAAAATTTTACCAAGGCCTCAACCTTGGTGGTATCATAAATCATAATGAAGTGAGCTGATTTGTTCAATTAGTTAATCACCACCCATATTTAATTCTTACCTTGAGGTTTATGTGTAAACCCAACCATAAAGACCATATATATCTCATCCCACTTCCATGTTATCACAAGAAAGTTCTACTGTAAACCTTAAGACTTATGATGCTCGGTCTTAACCTATTTATAGTTATAACAATGGAAAAAAATTAATAATTTCCTATTTTATACGTATCCACTAGAAATATTGACTCATATCATAAAACATCTTAATGGTTATATGGAGTACTACCCACTAAGAATTATGGAAACCACACCATCATTTATTTCCTTAAAAGTAAAGCAATGATGATCCAATCTAGAAAGCATTGGATACCCTCTGAAGATAAGGAACACCCATTGATGGTCTCCCCACCATATTTAGAATCTCTAATTGTATAAAACTCATCGTTGAGTTTATATTCCTAAAGAATAATTTTTAGTAATGTGGATTTCCACTAAACACTCTCCCAAGTAATCATGGTCTCACCCTATGAGACTCACAAATGCATATGAGTAAACAGGGCCATCAAATTACTCTCCTCAGAAGATTATTTCATGGATTAGGATGAAAATTTCCTACTCAATGCATTGATAACCACATTACCCTCACTAGGAGTGTAGGAAATTTCAATGTAAAAAACTTATTGGTACTCCACCCACCATCTCTAAGGAATATTCAATTATTTTTTTGATTAAATATAACTCAAGATTTTATGATCAGAGTAGACATAAAAAATTTATCTTAAAAGGTAATTCCATCAAATCTTCAGATCATGAATCATGGATGTTAATTAAAGATCATTTGGGGGATAGTTATTTTAATGAGGACGATTTTGATGAGAATTATAAATTACCACATGATCTCCCTGCATAACAAAATATCCTAAACCTAAACCCGATATATCACAGAAGACCGCATATCCTTGATCGACTTTCAATAGAGTTAAATTGGGAGTTGAAATTAATTGATTCTTCACATCATCAAAGAAAATAAGAAATTTAAAATTCTAAATGAACTTTACTCCTTTCCAAGTAAGAGCGAGCATCAGAGAAGATGATATAGAAATATCATTAAAAAAATGGTGATAATATCCTTCTAAGCCATATAAACTCCAAATATCAAAGAAATTACATGTTACTACCTATGTAATAAAATCTTAGACCTTCATAGGATCAAAAAAACACCATGTTAAGAAATAATGTGTCATGATAATTTTACTTCTTTCATCCAAAAGCTTCATTTAGAAATCATGGTATAAAGTTTGTGGTTTCTCATGATATCCATTAATTATATCAGATGATGTACATAGTCTACCTAAGTCTTAAAGTAAACTAAGATTTCATCCCTAAAAACCAAAAAAATGAATCAAGGGACTCATGTAAAATCTTGTTCATAAATTACATGAACACTGTTAGAAAATTGGTTAGACCGAAAGGAATAAAAATGTACTCATAATGGTCATACCTGATTATGAAGGCTGTATTTGAAATTGAAGACTCCTTAATCCTTATATAGAGATAAACAGACTAAAAATAAAACTTTTATAAACCCTTTCCCCCACCAACTGATTAAAAAAATCATTAATCCAAGGAAATAGATACTTATTCTGGATTGTGAACTGATTGATCTTTTGGTAGTCAACATATAGTCAAAGTTCCCCATCAACTTTATTAATAAAAATCATGGGTGATGTGAAAGTTGAAACCCTAGATTCGATAAATCCATTGGAAAATATATCATCCACCTACATTTTCAACTCCATTAGTTTCGTTGGTTCTATATTCTATGAGGGAATAGAGATAGGTTGGGTATTTAGTACCAAGTTGATAAATAATTATACCTATATCACCAGTGGAAAACTAAAAAATTCAGATAAAAGAACATTGGGGAACTCAAATATTAATAGAGGAATATTAGAACCCAACGGTTCATTATTTATTTTAAAGGAAAACATAAATGTCATATTACCAAAATCCAGAAGAGTGGGTATGGATTTCTCGATCTTAGGTCCCATTCTCCTTGAAAGGCATGACTGACTCTAGTGGTTCCTAAAAAGAAACCCAAATATGATATCAGTCGATATGATATTTATGGGTGATCAACCAATCCATACAAATAATAACATCCAAATTATTTATATCCATGAAAAAAATTCCCATGAATACTCAACTTCTGAAAAAGTGAAAGTATAAGAAGGGAATTAGAGACCCTACTCTTTATTTATTTCAATAGGTGTAGAAATCTCCATAACATAAGGCATGATATCCATGGGAAGATTTAAATTTTTTAGTATGGTTAGATATTAAGAAATTATAGGCACAAATATCAATTAAAGAAGTTACTAAAAATGAAGAAATGATAATGGTACCTCTCACTATCAATGTACCCACATTGGCTTCCACTAGAGATTTTTCCACTACATGAAGAAGCTTAATTCATAATGTCTATGGCTATAACACATTTTTTATTGAATCATATAACTATGACACATATCCTCTAGGTACTAACGATCCCACACTACTATTCATAATGGTAAAAACATGGACACCCTTTTGAAAAAAAATTAAGCATCTACAGGAGCTACAATTCCATGGTTTCTATGGGCAGTAATACTTTGTGTGCCCCACAATACCACACTGATAGAAAGTGTTAAGGATTTTAATGAACACAAAAAATGATTTAAAATAGGTCTACTACTGAGATTCAATTCAACAGTTTCTAACAAGAGACTAATCCATCTTTCTCTTCCCTTTATAGGGACCACTAAAACTATCACTAGAAGTTGAAGAAACTCTTGTGTGCACTAACTTTTTAACCAAGTCGAGACCCACCATTAAATATCTAACAATAACATTAGTATATGAGGTGAGTTTCAATAGAAAAAAATCAGGATTTAATATCTGGTCAAAGACACATCTAAAATCCCAAATCTTTCAACTTCTCATTTGATACCGCCTTTGGAGAGAAGTGAGCATGTTTGTAAAATTGTGTGAGATACTGAGTCATAGTTTAACACTTTCTCAACTTAAATTAACTCCATCGATTTAGAAAACACCATTGAATCCGGATATAATTTCTCTATGGTAAGAGACCAAAATTCTTTCCACTATAATCCCACATTATTCCTTGTCTAAACTATCGAGTCCCACCACCTTTTTCGAGGTACATTAATATTGAAATCATCACATTTCAACAAACAAAATTAGGCATCTCTATTAATTCAAAGACCTGCACAACTTTCTATTGGATTTTGTGTCCTAGGAACGATTATTTGTACTTTGATTACATGTATATTCAATGACTTGAATATTAATAAAATATCTTATTACATATTGTTAATTATTCTTAATGACTTTAATATAATAATGTATTAGAGTATCTTCTTCATTGATAAGTTTGTAGTAGTTCACTGATATGTTGAGAACCCTAAAATACCCATAAGATATAATTAAATATAGTTCTACAATTGGATATAATTTTGTACTGGGACACAAATAACATGACCTTAATTTGTGATTACTTATATGTGGATGATACTTCTTATCATGAAGTTTTCAATTACTAATCTCTATGATGTGAGATTATGAGAATAGACATATTAGAAATAAATCTTCATGTTTTGATGTCATAAGATATTCTTATCTGTGATCATGTGTAATGGTTCTTTGACTTTAAGATTATTATTATTATTATTGCATATTATGACTCATGCACTTAGATATATTTTGTAAATTATGACTATATATTTCATAATAAAGTTGGATACATTGAGTGTGTCATGAGTGATGTGTTATTAATGAATACGTCGACGAAGTATTTTTCCCTTCCATCTTTATGGAAGTTGATATATATTCCATTTTATTGGAGTAGAACTGATGGAATAAATTCCATGGCCATGGTGTAATGACATGTTTACTTTAGATAGTGAAAGAAAAAATTACTGAGCATATAGGTTAATGAAAAGGATGTGAAACCTGCTTCATGGTATATTGTGAAAAAATGATTATATTACACAATAAGAATTCACATGTGGTTTTCAATTGGTTGACAAAAATTTCTATCTCTTGGGTGCCTTGACCAATTATTAGATAGTAATATTGGACATTAGAAAATCACACCTAATTACAATGAGAAATAATCCTAAAGGGTCACATACTAAGTGTATCCATTGACCTTGACTAAATTATGCTGGAATTAAATTAATAGAATAAATATTATTTTCTAGACTTAGGAATAATTTTATTCATGTTTTATCGATCACAAATGTTTATTGATGAATGAAATATTTAATTAAATATATATTCATATATTCAATAAATTCAAAGGAGTTTGAACAGAAAAAGACCATGTATGATGATAAATATTAATTTACAAGTTGGTAAAATAATATTTATTAATTCACATGTTATCACATGTTCTAAAAAATATTATTATTATTATTATTATTATGGAATGGGATTTGTTATGTATTATTATATTATTTAAGGGTTGGTATGAAATTAAATAATGTTTTAAAATAGACCCTATATCTATAAATAGATAGTTATGTCTATTGTGTAGGGTAATCAATAATTAAGAATCATTGCCCACACAAAAAATCTCTCTCAACTCCTCTTCATGTTATCTTCTAAAGAACAAGAAGAAATACTTCAATACTGAATGAATAACGATCAAGGTGGAAAAAAAGATGATTGATCTACCGCTCTAGCACCCAAAATTATATTGATGATTTTTTATAGATCAAAAGAGCACATGTGGATCAATGATAGAGGGATTCTAGACACGGATCCTATATACACAACAATGATAATTTGAAAAGGTTATTTCATATGATCAACATCATTATCATTGAAGAAAGAACCTATAATAAGGTAAACTATTATTCTGATATTAAATAAATTATTTATAAATTTAATTTTCAAAGATCCAGTAAATGATCTAGGTAACTTAACATCAATATCTGATGGAAAATTTTTATTGTTCATGGCATGAACATCATTGAAAATATTATGAATGATCCATTAGATCAAAAAATCATTTATGGTTTAGTACTTATTCTAGTGCTTACACAACACCAAGAACCTTCAAGTTGTATGAGAATTATCACATTCAAATTTATAATCATTTATTTGATTATTGATCATTGTGAATTAAAAATTTATGATTCATTTAAATTTTTAATTTTCTTTTCATCTATCATCAAAATATATTATTCCACTTCTTCATTTATTGAAAATATTACCAAGAACAGTTAATGAATAATGAAGTTTATATATGAATATCCCATCTAAAAATGATAAGGATACTAACCAGATAATACAACACTACATGACATATACTCCATTGCTATATGTCATGTATCCTTGTTCATTACACAAGGACCCCTGTGTGGATTCGAAGTTGTCGATGTAACACCCTGTAATTCTAAAATACGAACATCATATTCAATAGGGTATACAAAACAAAATACCAAGATTAGAATATAATTTAACACCCTTAGACTTTATGATATATATATGATAAATAAATTCAATCTCTTCAATATCTTTCAATGTAAGCAACCCCGAGTTTGAACAAAATGAGATACCGTATTAAAATACTATTATTTAAACACAACCATTATAACCAAGAAATTAAGATGAAAGGTATGAATAATAATAACTAAATTATAAAATTATATGTTTTACACATGTATAAAATTAATTAATTGGTTATCTATTTATTAGAAATAAAATAATAACAATTCGAAAGAGAAATAAAGTTTCTGAAAAAATGTATTTTTCTGAAAGGCTGATTACTCACGCTTTGTGCACATAATTTAAAAAATTTTTTTACCAGTTTCAGAATTTTTTTACAAAATAAAATTTATTTTTGAAATCTACATGTCAAAATTATATTTGGGTGATTTTTTTATAATTTTATGAAAAACTAAATTTTTTGATGAATAAGAAATAATATTGATTTTTATTGAAAAATACCATTTTGTTTAAATTATTTACAAATTAAAATAATATATTAAATTGGTTTTAAAGTATAATTAGTTAAATTATATTAAAATTTAACTAATTTAGGTTATATGAATCAACTTCATATTAAATTTTTATATTAGAACAATATATATTTATGGCAATTTTCTCCTTGGAAAAGCGCTCTTTTGTTATGTCTATGGTTTAATTTTAAATTGAATTAATCAAAATATATGAATTTAATTTGGAAAAATGGATTACATATTTGGAATCAAAATTACTTATATTATATAATAAGATCAAATTAATTTTTGATCATAAAAAGAAATGAAAACAAAAAATAATAATTATCACAGTTAAGGAAAAAATGGGTTTATCAGGGGTTAAACTAAGAAGATAAGGGGTAAAATGACTTCAAACTTGTACAAAACACATTTAATGTTCATATTTGTAATTTATAACCTATAAATTTTTATAATGATCTATTTTTTAGGCTTATATAATGAGAAAAACTTAGGTATCAATTTATCATTTCGAAAATTCCATGTGTGTCCTCTCCCCAACTTATAAATGGCCACCCCCTATCCTCCCATATTAACACTTTAAAAACCATTTGATTTGGAGAATAGATACCAAAATACATTCATTAATAACCAACCCACATTATTTATTCCTTATTTCTATAAGGTATCCCTCCAAAGAAGGATTTAAGTATAAACCTAAAGGGGCTCTCTCAAGAAGAGGTAAAATTATTAAATGTATATATTTGTTTTATTTCTTAATATACCAAATTAAAAACTTATTAAAATATTATAATATAATAACAACATTATATAATATATAATTATATGTTATTATGTAACTAAAATATCCTATATCTATCTCCAATTCCATCGAATGAGAAATGAAACTGTCGATCTTGTGTACAGAGGACTACCACCTCGTGAATCGATGAAATTCATTTTATATCACCACCTTTTCAAGGATGGATATAACAATGGATTTAACCTATGTATATTATATTTATAAAATTATTATAATTATTTAATTTTTATATCACATGTACCTTCTTACTTTACATTCCGTAGGGGATATGATAATGTTGCTCATGTGTATGGCGGACTACTGCCGCATAGTGGAATGTGATTCATTTTTTTATTATGATTTACATGATAGGTAGTAAGGTTTATTTTAATTAATATATTTTATATTTATGATCTAAATATACTTCTTGAAATATAATATAACTTCTAACTTCTTACCATTCAATTAATTGGAAAACAATAACGTTGCTCATGTGTACGTGTGGACTACTGCCTCCACGTAGTGATGTGAAAATGTTTTTCATTTTATTTTTATATGGATTGTAATAATGGTGTATTTTATTAATATAAATTCTATATATGGTATTATAATTATTCTATAAATAATAATTAATATTTATATTCCTTAGTTCCATCCATCGATAAAACTGGAAACAATGTTCATGAATACGTACGGTCTACCATCTCCATGAACAGTGTAATCCATTTTATTTTCTAGAAGTTTAATATATTACTAAAAATACTTATATAATGAAAATATATGATAATTATATCCTGTTTAAAATTTCATATATTATATAATAATTATAAAATTAAAAGGTCCCAAATTACAGAACTAAAATATACATGAAGAACAAAGCAATTGTCACCTGAAACAAATTTTTTAACTAATAACTATTAATAAATTTGTGATAAAAGACTATAAGTTATTATAAATGAGGTTAAAATATATATAAAGGAAGCCGAACCTAAGTTAAGGGTTTCTCGTCTCACTTTTACTTCCTTGAGACATATACCATATTCATCACTTATTCCTTTTGGTGGTGTATATATATTCCCCCTTTTGATATTTTATATCATTAATATATTAAATTAATGGTATTTAAAGTTATATTTGGTTTTATTTATTTCATGGGGAATAGGTTTAAATTGTTATCAAAGGTTTAGGGGTTTATTTTATAACATCATCATTATTTAAGATATTTTAATTTAATTCTACCTTGGGTGAATTATTTGATATTTTTTGAACTCAATATATTTTATTCTCATCTAGTTATTAAAAAAATTAAAGTAATACTTCCATTTTACCTCTATTTGGTACATAAAATTATTGATAAAATTTTTATAAGAAAATATGACTTTATTTATCTCTTTTGTTGAAAATCCTTTTTCTTCTAAAACCATGTTTTTTATTTTTTTTCAAAAAAGTTTTAACAAAATCCAATTGATTTATTTTATAAATTTTTACCCATGTTTTAATTTTTTACAATATGTTATAAAAGGAATCCACATGTCATTTTCCAAACAATACCAATGTGGATTTTACCAAAAAAATACAAAAGGAATTTTTGTTTAAACGTGTATGACATGAACAAAATTTTCTTCCATCATGAAAAATCAACATTTTAAGGCTTATTTTACAAGTTTTCATAGATTATTTTCAAAAAAAAAGTATTTTAAAAAAATTTTGTGAATTAATATTTTGAAAATATTTTCAAAGTGAAGGGGTTATTTTCCTCAAATGTGTTCTTAATGACATTTTTATGGAATATCTATTCATCAATGACATCAACACTTTAATTTAATTATGATTCAATGGGGGTATATTATATTAATATCATCCTTATTCATTTTTTGGATGGTTTATGATCATCTTAAAAAAGGATTTACAATTTTATTACCATTCACCATATTACACTGGATGGTTTATTATTGTGTTTATTTTATTAGGTTAATTATTAACAAATCATATGTTAGTATTTCAATATGAATGTTTATATAGAATATGATTCAACACTTTCATATGATGAATTCTTTGGACTTAGTAACTAACAGTTGGGTCCTAATTCAAGAAAACCCCTTGATACATCCCCATGTCAAATGAGATACATCAGTTGGCCAAATTATATGGGTTTCTACCCATATATTTAAAATGTCTTGTGAATGTTATTGATAGTACTATTCATATGTATGGTATTATGTATTACATAATTATAAGATTTTTTGTTGATGTCGATGTGATTATTTAATTAGTTCGAATATACATGGGTAGGTTTCAAGATTATCTGATTATTTATATGGAATTATTTGATCATAATTTATTTCTACCATATTATGCTCAATTTATTTATTAAATGGAAATTGTTTTATTAATTTACCATTCTATAATGATTATACTTATTTAATAATGATAACTACCATTGTATGCTTACCATTATTGAACATTTTATCTCACCCATTTCTTATGTTTTATTTTCCCTAGGATACCAAGATTTGTTTTATTAATATGAAGGGATAAAATATGAGGAATAATAGTGTTATAAAAGAAAACACTTTTTCTATTTTATATTTTGAATTTTAATGTGAATTTCAAGTTTGTATCTATGTTTCCAAGACTACTAAATTTGTCAGTCCTTTAAGATGTGATTTTTTGAATGTTATACCTAAATAATAAAGTAAATACCGGATCTGGGAAACTAGGGTCAGAGTCTTTATAGTTGGTATCAAAGGATGTTTAATATAAATCTTAGGAACTAGATCTTAGAAAACATAGATTAAGGAATATAACACGCTGATAAAAATTGAGGATATGTATAGAAGAACATACTAGAGTTTTGGTAGGTATAGATTATGGGTTTTTTTTAAGTAATACATATATTTCTATATACTACAAGTGGAAATGGTTTTTCCATATATCTAACTAGGGGTAATAACTCCAAAAAAGGTGAATCATGCTTGACTCAAGTGCTACCTAGTACATGAAAATAAGCCTTACTATGCACCTGGTTTGACACTCATAAGGGATATGCTTAAGGTAATTTAAGTTTTATTTATAAACCATTATGAAAGATCTAAAAATATTGTTGTGATTTGAAAACTTCCCTAAAGGAACCATGTTTTTTATTATGATATTAGCCATGCATAAATTTTTCAATTCATGTTAACTGTTCCACTAGTTTAAGGATTATACATTATGATACAGAATGTCATAATCTAATATAGATTATTCCATTTTTTAGAAATGTAACCTAGTAGGATAAATGAGAACTATATCATTGCATGTAATCTAAAGAGTAAAGATGACCATTTATTTGGTGGGCTTAATCCAATCATTCAAAGGGAACTAGTCTCCCAGACATTCTCATCATATGAGCACATAATAACAAGTTCTGTAAAAAAAATAGAAGTAATCCTCTATGTATTATATATTTGAAGGTAAGTAATAGAATATTTGGATGATAATGAAAGAAATGGATTAAGGGAAAATGATAAAGAAGGTTTTTCCCATATGTGATAATTGTGGAAATAAACACCCTGATACTTTCTTAAAGGGAATGTGAGTTTACTTCAAGTATGGACATGAATTTTATCTGAAGTATAAATGAAAGGGTAAGAAAGAAACATTTTATGTTTAATGTTTAAGGGGGTATAACTTAGAAGAAGCTATGGTATCAACATCAATCTTGTGCCATTACTATGAAAAAACTGTAATGACTAAATTTATTTGGTATTTTGATTAAATAATTGTGTTATATGATTATTTTATCAATGAAATAATGTTTATAATAATTATAAAATGTTTAATTATTTAACTGTGTTAATTTTCTTTAAGGATTTGAGAGAATATGCTTAATGGTATCGATGACCTGGAAAAGTGACTCTATGGCATACTGATATTTTTAGAAAATAAATTATTAAGGGAATATAACCATTAATATGTACTACATGTTGAGATAATAATGATAAATATATGTTTATAGGATAACATTGGTGAACATGAATTGTTTTAGTGATTTGATTATTTTTATTATCTACTATAAAATTTACTATATGTTTGGATTTATACAATATATTCGACCTCCTGAGATTTTATTTGTGAAAACATGGATTTTTTCATTAGGGTTTTATGTTTATCAAGGTATTAAAATTTTTGGAATGTGACATTAATATCAAATTTATATTATCTTGGGAATATAATGTGGATTTAGTTACCACCCTTCTAAATTTTTAGACATTTAATTTGGTCAGACATATTTGGGACAAGTCTTAAGGTTAACCATTTATGAAATGGATGAAGTTTAATTTTGGGAGTTACTATTTAGTTATTAGAGATTAATGTATTTTATTGGATAAATTATACTAACCATTTTAGTTTAAGAATATTTATAGATACAGGAGGAATGACTTGCCATTATTTTATTGATATGACGATATGTTAAATGTTAATTTTAGTGCTATGGGTATAAAAAATCCTATTGGATATTCATTTAATGTAGTAATAAATGAAGTAATAATTGTTTGAATCACAACCAAAAGATAAAATTTTTCCTATAAAATATAAATTAATCAATTAAGTATATTTTTATATGTTCCCAATCTAGATGTTAAAGAAATTCCTTAACACTAGGAAAAGGATCTTGAAACAAAAAAGTTATTCTAGTATATTTATTTCTAAGGAATCAAATAGTTCATTAACTCATCAAATATTTTTTATTTTTTGGGTTTTTAGATTCTATTTACCATTAAATTTCTTGGGATCAATTAAATCTATCACCTCAATCATTATTTTGGAATTAAACTTTTCTTTCATGTCTATATCTTCACTTCCCACATATGTTCTCTTTTTTGGAAATATGATTTTTTGATTATTCTATATGAAAATTTTAATTGATTTTATATCTTATAAATGGGATTTTTTATTAACCCTTATCATGATTTGGGATTTCAAAAAGGTTTTTTTTAAATGTCAAACCCCTTATTACTGAGATTAAGATTGAATTATGATGGTATAACTTATTTAAGGTTGTAGAATATAAAACCCTAAGATTTTAAAAGAGGAAAACAATATTTGATTGTGTATATAACACAAAAAACTAATATTATAAGATAAATTAACACCCAAATACTTTAGTATATATTTAATTTTAAATAAATCCAATCTATATGTCCGCTTACAATGTACACAACACCAGGTTTGAATGAAACACGATACTCTATGAAAATATTATTATTTAAACATGACCATTATAACCAAGATGATAAGATTGTGGGTATGAATAATAATAAATAAATTTTAAATCCTATATGTTTTACACATGTATAAAATAAATTCAATGGTTATCTATTTATTATAAATAAAATAAGAACTATATAAAAGAGAAAGAAATATTTTCTGAAAAACTATTTTTCTGAATGGCAGATTAGTCACACTTTGCACACATAATTTAATTTTTTAACCAGTTATAGAAAATTTATTTAAAAAAAACATTACATTTTAAATCTAAATGTAAAAATAAACTTTGGTTTAAGTATTTATATTTTTTTGAAATGATTATTTTTTGGATGAACAGTGAAAAATACCGATTTGTTTTGAAAACTTATATTTTATTTAAATTATTTAGAAAGTTAAATTAAGTTTAAATTTTTTTTAAAGTAAAATTATTTAAATCATATTAAAATATAACTAATTTATTTTATTTTAATCAATTTCAAATTGAATTTTGATATTAAAACATTATATATTTATTAGAATTTTCTTTTTGGAAAACCGCTCTTTCATCACGTTTGCGGTTTAATTTTAAATTGAATTATTTTAATTATATAAATTGAATATGAAAAATGGATTCCATATTTTTAATTATAATAATTTATATTATATAATAATATAAAATTAATTTTTTTTACCATAATTAATAGTTAAAATAGTTAAAATTAATTGTCGTAGTTAAGGTCATAATGGGTTTATTTGGGGGAAGGTAATCTAAGAATATAAGGGTTAAAAATGAATAATGTTTTTATAAAACCCATTTTATGTACATATATTGTCTTTATAAACTCTATGGTACGATAATGAACCATTTTGAAGGCTTTTGGAAAGTGAAAAATATTGGTATCACTTTATCTTTTAAAAAATTCCATGTGTGTCCTCTCACCCACTTATAGAAGGTCACCCCTTCTCATACCCTCTTCACACATCCAAACCCTTTTGGTTTAAAAAATAATTTTTGTAATTAATTACATAGTTTTATACCCACATCCTATTGGACTTATTTTGATTAGTAATTCTTCATAATAAGGCTTTAGGTATAAACCTAAAGTGAATCTCGGAAGAATAGGTAAAATAATTAAACTTGTGTATTTTTTTATTGATTCTTATACCTAAGTAAAACTTTATTAAAATATGATAATATAATAACAAAAATATATCATATATCTTTATATGTTATTATGTTAATTAAATAACTCATATCCATCTCCATTTTCATCAAATGGGAAACAAAACCATCAATCATGTGTACGATGAACTACCTCCTCGTGAATCGATAAAATTTGTTTTCCATCACCACATTTAATGGATAGATGTAATGATGGATTTAACATAATTATTTGATATTTATTAAATTTTTATACTTATTTAATTTTTATATCTCATATACATTCTTACTCTCTATTCAGTGGGGGATACGATAATGTCGCTTATGCGTACGACAAACTACCACCTCACGAAGTGATCTAATTAGTTTTTCTCTTATGATTTACATGAAAAGTAGTAAGGTTAATGTTGATGAATATATATGATATTTATTATCTAAATATACTTAAATAGATATAATATTACTTCTAACTTCTTACCTTTCAATCCTTTGTAAAACAATAACACCACTCGTACGTATGTGACTAATACTGCCTCTACGTAGTGATGTGAAATGATTTTTATTTTAATTTTATATGGATGGTAATAAGGATGTATTTTATTTCTATAAATTATATATATGACATAATAATTATTCTAAAAACAATCATTAATATTTATTTTCCTTTCATTCCATCCTTTAAGAAAAATAGAAACAATGTTCATGTGTATGTACGGTCTACCATCTCCATGAATGGTGTAATCCATTTCCTATCTATAACTTTAATATATTAAAAAAATACATATATAATTAATATATATGATATTTATATAAAATATTACATTATATATATGATTTAACCATGATAAAATTAAAATGACCAAAATTATTGAACTAAAACATTCATGAAAAATGAAACAATTATCAACAAAAATAGTGATTTTAAAAAATAATTATTAATAAACAGGTTCTATAAGAATATAACTAAATAATATATGAAATGATATATATGATTATGTTTCTATAATAAATTTATTATAAACATATATTTATTATACAGGAGTTTCTAACACATATTATGGAATTTAAACTTGAGATAAGGGTTTACTGTCTCACTTTTACTTCAATGAGACATATTCTATATTCCCCACTTATTATTTTGGGTAGTATATAAATATTTCCCCTTTTGATATTTCATATCATGAATACATTTATCTTTATCTAAGTTAATGTTTCATTTTATGTTATATCTTTAATGTAGATTATTAATGAAACATTACTAAAGTGGTAAGGATGTAATTCACAATCTCATCATTATTTAAGATTGTATATATTTATGTTAACTTGGGGGAATTATATGATATTTATTAAACTCAAAATTGTATCTTATACTATAATTATTAATGAAAATTTTCATGTAACAACACCATTTTCATCTCTTTGGTACATAAAATTATTAATAATTTTTTTAATAAAATATAAAAATATTTCTTTTTTCGATCAAAAATCGTTTTTATTCCAAAACAATGTTTTCTAAAAATTTATTATGTTTTTAAAAAAAATTAAAAAAATTATTAAATACATTTTTCTCATGTTTTAGTTTTTTGAAAAATGTTTTGAAATGAGTCTTCAGGTCGTTTTCCAGACAATGGTCATTTGGTTTTCACCCAAAATATGAAAGGATTCATTTCATAACATGTAAGAGATGAATAGAATTTTACACCATCATAAACAGTCAATGTTTTAAGAAATATTTTATATTTTTTAAAAGTTTATTTATAAATAAAATTATTTTAAAAATATTTTGTGAGCTTTTTAAAATAAAAATCAAAATGAAAAGGTTATTTTCCACGAAAATGTTTTTAATTAATTTTTACGGTCTTTCTATTAATCAATGACATGAAACCATTATTATACATATGATATAATAGGGATATATTTTGTTTATATCACCCCTATTCTTTATTTAGATGGGTTATGATCATTTTTACAAAGTATTTACAATTATATTATCATTCACCATATTAATATGGATGGTTTTTATTTATTTTTATTTAATTGGGATAAATATTGACATTTTTTATGTTAGTTTTTTCAATAATACCTTTTATTCTGATTATTTTTTACCCCATTAATATGTGTAATGCATTGGAATTATCAAGTGATGGATGGGGCCCAGTTATAGTAAGCCCCTCAATTCATCAACAGGTCTCATGAGACAAATTATTTGTCCAAATTAGATGGGTTTCAACACATATATTTAAAATTCCATGTAAAGGTGTTGAAAGTATGTTTTAAATGTCCAGTATTATGCATCCCATCATCATGAGATCAATTATTGATGTTCATGTGATTATTCAATTTATTAGAATATCCATGGGTAAGTTTTAAGATTATGTGATAATTTATATGGCTTTATCTTATCATCATATATTTATGCCATATTAAACTCAGTTTTTTAATTAAATAGAATGTGTTTTAGTAATTTACCTTACCATATTGATAATGATTATTTATTCATGATATATTCTATTGTATGCTTACCTTTATTGAGAATCTGATATCACCCATTTCTTATGTTTTATTTTCCCCAGGATACTAGGAAGTATTTTGAGGTTGATATATCGGGATACAGTATGAGCAATAATTGTGTTATCTAATAAAACACTTTTTGTATTTTATTTTTTCAATTATAATTTGAATTTAAATTTTTTTTTATCTATTTTACTAAGACTACTAACCTATTAAGTCATTCGAGATGAAATTCCTTGTATCTTATGACAATGTAATAAAGTAACCACAAGCTCTAGGCTACTAGGGTATGGGTCTTTAGAGTCATGTAATTAATACTCACCAAATGCTATGAATGCACCACATATAGGCCATCCAGTGTGCAATATAGATTTTACAGAGTACATTCCATGTAGTTTGACTACACAAGTTATAGTTCATGTGAATTGAATACCAAAAACACGGGTTCAAACTGCATCATGTAATTAATACACTATGTGTATATAATATGAAATGTGTAAATAATGGAAGCCATGTATCTAGGATTAAATACTATTTATCCTCTATACATTATGTGTAATTCATAAATATTCACAAGAAGCACATGCATAGTTTGTAGGTGTGCACTGTAGATATTTAGTGAAGATAACTAAATGACATGCAACTAGATTGTACATGTCATGTACTTTAACTATTTATATGGAAATATTAATATTAATTAATTATTCCTTAAGCCTTAACGACTTGAGTAATGTGGGTATTTATATCGATAGTACATGCTTGTCATTAGGTTTTATATTATATTAAATGTCTAATTAATTCTATGTAATATTTGAGACCATGAATCATGTATGGTTATTATATATTAAAGACTCAACACATTAAATTATATATGCTTCATAATTTTCATGTGTTCCATGGGTCATTAAGTTGACAATGCGTGTCATGAAATTATTATGCATCTCATGTACACAATATGTCGTATATGTGTATTGTTTACAATTAAACCATACTGAGTAGTTTAGAAAGGTAATTGTTAGTTTTATTCAAAGTTCAAAGTTGTATACTATATTATTGAGTTTTAAATAAAATAAAAAAACTTATTTTATTTAAAATCACAATGTATAGGATTTTTGGCTCATTGGATGAAATGTGATAAAATATATAAATTAATTAATAAGAGAATTCATTGGATTAATTCATGCGTGTTTTATCTTATTAAAGAACGAATTGAAATAAATGCTGGCTAATTATTTTAAATAAAACATTATTGAATGTTTATGATAGATCATGTGCTTGACCAATTTATGTGATGGAATTATTTAATTTTATTTATTGCATGAGTTTTAAATTATGTATTATTAAATTAAATTTGATGGTTTTTGAGTCATCCATCCCTCTAATATTTTGTCGGAGCTTCATGTCCAAGGTTATTAATGTAATTTATATTAACCAATCCTTTATTTCCCTGACCTACATGAGAGTTATAAATACTTCTCATAAATTAAAATTTCCATGGTGTGTGGAGGCAATTAAATATGTAACCAAGATGATGCTAACCCAGTTGATACACAAGTGGATATGTGGAGGTACAACTCAATTTAGGACTAGAACATTGAGTATTACCCTAGGTGAAAGGTTGATTTATTTTCCTCTCAATAAATCAACTATTATATAATCTCATGATCTGGTCATTTATTTATTTAGTTCATATGAATTATTTATTTTATGGATGCAAGAATACGACCACATAGATAAATGAATTAATGTACACAAATGGAATATAAATAAATAAATTACACATAAATGTTTTATAAAATCTGATTAATTAATTAAGTAAAATACACTTAATATAAACTAGTCATGTAAAGGATAAACAAATATAAAATTTATTCATAATAAATAAAATACCTCTAGTTAATATTAAGTCATAATTCCTCCATCGTCCGAATTAATATGAAACCAAAGTTAAAGTGTATATTTGGAAATATTAATGGTAACTTTTAATTATTGGTAAATTTTAACTAAGATAGTGGTTTGACTTAAGAATTTTTTTTTTAATTTAATGGCTAAAATATTTTCAAAAATAATTTGGAGGAAATTATTTAGGAAATCCTAGTTAGGGTTTTTAGATTGGGGAGTCCACTCAACAGATCAAGAAACTACAACCCTGGAGTTGTCAAGAACACCTACCTAAATAAATTATTATAGTTTTCATGGTAAATTTATGGATCATTATGAATGGAAATTGGATCATTTCCACTATAACGTTAGAAAAAATAGATATTCGATGTTTAATGGTGATGATAATTGAGGCCTGATAAAATAGTGGTATATTTGATAAAATTAATTATGTTTATTTATAACATAATTTGTAATTATAAAAAGTAATAATATTATTATATTTTAAATTATAGAATAAATGGAAATTTCATCAACCACACAATCCATATGATCTATATTAGAGAAATACCATCTTCTTATTGGCAGTAATTTCTAGAAATGGTTTAGATTACTTTCTAGTTATGTTGTGCCATGAATAGAAATATTACATGCTAGAATCCCCCTTACCAGAGATGCATGTGAAAGAGGTGAGTGATGAATAGTTACTATCATATTAAAATAGTTGGGTGATGTGGTTGAAATTTAATTTCTAATGTTATCATATATGTCTAATAAACTCATGAAGTCACACAAAAACATGTATTCTTATAGAATACTCGAGAATGTCAGTGGTCATTACTATGAGAGAGAAAGATAAGAATGGTTTGAGATCTCCATGTATCCTTTTCTAAGAAATAGATGAGAGGTTATATCATCTAGGTCTCACATAGTCAAGCTTATTGGCTACATGGACCACTTAAATGTTATAGGTTTTAAACTCCCTAATGAACTGCAAACCAATATCATTAATTCATAACTCCCTCATAGACTCTCCAAATTTGTTGAAAAATTTAATATGAAAAATATTGAGAAGTCTATCCTAGATCTACATACTCTTCTTCACCAACTATATAAGTAAATGAAGTGTGAAAATTATTCTATCCTTATAGTGAAAAAACAGAAAGTCCAAGAAAAGATCTATAATACAAAATCATCATTGAAACACCCTTCCAAGAAGACAAAGATCAAGGCAAAAGAAAGAGAATAGGATGTTGTATGTTTCACATATGAAAAAAAGGGCCACGGGTGGAAAACAATCACCCAGGTAAAGAAGAAAGGGAAAGACTCTATTGTTTTTTATCAAATACAATATATTTTTTTCCAATAATTTGATATTAGATACATCTTTAGGTACTCACATTAGTTTTAAAATATAGGAACCAAGTAGATTCAAGAAGACTGAATGAGGATAAGTAGATATACCAATACCAACCAGAGATAAAAGTTTTTCTATAGATATTAATGAATACCTCTTTAAGTTTCAAATTAAGATGATCATGGTTTTGAAAGGATTTTATTATGTTCTATCTGTTACCAAAAACATTATATCGGTATCTATACATGATATGGATGATTTTATTTTCAAGTTAGGGAATAAATGTTTCTATTTTTATAATGATAAAAAAATCATGGTAAGGCACACTTAAATAATGGTCTTTATATGTTGGATTATATTAATCAAGTAATAGAAATTGATAACAACACTTCTTCACATGACTCATATCACACCCAACTACATAATCTATGGCTTGGTCATGTAAACAAAAAACCATTTGACTAAATTAAAAAAAGATAAATATTTATATTCTTTTGATCTAAAACTGTTTTGTGTATGTCATGCATGTTTACAAGGGAAAATTACCAAATCCCTATTTATTGGAAAGGGTGAAAGGGTCATGGAGTTCTTGGATTAGTTCAAATTGATGTGTGTGGACCTTTTCTAGTTGATGAAAGGGGTGAGTACTCATACTTCATAACTTTTATTTATGATCTTAGTAGATATGGATTTTTCTACTTGATGAGTTATAAGTCAAGTTAATTTAAAATATTTAAAGAATACAAGAATTAAGTTGACTACCAGCTTGTTGGGAAGATTAAGAAACTTCTCTTAGACTATCGTGGAGAATATCTTAATAAATACTTCATTGATTATTTATGGTAATTTTTAATTTTATCTCAAATAACCCCTTATATGAATCAATGTAATGGTGTAAGTGAAAGGAGGAACCACAACCTATTATACATGTTGAGATCAATGATGATACATATGAATCTTCTATTATTCTTTTTGGGATATTCATTACAAATAATAGCATATATACTAAAGTAAGTTCCAACTAAAGAAATAGACAGTATTCCATACCAATTATGAAGTACAAAGAATTTTTTTTTCATACTTACATGTGTGGAGATGTGAAGTGTTTGTTAAGGCCTCTTTAAGAAACAATCTTTCACCCCATGGAAAAAAGTGTATATTTATAGGATATCCCAAGGAAACAAAGGGATGGTACCTATAAAATCCTTTAGAGAAAAGGTTGTTATTTATAATAATTCCACATTCCTTTAGAAATATCATTTCTCTAAAAGTGTTAGTGAGAGAAATATAGAATTCAATTAATTCTAGTCTCAAGAAACACTAGAGTTGGTATGGGAACAAATTTAACAAATCCCCATGAAAGAAGATGTTACATAGAAAAAATAATACATAAGAGTATATGAGAGGTTATAGAACTATAATATCATGGTTTTTGTCATTGAGGATGGTGACTCATTATTAGTTGTTAATAATGATCATCTAACCTATAATAAAGTAGTATGTGCCGAAAATATTATCAAGTGAAAAGAATCCATAAATACTGAAATGGATTTCATATACCAAAACTAGTTCAATATTTTGGTAGATCCTCTAGTGGATATAAATACCATTGGTTATAAATGGGTATTTAAAAATAAATTGGACATGGATGGCCAATTTAATACCTATAAGGATTGATTGGATGATAAAGGGTTTAAATAGCATTAATTTATTGACTATAAATAAACATTTTCACCAGTTTCTATACTGAAATCCATCAGAATTACACTTTCCATTACGACACAACCCAACAGATTTGTGACTCCAAAAGAATTCTAAAAAGATATAAAATTAAAAAAAAATCTATTTATAGATTAAATTAGGAATCTAGGTTATGAAACATTCAATTTCTTGAATCCATAACAAAATTTGGTTTCATAAATAATTATTGCAAGCCTGGTGTCTATAAATGGTTTAGTGGTAGTGTTGTCATTTTACTAATATTATATGTAGATTACATATTACTTATTGAAACAAATACATTTCTTACAGTATGTTAAGACTTAGTTAAATAAATGATTACTTATGAAGGACTTAGGTGAACCAGCATGTATTATTAGGATCAGGATCAATCATGATGGATCTAAGAGGCTTCTTGGACTAAGTCAAAGTATATATGTTGAAAATATTCTGAAGCGGTTCATTATGGATCAATCTAACAGTGGGATGTTTCTAGTGTCATATAGAATTCATCATTCCTAGAAAATGTGTCCTAATACACATGTGGAACGAAAAATAATATCCAAGATTCCATATTCATTTGAAATTATATTATTTAGGTATGATATGATATGTACTAGGCTAGATGTTTCTTATTCCTTGAGTGGAGTAGGCAAATATCAAGCTGACCTAGGTGAATTATATTGGATGGCAGTCCAGACTATCCTTAACTATCTGAACTATACTAAGGGTATGTTCTCAGTTTGTAGAAGACATGAGTAACTACGCATCATAGGATATACAGATGCTAGTTCCTAAATAGATCAAGATGATATGAAATTGATAACAGGACACATCTTCACTTTTAAATGAGGTTCTATGAGTTGGAAGTTATCAAATTTGGTTATGGTCTAAGATTCGATGAGAGTCTGAGTATATTACAAATTATGAGGCCAATAAATAATTAGTATGGATAGGAAACTTAATCCAAGGGATTAATGTGATACCTAAAAGTAATAATCCTATTACACAATATTATGATAATACTACAGTGGTGGCTCTTGAAAAAGAGCCATGGTTACATAAGTGGATAAAGCACATACTTTGGAAGTTCCATCTCTTAAAGAATTTTTATCATAGAGTTCAGTTTGTAGTGAAAAGTATTTACGTGGAAGACAATATGGAATACACCTTAACTAAAGCCTTGACTAATCAGAAACATGATATTCATGTGAGGTCTAGCGGACTAAATGTCATAAGTTGTTGGATCTATTCCAAGTGGGAGTTTGTTGGAGTTGTTTTCCTAGGACCAACTATTTGTACTTTAATTACATTTATATTCAATTATTTTAATATTAATAAAATATATTATTATATATTGTTAATTTTTTGAATAAAATTAATGTATTATCATCCTAGAGTATCTATCATATTGATAAGGTTGTATCGGTTCTCCATTGTGATGAGAACCTTGAAATCCTAGGATGATATTATTAAATATAGTTATATAGTCAGATATTATTCTATGATTGGAAACATAGAACATTAATGTTATGTGTGAATACTTATAAGAAGATGAGAATTTTTCTTATTAATTTCACACTTGGTAATCTCCAATATGGGAGATTATCAGAATACACCCGCTAATAGGAATTTTATAAGTTTTGGTTTCATGATATATTCCAATTTAAAAGCACCTATAATGATTCTGTGACTTTAATATTATTAATATTAATGGATATTATGACACGTTCACTTAGAATTATTTTATAAACCATGATAATACAGTTCATGGTGAAGTTTGATATGTTGGGTGTGTCAAGTGTGATGTGTTTTTAATGAATATGTTGACAAAAGATTTATCCCTTTTATCTTTATGAATTTGATATCTAAACCCTTTTATTTGAATAAAACCATCATGATAAAGTCTATAGACATGATGTAATTATGTCTTTATTTTATATATTCAAATAAAAATGTATCATGCATAATGGTTAGTGACATCTTTGTGCAACCTACATGATGAGATATTTTTACAAAATGATTATATTACACTTGAGAGTTCGTATGTGGTTTTCAAAGTTATAAAATTATGTTCTTTCTCTTGGGTGACTTGACTGGTTGTTAGACCATAATATTTTAATTTAGGAAATCCTTCCTAATTATAATTAGAAAGAATTCTAGAGGTTCACACACAAAATTTTTCATTGATATTGATTAAATTCAATTTGAATTTAATTAATAAAATAAATATTATTTTTAAGATTGAGGAATGATTTTATTCATATTTTATCTATCACAAATGTTTATTGATGAATGAAATATTTAATTAAATATTTATTTGGGTATGAAATAAATGTGAAGGAGTTAAAAAGGACCAAGACCATGTCTAATGATAAATAATAATTTCAAATCCATAAAAATAATATTCATTATTGGGAAAGTTAGTGCACGTTTAATAAAATATTATTATTATTATTATTATTGCATGAGGTTTGTTAAGTATTATTACATTATTTAAGTTTTGGAATGAAATTAAATAATATTTTAACTTAAATCCTAGCTCTAAAATAGATGTCTGTGTCTATTGTGTAGGGTAATTGAGAATTGAGAATTGTTGTGCACAATTGATTTCTCTCTTGATTCCTAATCCACTCATCTTCTCAAGAATGAGAAGAAATGCTTTAATCTCAATGGATGAGTGATCAATTATAATAACTTAAGATGACTTATCTTCTACAATAGCACTAAGTGTTCCATAAATGATTGTTTGTAGATCAAAGGAGCACGTGTGGATCACCACTAGAGGGATTATACACTTGGATCCTACAAGTCAAACAACAGTAATCTAAAAAATATCTTTCAAATGATCAACATCGTCATCATTAAATAAAGAACCTAATCCAAGATAACCTATTATTCCAATATTAAATAAACTAATTTTAAATTTTATGTGAAAAGATCATCTCTCGTCTCTATTTTTCTTAATTCCAATATCTGGTAAAAAAATTCATTGGTCATGGTGTTCATATCATAGACAATATTGTGAATGATCCATTGGATCAACAAAACCTTTATGTATTAACACCCATCTCGGCATAGAAAAAGCACTGAATCATGAAGGTAGATCTCTAGTAGTATATGATAACTCATAAACCAACACTAGGTAAAGGAGATGATTGGTTATTTTGAGGGGTTTGATATAGGCCCATTATTAATTCTTCTAAAAACTGAAATAGAGTTTTCCAGAATAAAAAACAGTACTGCCTAATAAAATGACTAACCCATGATGACTAAACGATTGTAATCATATAATATGGATGTGGAACGTGGATATGTGTCATGGTTAAAGATAATAAAGTACATCACATCCCATATGGTTCTCAACAGTGACATTTATGGTACGAAATCTAAGTTTGGGGTACCTATAGCATACCCATTACTTTTATAGAATTTCCCAATATTTATAACACCACTACAGTGTAGTCACTAATTCTATAGTGTAGTTGAATCCTTTTCAATGTGTTCATGAGTTTTGTGGTGTGGTAGCAACTTCTTTAGCATAAAGTTTACATAAATATTTTCTTAAGCTTCCATAAGCTTTCCGAAGCCCAAAATAATTCACACAAGCAAAGATAAACTCAAAACAAAGAGTAGAGGAACGGAAATAATTAAAAGCTAAATAAAATAACTAAAAGTAAATCTTAGGATGTTATAATTCTCCCCACCATAAAATATTTCAGTCCTAGAAATCTTTTCCATGACACTCCATATTAAAGAGCTGAGGCCACTACTGTTTCATCAGGGCCCCACACTCCCATGTCCCATGTTAATAAAAAACATGCCACCATAATACCCAAATAAAGGGTATTTATTTTCCATGAATACTCTTTATTTGATAAGAAATTATATACAAATTTCTAGGTCAAGGATAAATTTGGTTCCACTTACATATTCTCCCAGCTTAAGAAATGATATGGATTATAGAGATATTTCTTGAACTATGACACATGTAAAATATTGTGGATAGTAGTCAGATGTGTTTTAAAATATAAGTGGTATTCCACCTTAATAACTTATTCAAGAACCTAAAATGGTCCCATGTACCTTGGTCCCAACATTCCCTATTTTCTAAGACATCAATGACATAACCATGGAGAAACTATAAAAAACACCATATGACCAACACCATAATCCCAAGGGTGTCGATGATGATCAACATAATATTTTTAATGGATATTTTAAATTTTATTCTCTAATAGATCAAATGAATCATATACATTATCTCATGGACCAAAATAAGTCATACTAGGGATAATTTATAGACCTTAGACCAACAAAGAAGTGATTTTCATGATCATCCATACAAAACCTCAAGGGGTTCTATTTTTATGGGTGATTGGTAATTGCTATTATATTGAAACCCGACCAATCCCAAATAGTTATCCCAATATCCTACAAGGTAAAGTACTTGATATCATATCATGTCCTCAAGAATTTAAATCTCCTATTCAATATGGCCATCCATTTGAGGATGGTATGTCTTGATCAACTTCACCTTGGATCCCATTATAGTTTAGAGGCCCCTACAAAAGTGAGAAGTGAACCTGGGATCACTATCAGAAAAGTTCATCGATAGAACTCCATATAATCTCATGATTTATTGGACATAAAACTTTCATAAGTCCTCAAACTTGGTGGTATAATTAATTATAATAAAATGATCTGATTTGTTCAATCAATCAATATCCACCCATATTTCATTCTTACCTTGAGGTGTACATTTAAATTAGGAAAAAAAGTCTATAGATATCTCATCACACATCCAAGTTGGAACTGGAAGTGGTTGAAGCAAACCTAAAAACCTTTGATGCTTGACCATAACCTGATTATAGTTATAACAATGGGAAAAAATATACAATTTCATGCTTCAAACATGGATACCATAAATGTCACCTCATATCATAAATCATATTTATGGTGATAGGGTGTACTACCCACTAGGATTTATGAAAATCCCCCATCATAGATTTCATCAAATGTATAGGAATGAAAAACCAGTTTCAAAAGAATAAGATACACTCTAAAGATAGTGACCACTCATTAATGGTCTCCCCACCATATATAAAATATCCAATTCCTCGGAAATCATCATCATGTTTTTTTCCTGAATAATTATACCAACTAATGTGTGTGTCAACAGAACACTTTCCAGTTTAATACTATTCTCACCCTCCAAGACTCCCAGATGTATATGAGTAAAGAGATCCATAATCTTTTACTCCTTTTAAGATTTCTTAATGGCTTGAGATAAAGTTTTCCTTCTCAAATCATCAATAGTTACATTCTCCCCACCTATATTATTGTAAATGTGAAAATAAAAACCATGTTGGTACTCCACCTATAGCGACCCATGCTTTACTAACATGGATATTACATCAATTTAGATGAATATTAAGCACATTACAAAAGTAAATACCAAAGGACCATAATAGTTTAGTGTCTTTGTAAACATGGAACAATGTATTCTAACATGGTGAAATATCTTAAATGTTTCCCACAAATATATCCCCCTTTAGTACTTATACTTAAAACCATTATTCATAGGTTGGGGAAAGGAAACATAATAATGGATGAGATTAGATGCTCAGTAAGGGTAAATGATGGTGTTATATAAGCATAACATAAGATTAAGGGTATGATAATATGATCATGACATTAAAATATAATACCTTTAACATTAAATATCATAAACATGAATCATGGAGTAAATATTGGTAGTTTATAAGACATAAATAATGAGGGAATAAAGGTAATGAGTCGTGAAATAATAATATAGGATTTAGACATAGAATTATGGTAGACACATAAACATGTAATATCATTCCCTATAAGTGAAGGCTAAATTACAAAAATTTATTTGGGAATATCATGGGTACTACACCTACTGGGCGGGATACACCACCATCCCCAGTCACAGTCCTTTCCTCATAAGTGATCAGGTATACACTTCTTCCAATAGTGCATTAGGATCGCCCTTATTCCCATAGTGGATCAGGTTTCTCCTTCTTCTCATAATGGATCAAGATCGTCAACTTGTTTCCCATCATTATGTAATTAGATATAAATCTTTACCCAATGAATTGGAGGAAAATATAGGTCACACCCAACATATAATCAAATCATACATACATGTTCCACAAGATAATAAAACATTCATCATTTTCTAACCCATAAAAAGTTTCATAAACATCATATCATAACCCATGAGAGGAAATGGGTACCAAAAATATGCCATAATATCAGAATCTATGAAAAATAGGAAGGTTTCATAATCATTTAATCAAATCATAACCCATGTAAAGAATCAAGTCTCATAAGATTATAACCAATGGAATAGAAACACGTCTCGTAGACATCATACCATCAAAACACAAACCATTAAAGAAATAATATGAATGGTATTCTTCGATCATGTCCCCAATAAATATTAAAAAAATAAAATTATTACCTCTTAGAGAGAGAAGGATTTTAAAAGACCATTCGAATCATTTCTTAAGGAAAAAGAACCAATATTTTATATTCACTTTTTAAAACATAGAAAGTACTCAAAATCATTTTATTAAAAGAAACACTTTGAAAACATATATATTAATATTTATATTCATTAAAAAAATTCATGAGTAAATTGTCCTTTCTTAGTCGAAAAATTTATTTTTTAAACAAAAACATTTTCAAAACAAATTTATTTGAAAATAATCTTGAAGAAATTTTAAAAAAATCCTAAAAACTTATAATTTAATCTTGAAAATATTTTGAAAAATATTTTCCGATAAAATGTATAAAGTAATATTGAAAACATTCTGAAAGAAAATTTCCTTGAAAACATATAAAGGAATCTTGATTTTTTCCCAAAACCTTTTCCTTGAAAACATATAAATTAATCCTGAAAACATTTTTGGAAAAAAAAATCCTTGAAAACATATAAATAAATCATGAAAACAAATTGAAAACAATTTTCCCTGAAAATTTATAACGAAAACTTGAAAACATTATTAAAATTTCATTCCATGAAAAATTACAAAGTAATTGTGAAAATAATTTTAAAACTTTTTAAACACAAATCATTTTTGAAAACATTTTCCTCTGTAAACATGATTTTTATAGAACATATATTTCAAATAGAAAAGGGAAATAAAGTCATATTTACTTTAAAATACTTTATTAATTACCCTTAAGTACCAAAGAGTGGGTAAATGGTACCAATATACAGATATTTCATGGATAACCATAAGATAATAAAATTCATGAGATTTATTGAGATATGAATCATAATATTTCATTAATGGAAGTATAATCATAAACAATATTGACAAATGATAAGATTGTATAAATAAACCATTACCACTTTGATAACTTTGAATCATAATCCACATGAAATAATAACATTACATGAAGATTTAAAAAAATTAAATGAATTATATTCAGGGTATAAAATTTCAAAGTGAGTTATATATATCTTATTGAAAAATATAACTACATAACATGGCACGTATCTCTAAGAAGGAAAATTGAGACAAAAATTACTTTACCGATTTGGAATCTTTTGAACCATAAACCCCATGAAATAAAGATCATAAAATGGATATGTAAATACCCGTTGATTTAAGTATAATAATCATAGGATATATTCATTGGAAGTGTATACAACACAAAAAATAAATGTGTGATGAATAAGGCATAAGTCTCACAGAAATAAAAGTGAGACGAGAAAATCCTTACCTTATATATTGACTTTATTCATACACATTAAAAACTCTTGTTTAATAAATATATGTTTATTATAAATATAAAACATAACCATATTAATATATATAATAAAATTTATTATTTTATTACGATTTTATATTACCTGTTTATTAACAATACATTGTTAATGTTGTATTTTGGGTAATATCTGCTTTGTTTTTCATATATTTTATGATTTATTATTCTTGTTCATATTAATTAAATCATGATTAAATTATTTAAATATTGTAAAAAATGATATAAATATCACATATATTAATTATATAAATATTTAAAATAATTTATAAAATATAGAAATATGAAATGGAATACACTGTTCATAGAGACGGTATATCGTACGTACGCATGAACATTGTTTCAATTTTCTTTTCGTATTGAAAGAAATAAAATAAATGAAATATATGTATAAATATATATATTATCATTACAGTAGAATTATTATTTCATAAATATCAAATAAATTTACTAATCCAAATCTTAATACATTCCATGTAAAGTGCGAATGAATCACATCACTTTGATGAGTTTGTAGTCGACACGTCCAGAGACGGAGATATCATATTTACAAAAAATGGAAAGTTTGAAGTTATGTTTCATATAAAAATTAAATAGGAATAAATAAATAATAAATATCATATATATCATATATATCATATAAAAACACTATTTCCATCATAATTCCCAACCATATAGGTGGTAAATAAAAAACAAACGACATTGTTTTGTGAGGCGGTAGTTTGCCATACACACGAATTGTAAGTTCATTACCAATTTGATGAAAGTGTGTGTAGGTTTAGATATAAAAATTACAATAAAAAATATAAATATATTTTAGATATTTATTTTATTATATAATAATCTAATAAAAAGATTTTAGGGGGTTGAGGATGAAAATAAAACAAAAGATCTTGTGAAAGGAAGTTACTACTTATTTGGGTAACTCTTTTTGGTTTGCACCAAAGGGCTTCCTCAGTTGGATTTATTCCAAAAGAGAGTCCTCTAAGATGATTTTATAGAATTTTAGAGCTTATTTGGGTTGAGTTTTGATGATAAAAAGTGGATTGATAGGTGTGAGGATTGGGAAGAGCGAATGCCTTTTTATAGAGGAGGAGGGGTGGAATTCTTATAAATACCAAAAGGTAAAAAATCTTAGGTGGTCTCCCTTACCTAAAGTTATTCAAAAATGGAAAAATAATTTATTAAAGGGGATTTATGGTCCATAGAAACCTCCAAAAAATAAAAATAAGTTCATTTTTATAATTTTGTTCTTTAACTTCTATGTTTCCCTCTTTTTATCATCTTGGTTTTTATTAAGGTAACCAGTTTTCTAACCTAATAAATTTAAAAATTAAGACTAAATTAATGTGAGATTTATTATAAAATTTAGAACCAATTTATTCTAAATATTATATATAATTAAAAAAAATCCACTTGTCTTGGAAATTAATTTTGAAACAAGCGCATATAACACGCAAAAATATTTCTTTAACCTAAAGTGTGCTAAAAATGGTTTTTATATTTAAAAGTAAATTTTTTCATTATAAAAGATAAATTGGTATATTAATAGAATATATTTTATATTTATTAATATCTAAAAATATTTTTTCAGAATATAGAAATTTTAGTAAATTTGAAATCATTTAATAAAGTATCACTTATTATAAAATAACATTAATATCAATTTTGACATTATTTACTTAATTTAAATTTAAAAAATATAAATAAATAGATATAATTTTAATATATTAATTTAAAACTTATGTAAAATTATATATTAAACTAAAAAATTAAATGCAACAATTCAATCAATTAAATTAACTTTAAATATTTTTAGTATAATTTATTTTAGTTAATTATTGAATAAATAATTACCGTATTAGGCATTCCTTAAGTTTTTAATCTAAATAATTAAACTCTAAAAATAATAAATAAATTAATATGATGAAAAAATTCCTTTAAATTTTAAAATTATTTTTACAACTGAACTTATTTTTTTCATATATTAAGGCTTTTTAAATGTCAAAGGTAATGAAGGTTCCTTTTTTGTATTTTTCTATAATTAACTTATTATATAGGTCACTTTCAAGAAATAGTGTCCCAATAACTCATAAAATAATAACCTAGAGCCTATATGGTCAAAATATGTTCAGAAAATATCTTTTAGATAAGTTTCCATGTCATTTTTCCCTATAAGATTAATGTTTAACCACTAAGTAAACTAATTGTTTCCTTAGTCACTCTAATAAATTTTAATTAATTTCACCAATATTTTTGGTAAAAACATATTTTTAACTTAATAGAAATTTAAAAATATTATGAATCAAAATAATGATTCCATTTTTCTAAATTTTAAACACACAAGTGGAAGATATTGATTTAAAATTAATCCTGCAGATGTGTCGTGAAAGCGGTTTTTATATCCAATTACAAAGTTAGATTATTTATAATAGCCTAAATTGGATTAGTTAATGTATAATTTATATAATTACACTTTAATACAAAATTTAAATGTATTTTAATGATGCAAATAAATTAGGTGAAAAGACATTTTTAAATTAAAATTCAATGTTTTTCACTATTCATCAGAAAATGAAACTTCTTAGAAAAATACAAAAAACTTACCCAAAGTAAATTTTGATATTCCACTTTAAAAAATGAAGTTTTTTTCAAATAAAAATTAAAAAAAATTCACTAATTATATTTAAAATGGGTTCTCCATTAAAAGGTGATAAAATTACCGTTTTAAAGAAAAAACATTTTTTTATTCATAAAATTGGATTTATTCTTATCTTATGGCTATAAAATCTATTGGATGAGTATATAAAATATTAATTAAATCAATGATATATAAGTTTTATTTAAAACATTCCTAAAATAAAATATTTTTTTAATTTATTGAGACAAAATGGTGTTTTTACAAAAAAAATTAATTTTCCTAGAAAAGGCATTTCTTCATTATAAAATAGTTATTAATTACATTTATATCTAATTGATTACCAAAAGACTCATTTTATATACATGTGTAGATCATAATTTTACAATTTATTAAATATTATTCATAACTTACATTCCAATGAATAGGTGGTAACAATAAAAATATTTTGATAACAATATTAATGATATATTGTGGTTCTATAAATCTTGGCCTTGTGTGTAACACAACCTATCGATGAAACATGAAATTATATATAGTACAAGACAAATATAGTGTTAAGTATACTATAATCTAATCTAATTGTTGTGTGTAGTGAAATCTTAACATGGTGTTGTATGAAACGTAATCCAAACTTAGTGCTTTTATATAACACAAGATATACTCAGTGTTTTATGAAGTAAAAAAATTGAAAAGATTAAATTAATTCAAAAAATATATTTTAAAAAAATTCATGTGTTAAATTTTACCACCTTAAAATTAATTTTTCCTTCAAAAGTTTTTAGGGTTATCAATGGATTAATACTCTAAATTTCCTTTCAAATATTCCCCGATCGTAAAAATGAATACTAAAACATCCATTAAAAAGGGAAAGTTGGAAACATGATGGTTATGTAAAGTAACTCATAACTAGGTTTCCACATTAGAGAACATATGTGGAAAGTTAAATAATAGACAGGGAAGAGTAATCTAACTATTAAGTTCTTATGGAGAGTGATAGAAAAAGTGTTTAGTAGAAAGTTAACAATCACAAAGCCATAACCCAAGGAGGCCTGAAAAATATCATTGGTATCATAAAAAATGATAACATGAAATTTTTTTATTCCCAGACCATTTTTACTAAAGTTTAATATTTTTCCTGAAAATCTATTCTTACCTAATTTTAGTAAAACCTTGCCCTTTGTTGTTCCTTTATTAATTTACACTTCATCTCTTACTCCAGGAAATAAAGGTAAATTTGTTATTCTTGAAATACGAACAGATTAGGAGGTATAATGATAAGTTATTCAATATTTCTTTAGTTATAATCACGTCAAAAAGTTTATCACAAGTTATCTAATATGCATAAATCCTCATATGGAATGATAATACTTGAATCTTTGAAACCTCAAATGAAGTTTTAACTTAAACCATTCCACAAATTGTTAACCATATAATTCTTCTTAAAGATGATAGTCCAAAACATTATAAATAAGGAAACTAAATTTATAAGAAACAACTTATAATTGATAACCCATATATCATAAAGTATATCTTGTTTGTTGCATACTAAATATATGAACACCTTCATAATTTATTCCCTTAAAACATGGTAATAACGTAAATTACAAGAAATCCTTGTTGAAAACATGTATGTTTCCTTATTCAAAGTTTATCAAATATATTCCTTAAGTCCATTTTTTTGTAAAATTAGTTAATGATAGAATAAACCACTTATCAATAAGTCATTAATTAGTTCTAAGGTAATCATTCCATCTAATTTACTTATTCATATATCTTTATCCAAACATCATTATCCTAACCTAAGGAACAAATTAATGGTTATCCTACCTTATTAAAAATGTCCCTTTACCATTAAATAAATTTTCTAGTCTATCATAACCATTCAAAATATCCTTGAAAATCCTTTTAGAAAATAAATAAATTGAACAATCCATACATAATTCACCATTCTTAATTCCAAATACATAAATACATCAATTATTCTACTTCATCCTTAAGAAATAACAAGGCTACATAATCCTATTACTTAATACATATTTCCTTTAACATTTTATATACAGTATCATCATCATTATTAATATAACAATTACTAACACCAACTTGTTGATTCTATTTGAGCTTATTTTTACTCAGGACATTGATTTTCATAATGACCATTCATTCCATACTTAAATCATTTAATCATCGATGATATCTTTCAGAGACCTATATTCATATCAATTACTTTAACCAAAATCTTCATTTTTATATTACAGTTACTTTCTTTGTGTTCTTATTTTACAAAAAAACATCTTCCTATTACTATAATACATTCACATAGGTGCTTCTTTCCACATTATCAATATAAAGGAAACTAAATCTTCATTCCACGATGGTCTCTATTACCCAAACTCTCATTGAACTCTTTACTTCTCTTTTTTTGTGAGTCTAAGAGTTGGTTAAGGTAAAAAATGTTAATCATGTTCCATGAAAACTAATTAGGCATGATCACAACATTATTCACTCTAGTGATCATCTCATTTGACTTCTCATCAGAAATTTTTTTATCACATTCAACATTAACCCAGTTACTTCTAGTTCCCACCATTGACTAAAAACAAAAATCATAGTGTGAGCATAACTTATCATAGTAAGAACCCCATAATAATGAAAAATCACTTATAGTTTGCCTAAATTATGAAACCTTGTTTTAAATATATGATAACATAGGCTTATCTTTAGAGACATCCCAAGAAATATCCTTAAAAATACCCCTAAGAATATCACTAAAGTTTTATAATCCTAGTTTCCTAATGTCAACTAAACCTTTCATTTGATACCAACTATAGAGAAGTAGGATTAACATACATGGAAATTAAATCAATTTAGATAAATTATAAACACCTTATAAAATTACATACCCAAGGACCATAATAGTTTAGTGTCTTTGGAAACATGAAAAAAAATCTAACTTGGTTAAAGATCTTTAATCCTTCCCAAAAAGATATTCCCCTTTATCACTTCTACTTAAAACCTTTCTTTATATCATGGGGGAAGGAAAAATAAGAATGAGTGAGCTTAAGTGCTCAGTAAGGGTAAATGAAGGAGATTCATAAGAATAACCTGATTATAAGGGTATGATAATATGATAATAACATTAAAAGATCATAAATTTTATATCAAAGATCATAAATATTAATAATGGCATAAATATTATAATTTCATTAGAAATAAATCATTAGGTAATAAAGAGCATAAGACATGAAGGCATAACATAATATTAAGATGTGAAATTTTGGCAGACACATAAACATGTAATATTATTCCCTATAAGTCAAGGCTTATTACCATAAATTTATTAGGTTACTTCATAGGGACTACACCTACTGGGAGGGAAACATAACCATCTCCTATCACAATCCTTTCTTTATATGGGATTTAGTTTCCCCTTCCTCCCATAGTGGATCAGGTTTCATCTTCTTCCTATAATAGATCAAGCACGTCTACTTGTTTCCCATCATTATATAATGATATATAAATCATTAACAAATTCATTTGATGAATATATAGTTTGTACACATCATAGAATAAAATCAAATAGACATATTCCATAAGATAATAAAATTTTTATCATATCATGACCCAAATAATGATATGGTTTTTATAAATTTCAAATCATAACCCATGAAATTAGATGGTTATCATAAACATGTCATCATATCATAGCTTTTGGAGAATATATAGGTTTTATAATTATTTAATAAAATAACAACTCATGAAAAGAAGTTGGTTTCATAAGTATATAACCCATGGAAGAGAAACATGTGTCATAAACATCATACCATTAAAACATAAACCATTGAAGAAAGAATATGAAATGTATTCTTAGATCATGTCCCCAATAAATATTAAACTATATAAAATGATTTCATATTATATAAAGAATTATTTTGAAATATCACTTGAATTATTTATTAATGGAAAAATAATGTTTCATTGAAATCAAATTTTGAAAACATAGAATATACTAAAAATCCATTTTTTAAAAGAAACGCTATTAAAATATATAAAGTAACCATTAAAATAATTTAAAACATTCCTTAAGGAAAGTATTCTTTATTCTTTTAAAACCTTATTTGAGAAACATAAAACCAATTCAAAACCATTTTCATTAAAAATAACCTTAAATAAAATTTTAAAACATTTTTCATTGAAAATATATAGAGGAATATTTATAACATTTAAAAAACATTTTTCCTTAAAAATATATAAAGGAATCCTGAATTTTTTTGAAAAAAAATACTTGAAAACTTATAAAGGAATCTTGAAAACATTTTGAAATCCTTTTTACATGAAAACATATAAATTAATATTGAACAAATTTTGAAAATAATTTTCCATGAAAACTTATAAAGGAAACTTAAAAAAAATTAAAAATATCCTTACAAACGTATAAAGGTATCTTGAAAATAATTTTAAACAATTTGTAAACATAAATTTTTTTAATACCTTTAACTTTCACAACATGGTTTTGGGAGAAAACAAATTTCTGTCTGAAAAGTGAAATAAAGTTGTATTTTCTTAAAAACATATTATTAATTACCTTAAGTACCAAAGAGTATAAAATTAGTACCAATAAATAGAGATATCATATATCACCATATGATAATAAAATTCATGAGATTTATTGAGATATGGATCATAAGATTTCATCAATGGAAGCATAATCATAAACAATCCCAATAAATTATGAGACGGTAGCAATAAACTATTACCACTATGGTAAAATTAAATCATAATCCTCATGAAAAAAAAAATTACATGATGCTTAAAATATAATATATATAATGATATTCATGATATATGATTTCAAATTTCATTATATACATCTCATAGTAATATATAGGTGTAAAACATGGCATGTATCTCAAAGAAATAAAATTGTAAAAAAATTTCTTTACCGATTTGGAAACATTTGAACCAAAACCCCCATAAAAGAAAGATCAATAAATGGATATGAAAATAATCATAAATTTAATTATAGAAAAAATTTAATACATTAATGTGTAGTTTATACACCAAACCAAATAAATGAGTGGTGAATAAGGCATAAGTATCATTGAAATAAAAGTGAGACGAGAAAACCCTTACCTTACATCTTGACTTTCATCATACACATTCAGACCTCATGTACAATAAATATTAGTTTTTTACAAATATAACATAAAACCATATTCTTATATATAATACAATATATTATTTTATTATGAGTTTATATTATCATTTTATTAATAATTTCATGTTAATGTTATGTTTTGTATAATATCTGTTTTGTTTTTCATGTATGTTTTAACTTATTATTCTTGATCCTATTACTTATATCATGATTTACTAATTTAAATAATGTAAAAAATGATATAAATATAATATATACTCATTATAAAAATATTTATAATAATCTATGAAATATTAAAACCTGAAATGTAATACAACATTCATAGAGATGGTAGGTCGTACGTATGAATAAACACAATTCCTGTTTTCTTATCGCATTCAAATAAAGAGAGTAAATGAAATATATGTATATATATATATATATATTAATTATTATTTATTTATTATTTCATAAATATCATATAAATTTACTAAAACCATAATTAATACATTCTATTCAAAGTGTGAATGAATCACATCGCTTGGAGGAGGCGGTAGTCCACACATCCACAAACAATGTTACCATATTTACTCAAAATAGAAAGCATGAATGTAGGTTTTATACAATAATTATAGAAGAATAAATAAATACTACATATAATATACATCACATATATCATATAAAATAGTATGTACATTACAATTCTTAACCATGGGAGGTGGTAAAGGAAAAAATGAACGACATATTTTTGCAAGGTGGTAGGCCACCATACACACAAATGGTATGTTCATTACCCATTTTATAGAAGTGTGTTTAGGTGTAGGTCAAAAACATAGAATAAAAAAACTCAGTATATTGATGATACTTACGTTATTATATAATCATTGAATAATAAGAGTTGAGGGGGTAAATAATGAAAATGAAACAAAAGAGCTTTTAGAATAATGTTCCCTCTTCTTTGGCTAACACCTTTTAGTTTTCACAAAATGGAATCCTTGGATGGATTTATGCTCAATTTTATGCCTCTATGACGATGGTATAGAAATTTGTAGACTACTTTTTTCTGGGTTTTCATGATCCAACGTGACCTGATATGTGTGATGAAGGGGAAGAGTGAATACCTTTTTATAGAGGGGGAAGGGTGGCATTCTTGTAAATACCAAAATGTAAACACTATTGGGAGGTCTCTCTTACCTAATGTTATTTAAAAATGAAAACATAATGGATTAAATGGGAATTATGGTCTATATAAACCTCCAACAATAAATAATATGTGAATTTTTATAATTTTATTCCTTAACTTCTATATTTCCCCTCTTTTTTCATTTTGGTTTTTATTAAGTTAACTAGTTTTCTAACCTAATTAATTTAATGATTAAAACTAAATAAATTGAGATTTATTAGAAAATATATAATTGATTAATTATAAAATGATATCTAATTTACAAAAAAAAACCCATGTGTGTTTGAAATTAATTTTAAAAACAGCACATGTAACACACACAAATACTACTTTCACCCAAATCGTTATAACAATATTGTTTTCTATTTAAAGGTCAATATGTTCATTATAAAAGGTTAAATTTTCCATTAATAGAACATATTTTGTTTTTATTAAAATACATTAACCATTTTTTATAATATATATTTTTTAGTAAACTTTTAACCATTTAATAAAATGTCATGTAGTAAATTAACATTAATGTCAATGTTGAAATTATTTACTTAATTTAAATTTAAAAAATATCAATAAAAATATAGAATCTGAATATATTAATTTCACACTTATGAAACATTATATATTCATCTATAAAAATTTAATACAATAATTAAATCAATTTAATTCACTTTTAATATTTTTAATATCATTTATTTCAGTTAATTATTAATTAAATAATTACAACATTTGGAATTTCATAAGCAGTTAATCTAAATAATTAATATCTAAGAATTAAATATAAATTAATATGATGACAAAAAGTCCTTTTCCTTT
Source organism: Viscum album (assembly GCA_963277665.1). Classification (NCBI taxonomy): domain Eukaryota; kingdom Viridiplantae; phylum Streptophyta; class Magnoliopsida; order Santalales; family Viscaceae; genus Viscum; species Viscum album. The sequence continues at coordinate 779,617,218 of OY728141.1, forward strand.
TAAAATAACATGTATAACCAAACAAATGTAGAAATTTTTTCATATCTTATGGCTTTATAAATGTTAATGGTAAAGAAAGTTCTTTTGTTGTCTTTTTCCTTAATTAAATTATTATATAGGTCACTATCAGGAACTACTATCCCAATATCTCAAAAAATTAGATTAATAAGGTATAGGGTCCAAATTTGGGTAGAAAATGTATTTTATAAAAGTTTATAGATATTTTTCCCCTTATGATTAAAGTTTAACCACTAAGTAAACTAATTTTTCCTTAGTTACTGTAATTAATTTTAATTAATTTCACTAATACTTTTTGTAAAAAACTACTTTAACCTTAATAGAAATTATATATTATTATTAATCAAAATATTGAATTCATTTTTTCATATTATAAATGCATAATTGGAAGAAATTAATTTAAAATTAATCCCACGGATGTGTCATGAAAGCCCATTTTTAAAGTGAAAACGTTCAAAAGATTAAAATATTTTTATATCCAATTGCAATGTGAAATTGGTTCCAATGAATTAAATTGGATTAATTTATTTAAAATTTATATAATTATAATTTAAAACCAAATTAAAATATTATTTACCTATATAAATAAATTAGATGAAAAGACAGTTTTAAATTAAAATTCATTGTTTTTCACTATTCATGAAAAAAATAAAACTTCTCAGAAAAATACCCAAAATTTACCCAAAGTAAATTTTGATATTATTATTTAATAACTTAAGTTTATTTTTTTCTAATAAAATTTATAAAAGTGTCCAAAATTATATTTAAAATGGATTTTCCATTAAAAGGAGGTAAAATTACATTTTTGAAGAAAAAAAACATATATCTTTTAATCCCTAAAATTAGATTTATTATTATCATATGCCTATAAAATATATTGTATGTGCACAAAAAATATTGAATAAATATATAATATATTTACTTTCATGAATATATTCATAAAAATTGGATTATTTAATTCATTGATTCAAAATGGTGTTTGTACATAGAAAAATAGTTTTCACAGAAAAATAATTTCTTCATTCTCAAATAGTTCTTAATTTCATTTATAAAAAATTGATAACCAAAGGATTAATTTTCTATACATGTGTATACAATATTTTCACAATTTATTTAGTATTATTTGTAACTTACATTCCAATAGCTAGGTGGTAACTATAATCATATTTTTATAACAATACTGATAGTATATTTTACTTCAGTAAAACTCAACCTTGTGTGTAGCATAAAATATCAAAGGAACTCATATTTTTATGTAACATGATATAAACATAGTGTTTTGTGTACTATTAGATAATATAAGTGTTTTATATAGTTTAATATTAACTTGGTATCACTTAAAAACCAATCCCAACTTGGTGCTTTCATTTAACAAAAGATATATTCAGTGTTGCGTGAAATGAAATATATTGAAAAGTTTAAATTAATTAAAAAAATATATTTCAAAAATATTGGGGTGTTATATTACCCCCCATTTATTATTAAGGTTAAAATATTTTTTAAAGAAGATATAACTCAAGATTTTATGATTCGATTATATGGTCAACCTTTCACTAAGAAGGAATTTCCACCAACTATTACATGCATGAATCATGTCTTCATGTTCAAGATTATGTTTGGGATGGTACTTTTCATGAGGAAAAAGCTGAAAATAATCATATGATACCACATTATCTCCATACATAAGAGAATATCCCAAACCTGAACCTAATGCATAATAGAAGATCACATAGACCTTACCAACTTTCAAAAGAGTCAAACAAGGAGTTAGAATCAACTGATGCTTCAAATCATCAAAGTAATGTCAGAATTTCAAATCCAAAATATACTTTACTCATGTCCTTGTAAGATAGGTTATTAGAGAATCTAACTTAGGGAAATATTTAAAAAAATGTAGACAATATCCAACTAAGCCCAAGATTCTACAAATATCAAACACATTCTATGCTACCTCCCAGGCCATAACAGCTTTCACTTTCTTAGGATAAACTGAAACACCATGTTTAGAAACCACATTTCCCATGAATTTTACTTCCTATAAATAGATGTTTAATTTAGAAATATTATAATAATGTTTATGGTTTCTAAATATATATCTTAATTATCTCATATGATGTTAATGTTCCTCATCAATCATATATTAAACCAATAATTCATCAAAAAAATTATAAAAAAGGAATCAATGGACTCATAAAAATTCATGTTCATCAATTACATAAACACTTCAGGAGCATTGGTGAGACCAAAAGGCATAACAATGTACTCATAATGTTCATACCTACTTTTGAATTAAGTCTTAAAAATGACAAACTCCTTAATAATAAGATGGTGATAACAAGATTGAAGATCAATCTTTGAGAAAAAATTATCCCATTTCATCTTATAAAAAATCATTAATTCGAAGAAACAGATACCTATTATTAACTATGACCTGATTTATCTTTCGATAGTCAACACAATAGTGAAGGGTCCCATCAATTTTCTTAACAAAAATAATGGATTCTACCCAAGGTGAAAAGTAATTCTATATAAAGCATTTAGAAAATGTATCATACAACCATGTTTTCAACTCCTTTAGTTCCACTGGTGTTATATAGTCAGGGGTAATAGATATATTTTGGGAACCTGGTTCCTAGTAGATGGAAAATTATACCTATCTCATTGGTGTAAAAGTGGAAAATTAATATGTTAAAATTTCTAGAAACTCAATAACTATTGGACAAAATTTAACACTTGCAGGTCCATGTTTAAAGGAAAACACAAACATCATCTACCCCAACTCTAGAAGAGGAGGTCTGGATTAACTACTCATGTACAATTCTATCTAAAATACATGACTAAATATAGTAGTGTTTTCAATGGAAACCCATCAATGATAACGATTAATATGATCTTTGTGGGTGATCAACCAATCCATCCCATAAATGATATCCAGAGGTTATATATCTATGACAAAAAATTCTCAAAAATGATCAACTTCCAACAAAGTGAAAGTACAAGAAGGGAATCCAAGAATCTTCTCTTTCATCATTCTGAGAGGTGTATAAATATCCATAACATAAGGAATTATCTCTATATAAAGACATTAATATTACAAAATATGGGTAGATACAAAATAATGAGTTAAATAAATAAATAAAAAAATAAATTACTAAAGATGAAGCAATGGTAATTGTAAAGACCCAACCAAAATTTCATGGATCTCGTGCCTTATTTAATTACATTTAAATTATTACAAGAAATTTTTGTCCTGAAGGAATTAATTATTTTAGTAGTTTTGGAAAACCAGATACACACATAAGTTCAACATTACAACTTGAAATGAAATAAAATACATAAAATCATTTGAGAACATCCATAACTCCTAGGTTACCCCTAAAAGTCATTCATAATTTGTTTATTCACATACAAAGAAAATAAAACATAAGAAATGGGTGAGCTCAGATGATTATTAGGGGTAATAAATATAGCAGAAGATATCATAAACATATAAATTTGGCATGGTGAATAACAAAGACACGTTACTTTAAAAATGAACTTGAACATAATATGGAAGGAATAAGGGATGAATAAATAATTCCATAATAAAGAATAAATATGGGTATTATACTATTCAAATAACCTCATAGAATATAAATTTTAATAGTGAGGGAAATTAATAATGTTGGACATTCTGAAATATACTGTCAAGGCCTCGACCAAGACATCTGAAAATGACTAAGGCCTTAGCCAAAACCATATCTAAAAATGGGAAAGGCCTCGACCAAGTCCATATCTATTTTGTCTCATGACACCTAGTAATGCATCAAGGGGATATAGTGGTCCCCAACCATAACTTACTGTGTCCAATTCATTCTTCATATGAATGGGGATAAACATAAAAAAACATATACATTCATATTGAAACTAACATATGAATTAAAAATAACATTCCCCAAACACTTATCATTCAGATTAATATGGTGAATAGTTTCAAGATATTACATCCATAGTCAAACTAATCATAAACCATAAAATAAAATATGGTATATGATATCATAAAATATTATTCCCAATTATACATAATAATCAACAAGAGCATTGAAATAAATGAAAATACTCTTATACCTGAAAATAAGAGTTCTTTTTGAAAAATATTTGTATGAAACCATAAGTTAAATAATATTTTTTTCATAATAAAAATATTTATTTAATTAAAATAATGGTGGATAAAAACATATTATAAAGTGTACTTGAACATAGGTAAGAATTTGAGATGTTCCCTTGTATGGGCTTGTATTTTGGGAAGAACTTTTTGGAGTATCCTTTTAAAAGGTGTAAATCCCCACAATAAAAAGAAGGATTATAGTGTGTACACATATATATAATATTAAAATATAATTTATGATAAGTACACAAGAATATATAATAATTTCATTGAGGTAAGTAGAGAATAAGAGTAACCCAAATGAAAATGGCGGTTCTGGTAGAAAATCCTTACAACTTTGTAATCATTGAATCATATGACCCAAAATTAATAATCCAAAAATGATAAATTTAATACAATGAAAATAAATATATTCATGATATGATACATCAATGTTAAGTGTGCATACACCATACTCAACTAATATTAGTGAATAAGGAATATCTTTCAAAAATGGAAGTGAGATGAGGAAACCCTTACCTTATGTCTGAATGTATTCTACACTTGATCTTAATTTACTAAATAATAAAATTAGATTCATTAATTATTAATTAAATAAAAATATATATGTAATTTATATATTATATCTTTATTAAGTTCATTTATGGACTTTTATGTGGGTTTATAGATTCAATTTCATCATTTGAGATTACATGTTTTCTTAGTTTTCACGATCAGTTCGCTTGTATAAAAGTATGAAAGTTCATGTAAAATAGAAATTGAAATACATAATTACATTTATGAGTTTTTAATGATCATTAATAAGTTTAAATGATAATTTAAATCTTTTTGATATTTTAGGATTGTATGAATCAATAAATAAAAGTTTACTGAGAAACGCTTGGATTAATTTGGAGGTTTCTCGATCACCACAAACTCATTTTTTATATAATTTAATACTATGTGTAAAAAATCATTCTAGAACATTAAGTAGGATATATTAAATATATTATGATCTGGTTCAACCATAAAAATTGTTTCATGATAATAATTGAATATGGTAATAGAAATTGAAAACATGTTGTCCTTGAATGTGATAAATTAACACATCTCGGACAATGTTTCCATTTTTCATATAAGAGGAGGGAGAAAAAAAGATAATGATGAAATATTAAATTATAATAATAAAATTCGATTACATTTAAGGTATTGGTATTATAATAGAATTTTTATTAGGGGGTGTGGGGAGAGAGAAATAAAAGATTAGAACTTGTAAAAGAAATTGAAAGAAAAAGAAAGAGAGGTTTACCTCTTGAGTACCATTCCTTGAGAACCTCCTTAGGGCCTTCGGTTTTATCCTTTTGGTGAGATAAAAAGGCCTTGGAATTGGGGAAGAGGCTTGGGAAGAGTATTTGGTAGAACATTAGAAAGGCTCAAAGCTTGAGTGGTGTGAGAGAAAGAGGGGGTGAGGGGTGGTTTTTGAATATCTTATTCATTATTTTATTATTTTTCTCAAGCAATAGGGTTGATTCTTAAGACCAAAAAAAGTAATAAGTGCATGTGAGTTCAAACCAAGTGTGCTTACATCATCCATAAATCACCTATGACTTAATAAATCATGTATTTAGCATTTATCATTAATTATTGTATTTTACACCATTCACTAAAAATTCAAGTATTTTAAGGAAATCCAAAAAATTTACCGTAACAATTTTTCAACATGAAGAATTAAAAAATAGACTCTATGTTATCAAAATAATTTCATAAATATGTGAAATTTAATTTTTAAATAAATTTATTTTTTAGTTGAAAAATATAGATTTAATTTAAAACTAATTTTATAATAATTTCAAAAATTAACTGAAGTCTTATAAAATTATCATAAGATCGTAGGAAAATAAAATATTTATTTAGGAATATATTTTTTGTAAATTAATTATATTTTAAATCAATTAATTAATTTTAATTAAATATTTATTACTCACAAAAATTCCAACACTTAATAATTAATTTTTAAAACATTCACTTTCATTTATAAGGTACCTAAATTTAATTTATACATTCATGGGTGAGGTTAATATTTATAAGGGTTATATTACTATTCATGAGGGTACATTACTATTCATAAGGGTAAGTTACTATTCACCAAAAATGTTAGTTGATCCTACCTAACTCTAAATATCTTACTGATCACAACTGTGTATGTTAGTTTTTCAAAATTTAAATCACAGAAGTAGAAAAATTATATTCATTCGCTAGGTCATAATAATGTGTTGTTTCATAGAGACTTAGTGTTTTCATGCATTCAATATTAAATTTATTTGTAAATTATTGGGGTGTTACAGTAATGGTACTTATCACTATTGTAGGACCCACATCAACTTCCATTGAAGATTCTTCAACTAAATGAAAAATCTTTCTTCCAAATGTTTGTGGATAGAACCCATTTATTCATGAAGAATCATATTATGACACATATCCTCTTAGTACTGAAAATCTGACACCACTTCATGGAGTGGTAAAAAAATGAGAAAACCTATTCATTCTTAATGTTTGTGGTTGTAACCCCTTCATTCTTAAAGAATATTACTGAGCCACATATCTTCTCGGTACTGAAATTCCCACACCACTACATAGAGTGTTAAAAACATGACCAACCCTCTTTAAATTTCCTAACCATCCATATGAGCTATAATTATTTGGTTCCTATTAGAGAGAATGATTCGTGTGCCCCTTCTTACCACACTGATAGTAGGTGAGAGTGAATTTACTAAAAAATGCAGATTATTTAATAGAGGTCTACTACTGAGATCCACCACCATAGTTTATAACACAGGATCAATCACATTTTTTCTTCCCTTTAATGGGACTGTTGAAACTACCACTAAGAGTATATGAAACACTTTTCATCATGGAATTCCCAGCCTAGTCAAGATCCACCATCAAATATATATCCATAATATATGTATATTAGATGAGTTTTAGTAGAAAACCCTAGGATTTAATATATAGTCTAAGATCCATATCGATTATTCAGTCTTATAGCTTCTCATTTAATACCACCTCAGGTGAGAAGTGAACAATATCAAAAAAAAAGTGATTAGCATACTAAGTCATAGTTTGGTCACATTGCTTGAGTTTAAAGAACTCCATTGATTTAGCCAACTATATCAACTCAGGATAAAATTTATATATTAAAATATACTTAAAGTATTTCCAATCTAATCCCTCATTATTCCCTATGTCAACCATTTAGTCCCACCACCTTCTTCCATGCCCTTTAATATTGAAAGTAGCACATTTCTCCTTAACAGAATCAGGAATCTCCAAGAACTCAAAGAGTTTCTAAAATTTCTTTAACCAATACTCCACCTCATGAGGATAATTGATACCCTATAGAGATAGTTGTTTGAGATAAATAAACTCCATGAAATGAATATTTTATCATTCCTCATAATGATAAACATTGTATCATGTATAGGATTAGGTTCCACTTCGTGAACCATAGATTAGACCAACATGCACAACAACATCTATAAGTTTTTGATCAATTATAGGGTTAATTTGTTTTTTACCAAAAACAAATCCCTCCCAAGGTCTAGTTAAACATCTTATCAAAGGCATGGTACTACAAAAAATCCAGGAAAACATCAATCATGATACATAATATCATTAATAATATCTAGATAAAATTTCATAGGGTTACACAAAAAAATTCAAAGTTAATGAGAATTATAGAATCGAATCAATAATTTTACTCAGAGTTACTTTCCCCAATAACCCATGTTAACTTAAGGATCATTATGATGAGATATTTCTAGTAACTCACTTGTAATATACCCTATATTTCAGAAACATCCTATCCCAAACTGTGTATTGACATTACAAAATAATCTAAACCACCTTTGATACCAATTTTTCAGGAACCAAACTAGATAACCTACTTAAATATCACCTCAGTTGATCCAAAAATGACCCAAAGGGTTTTCCCGATCCCCATGGGCTAAAGAAAAAAACCATAACATCAAAAATATTAAATAGGGAATTATTTTACAACAAGAACGAAAAAAATTGTATGATAGAACAACAAAACATTCAGTATCATGAACAAACCATATGAGAAAAAGTATCCACAATAAACTAATACAAAACTCAAGATGGTGAAATAATCTGAAAAATCTGATGGAAAAATAAATCATGTGTTTCTCACACCCAAATGTTCCACAATTCAGCTACACCCTCTACATCTGAGTAGTGTTTTCCATTTACCTAGAACTAACATAAGTAAATATACAGGCACTTGAATTAAAAGGTATGGTTTAATCTACAAGACTAAAAATATTTCATCAGTCATTTCATAATCATCCCATATTAGATAACCCATTTATTCTCCATGTAAATAAAACATGGAATGGAAACATTTTCACAGTTTATAACATTACATTGTTGAAGAAATATTTCCAATGAATTTTAGAAATGGGTAAAATAGACTTCCAATCAAAGAAAGCATAATCAAGAATCTTTATAAAATATGAATAAGTGTAAAGTTTTTTAAAAATTGAGATATAAATAAAAATTTCCCTCAAAATGGATGGGAGAAAAGAATTGATATCATAATGCATTAAAATTAATTCCCAATCATAACACTATGGTTAAGAGACACTTGGGTAGTATAATTAAAGTTATGTATACATCTTGGTAAAGTATGACTTCCAAAGTACACAAGTAACATCCTTAAGGATTAAAAAGAGGAGATCCTTAAGGGCTAATTTCTCTATCCTGAAGTAGTCTGGTTTCATTTTCATCATTAATATATTTCCAAGTAAATATAATGCATGAATAGCATGTGTTCTTCCCACATAATTACTCAGTCTCCCATGTGCTTCAAGGTAAATTTTAAATTTTAAAATGGGTTATTATTCATTAAAAAAATAAAATAAATCATTATTTTATTCGTCCCCAATTCAATTTTCAAAACATTCATTTCATTTAAAAAACCATACTCGATGGGTTTTTTTCATAAAATCATTTCATTCCTTACATAAACCAATAAAAAATGGTTTTTATCAAAATTAATTTCTTTTGTTTCAATAACCAATATATATTGATTTTTATCAAAATCCATCTAATTATCACATTTCAAATCATATAATATCACAAGCATTTCATTTTCATAAAAATACAATCAATAGTCATAATTTAAATTCATGAAATGTTTTCCTAAAAATCGATAATTAAATTCCATGAAGATTTTTTCATCACACAACATTCCATTTCAAATTCCATTTATCAAAAACCAAAATCAAGATTTGGAAATTGATTGGAAAAATAATTTAATGTGTAATAATAAAAGGTTTTAAATAAGAGGAATTGATGTAGAACCCAACTACATTGATAAAAATATCATAAGACCCTAATAAGGTTGAAAATACTATGGAGATCTAGGAGGATCCATGGTGGAATAAAGGCACTATAGCGTATAGTTAACCACTATAGTGCATAGTGGGACACCATGGAATAATGGCGCATTCGAAAAGATCACTATAGCATAAGACATTAAGATATGACATGGAAACAAACCTCCACAATGAAAGATAGTGTACTTTAATGTGGAAAACATAAAAACAAAACACCTACAACACAAAGAGAAAGACTATTGTATAGATAAATATGAACAAAAACCTTTGTGGTATAGTATGATCACTACAGCATAGAGGCAACTTTGTAATAGTTATTCAAAATTCAAAAACCAACACCAAGCTAAGGGGATGACTGGGTATTAAAAAGGTTTTTATGTAGAAACCTTATTAATTCCCCTCAAAAACAAAAATAGAGGTTCCTTTAATAAAACATGTTATAACCCTTTAAGACCAAATGATAGAAATCATATAAAACTGATGCAAAACCCATATTTGTGGTGTTTTATAAGACACCATAACACCACACTTCTCATATGTCCCTCCATAGTGAAGGCTATATAACAAAATATAGGTTCGAGGTCACTATGGTAAAACCATTCCTTCTATGGTGTGGTTTTAACCCCTAAATCACCATTATGATGTATCCATTACTTCCATGGTATAACTGACTCCTCTATGGCATGATCATGAGTGTTGTAGTGTGGTACCAAATGTTTTGGAAGAAATATACCAAAAACATTAATCTAAGTTTCCATAAGCTTTTAGATTCAACAAAGTCATAAAACTAAAAATTTCAACTCAAAACAAATATGTAAAGAAGGAAACACATCAATAAATAAATAATTTACCTAAAATCAATGCTTGAGATGTTACAATTCTCGCCATAATGAAATATTTCTTCACCCAAAAATATTTTCAATAAAACTCCATGTCAAATATATTAGGCCACTTATCCTTCAGTAATACCTCTTTCTCTCACATATCATGTGAATAAAAACCATGATACCATAATACCTGAATCAAGGGTATAGATTTTCTATAAAGAACCTTTATCTGAGAATAATAATCTAAACTGGTTTCTCAATCGTAGATAAATCGTGTTCCACATCCACATTCTCTAATATTAGAACATGAGATGGATTAGAGAGATATTTCCTAAGCCATGACAAATAGAACATGTGTTGGATAGACATTAGCTATGGTGGAAAATCCAAATGGTATGTCATATTAATAATCTATTCAAAAGAGTCAAATGGTCCCACATTTCGTTCTATCAACTTTCCATGCTTCATGATCCATAAGTGACCTAACCAAGGTAAACTCTCAGAAACTCTAGATCAATAACACTAAAATTCAAAGGAAGTTGACCAAAATTAGTATAGGATTTGTAAAGTATATTTTTTATTATTATTCCCTAAACAATAAATTGAATCATAGTTGTCGTATCCTAAACCAAAATAGGTCTAAAAAATGAAGATTCTCCATCCTATAACCGACAAAGTTAATATTTTCTTGGTCGACTGTACAAAGCCTCAAAGGGTACCGTCTTGATGGTATACTAGTAGTTTTTATTATATTAAAACTCAAATAGTCCCAAATGTCTAACCTAGGATCCTCCAAAGTTAAGGAAATAATCTTAAAATATGTCCTTAAGAATATAAATTACCTATTCTATATTTACATCCATTTGATTATGGTATGTCTTACTCATATTTACCTAGGATCCCATTTCTTCCTAGAGGCCCATCCAAAAGAAAGAATAGAACCATGGATCCCTATAAGAAAAGATCATAGACATAAATTCATGAAGTTTAACAATTTATTAAACATACAAATTTTCAAATTAGTCAACCATAGTTGTATCATGAATTGGAATGAAGTGAGATGGTTTTTTCAATTGGTTAATAAAATCCTATATTTCATTATTACCTAGAATTTTATATGAAAATATGACAAAAAAGTATATATATATCTCATCCAACTTCCAGTTTATCCTAAAAAGGGTTTGATGCAAACCTAAAGGCTTTTGATGCTCGACCTTAACCTGTTAAAAGGTATAGAAATATGAAATAAATAGTTAATGACTTTTTTCATAATAGTCTACCATAAATGAAACCTTATATCATAAAATATCTTTGTGTTTTTATAGCGTATTTCTTATTGGGAATGATGTAAATCCTCCATCATAGATTTCCTCAAAGGTATAGGAACGATGTACTAATTTCAAAATCATAAGATACTCTCTGAATATAGGAACCACTCACATATAGTCTCTCAACCATATATATAATATCCAATTCCCCATAACTCATCATTGATTTGGCATTCCTAAAGAATCATCTCGAGAAATGTGGATTTCAACTGAACACGTTTCAAATTAATATTGATCTCATTCTCCTAGACTCACATATTCATATAAGCAAAGATGGCCATCAACTTCCACTCTTCAGGAGATTATTTCATAGCATAAGAAATAAATTTCTTACTCAAAGCATCAAAAAAATGAAATTCCTTTCCCCAAGAGTGCAAGAAATATCAAAATCAAAATCTTATGGGTACTCCAACCACCTTCTATTTAATATCCCAAACCCCCACATTCCCAGATTCAAAGATAAATTTATAAACATTTCATTTTCAACTTTGATACCAAATAGGGTGAACTATTTTTTTTCAATCAAAACTTACAGCATCAAAAAATAAATATTGGATCACTTAAATACCCATGAAAATTTTATATTTAGAGTTTTAGATAATTAATACCAACTCATATCAACTTGGATTCATAAATATATGGTTCATAAATATGAACATCATATTCCATTATACCTAGGTTGTTTTATTTCACATTAGGTCATCAAAATAATCCATATGAAATCAATTCTAAACATAATTCATTCAACCAAATTATTTTTAACCTGGGTAAAGGGAAACATAAGAAGGGTGAGCTCAAATTCTTACTAAGGTTAAACATAAGTATTAGAAATAGAATTTCATCATTGGGCATAAGAATCACATAATGTTATGATGACATAATCAGAGTGTATGATTGAATCATAATATAACTCACAACCATCAATACTTGGATCATAAAATATGAAATCATGAAAAATGAATGAGTAATCAAAATCATTAATCACAAGATATATTATGTCAATTTTCATCATAGGAAATATTATAAACCCATAAGAATCATTCAAAAACCTTTTTCAATAACTTGGAGTATCATATTCATAAAACCATTTAAAAACCCTTATAATTGGAATAAAAATATGACCAACTTATAATATAACATTTACCTAATGCATTGGAATTCTATCAGGGTGCACCCATCGTATAATCTATAAAAGGCTATCCTGATGCTATTTGGGTTACACCATCATATAAGTTGTAACAAGCTCTTCCAGTGCTATTTGGGTCTCCTAATCGTATAAGATATAACAAGATCACCTGACACTATCTGGGTCACCCAATCATATAAGCTATAATGGGCTCACCTGATGCTATCTAGACCTCCCCATTTTATAATATGTACAAGAGCCACAACATGAATAAATTACACAAATAATTCATCATAAAACTCATATTAACAACCATTATTGCTTTTATAACTTGATTAACCCATGGAAATGGAATTTGTTTCATGTAAATATCTTTAAAACATGATTAACCCATGGAAAAGAAATGGGTTCCATAGAAATATTTTTGAAACAATATTAAATTGTGGAAAAATGTGTTCCATAAAAATATATTTGAAATATTATTAACCCATGTAAAAGAAATAGGTTCCATAAAAATCTCTTTTAAACATGATTGAACCATGGGAAGGAAACGAGTTCCATAAAAATCTCTTCAAGCAATCTTAATCAATCCAAATAAATAATGGGTTTAATGTCATTAAAAAATATCCCCATTAGTTTATAAGTAACAACATGGATTGTTGATGTTAATGAATAAAAATACCAATAAAATATCATTAAAAACAATTTGATGAAAATACATTTTCCTTTTGAAAATCACTTTTTAAAACATAAAACAGTTTGAAAAGACTTTTATTTTAAAATAATATTGAAATAAAATAAAGGAAGGTATTAAAAAATCATTTAAAACATTTATTAGGTAAAATATTCTTTTATCTTTGAAAAAACTTTTTTTAAAAAAAATGAAAACAATTTTAGAAAATTCTGTTTCGGATGAAAAATAGTTTTCGACTAAAAATATGATTTTTCATAAAAACATTATTTTGAACTATTGATTACATAAAGAGATTAAAATTAATGGAAAAATGTTATTTTCATGAAATAACCATAGTATAATAAAATAAATGATAATTATTTATAATTATATCACAATATTTCATCATTGGAGACTTAATCACCAATAAACCTGGAAAATAATGAGATTACAGCATCAAAATCTTACCAATTTTGTAAATTTGAATCGTAATCCCCATGAGATAATATCAATGAATTAAACATATAATTTCTTGAAGTTAATTATATTCATGATATAACATATATTAAGGAATTACATACACCTAAAAAAATAATATATGTTTTTAACATAACATACACCTCAAAGAAAAAAAATTGAGATAAAAAATCCCTTACCGCTTCGGTAACTTTGAAACTGTAAACCCCATGAAAGGGAGATCATAAAATTAATATTTATATACCCATAATTTTAAAGATAATAATAATAAAATACAATCATGATAAGTATACACACCACACAATAGAACTAGTGGTGAATATGGCATACATCTCAGATATATAAAACTAAGACAAGAAAAACCCTTACCTTGATTCTGATTCATCACGCTTCTTCTTTATCATCATGAATAATAAAATTATGTTAATTATTTTATATATCAAGAATCTGTTTTCAATTTCATTTTTATTTTTAATTTTAATTTTAAACAAGTTATATATAATTAATTAATCAATTTACTTTAAGTCGGAAGTTTTGACCATATTTGGCATATGTGTCAAAAATGACTTTGATAGGTTGACTATGGTCAAAAAAGACATTATTTCAATAAATAATAATAATAATAATAATAATAATAATAATGAAATTATTATCTTATTTATATATAAATTATACTTTTAAAACCAATCATAATTTTTTTAAGAAAAATGAACTGATGTTACGATCATGGAGACGACATGTCATACATGTGCATGAGTAACATTCTCATTTTTCAATGATCATTATAGAAAGAATTTAAGTAATATTTTAACTTTAAATAATGATAATTATATCATAAATACCATTATATTTAATTATATAAACTTATATGCATAATTATTTTGATGTAAAATTAATTACAAAGCTTTGAGGAGGAGGTAGTCCACATGTCCACGAATGACGTGATCTCTTTTTTAGTGTGTGAAAAGGTAATATGGAAATGATATTTTATATTTATAAAAATATAATTTTTTCATTAATATAATAGTTATTCCATTTATGCCATATATATTCATTATAGTTTCCCTTATGACCTTCCATGTAATGTGTTGGTGAAAAATGCTTTTCATCACTTTATATGGTGGCAGTCCTCTGTACATACGAGTGATGTTATTGTATCCCCTATGGTATGAAATGTAAAAAAATAAATATATGATATAATGATTCAAGAGGTATAATTTTTTTATAAAAATCATATATAAACTTTACATACATAATTATTCTCAACCTTTAGAGGCGTTAAGGAAAAAACAAACGACATTGGTTCGTGAAGCGGTAGCCCCACGTACACATGAATAATGATTTTATAACCCATTTAATGGATGTGTTTGTGGTTTTAGGCCATAAAATTTACATAATAAAATATAGTTATAATTATTATAATAATATATTTATATAATAATTTTATATGAATAATTTAAGGGGGTGGATAAAGAAATACCACGAAAAATACACATTGATGAATGTTACCTCTTCTTTGGGTAACTATTTTTGGATTGAAACAAAGGCATTCCCTGTTTTGATTTATTATTAAAGTGAGGCATCTAAGATGATTTTAGGGAAATTTTTATGTGATTTTTTCAGAGTTTTTATGATTCAAGTTTCATTATAGTTGTGAATAAGTGAGGGGAGTGATTTCCCTTTTATAGTTGAGGATGAGTAGAATTCTTATAAATACTAAAAATTATTCACTATTGGGAGGTCAAAATTAACTAAAGTGGATCCAAATTGGACAATTAAATGTTAGGATGGATTATATGGCCGATACACACCTCCAAAACACAATGAAACATGTATTTTAAACATTTTTTCCTTAACTCTTATGTTTCCTGACTTATTTTCATTTTGGTTTTTTTATTATGGTAACTTGTTTTCTATCCTAAGTAATTTATTCATTAAGACTAAATTAAAATTATTTTTATTAGATAATTTTTACCCCTTTATTATATGTATTAAATTAAATTTATTAAATAAAAATCCAACGTGTGATGAAAATTAATTTTAACACAAACATATGTAATGTGCAAAAACATCATTTTAACCATAATCACGCTAACAAAGTTTTTTACTATTTAACGGTAATAAAGTTATAATAATATAATAATTTGTAAATGAATATAACATATTGGATATTTAATAAAATTAAAAAATCAATTGGGGGAAATATAGTATTTTTAGTAATTTTAAATCTTTTAATAAAATATCATTTTTTATAAAATAATATTAATGTCAATTTTGACATTATTCATTTAATTTGAATTTAAGAATATCAATACAATTATGGAATCATAATATATTATGATAAAACCTATTTAAAATGAAATATTTATCTACAAAAATATTATAATACAATAATTAATTCAATTTACTTCACTTTTATTATTTTTATTATTAGTTATATTATTTTTTTATTAACTAAATAAAAAATGTGTTGGTATTTCTTAAGAATTTTAAGTAACCAATTCATGTATAAAAATTAATGATAAAATATTAAGATATAAAACAATGTTATCATTAAAAATATATTTTTTTACCTATCCCATAGATTTATAGAAATTAAAATGAAAAAGGTTCATTTCTGTATTTTTCTTTAATTAACTTATTATACAGGTCACTTTTATGGAAAATTATCACAAAAACTAATAAAATGGATCCTTAGATTATAATTATATAAATATTTCCATAAAAGTAGTGTTTTACAAGTTTATATGTCATTTGTTCTCTTAAGTTTAATGTTTAATCCCTCAGTAAACTTATTTTTACCTTAATCATTATGACTAATTTAAACTATTTTCATGAATAATTATTGTAAAATTTAAGTTCAACTTATTATAAATTATAAATTATTTTAATTTTTAATATAAAAACCATTTTTACAAATTCAATTCACATAATTTTCCAAATTTAATTTACTATTAATCTCACAGTCGTGACGAGGCGACGAGTTTTTTAAGAAGAGTATTTTTTAGAAAAATATGACTCTATAATGACTAAATGATTAGTAATAATAATTTAATATAAATAAATTAATACATAATAATATAAAATCTATAAATTTCACTTAAAACACTTCGCATTTGGGATTATTTTAGTTAACTAAAATTGATAAACATTATTCATTTTAAAACAGTTTTTTCAAAACCCTGTTTTTAACGCAAAAAAATATTATACTCAAAAACATTATAAATTTGATTAAAATTAATTAAGAGGATTAAAAATAACTTATTTTACTTGAAGAATATTCAAAACATATTGTGAAAATTAAATTACTTAATTTACTGAAAATGAAATACTTTTACGAAAAAATTCATTTTCATTATTCATCAAAAAAACAATATTTTCAAAAAAGTCCCAACGTTTTACCCAAAGTAAACTTTGATATTTTTATTCGAAAAAATTAATTTAATTTTAATAATTCCATTTTATAAAATTTAAAATAATTATTATAATATTTTTTTATGAAAAGAAATAAAAATCATTTTTGAAGAAAATGTATTTTTCATGAACAAAATCAATTTTATTAAAAATTGATTGATTTTTTATGATATATATTTTTATATTTCATAAATTAGTTAATAATATTAATAACCCAAATTTATTGGATATTTTATAATGGTAAAATATACCATGGGTCATTTAAGTTCAGTTAAACTCAGTCTTTCATTTAACGCAAGCTATCGAAGAAACTCATTATTTTGTATAGCACAAGCTAATTAAATATTACATTTCTTTTATACTATCAAATATAATTTTATTATTTTAATATATAAGTTTGTTACATCCTCCTCCCACTAATAAATTGTTTCCTTTCAATTTTAACTTTATCTTAATAATTAAAGGATTAACATTTTAAAATTATTTTATTGCAAACCAACAACGTAAAATGGCTTAATAAAACATACTCTTAATAATAGAGAAAGGGAAGTAAAAAGGTAATATGGAATAAAACATAACTATGTTTCCAAATATGATAACATAGGTGGGAATGGATTACATTCATAATTTGTTATATTGAGTGATTGGGGTTTTTGATCACATGAAAGTGAATGATCAATGGAAATTTAAGGACCTCAAACTATAAGTATGTGATGATAGAAAAGGATATAAATTCGTCATAATTGAAGTTACTAAGATAATAAAATTGTTTAAAGATCATTTTCTTAGAGTTTAGGAATTATATTACTATATAGACCAATAGAATATGGAAATATAATTATTTGATTAGTATAGTTTCATATTTTAATCAATTTCCACAAAAATATCATATTTTTCTCCAAAATATGATCATTAAAGATGAATTTTATTATGCCTGAAACACAAAAATAAAAGCTTAAAGACCACATAACCATAAATGGGATAATAATCTATTCCTCTTGTCTTTAGACATTAAAAACCAAAATGGTACATGGTAAGATAATGAAAAAAATGAATAAACCTTCATATGATAAATTAATCTTCAAAATTCAACAATAATACCCAAATTTCAAACCAAGTCATTCAATAAATAACTATAATTGAAAATATTCAAACATTTGCATAATATTTTTAAAACCCAAGGATTAGAAGGATTTGATTATATATTCCTCAAAAATAAGTCATCCTTTATTACACAAATAAAATCAATTATATTTTCAAAATAAACTTAATATTTACCTATAAAAATGCCATACTAACCAAGACATCACATAGGCTAGTGGTAGGTGTTACACCATTGTCACCCTTCAATTATGGGTTCAAGCCCCGCGACCTTTACGAATGCGATGAGTTGTCACCCAACCTTTGGGTTGTCCTTTTTTTCTTTAAAAAGGAAAAAATAATTCCTTCTTAAATTACACTTCATGTTGACACTATGGGTTATAAAAACACCAAATTAATAAAACATATACAAAAAGGCCATTAATAACTTTAATATCTTGTTGCTTAAAACCTCAATGGGGTGTATAAGACATTGAACTTATTATCATCCTTAAGCTAATAAACCTATGATGGTATTCGTAACTCTTACGATAACCTCACATGAAAGAATCTTAATCTACAAAGTTATATAAACCATTCTATGATACCAACTAAACATCCCAAAACCCACACACTTGGATGTGGTGCTAAATTCATAAACATTACATTTTTATCTTTGGTATGGAAGATGTTGAACCAATTTTCACCAATTAAAACTTCCAATATCAAAAAGAAATATTAGATGACTTACATATCCATTGACCTTTTTGTTTTATAGGTTTATAGAATTATGACCAACTCATATCAAAATGTATTCAAAAACATATTGTTCATAAAGATGAACATCATCTCTCATTATACCCCGGATTTTCTTATTTCACATTAGGTCATCAACATTATCCATATAAAATCCTTTTTAGACATAATTTTCTAAACCTCAATATTTATAACACAAGGAAAATAAAACCAAATAAGGGTTCGATAAAATGATCAATAAGGTTAAACATAACATTTAGAAATTTAATTTCATCAATGAACATAAAAATAACCTAAGTGTATAACAAAATAATTAGAGTGTATGAGCTAATCATAAAAGAACTCATACCCATTAATACCTACATAACTAAATATGGAAATTTTGAAAAGGAAAGAGTTATCCAAATTAGTAATCACGAGCCATGTGATATCAATATTGATCATAAAAAATATTATAAACCCATAAGTATCAATTAAAACTCTTTTTTAATAACTTGGAGCATCATATTCATAAAACCCTTTTAATATGAATAACCATATGACCAACTTCAAATAACCATATAATATATAATAGTCTCACCCATCACTATCTAGTATACCCCATTGTATAAGTTGTAATGGGATCACCCAGTACTATCTAGACCACCCCATCGTATAAGTTGTAATCGGCTCACCTGGTGTTATCTAGGCTGTCACATTATATATGCTATAATGGGCTCACCTAGATTTATCTGGGCCACCCCATTATATAATATTTCCAAGACCCATAACATTAGTATTGTAAATAAATATTTCATCATAAAACTCACTGAGAAAATCATTATTCATTTTATTACATGATTAAATAATAGAAAAGAAATTAATTCCATTTTAATCATTTTGAAACATGATTGTCCCATGGAAAAGAAATGGGTTCTATAACAATCTATTTGAAACATTATTACCCATGGAAAATAAATGGGTTCTATAAAAATCTATTTGAAACAATATTAAAACATGGAAAAGAAATTGGTTCCTTAATAATCTCTTTAAAACATGATAAACCCAGGGAAAAGAAATGAGTTCCCTGAGAATTTCTTCAAACAATCTTAATCCATACAAAAAAAGAACGAGTATGGTATCATTACAAAATATCCTGACTGTATTGAAAGTAAAAAAATAATTTTTTTTGAAGATGATTAATTTAAATTATATTAAAATATTATTAAATATATTTTTAGTAAATCTCATTTTCATTTTCAAAATGACTTTTTTTAAAACATAAAACATTTTGAAAATAATTTTTCTTAAATTTAACCTTAGAAACAAAAAAATAATGATTTTAAAAAATCATTTAAAAATTTTCTTGAATAAAATATCCATATATATTTGAAAAATACTTTTTAAATCATTTTTAAAGACATTTTTACAAATCATGGTTTTATAGGAAAAATATTTTTCGACCAAAAAAGGTTATTTTTCATAAAAACATTATTTTGAACTATTTATTACATAAAAAGAGAAAATGAATGGAACAAATTTATTCTCATGAAATAACCATATTTTAAGAAAATTCATGAGAATTATTTATTGGTAAATCATAATACTTCATAATTTGATACTTAATCACAAACAATCCCGATAAATGATGAGATTGTAACATAAAACTCTTACCAATTTGGTAACTTTGAATCGTAATACCCATGAAATGATATCATTTAATTAACACATAATATAATTAATATAACGGTATTTGTTATATAAGTCCAAGGGTAATTATATACATCTCATAAAATAATATAGTCATATAACATAACATATTCCTCAAATAAGGAAAATTGAGGAAAAAATACCCTACCACTTTGGTGACTTTGAAACTGTAAACCCCATGAAATATAGATCCTAAAATGGATAAGTAAATACCTATAAGTCTAATTAATATAATTATAAAAAATAATATTAATTATACACACCGCAAAAAAAATAAGTGGTGAATACGGAATACATCTCATAGAAATAAAAGTAAAACAAGAAAATCCCTTACCTTGTGTCTGATTCTTCATACTTGTTATTTATCTTCTTGAATAATAAAGTTATGTTAATAATTTAATTTATTAAGAAAATTTTCCACATTTACTATTACTTTTATTTTCAATTATAAACAAGTTATATATAACTATATAATAAATTAATTTTAAGTTTGATGTTTTGACTATATTCACCTTATCTGTCAAAAATGAATTTGTTAGGTTGAATATAGTCAAAAAGGTCATTATTTAAACATATAAACAATAATAATAATGAAATAATTATCATATTTATACATAAATTATACTTTAAAATCCAATCATGAAATATGGTTATAAAAAACGAACAAATGTTACAATCATGGAGACGGTGGGTCATATTTACGCATTAGTAGTGTTTCAATTTTTCAGTGATCATTATCCATATAAGGTAAGTAATATTTTATATTTAAATAATTATCACTAAATAATTAATACCTTTATATTTAATTATATTTACTTATATATATAATTCTTGTGATGTAAAAGGAATTGCATTGCTTTGAGGAGGCGGTAGTACATACATCCATGAATAACGTTATCACTTTTTTAGTGTGTGAAAAGGTAATAAATAAATGATACATTATATTTACATAAATATTATTATGTAATTAATATCATAATTATGTCATTTATATCATATATATTCATTATAATTACCCTTATTACCTTCTATGTAATGCATTAGTGAAAAATTCTTCACATCGCTTCATGAGGCAGTAGTTTAACGTACACACGAGCGACGTTATTGTATCTACTATGGTATGGAATGTAAAAAAGGTTATGTATGATATATTGAATCCATATGTATAATTATGTTATAAATATCATATATAAACTTTATATACATCATTATTCCCAACAATTATGCGTAGTAATGGAAAAGAGAATGACATTGGTTCGTAAGGTGGTATCCCTATATACGCATGAATGATGATTTTGTAACTGATTTTATGGAAGTTTGTCTGGTTGTAGTTAATAATCATAAAATAAAATTATATTAGTATATTTATAATACTTATAATATTATATAATCATGTTATAAAAATAATTGATGGGGGTGGAGAAATAAATAAAAAAAATACTCGTTGATGAACGTTACCTCTTCTTAAGGTAACTCATTTTGGTTTGAACCAAAGGCCATACTTGGTTTTGTTTTTTCATAATTTAAGGTTTATAGTTTTATAGGTGAAAATTTGGGAAGTGATTTGGGTATAGTTTTTAAAATCCATCTAGTGTGACAAGTGTGAAGAAGTGAGTGGAGTGAGTTCCCTTTTATAGTTGAGGAGGAGTGATATTCTTGTAAATACTCAAAAAGTATTCACCGAGAGGTAAAAAATTTATATAGTGGATAAAAAATTGATAATTAAATGTTTTTGTGGATTATATAGTAAATATAAACCCCTACCACACAAATAAATACAATTTTTAAACATTTTGTTCCTTAACTCATAGGTTGCCTAATTTTTTTCATTTTGGTTTTTCATTATAGTAACTAGTTTTCTAACCTAAGAAATTTATCCATTAAGACTAAATTAAAGTGATAATTATTATATAATTTAGAAACAATTATTATAATTAAAAAATACAATCTATCAAATAAAAATTCTATGTGTGTTGAAAATTAATTTTAACACAGGTGCATGTAACTTTCAAAAACACCCATTTAACCTTGACCACAATAAGATAGTTTTTTACTATTTAGCGGTCAATATAGTTACTATAAAATAATAAATGTTTTATGAATATAAAATATTGGATATTTATTAACATTTAAAAATAAATTATAAGGATATATGATTTTTTGTAATTTTAAATATTTTAATAAAATATCAATTATTATAAAATAACATTAATGTCATTTTTCATATTATTCATTTAATTTGAGTTTAATAATATCAATAAAATAATTTAATTAGAATATATTATTCTAAAAAATGTGTAAAATGATATATTTATCTAAAAATAATAATATAACCCAATAATTCATTCAATTTACTTCACTTTTATTATTTTTAGTATCAGTTATATTATTTTTTATTGACTAAATAATTAATATACTACAATTTCATAATAATTTTAAGTAACTAATTCATATATAAAAATTAAATATAAAATATTATGATAAAAAAACTCATTTATATTTCAAAATAATATTTTTAATATAAAATATATTGTTTATATCTCTATCCTAATGATTTATAGAAATTAAATGGAAAAAAGTTTCCTTTTTGTCATTTTCTTTATATAACTTATTATATTGGTTACTTTTCATAAAAATTGTACCAAAAAATAATAAAAATATATCCTTAGGTCATAAGGGTATAAATTGTTCTATAAAATGGATGTTTTACAAGTTTTTAGGTCATTTTCCCCTTAATTTTAATGTTTAATCCCTCGGTAAACTCTTATTTACCTTAATTGGTGTGATTAATTTTAACTGTTTTCACTAATCATTATGTTCATAATTTTCTTTGGGCTTATTATAAATTATAAATTATTCTTATTCCAAATATTAAATCCATTTTTTTAAATTATATTAATCTAATTGGAAAATTTAATTTAATATTAATCCCGCAGTTGTGGAAAGACAACACGTTTTTTAAGAAGAGTATTTTTTAAAAAAATATGATTCTATGACTGATAATAATAAATATAAGAAACTCAATTAATATTTAATTATATAAAATCTGTACATTTCATTTGAAACATTCCCAATTAGGGATTATTTAAATTAATTAAAATAGATAAATGTTATGCATTTTAAAAAACTTTTTCAAAAAACTTTTTTTAAACAAGAAAAACTTAGACTAAAAACCAATATAAGGTTGATTAAAAGAAATTAATTCGATTAAATATAACTCATGTTACTTTAAAAAATATTTAAAACATATTGGTACTTTTAAATTACTTAATTTATCAAAAATAATAGATTTTTTTACAAAAATTAGTATTTTTCAATATTCTCCAAAAATCAATATTTTTTTAAAAACACAAAAAACTTAAACAAATTAAATTTTGATATTATAATTCTATAAATTATGTTAATTTTTAAAAATTAATTTTCTAAAAGTTCTAAAAATTTATTATAATATATTTTTCATGAAAATAAATAAAAATAATTTTTGAAGAAAACATATTTATGAATAATAAAATCACTTTAATAAAAATTGATTGATTATTTACTATATATATATCTATATTTCATAAATTAGTTAATACTATTCATACATACTAAAATAATGGCTAGTTTATAATGGTAAAATATATCATGGGTCATTTAAGTTCGGTTAAACTTGGTCATGCATTTAACGCATGCTATCAAAGAAAATATTTGTTTCAAGTAATGAATGATAATTTAGCATTTCATGTACCTTACACTATAAAATATAATATTATTATTTTAAAATATTATGGTGATAATTTCCTTAACTAAAGTTCAAATATTTTTGAGAGAAGATTTGACTCAAGATTCTATGATTAGAGTAGATGGTAAACCTTTCACTGGGAAGGTAATGATGCCAAATCTTCTGAGCATGAATCAAACCTATGAGTTCAAAATCATGTTTTGGATAGTTATTTTATTTAGTATGAGAGTTATCAGAATAATATTATACTATATGATCTATCTATATATGAAAAAATCCCAAACCTGGACATAATGCATCATAGAAGACCACATAGCCCTGAATGACTTTTGAATGAGTCAAACTGGGAGCTGAAATCAACTGACACTTCATATCTTAGAATAAATCCTGAAATTTAAAATCCCAAAAAACTTTACTCTTTTATTTGTAAGTGAGATTATCATAAAATCCAAATTATATAATTCTTTCACAAAACAATTATAATATCCTTCTAAGCCTAAGAATCTCCAAATATCAAAGACATTATACTATACCTCTCAGGTTATAACAACTTTCACCTTTTAGGATCAATGAAAACAACTTGTTTGGAAACCATGTTTCCTAATAATTTTACTTCCAACATCCATAAGTGTATTTGTTTATCAATATATCTAATACTTCTCTCAGATGACATATATGGTCCTCATTAGTCATATATTAAACCAATATGTCATCCACAAAAACGACAATAAAGGAATCATGATAGTCATGAAAAATTATTTTCATCAATCCCATGAAAACTATGAGATAATTAAAAAGAAGAACAGGAATAACAAATAACTCATATTGGTCATACCTAATTTTGAAGGAAATCTTGGAAATATAAGACTCCTTTATCGTAATATGGTTATAGCCAAATCAAATATTAGTCTTTGAAAATACGTTTCCCCTTTAAAATGGTGAATAAAATAATCAATCTGAGGCAAAAGATACGTATTCTTGACTATAAACTAATTCATATTTGGATAGTCAACATAAAGAAAAGGATTTTATCAGATTACATAAAAAATCATGGTTTCTGCACAAGGTAAAACACTAGATTGAATAAATCCTTTATAAAACTAGTTCTCCAACTATATTTTCAAATCCTTTAGTTTGATTGGTTTTATATAGTAGGAGGTAATAGGCATAAGTTGGGTACCTAGTGCGAAGTTGATGGAATATTCTACCTCTCTCACTGATATAGACTCAAAACAATCATATGAAAACATATAGGAACTCATTTAATACTAGAAGAAGTTTTTTACCCAATTTTTTATTCTCTAATTCAAAGTAAAACACAAATTTCATCTTAACCAACTCAATAAGAGGAGTTTTGGCTCGAATTGACCTTAGGTTCTATTCCCCCCAGAAGACATGACTTACTCCAATGTTTCTAATAAAGGAAACCCATCATTGATAAAAGTTTATACATGCTCTATGGGTGATAAACCAATCTATACCAAGAATGAAAACCATAGATTTCATACCCATGATAATAAATTCGCAATCAAACGCAACTTATGAAAAAGTGAATTTAAAAAAAAATGGCATCGAATATCCTGGTCCTTCATCCTGAGAGGTTAATAAATCTCTATAACATAAGGAATTATCTATATAGGAATATTTTATAATTCAACAATATGGGTATATGTGAATAAATGAGAGGCACCAATATCAAATAAAGTAGTTAATAAAGATGATGTAATGGTAATGGTACCACTCATTATTGTTGGATTTACATCGGCTTCAATATGATATTTTTCCATTGCATGAATAAGATTTATTCCTAATTTCTATGGATAAAACCCATTTTTTCTTGAAACATGTTACTGGTAGTCCAACACCACTACACAGAGTGGTAAAAAAATTAAAAGAAATATATAAATTTCATAAGAATCCATAAGAGTCATAATTATTTGGTTCTACTAAGCAAGAGAAAATTGGGTTCCTCACCTTACCACACTGATAGTAGGTGAGAAGGGATATATTGAACACTGGAGACGATTTAGTGGAGGTCTTCTATTTTGATTCACCCCCATCATTTCTACCATGAGACTAATCCCCATTTATCGTCCCTTTAAAAGGACCATTGAAACTACCACTAAGAGTATAGGAAAATATTGTCATTCTTGACTTCCCATCCATATAAAACTCCACCACAAAATCTTTATCCATAACATCAGCATATGATGTGAGTTTTAGTAGAAAAAAATAAGATTAAATATCTGGTTGAAGAACCATCTCAAATATATGGTATTTTAGCTTCTCATTCAATACCACCTCATGTGATAAGTGAATAAGATCAAAAAAGAAATCGGCATAATAAGTCACAGTTCGATCACCTTGTTCAATTTTAAGGAACTCCATCAATTTATCCAACATCGTCGACTCTGGATATAATTTCTCCACAAAAAGATCCCTGAAGTATTTCCACTCAATGTCCATATTCTTTTCTATCATAACTATCGAGTCCCACTACCTTTTCTAGGACCTTAATGCTTTAATATAGTACATTTCACCTTAAAAAAATCTGGTGTCTCCAAGAACTCAAAGATATGATCAGCCTTCTTTAACCAATCCTCTATCTCCCAAGGATCATTAGTACCATAGGAAGATAATGGTTTGAGAGGAAGAAAATCATGGGCATCATATTTGTTATCATTCTTCTGAGGTACAACCTATGTAGCTTATGAAATAATAGGTTCAACTACATAGCCCAGATCTTGAACCACATGCACAAGAACCAATACAAGGTTCTGCTCAATTGGAGGTTTTTCTTTCCATGTTCCATCAATATGTAACATCCCGAGTTTTTTGAAAGGAAATGTTTTTTTGAAAAACTATTTAAATGTGAACAAGTGTGTATTATATGAATAAATAATAAAATCAATATTTTTGGATTATATTAATGAAATATATATATATATAATATTCAATATAATTTTTAAAAATCATGTTATGTGTTTTCTAGACATGATATAAGAACAAATCCATTATTACTAATAAAAGAAGTATTTTTCAAAAAATACATTTTTACAGACTTATGATGGAGAACCCATTTTAAATATATTCTCTATAAATTTAATAAATTATATTTGAAAAAAATAAACTTATTCCTTATAAGTGGACTAACAAAATTTACAATGGTTTTTTGGTATTTTTCTGATAATTTTCGTATTTTAATGAATAGTGAAAATACTGTATTATAATTCAAAACTATTTTTCCTCCTAATTTATATGTATAGTTAGATTATATTTTTAATTTATTTTAAAGTATAATTAGATTATGTTTTTATTATTTAATCCAATTTTGGCCATTTGAATCAATTTCACATTTAAATTGGATATAAAAACTATGTGTACATTTGAATATTTTACTTTAAAAACTTGTTTTCTCATTTCATCAATGGGATTAATTTTTAAATAATTTCTTCCAATTATGTGTTTTGAATTTGGAAAAATGGATTCCATGTTTATAATCAAAAGTTTCAAATTATTTAAATAGGACCGTTTTACTTTTTTACATTATGAATAGTAACTTTAGTAATATTTTTATTACCACAGTTAAAGGGTAAATCAAGTAATTAAAGTTAAAAATAATAGAATATAATATAATAAAATTACGTTAAAACTGGTCCTAATTTCATTGGATATTCTTTTGTTTTATTTAATATTCCTTGAGATGATTTTATGTTCACTTGGAGCCACTTGGAGGATTTTAACTATTTTATAATATTATATTCAAAGAGAAGAAAACTTTTGTCATACCCTTGTTTCTAATAACAAAAGTTTTTTTAATATGTTGTTATATAGTGAATATATTAGGCTATAAATGTTATTTAGAAATCTAAATTTTTTACCTACATCATGGTAATTTATTTATAAATTTTAGGAAATAAATAATTAAATTAAATGGTGACACAATGATGATGTAGTAAATGCTTAATTAATGAAACAAACAGATACATTATATTAAAAATATTAAAATAAATATAATTTGATATAATTTATTTCATCCATGAATTTTATGTTTGATTTTGAAATGTTAAAATATTTGGTTTTAATATATCTTGTTTTTATGATATTTTTAAAAATTCAAGAAATGAATAATGTCAAAATTGACACTAATGATATTTTAAAATATAAAATCTTTTATTAAAGGATATAGAATTTATAAAAAAATAATATTCATTCAAATATTTGGGATAATTCTTATAAATTTATTAATGACTCATTTATTGGTCTTTTGGTATGTTATAGTAATTATATTAACCATCAATGTGTAAATTATGTGATATCATAGTAAGAATTAATAAGGGTTAAATGAAAATATAAGGATTTAAAAATAGTAAAAAATTATCTAATTTTCATGGTTCGCACGCATTTTACCTAAATGTGATAAATGACACTCTCTATATCAGAAGGTTCATGGTTTGGCCAATCATGCGACCAAACTGTGTGGTGACAGTTTTTGGGTGATTTTACCAAAATGACCTTAAATGAAATGTTTAAACATACCCCTTCTTTATTATTTCTATCCAGTGGACAACAAATCCTCGACTATCTTTCTTTAAGCCTACTTAAATACTAAGATATCATTTGATCAAGATCATATGTCTGGAGTCTAATCAAAGCACTGTTCATCTTGTTGGATTTGCACCAGTAAGATCTTAATTCCTTTTGAATTGGTCTTTTTTCTTATTATTATCTACAATTCTATTTAGATTATGACTCATATTCCATATTTTTAGGGCATTGATCTATTATTTATATATATTTAAAACCATTCCAAAATAGAGGTTGATACTGGGAGAGGATAGTTATGCAAGTACGAGGTAGGTGGTTTATAACTCATCCCTCAAGATTCTTCATTTTGTAAATTGTCATGAGTGTGTACCGATTTCATCAAGTGATTCCTACTTAATTCATGTGCCTTGCTTATATTCACTATAACCATATTATAATACTCATATTAGGTTATTTCCTCAATTTCAACCACACCAAGTAGGGTGTTTTCCTTAATTATGCATTTCAAGGTTTGTTATGTGTATCTGTACCACCGTTCATGTGTGTTTAAGCTTGAACCCGCTAATGGGAAGACTTAATTATTTAATTTAATATTTTATTTTATTTTATTTCACATTTATTCTTATCACTTGACCCACCTAAGTTATGTTCTTTAACATGATAAATCAAACTTAAGTGGAATTATAAAGTATATTGTTGATATGAATTGTTCAAGATTATTATAAACGGAATTCACATGGTTTCTCATCATTATTATATGTTATCTTGTTTATGGAAGGTAAATGAGAGAACCAAGAAATTAAATATAAAATGACTGAAATGGTTTCATGCCTAGTTAGCCATGTCACACTAATGAAAGGTATGGTTGGAACCAAATAAACTTACCAAATAGAATGACTAATACATAGCCTAATTTATTAAATGAAGTAATTATGAGGTTCCTCGTATATGGAACTTGACAATACTATAAGAGTGGTCAAACTTTGGTTAGATTTTATATTACTGATGGAATGCATTGATCACTCATGGACTCCATTTCGATTTAAGGATGTCTGTTTCCTTGGTTGATACCCACCTTGGAACTCGATCTTTTTCAAGCAATGGATGCCTGGTATGATACCGTAGGATCCCTCCATTATTATTAGAAGATACCTATGATACACTCCTTGGATCCAGAATGACTTCTACGGACATGAGGCTCCTTGGTTATACCCTTGGTCAGAGTCACTGCTTATCTTTTTTTATATTGGATGATTTCCTTAGACTCGGTTAGAATCATCATTATAAAATTCATAGGGAGATTCCACATATATTACACTATTATCCCTTACATTTGGGATTTAATTAATTACTTTATTTGGCTCAACTCTTGAGGTCCAGGTTGCCTTGGTTACTACCTTGGAACCTCTTCATTATTTCTATCATAATGGATGCGTTATTATAACTTTGATCCTTTATTATTATTATCATATTAGGATGTCAGTACTCGTTATACCACATGTTAATTACATATATAAACTAGAACATAATTAATTAATGAACTATTTTCATGTTATGAAACCAACTAAGGCTAAAGAATGTACTTTGTTATTTACATTACTATATAGCTTTACTTTTATATATGCATGCTTCCACACTGTTTCAGTTTATATTACATAGAATGGATGTTATAGAAACCATTAGTGGTGTCCTATTGTGATTTATCACACATATTATCTAGGCCTCTATTGGCACTCAGACATATTACATGTATGCAGATGTTTAGAAAGGTAAGCGTACTGCTTTGAAAACTTGATTTCTTGATTGCTTGGGATGGAATTTGGTAGCAGATGACCGAACAAGAGCTCAGGATGCTTGGATAGTTTTTTTATTCCTTCTTTGTAAATATTAGTAGAATGTATTTTCTATTAATAGTATCCATGTCTTATAGATTTATAGATACATTAAATATATCATTATTATTTTTTGAGTACTATTATCAGTTGTTTCAGTTTTCTATTACTCTTGTCTACTTCTGTTGTGTCATCTACTTATTTATATTAATTCCTCTATTTACCTGTTATCTTTTTTATACACTATTTTAAACTCTAGTAATGAGGGAATATTCTCCCCAAGGACACATGCAACACCCTTGTTGTGAGTTGGCGTCCTCTGGCATTTAGGGAGATGTGCTTGAGGCCATCTGGCCCACCGAGCTTGTGGCACCTTTGAGTGGAATCAGGGTCTAAAAAATCACAAAAATGGAGTATTCTTGAGAATTAGATATGATAGGGTAAAGACATGGAAATAAAATTGATATCATACAATTTTTTAGGTCATTTTAACACCTATATTTTAGTTTGACATCGCCTTAGTAAACCAATTTTAACATTAACTGTAATAATTAATATTTACTATTTTCACTATTCTTTTTCGAAAAAATTAAATTGAAATTATTTGATATTATAAATTATTTTGATTAAAAATATGGAATAAATTTTAAAAAAATAAATTTAAAAAATTGATAATATTAGTTGAAAATTAATCCCACAGATGTGATGAGAAAGCGAGTTTTCAATGTGAAAATTTTCAAAAGTTTATAATGTTTTTTCTATCCAATTTCAATATGAAATTGATTTCAATGACAAAAATTTGATTAATAGAAATATAATTGAACTATTTTTTACTTTAAAATAAATTTAAAATATAATTAAATTTATAAATTATTTAAATAAAAAAAATTCAATTAAAATTCAGTATTTTTCATTATTCATCAAAAAAATAATCTTTTCAAAAAAATTCTAAAATTAACCCTGATATAAATTTGATATGATGATTTGGAAAATGGTGTTTATTTTTACAAATAAATTTTATTGATTTTTCAAAAAATATTTTTAAAATAAGTGTACAAAAAAGGCAACAAAACTGATTTTTAGATAAATATAGTTTTAAGCATAAAATT
Organism: Viscum album; assembly: GCA_963277665.1. NCBI lineage: Eukaryota > Viridiplantae > Streptophyta > Magnoliopsida > Santalales > Viscaceae > Viscum > Viscum album. Next base: position 779,649,362 of record OY728141.1, read on the forward strand.
GGATTTATTGTTATCTCTTGTCTAGAAAACACATACAATGAATGTTAAATAGTTGATTGAATATATAATATATAAATTTAATTAAAATTATTCAAAAAAAGTGACTTTTTAAAATTATTGAGTTAAAACATGTGTTTTGTAGAAAAATGGTTTTTCAAAAAAGTATTTTCTTTATTTTCAAATGTTTTTTTTATTTTTAATTAATTAGTTAACAAATAATTAATTTTATATAAATTTTTAAAAAATATATTTTCATAATTTAATTAATCCTATTCATACCCACAATTTTAATGGATTGGTAATAATTATCATAAAAAATAATAGTATTTTAATTATATGTCACATTTTGTTTAAACTTAGTGTTGTGTGTAACTCAGCCTAAACTAGATATTACATGGAATAAAAATTTTAGAAAAAGATTAGAATTATTTTAAAAAATACATATTTCCAAAAATATAAGGGTGTCATATTCTACCCCCATTAAAATGAATTTATCCCTAAAAATTCATTACCTTGGTACCAATAATTGAGGATAATTCTACCTCATTAAGTCCTTAGGTTCCCACATAACTTCCTCAAGATGATGATTTTTCCAAAAAAAACACTAACCAGGTGAGGGGTCTTTTTTCATTAAACTTTTTCTATTTGATCCATAATCTCTACTAGTTTTTCCTTATAATAAATATAATGCTCCACTAGTAAGAACAATAAGGTCAATACATGGGATAGATCAGGTATTTACTTCCTCAAGAGTGATACATGGAACATATTGTGAACCTAAGAGAGGTTCGGTGTAAGTGAAAAATGATAAGCTACTATCAGGATACGATCAAGTATTTTAAGTGGACCAATATACCTAGGGCTTAGTTTTCCCTTATTTCTTCCATATATAAATTCATAGAAAGACCTTCTTACTAACTTCAAACTCTAGATCATTTTGATGATTATCAGCACAATATTCATATCAGTTTTTTTAGTTCTTACATGTTGTTGAATGACTTTGACCTTATTTTCCATCTCATTAACTTTCTCAGGTCTCAATAGATTTCTTTCTATAACTTCATTACAGTACATTGGAGTTCTACACTTATTTCCATAAAGGTATTCATAAAGAACCATTTAAATAATAAATTGAATTATTTTTTTGCAAGAAAACTAAAATTAAGGATGGTGTTGATACCAAACACCATTGAAATCCATAGAACAACTCTTATCATGACCTCTGAGGTTTGGATTATTCTCTCAAATTGACTATATATCTAAGGATGATATACAGTGATGAAAATCAACTCTGTATAAATATCTTAATGAATACATCACCAAAACATCAAGGTAAACTCAAGATTCTGATAAAATAAAATTGATTGTGGTACTCCATAAGACCTTAAAACTTTTTTAATATATATTATAGAAAAAGGATCTAAATTGAAATCTTATTTGATATCAATGAAGTGAGGTGACATTGTAAGGTGATAAAAAATAACCCATAATTATCTCAATTTCAAAGATATGATAAACCCCAAAGGTTACTAATAACTTTAATTATATATGAAATAAGTGTAAGTTTATTCATCCTCAAATAACTTTGTCACTATATAAAAAACTAAATGGTTATATTACCATAAATTTCTCTTAATATAACCTTAATCTTGATAAAATTCCATGAAATAAAACCTTATAAGGGGTTTCAATTATATTAAACTTATGTTTAAACTTAAACTCATAAAACAATGATGGTATCAATAAAAATTATTTTAACCTTAACTAGTTACATTAATGCTTCCAAAATATAATTCATCATTTAGTCCTTAAATAAGATCTTATCTTATACAAAAACATTTCTATTTCAAGCTTGGGTTTAACCTTATACTAATTGAATATAAAATGTGACTTTTTTATTAAATAATTCATCCAGTGGTATATAATCACATGAAATTTAACTAAAGGAAGAAAATTAATATTTTCATAGGCCCCATTCATACAAAATCATACATGAAATTCCCAACTAATTAGGGGAATATTAGTGTTCCCTAATTATCATAATTTACTTCAAACATCATGATTGGATACATTTTCCCTCTGTCCTTTATCTCCAAAGGTTATTATGGACTATCATTCATGTTGTCCCTTATATTTGGGCATTGATTCACATAATTCCCATACTCCACTTGTTTTAAACACTATAGTGTGGGTTGTTTATTCTGTGCAAATTTCTTTCTATTCATGACATTAAATAACTTTTTCCCATCAATTCAGCAATCAATTGCCTGATGACCTTCCCTTTCACACTTAAAAATTTTATTATTTACCTTAAGACAATTTCCTCCATTTTTCTTCTCACATATTGATCATAATCTAAAGATCATCATCTTCTCTCCATGGTTTTTATAATTTCCTTTGAATTCCATTATTTATCTTCTAATCAAAACTATAAGATTGGTATATAAATACAACCTCCATTTCGACATTTATAGCACAGAGAAAAATACATTCATATCTTCTGAAGTCTCTTGTGAATAATTCCCTTAGGAAAATTGGATTTAATCCACTAAAAAAACAATCACCCTTAATTTCATGCTAGATTATAATACCCAAAGTTTACCTCACAATTATTGTAAAATTTGGCTTGTACATACCAATAGATCTATCATCCTCTTTCTTTAGAATGAGTAAATCTTTATCCATCTTCATACGAAGAATATGAGGAAATTACTTAATCAAAAATAAGATCTTCAACTCATCCAAATCCATGGAGTCATTTCTAAAAAATTTCCTTGTATTCTAGATAAGATTCCACCATTGATCTGCTTTACCTTCTAAATGACATCCAACTAAAATGAATTTATCATGCTCCAAACACTAGAGTATGGAAAAATATCTTTTCAGTATTACGGATCCATTACTCAAAAACTATAGGATTAGAAGACCCACTGTAAAAATATGATTTTTTCCTCATGAAGGAATCAAAAGAATGTTGTTCCATCATTTTCTCATTTAGAATACCTTCATGATTCATAGATTGAGAAAGTTGTATGATAATAACAAAAATATTTTTTCTTTCCAATTCCTATAATGTTTGGTTTTTAGGAGGACAATAATTACATTTTTCATCACACTCATCATTAACATGGTTTCTTCAAGTTCTAGATTTCTAATAAAACAAAAACCGTAGTGTGAGAAACACTAACCATAGTAGGGACCACATAATCATGAAAAATCACTTCTAAGGGGTATAAATAATTACACTTTATTTTAAACCTATGACACCTTAGGATTAATTTATGTTATTCATGTATATTATCTATTTAAATCCTTAATGATAGTTTATAAAGTTTTGTGGATTTCCAACCCATATATCCTTGGAGTTCCAAACATGGTGTGCAACAATGCCCATTTTCATGCACCAAGTGATGATTAATTCAGTATTAATGAACCTTTTTCAGAGTTATTACACCTAGGTACCTCTATTCTAGAGCCACATCCACTTACGGTATCCAAATATGGATGTAATTTATTATAAATCATCTAATCTTTTCTTTACTAATATTCTAATACATTTTCCTATACACGAAATCATCCTTAAACTTATCCTTAGATACATCTCTAGACATATCCTTGGAAATAACCCTATGGATATCACTGAAGCTTTCTTATCCTAGTAGATAAAGGTTAACTAAACCTTTATTATTATACCAACCATAGAAACCCAAGCTTCTCATACATGGATGTTACATCTTTTTATATAAATATTCATTACATTACACAAACACACACCTAAGGACAATAATATTTTAGAGCCCTTGGAAACATAGAACAAGATATTCTTAATTAATCAAAGTTATTCACTATGATAAATATATTCTCATTTGGTACTCTTCAGAACATACCCTACTTAAAACCTTTCTTCATAACATGGTGAATGGAAACATAAGAAAGGGTGATCTCTGATGCTCGATGAGGGTAAAAAAGGGATATATATAAGCATAACATGAATATAAGGGTATAATAACATGATCATAACATTTGAAAACCATACCCAATATATCAAAGATAATAATATTGTGTCATGGTATTAATATTGGCAATTCATAAGTCATGAATCATAAGTGAATCAAATAACATGGTCTATGAGATCAAAACATTGGCATGAGACATAGAATTGTGGTGTATACATAGTAAGAGAAAATCTTATGTAAATTCCACCAACCAAGACATTCATACCATGTTAGAATTGGGATAAACACCCATACACCTACATTTGGATTTATATAACCTCATATGCACCCTATTTTGGGCCTAGGATATCCTACCATGTATCCTATTTTGATCTTGGGATAACCTCCCATATAACCTTTGAGATCATATAATATTAATCATTACCCAATGCATTAGAGGGAGATATATGTCCCACCCATCACATAATCTATAATAATATATTCTACAAGATAATCGAATATTTATCATACCAAAATACATGAAAATAAATGGGTTTCATAAAACTTGTTATCATAGAATAACCCATGGAAAAGAAATGGGTTTTATAATCATTTCATCATTTTATCCAAACACAAGCCATGGAAGAGATATAGGTTTCATAAAAAAATTTCCATCATAAACATAAACCATTGTGGAAAATAAAAATGATGGTATCCATGGATTATATCCTTAGTATAGAATAAGTAACATCAATGGAATTTATCTTATATGGAAAATGGTTTTAGAATAAAAATCAATTCGAACATTTTTTGGGGAAAATAGCCTTTCCAAATTAAAAATAATGTTTTCAAAGATAAAAAATTTTGAAAATACTTTAATTTGAAAATAAAATATGAATATTATAATTTAATTTATAAATAAAACAATGGTCATGATGGTCCAAAATTCGGTTCATGTCATACATGTTAAAACAAAGTTTCCTTTCACATTTTTTATTAGATCCAAACAAGAATTGTTTGGAAAATTACATGAATAATCATTTAAAAAAATTATAAAAATTAATACATGGGAAAAATTATCTTTAATAAATAATTTTAATAATGTTAAAAATATTTTTAAAATCATTTTTATGAAACATGGTTTTGGAATAAAAAGTTTTTTTTTGACTAAAAAGATGATTTTTATTAAAAGTATTATTTTGAACACTTGAATACATAGAAAGGAAAATGAATATAAAATGTGTATTTAAATGAAATTTATAGATGATAATGAAATTTAATAGGTTATAGATATATATATCATAATATTTCATCATTGTAAGCGTAATCATAAACAATTTTGATAAAATATGAGATTTTATCCAAAAACACTTCCCACTTTGGTAATTTTGAATCGTAATCCCAATGAATGAATAACATTAAAAGAAAATTATAATATCATATAAATAATTATATTCATGGTATAAAATGTCTAATTGTAATTATATATGCATCATAGAAGAATATAGATTCATTAAATAAGTTATGTCCCAAAGAAGGAGAATTGGGAAAAAAATCTTTTACCGATTTGTTAACTTTTAAACCATAAACCCCATGAAAGATATATCCAAAAATTGATATTTAAATACCTATAATTTTAAATATAATCATATTAAAATATATTAATGGTTTGTATGTACACCTTATAAAATAAATAGGTGGTGAATATGGCATGTGTCTCACATAAATAAAAGGTTAGATGGAAATCCCTTACTGTAAATCTCGACTTCCTCCATACTCATTCAAAAATCGTGTATAATAAACATAATTTTATTATATATATATATATATATTATATAAAAATAATTACATATCTCATACCATATATTATTTACTCATTTATTTTTATTACCCTTTCATAAACAATTCCATGTTAAAGTCATATTTCAGGTAATAAAACCTTTTTCATATATGTTTTGATTTTTTATTTTTAGTCCTACTACTTTGATCATGGTTACATAATCTATAGAATAATAATAATGAAAAAATAATCATATATATACATCAATTATACTTTTAATACCAATTATTAAAGATTGTTTTGATAAATGAAGCATGGTACCATCATGAAGATGGTAGGTTGTACGTAAGCACGAGTAACGTTTCTTATTTTTTAACGATCATTATGGAGTGGAGGTAAGTAATATATTATCTACAAAGAATTATAATAGTATCATAAATACCATATTATTTCTTTATATATACTTATACATATTATCCATGTGGTGTGCTGATGAAAAGAGAGTCACGCCACTTTGTGAAGGTTGCAATCCACACGTGAACTAACTACATTATCATCTCTCAGGGAGTGAAAAGGTAATAAATAAAATTATATAATATATTTTAATAATTATAAATATGTAATTAATAATATAATTATGTCATATATGTAACAAATATTTATCCATATTATCTTCAATGAAAAATGAATCACATCGCTTCATGAGGTGGTAGTTTTCCGTACACACGAGCAACATAATTGAATCCCCTACAAAATGGAAAGTAAAAATAATAATATATTGTATAATGACTATAGAGGTATAATTATGTCAAAAATAAAATATATATACTATATATATATCATCACACCCAACATTGATTGGTGGAAATGGGGAAATTAATGACATCGGTTCGTAAGGCGGTAGTCCTCCATACACACGAATGATGATTTCATAACACATTTATTGAAAGTGGAAATGGGTGTTGGTTAATATATTAATATAATAACATATAATTTAATTGAATATATTGAGGTTTTTATATAATTATGGTTTAATAATAATTCAATGAGGTTGAGGAAGAAATAAAATAAAAAATCTCATTGAAGAGCATTTCCTCTTCCTCAGCTAACCTCCTTAGGTTTGCACCAAAATCCTCACTAGGTTTCATTTATACCCAAACTAAGACTTCTAGTAATAGAGGAGGGAAATTTTTTTGTAATTTCTTCATTCATTGTCTGAACCAAAATGGTTTTAAGGTGAATACATTAGAGGATATGGGGTGGCATTATATAAGTGAAGTGAGTGGTACACTTGCAATTTTTTGAAAATAAAAAAGTGTACCCATGTTTTTCTCATTACCCAAGGCTCCACAATAGAGTATTATAGAGACTTATACATTATAGGTTAGTAATATGGCCATAAAATATATTTTTGAAAATTTTTATTCAATTTTAACTCTTATATTTTTATTTTAACCCTCGGTTACCATAACCATGGTAATTAATTATTACCGTTTTCACTATTAATTTTGATAAAAAAATATTAAGTTGTAATTATTAGATCATAAATATTATTATGATTAAAATAATTTAATAAATTTTTATAAATTCTATTCACATAAGAGGAAAATTTTAATATAAAATTAATCTTGTTGACACGATGAGAAAACGAGTTTTCAAAGAGGAAATGTTCAAAATATTATTAAGTTTTTAAATCAAATTTTAATATATAATTTAGAAAATGATCTAAATTTGATTAATATACATATAATTGAACTATTTTAAATATAAAATAAAATTAAAATATTATTTAACTTTATAAAAAATTTAAACAAAAATGCAGTTTTCAATTAAATGTAAGTATTTTTTACTATTCATTAGAAAATTAAAATTTTCAGAAAATTCTCAAAAATTAAACCTAAGATAATTTTGATATGATGATTTAAAAAATTAAGTTTATTTTAAAATAAAATTTAAATGTTTCAATAAATATTTTAATATTAGTGTTCAAAAAATGCTACAAAACTATTTTTTAGAAAAATATTGTTTTTAAGCCAAAAATTCGATTTATTCTTATATATTGTATATAAAACACATAATATAAATGTTAAATAGCTGATTGATAAATATATTATATAAATTTCTTTAAAATCATTCAGTAAAAGTGGTTTTTTAATTTATTGAGGTAAAACATGACTGTTTTCATAAAAAAATTTAAAAAGATGTTTCCTTTATTTTCAAATGGTTTTTATTTTCATTTTTAGTTAATTTTTCACCAAATAATTCATTTTACATACATTTGTAAACCATATATTTTCATAATCTATTTAATATTATTCATACCCACTGTTTTAATGGTTAGGTGATAATTATCATATTAAATAATAATACATTAAAAATATGTCACATTTTATTTAAACATAGTGTTACATATAATGAAATCTAAACTGGATATTGTGTCTTATAAAAAAAATATAAAAATTAAATTTATTTTAAAAAATATATTTTACAAAATCTCAAGGTGTTACAGGGAAGAAATCCCTACGTGATTCCTATAGTGGAAAAATAATTCCTTACTCAATTCCCATAGTTATCTAATGAGATATAGAGCCCTAACAAATACATTTAAGGGAGATGTTAGACCCTATATTTCATCATCTATACGTATGAGTTCAACTTGAAATCAATCATTCATCAAACCATATAAACTTAGTGGAAGAAAAGGGGTTTCATTCAATAAATCAAAAATAATCTCTGGAAAGAGAATGTGTTTTATATCCTTTTCTAATGTATTTACAAAAGGAAATCATTAGAATTTCCATAAATAATCATAACATGTTAAATCTGTGGAAATAAAATGGGTATCCAAATATATTCAACAAATTTCTAGGTAAATACCCTTTAATAAAGATGATTAGGTATTAGGTATCTACACCATATAGATAAATTTTATTTGGATTAGTCAATAATTCCACCAATCAACCAATGTATAACATCTATATGGACACCCTTTAATCAAAGGAATAGAAAATGGGGTATTCACAAAGAAAAGGAATAGTAAAAAATGTTATTCTTATTCATAGTAGAAGGTAAAGAAATAAAAAGGTAGTGATGGATCAGTCATCTAATAGAGAAAAACATTTCATAATCCATATAGAAAAAAGCGGATGGAACCATTTAAATAATATCAGTAATCAAGCATAAAATATGTCAAAAAAATGTTAACATTTGTGAAAAAAACACATTTTAGGAGCATTAGAAATATAGATTTTGAAAGAAGAAACATTCTTCACCTTTTTCAAAAAAAATTATAAAACTATAAGTATAATAATTTATATTAGAAAACAAGAAAACATAGAGTGGGAGTTTCATAGAGAAATGAAAATATGGAAAAAGATGTGTTCATATATAAAATGTTAAAAAGATATAATTTTTGCACAATGATGAAAATGAGTGATTTGGGAAATTTAAAATGTATTTAAAACATTTAATGGAGGTAAAAGTATTATAAAATTAACTTAATAAATTATTGGGGTATAGATAAAGATATTCTCAAACGTATTTAATGAATACATACAATGAAAAGGATAGTCCCTGACTAAAAAGAAGATATGGGGTCGGTTTCACTTACAAGAAACACATCAGATAAAATATGTGTCAAGGGGAAATAAAATTTTTAGGATACATGCATAATAAATTAATAACCAAAGAAGATTCTAAGGGGGTTTATAAGTATTAAAAATTTCCCAAATGGATTATCTTTGGAAAACAATCTTGATTTCAAAATAATATTTTCAACAAAACCCATATAGTTTATGTAAAATTATAATCAACAACCATTTAAATTGTGAGATTTTAGTTAAACATAAAATACCATAAATTAAATATAAATAATGATATAACATTTAAAATGGTTAATGTATACACTATATAAATTAAACATGGTGCACAAAATTTAGCATGTCTCGTGGATTTGAAAATGAGACAAGGAAAACCTTGAAAAGTCATATTTTATGATATAGGGACAAGTAATTAAGATGAATATGATAATGAAATTAAAATAAAACAAAAAATTAGAGGAATAAAAATTTAACACAATCATATGGTAAAACATATACAAATTTTATGAATAAGGATCATTAATAGAAATTATAACTCAATGAAGAGAATTTGAGTTGGAAAAAATAATTATAAACTTGGTATCCTTTAAATTGAAGTCCATTTAAGGAACTAATGTGATATGGATCATCAAATACCAATATTTACATTAATATTGTAAAAAATATTTTTTAGGAATTAATCACATCATTTTAAATATATCATGGTGCACAATAAGAAATATTTCTCAAGAAATTAAATTTGAGACAGGAACCCATTATCTTTATTCCCAACATCCATTAAAGCACTTAAATGTTATATTCAAAAAATAACTACGTTAATAACCTATTTCATAACCTTATTCATACCTATAAACTTTTATACACTTCATTTATAAATATTATCTACATATATATATTAGTTAGTTATTATATATTTTCAATATCATATGTGAGTAATCTTAATCATTTTGAACTAGTTTCATAATAGCAATGTTGTTCTTCATTCTTCTTCCAAATATTATAATTTCTATATCATATAAGGTAATTTAATTTAATCTTTATAATTATTTATCATGTTATAATTTCATTCCATGGTATTTTGTTTACTATCCCTAAAGATGAAATTGATGATGAGCATGTTTTGGTGGTTTTAATGAACAGTTGTTGATATCTTAATTTATGGGATTAATATTAATGTTACAATTCCAAAAAAATTAGACTCGTATTAACTTATTTATATCTTATATCATTTTAGTTAAGTTCTCATAGTCTTCTAGAATACTATTTTATAACATTATTCCAGTATGTGGTTCGACCAACCCAAATATGAACATACCATAATTTAATGGATGATTATGAAGTGATAAGGTTTTAATATCGTAGTTATAGAGAAATAATGATAATATTAAGGTTTTATTATAGTGATAAATCATAATTTAAGATAATTAAAAGAAGAGGTTGTAACATCCTTTCTTTGGGTGGATGTTTTTTGTAATCTCTTTCATGTCTTAAGTAATTTTTTTTATACCATATAATGGTTTAATATTGGTTTTGGTTATGTGTTAGAGTCATTTGGAAGATTAAAAGTGATTTTTAAGGTTTTTGGGTAAAAAAATATATCACTACACCCTTGTAAAATCCATTTTGGCTCTAGTTTTCCTCGGTGTAAAACATATAAAGGGTGAAATGGCTTGGCCTTGCAGTTGGTAAGTCGTAGTGCATTGGGGTGACTGATGAAGAACATGACCTAGGAAACACCACCATGATCATTTTAAAGGATTCAGTGATGGAAAAATAACCAGGGTTCAAGTATTATATCATAGTAATCCACATTTACTAGGTTGTGATCAAGAACACCATGGCCATGGAAAGACCATGGTGAAGATCATTTTAGCAGTCGCATGGATTTTAAAATAGATGATTCTTTCACAGATCTCCATAAATGAGTCATGTTTGGTATTCAAAACATGTATAATAGTAATGAGGAGTGTTTAATTCCATCCTCAATCATTTTCATTCAATTAAACTGCTTAATTATTCTCCCCTTTCAATGATTCAAAATTTCTGGGATCATTTTGGTAGAAGGCTGAGTTATGTTGTTGCCATATTTTAAGATTATATTGGTTCCTTTTTTGGGTATATCTTACCTTTACTTTGATTTATCTATGGAATTTATTCTTTATTATTTTATAGTGATTCAAGTATGGGTAAATTTGTTGGAGAACTATAGTGATTATTTTCTTATTCTAGCCATTTTTCTTTTGTGATTATTTTAAAATCATGAAATATACATATTTATATTACACTATAATTCTTAATTCCTAGTGATTTGTTTTATAGACTTGGGGTAATATATTACTTTCTTGAGGATCATTGTAATTCTATGATGTCTTGGTAAACAATCTCTTTATGACTCTTCTTTGGGTCTTAGGTATGATCTTTTTTCACGTGACTACATTCTTGGAGATTGTTGAATTTCATATCTATAATATTGAGGTGGTAAGTTCCTTAACATATTGGGACATGTATATTATGTTGTAATGTTTTTATTTCTTATGATTTATGACCCATTATTGATATATGTTTGCATATGGGTGAGTAAGTTTCCCTTTAGACCCTTTCTTGATTTGTGATCATGTGAATTTTGTGTAACCCCTTGAGGACTATTCTTTATATGACTTATTGGAAGATGCAATGATCAATATTTCTTATGGTATTATATATCTTGTAAAGCCTTTCTCTAGGTTTCAAGATGATATGGTTGCTCAATTTTTATTAGATTCCCTCTTAGATGGGAAGAATTGTTGGGACCAAGTTGGCTGATGAAGTTTTTGGATGCATGAAGTACTTTCTTTTGTTTTCAAGGAAGTTTGAGAAGAAAGGAAACCAATTCACTTTTATAAGTATGTGAGTAAAGATAAGAAAGTCACAATAATTTCCATGGTATATTTGATGATGCTTTGCTGGTCTTCATTTCCCAAATATTGTAAGTTAGTTGGAGAACTTGTGATACAATATTTATAAAGGAAAGGGGGAGAAAAGATACTGTCAATAAGTATGGTTGGTCTTTCGTAAGTAGGCGTCTAAGATGATATAGTTTTCTAGGGCTGGAAAAAATTTTGGGGTCAAAAATTTGGAGTTTGGTGAGCAATGAGAAAATAGTATTTCCTTGAATATCTCATCAAAACATAAAAAAGTAGTGAATTTCGCAAATATGGGCATCATGAATTAGATTTCGTAAAGACATGAAGAATGTTGATGTTTTTCTTTGTGATTACGACGAGCTTTGCAAATGGACGAGGAAAGGAGCATTGTAGGTGAGCATTGTAGCGCAAAGGAATAAGGAGCATCATAACGACACAAAGGAAGAAGGATAATTATGTCAGCACAAAGTATTTGATGGAATTATTCATGAATAGGATAAGATTTACGAATCCAGAAAATAGCCATGGTGCTTCGCGAAGCAGAGTGAATTTCATTAGAAAGTTTGGAGCTCTACGATTTGGTGCTGATGTGGTGATGAGTTGTGTGGAAGGTTCTAGAGTTGGTGGGAAAAGCATATTAATAGACCTTCACCCCAAGAGAAAACTATAGTGACTTAATGACAATTTTAGATCTCTCAAATTGCAAAGAAGGTTCACAGAGAAAGCGATCTCTGTGAAGACAGTGAGTTTTTCGAAGGAAAGAAGTTTCACGTCAAGCCATTGAGCTTTGTGAAAGAAGTAAGCCTTGAAAAGGAAAATTTCTACTCTGCAAAATAGTGAGCTCTATGATCTAGTGAGCTCTCCGAACTAGGGAGCTTTGTGTACTACAGTGCTCTGCGAATCTCGGAGCTTCGCCTCTGTGAGAAGAATATTTGAGTACCCAAATGAATTGAGAAGTGCTTTCAAGTGGATTAATATATTAATGGGGTATTGGACTAAGTATTATTACAAATTATAGGTAATTCATATTATCTTCTAGATAGGAGAGAGAATATTTGTTTTCAAAGATCAGATTTGTGAAGGTTTTTCAAGAAGAACAGAGATATTGTATTACCCTATTTGTGATAAGATGGTGCACACTCAATTGAGGATTATCTCCCAAGTACTACTTGAGTAAAAGGGAATATCATACTCGTTGTATTCTACATTAAAGTGTTATCTCTTCAGTGTATTTTCTGGTACAAGATTATCTCTATACCATATCAAGGAATTTCTAATCTCATTAAGTAGTAAACCTTGTAAATTCTTGTGTTTCTATGGATGTGTGTTTGGATTGTGTTCAGTAATGAAGGAGATCCTTCACAGAAGATGAAGTTTGTTTCATTTTAATGGAAACATAAATAGAAAAGATATCACTAATTCACCCCCTCCCCCTCCCAATCATACATGGATCTTGACTGGGTAACTTCAATTGGTATCAGATCGTTGGTTCCTTTTATTTATTATTTCCCAATCTTTTGAAGAGAAATTCTGATGAAGAATCTGAATTGTGTGAATAGTAAAATCATCCCAATATTTTGTGAGAAGAAATATCATATCTAAAATGATATAATGATTCCTTATCTTATGTCTCTTGGATATGAAGTTCTTGAAACTATAATATATGGATTTCCTACTATTGATAACAAGGTTCATCTTACTCTTACCGATAAGAAGAATCTTTAGAATGATGGAAGAGATAAAAATGCATTAATCTCATCTCTTTCTAAGAGTTAATTTTTATGATTGAAAAGTTTCTCTTCAGCAAAACGAATATGAGATAAACTGAAAAAAAAAATATATGAAGGAAATACAAAAGAGAAGAATGAAAAACTTCAAATATGGAGTTTGAAGTATGAATACTTAAAGATAGGTGAGCATGAATCTGTTAGAGGCTTCATTACTTGGATAAATGGAATTATCAGTACAATAATATGTCTTGGTAAAAACATAGAGGATTCTACATTTTTTGAAAATATTCTGAGAATTATTCTTAAAAAATATGAAGCAAAAGTTTCATCACTAGAAGAAAGATACCCTGAAACATTATCTCTGGATGATTTTCATAGCACACTCATCAATTATGAAATGAGAAGGGAGAATACTATGAAGATAAAATAAAAATTTGATAGAGAAATGTCTTCAAGGAAACAACGAAATATAAGTCAAAGAAAAATATTTTTTAAGATAAATTTGGTGAATCTGACTATGAAGAAGAGGTATGTCAAAATATTGATGAAAATTTATCCTTGTTTTCTAAAAATGTGAAAATATGCACAGATAAATACAAAGGGAAACTCCCTTTGAAATGTTTTAAATATGGATCTTTTGGACACTTTGTGGATAATTTCCCTCAAAAGGGAAAGATGAAGATATTGATGAAGAAGGGAGAAGACCAATAAGGTCATAGAAGAAACATTATGACGAATATAAATATTCTGGTATATGTAAGGATAACAAGTTCTTCAAATCAAAAAGAATAATCATTTGTCAAAAAATGAATAAGATGATGAGAGTGAGACTAAATCTGAAAATTTTTTATTGACAAAGATAGAGAGAGAACCTTTTTGGCAGTAGTGAATAATGAAGATTATGATAGTAGTAGTTTTGAAGAAAGAGAAACTCAACTTCAATAGTATCTTAAAGAAGAACTGAAGGAATTTTTGTGAAAGATCAGAAGTCTTGAGAAGGAAAAAAGAAAATTAAAAAATAAAAAATCTACATTAAATTATCAAGAAGGTTTTCTTGATGTGAAAAAGAAATTTGAAGATGATGTTGATGATCTGAATAATTATCTTGAAAGTGAAAAAAAATCATAATGACTATTTAGAAGTAAATATGAAGTAAAAATATGATGATTTGGAAATTGTCCAATATAAACTTTCCAAAGATGAGGAATGGAACACAATGTTCAAAAAATCAGTTACAGAAGTTGGAAAATTTTATACTAAGATTGAACCTAGGAAGGATCAACAAAAGTTACCTTCAATGGTTGAAAATGTAGGATCGAAATATGAATGTAGATGCTCAATTACAAGGGGTTTAATTGTATGTTTAAAAACTTTCATTCTTAACCTTAAGAAAAACTATGTTTAACAAAGTTAAACAATTTAAATTCACAAGACCACTTAGTTCTAAAAACTTGCTGGGTTATGGAAATATAGTTCCGTAAATGAAACTTAATAAAAGTTTACAAGGAAAGGATTCTACCTTAAAGCATATAGAATCATACTTATCAGAGTACATAATAATAAAAAATTGTAAGATTTTTATACTTTCTTCTTTTATCAAAATACAGTTGAAAATAGACTTGAAACAAAACAAGTAACAAGTATAAACTCTTTTATCCCAAAGAGTAGGGTATCCAACAACCTTGAATTAATGGTACCTTGATTTGTACCTTCAATAAAGTCTGTCTTACCCATACCAGAGTAAGCCCTCGATAAGAATATCAGAATTTTTCTTATTATCCTCGCATGACCTCAAACTTTAAGGTGGTTGGAACCTCTGTCCTCCTATCCATGGAAGTCCTTGAACTTTACGGTAGTCGGCACCTCTGTCTTCCTATCCATGGATGTCCTTGAACTTTAAGTTAGTTAGAACCTCTGTATTCCTATCCCTAGAAGTCCTCGATTGTACACAGTAACAGTCAGAGTTGCATGAAGCAAGCTGAACAATATTTTCAATACGAACAAGGCATGATAGTCTCTCTCTCTTGAAATTAATTCAATAGTATGTAATCTCTAGATTGATGGATTGATCATGAGCTCATTCAAATGAGGTTCTATTTATAGTCACTTCTCCAACGGTCGTCTCCCTCATCCAATGGTGATATTTTTCCTTGAATCTCAGTAGGACCTGTATATGTGTCACTCAAACAATGAATAGGTAGAAACAGATTGTACAATATCCTTTCATAATTATAACAGGGGTAAGAAAAATCGGGTTGCTTAACCAAATCCAATTTTCCAAAGTCTAAGGAAAAATAAAGTTCATAGTCTAAGAAAACAAATACTTGGAGACAATAAATCATGGATGTTCAGATTCTGTTTTAAAAAGGATTTGGAACCTGAATTCTATAGTCTTTGGAATATTAATTCTAATGAATTCAGAATCTAAATTCATAGGAATTATGAGTCTGAATTATGAGGAATTCGGAGTCTGAATTCAGAGGAATTCAGAGTCTGAATTTTGAGGAATTCAGACTTTGAATTCTAAGGAATTCAGAATCCGAATTCTGAGGAATTCAGACTCCGAATTCTGAGGAATTTAGAGTCAGAATTTTAGATAATTCGAATTCTAAATTTCATAGAATTTTGAGTTTGAATTTCAGAGAATTCAAAATCTGAATTTCATGGAATTTGGAATCTGAATTTCATATAATTCAGAGTTTGAATTCCAGATAATTCAGAGTCTGAAATTTAGAGAATTCGGTGTCTGAATTTCAGAGAATTCAGAATCTGAATTACATTGAATTCAAAGTCTGAATTTCAGTGAAATCAGAATCTAAAAACAGAATACTCTATATCTAATAATTTATAGGATTCATTGGTTTTATATGTGAAACATATTTTTATACTTTAGAAGAAAAAAGTTTTAGAAATAGGGAAACTATATAATGAACAATGAAAACACTGGTAAGGATAAAATTTCCTTGTGGAAGGAAAATTTTCCTTATTAAGTTAATTTTTAGGGAAAATAAAATTTTACTTAAGATAGGGTGTTTTTGATTTTCAAAAAATGAAGGAATGGAAGGATTCATAAGTAAATCTTATTGACTCAACAATCTCCCCCTTTTGGGAAAGCACAAACATCCTTATGATAAAAATAAAAGGACATAAAATTTTTATGGACTTAAAGATAAAACATATCTCTCATTACTTATGGATTAAAGGTAATATGAATAACTCCCCCTAAGGTTTTGAAATCCCTAAGGATTGTATTCTTGATTTTCTAGAAGAGATTTTACATTTTCTTTATATATGAAAATCTTCTTTGATAAGGAATTCCCCTTAGATAAACTCCCCTTTACTTAGGGAAAACTCTTCTTTCTTAGTATCCTTTTTATCAATCATTTCTCCCCCTTTATGATTTTCAAAAAGGAATAGAGGGAATGGAAAAAATGGTACCTGAAAAAATTAATACTGAATAAGAAAATATATGGAGAACAACCAAAATTTCATTAAGACTAAAATAAATTGTACAAGGAAGAAATTCAACAAAAGATCAGAATTGGAAAAACTATCCTTCTTTATCCTTCAACATCAGCTTCTTGACAATGGTTTTCAGCTTCTTTGCCTCCTTTTGATATTCTTCCATACAATTAAGAAATTGATCTTGATCTTCACTTTTATTCTCTATGGATTAAATCTTTTCTTTATAATCCTTAAGAAAATATGCCTAATCCTTAAAGACTTCTTCTTTCTTAATAATATTTTCTTAAAATTCGATTATGTGATCCCTTTCCCTCTTCCAATTCCTAGCCACATAATTAAGCTTTCTATTCAGATCCTTAACTTCTTGCTTCTGAGATGTCTATTAAAGGCTTAGCATTTACTCAAAACTATTAGTAAGGTCCTTTATCTTCCCATATTCAGTGTCAAAATAATCCTTGACATTGTCATGAAATTCATAAAAGACTCTAAGCTCTTCGATTGTCTTCCTTAACCAGCTTGTAATATTTTTTCAAGACATTTTATGAGCCTCATAACCAATGAGAAAAGATTTGGAATCTGCCTCAAGTCTGAAACATTTATCAATAACCATGGAAACTGAATTTGATTTCGGATTTATCGAATGTTGAAGCATTTTTCATCATGATTCTATTTTTGTAAATAAGAGAATAGTTCCAACCAGCCTTTTCAATGACTGAACAACAAAATCATGTCCAAGAGAGGATGATTCTAAATCTGAGTGTTTGGTTTGTGAGGATTCTTTTTCTATCTCATCATCTTTCCTCTTCGATGAAGAACTAACTTCTTTCTTTTTTCACTAAATATTTACTAGGTCTATTGACTACCACATTTTTTCCTTATCAGCTCTTGGAATAATGTCTTGTGTTTTGGGTGATACGTGCTCTCTATCTGATAATTGAACAATAATATCTTCATCAACTTCTTCTTTATCAGCATCAGCCACTTGATATTATGGATGAATAAAATCATGATTGATGCTTTCTTATTCATATGGTTTTTTTACTTCTTCCTAACCCTTATCTTGTTTTCTAGGTGTAGCGTGTTTTGAAGACTCTACTTTATAAGTTTAGATTGAAAGTTTCTCAGAAGGAATCTCCTTCTCATGATAATCCTCCACTTTCCTTATCATGCCTTCTGTATCACCACTGCCTTCTTCTTCTTCTTCTTCCACTACTTCCTCTTCAACTATTTCTTCTTCTTGATGTGGTTTTGAAATCACCACCTTTTTTCCTATAGTCACAAGGAGTGATTCTTTCAAAAAAAAATATGGTACCTAATGTTTTTCAGAGTTTTTCTCATCAGCCTTGAGAAGATATTGTACTATCTCAGCCTCAGACATCTTCTTCCTTTGCTTCTTTTCTTTTTCTTTCTTCTCAAGATTCTCAACAGCCTTTATCTTTAGAGATTTTTATTCAGTAGGATCCAAGACAAAAGTAGGATACATTTCCTTCTTATTTCTCTTAACTTATCTCTACTTGGCAACCACTTCATTAGGGTTAGACTTTTTCTTCTTTGGCTTCGGTGGATCTGAATTAGTTTCCTTGGTCATAGGGATTTTTCCATTCTCTTCCAGTTTTTTTGATTTCCTCTTCCTTCCACCCTTCTTAGAAGTTTCATCCTCTTTTATTTTATTTGATAAATCCTATACTTCTTCTTTAGGAAAATCATATAATTCCCCTGATTCACTAGAAAAAACCAATTTTAATTTTTCTTAGAGTGTCATCACTCAACAACATCACCTTGTAATTTCTCAGCTTAGAACTGCAAGGAATTTTAAAAGACTCAAGAAAAAGGACAATAATATTCTAGAGAATAGTCTGATACATGATGATTTGAGATTTCAAATTTCCATTCTAGATATTCTCAATCATAACCAAGATATACCTAACCAAGTTTATCTTCTTGAGGTTCACAAGAAATAAAAAATGTAGATATCACTATTTTCCAGAGTTTCCTTATCTTTTTTCCTCAGAATAACAAAACCTTGAACCCACAATTCAAGAATCCATAAATTCATAGACAAATGAACAATCTTTAGAGTCTTTACTTCTATAAGACTATGAAATTCTAGAGATTTGTCTTTATCAAAAGATCATGCTACATCTGGTAGCTTTTGAGTACAAAACTCTACTTCTCCTTCATAAATAATTCTAATCAAAGTTGATGCCTTACTGTAGGAAAGGGAATAAGTCTTTCCATATCTCTTGAAAGAAAACTTATCTCTCCCTCCTTCATTGAAAAAACTTGTTGACTCATAAAATTCAATCAACAAGTTCGGATAGACAGGATCTTGTGACTTTGGATTCAATATACATAGTCTCTCCTAGCCATTAAGCTTAAT
Source organism: Viscum album (assembly GCA_963277665.1). NCBI lineage: Eukaryota > Viridiplantae > Streptophyta > Magnoliopsida > Santalales > Viscaceae > Viscum > Viscum album. Next base: position 779,669,154 of record OY728141.1, read on the forward strand.
ATTATTTGAAATGATAGATTCATACTTATCATATAATTTTAGATCGACCAACCTTTCTCGGTATATCTGCCACTCAGAAATTTCCTTTACATAAGACATTTATTTTTGTGAAGAGGCCTGCACAGACATTCAAAATTGAGGAAACCTTGAAGATTCAGAATGGCCTTAAGTGGAGCAGTACGTATTTAGAATGATAGAGCTTGAATATCAATGTGGGACAAACATCTAGGGGCCCTTATATATGAAATTTAGGTGACTGTTCAACTTCATTACTTTATCCAATGGTTAAAATACTTCTGATCAGATTTGATGGTTGAGATGATAACCAAAGAAAGATTCGGACAGGTTTTGATCTTTTTAGGTTAATAAGATAAAATGTTTGGATTTAAGGGGAAAAATGAATACAAAAAGGTTTCTTGAACAAGATAAAATACCAACATGTAAAAAGATGATTATGAAAATTTAAGAAAGGAAACATACATTTCGGATTTCTAGGATGATTATTTGTAATGAGGAAGATTCTTTTTGAAGAAATTTAGATTCCGGAAAAAAAATGACTACGAAAAATTTTGAATACGAAAAATTTTGAATATGAAAAGTTTTGACTACGAAAACTTTTGATTAGCAATCAAGTGTACCCCCCCCCTATGAAAAGAAGTTTATTAATATTAGGAGGTAAGTTTCAACATGAAGTTAACATAGAATATTACCTTACAATTATCATTCCTAACTTCGATTTAATGAATTCAAATCTATCAAAGGGTACTGATTTTGTGAAAATATCAGCATGTTGAGCATGTGTTCCGATAAATTAAAGAATGATATCTCCTTTTTGTGTATGATCCCTAAGAAAGTTATTCCTTATATCTATGTGTTTTGCATGAGAGTGATGTACATGATTTTTACTTAAGGAAATGGAACTAGTATTATCACACAATAATTTTTTTGGGAAAAACTCATACCATAGTCTGTGAGTGTGTGTTGCATCCACAACACTTCAGCACAACAACTTCCAACTGCTACATATTCAGCTTCAGTAGTGGAAAGTGCTACTGAGTGTTACTTTTTCCATGACCAAGAAAATAATGAATCTATTAAAAAATGACAAGTTCCGGATGTAACTTTCGTATCCATTTTACATCCACAAAAGTCAGCATCTGTAAATATTTTTAGAACAAAATAATTTTTATTAGTATAAAAGAGTCCTAAATCTATGGTTCCCTTTAAGTAGTGAAAAATCATTTTCAATACCTTTAAATGAGATTTCTTAATATTGTATTGATATCTGGAACATAAGCATACTGAAAACATTAAGTCTGGATGACTAGCTGTCAAGTATTGTAGACTTCCTATTATACCTCTAAATGATGTTTGATCCACTAGTTTCCCAGCTTCATCAAGATCAAGTGAATTTGAGGTACCAATTGGAGTACTTATACTCTTAGTTTTGTTATATCCACAATTTTTTAGAAGATATTTAATATACTTATGTTGGGATATATAAATTACTTCTAGTTTTTGAGAAATTTAAAACCCAAGGAAAAATATTAACTCACCCATCATACTCATTTAAGAATTAGATTTCATTTGATTCGCAAACAAATCAGTTAAAGATTTCTGAGTTGAACCAAATATAATGTCATCAACATAAATTTGAACAATAAAGACATTTTTCATATCTTTCTATATAAAGAGATTTGGATTAGTATTTCCATTAATGTAATTGTTTTGTAACAAAAATCCTATATATATATCATATCAGGATCTAGGGGATTGTTTAAGTCCATATAAATATTTTATATGTTTGAAAACATGTTCCGGATGTTTTGTATTTTCAAAACTATGAGGTTTTTCAACAAAAACTTCCTCTTGAACATAACCATTAAAGAAAGAACATATAACATCCATTTAAAAAAGTTTGAAATTAAAGAATGCTGCAAAGGCAAGTAGAATACGAATAGATTCAAGTCTAGCAACTGGAGCATATGTTTTTTTCATTGTCTATTCCTTCTTCTTGATTATATCCATTATCAACTAATCTAGATTTATTTCTTACTATGATTCAATTTTCATCACACTTATTTCTGAAAACTCATTTTACTTCAATAACAGATGTTCTTTAGGTCTTTCAAGCAAGGTCCAAACTTCATTCCTTTCAAATTCATTTACCTCATCTTGCATAGATTTTATCTAATCATCATCACCTAAAGCTTTATCAATTATTTTTTGTTCTAATTGATAGTGGAATTCTAGATGTTCTACTACATTTATTAAGGAAAATCTAGTCCTTAATGATTTATTTACATCACCAATGATATTATCACTAGGATCATTATTCAGAAACAACTGATTTGGGTTTTGTAAAACCTGTTCGTCAATGTATGGTAGGAAATATACTGGGGTAAATGATTCAGAAGCATTTTCTTGAACATTTTATTTATCAGAAGGATCTTCTATCAAGGGATGATAATTGGTTTTTGAAAACGCATCTGTATATGTAGGTTGAGGGTGTTTAAAAACTAAAGGATCAGTTTCATCAAATTTAACATGTACTATTTCCTCAATAGTACAAGTATTTTTATTAAAAACTCTATAAGCCTTAGTAGTTGTGGAGTAGTCTAGGAAAATTCATTCATCAGATTTAGGTGAGAATTTATGTAGATTATCTTTAGTGTTTATAATTAATACTTTTCATCCAAATACCTTGAAGTATGAAAGTCAAGGTTTTCTACCATTCTATAACTCATAAGGGGTTTTATTAAGAAAAATTATAATTAAAACTCGATTTATAGTATAATGAGCAGTACTTACAGCTTTAGCCCAAAAGTGTTTAGCTATCAAATATTCACTCAACATGGTTCTAGTTATCTCTTGAAGAACTTGATTTATTCTTTCAATAACACCATTATATTGAGGGGTTCTTGGTGCTGAGAAGTTATGAGTAATGACTTTTCTACTACCAAAGGTATCAAAATCAGAATTTTTAAATTCTCATCCATGATCTATATAAATAGTTATCAATGGAAGTTTTTTCTCATTTTTAACTTGGGCTCTAAAAATTTTGAAATAAGAAAAAACTATAGATTTATTTGTTAGAAAATAGACCCACATAAATCTAGTGTAATCATCAACTAAGACAAATACAAAATATTTACCTCTATTGATTCCAGTTTGTGTTGGAACAAAAAGACCCATATGCACCAACTGTAATGCATCAGTATTTGATAATTCACTGATAAGTTTAAACTTGATTTATGTTGCTTTTTAAATTTATAAGGATCACAAAGTTTTGAATAATAAAATATAAGTTCTGGTATATCCTTAACTAATCTTTTCGTAGAGAGTTTTTATAGGTTCTTAAGGATACAATGTCCTAATCTTCTATGCCATAACCAAGAATGATCTTCTATTGCAATACGAAAAGGAAGGTCTTGGATCTTAAGGTCTTCTATGTTTAGTGTGTATACATTCTCTTGCCTATTGGCAGAAAGAATAAACTATTCCTTGGAATTGTGTACTAAACATTTATAATTCCTAAAATTCACAAGGTAACCATCATCACATAACTTACTTATGATAATAAGGTTGTGCTTAAGAATCTTAACAAATAAAACATTCTAAATCAAAGTTTTTTTAAGAAGAACAATGCTACTTATACCGATAATTTATTCCTTATCATTATCTCTGAAAGTTACTTTTCTTCCTTTCATATTGATAATATTTTAGAAGAAGTTTTTGTTACTAGTCATATGCTAGGAACATCCACTATCCATTTATCATGTATTTTTGTTTCTAATTTCTTTATTTTTCTGAAAATAAGAGTGTTAGACTTTCGAAACCCAAACTTTCTTGGATCCGGAAACTTTATAAAGAAAAATTTTAGGTGTCCGCATCTTCTTAGAAAAATAAGATTTATGAAAACCTAAATACTGAGTTTTGTTTAAAGAAGAATTCTTTTCCCAATGTCCACCACACTGACATTTAGTACAAAATTGAGCACATTGAGGAATAAAATAATTATTACTAAAAACAAGTTTGTAATGAGTATAACCAAATCCGGAATTATTCCTTAGAGGATGAATTTGGGAATACATCTTATCAAATTTTTCCTTACCAAAGGTAAAGTTTAACAAACGCTTCCTCAAGGAAAATATTTCTGACTTTAGTTTAATAACTACGTTTTTTTCCTAAAAAATATTAGTTTTAGCACTATAGTTAGTCTCTAAAATATGTTTATTAGAAATTACTTGTTCAAGATCCTTATAAAGTTTATCCTTCTTAGAATTAACTTCCTCAAGTTTTTTAGAAATACTTTAAAAACCATAAATTTTCTTATCAAGATCATTAGAAAGATATGATACTTCTTTAGTTAAAATAGAAATTCTAGAAATTTCATTATCAATTTTTTTATTGAGTTTAGAATTTTCATTCTCAAGAAGCATAGAAAACCTAAAAACTTCTTCATAAGTAGGTAATGTATTATCTTCATCATAAAAAAAATCTCCGTCCAAGGATTTATAATATTTATTATCATTATAATTAGAATTTAAGGAAACATTAGTTATAGATTCAGAATTGTGTACCTTTTCCATTAGATAATGATTTTCAATAAGTAATCTGGCTAGTAAACCAAGATTATTCTTACCAAAAGATTCATACTCTGAGGTTTCATCAGAAGAGTCTCCACCGTGGGCACTCTAGTTTTCATTGGCGTTCAAAACTATCTTAGGTTTAGCTTTGTAGTAATTATTTCTATTCTTCTTATAATTCTTTTCCTTTCTATCTTTTTTCTTAATTATAGGACAATCTGGAATTATATGCCCTACTCTTTTGCATTCATAACATGTAACTTCAGAGTATTTCTTGTATTTTCTTTCTTTTTTATTAAATCTTTACTTAAAGTCTATTTTTCCAACTATCTTGTTCATCCTTCGAGAAATATTATCTATCTCATTCTCAAAATGTTCACTTTCACTAGATTCAGATAAAATAGTGACTTTCTTTAACTTGGATCTTGTAACCCTTTCAGGAATCTTGACTTTAATGGTAGTAAAAGATACACTTCCATTTCCATTATTCTTATTATTTAAATCATCATCTCTTTTCATTCTTGTTTCATGTTGAAGAAGAGTTCCAAAAAGCTCATCAAGAGTAATTTGAGATACTTTTCTATTCTCATTAATAGTTATTCTCCTAGATTCCCACTCATTAGGGATGATATCCATAATCTTTTCCACAAGTGCCTCATCATCTAAACCTTTATCACCCATGGATTTTAAATTTTTAACAATAGTCAAAAACCTCTGTTGTACCTTACACAATGGTTCTCAATATAGGAATAATAATCCATGATATTCTGCTTTAAGCATAGCTCTTCTAGTTTTAATAACCTTAGATGTACCAAAATGAGTAACTTTTAATTTCTTTCCAATAAAATTTGCAGCTTCACAAGAAGAAATCTGACTATGTATATTCCTGGTCATAGAACACAAAAAATTATTGTGTACCTTGTAGTTTAGTTGATATTCTGACTTCTCTTGATTAGCAAAAGTCCGGACTTCCTTATAAGGAATCTTGTAATCTCCGGTAATCATAACAAAGTTGTCTACTGCAGTATTAATAAAAAAAATCTTCATACGATCTCTCCAATATTCATAATCATTACCATAAAATATAGGTTCTCTAGTAGGATTTATATTGTCAATCAAACCAAAATTCATTCCTACCTTCTAAAATAAAATTTCCTTCCACAGAAACTTGTTAATACTAAAAGTTTTTAAAAAAGGATAAAAATCCTATGAAAGAAAAATATATTTAGAACAATGAAAACTTGAGCAAGAAAACTTATATGTGAATATATGTGTTTTAGAGACCTCCTCTGATACCAATTGTAGGATCAAAATATGAATTTAGATGCTCAATTACAAGAGCGGGTGAATTGTAAGTTTAAAGACTTTTGTTTTTAACCTTAATAAAAACTATGTTTAACAATGTTAAATAATGTAAATTCACAATACCTCTTAGTTCTACAAACTTTTTGGGTTCAAGAAATATGGTTTCAGAAATGAAACTTAATAAAAGTTTACAAGGAAAAGATTCTACCTTAAAGCGTATAGAATCTTACTTATCAGAGTACATAATAATAAGAAAGTATAATACGGTTATACTTTCTTCCTTTATCAAAATACAGTGGAAAATAGACTTGAAAAAAAAACAAGAAACAAGTATGAATTCTTTTATCCCAAAGATTAGGGTATTCAACAACCTTAGATAAATGTCCCTTGATTTATACTTTCAATAAAGTCTGTCTTACCCACACTAGGGTAAGCCCTCGATAAGAACATCAGAATATATCTTATTATCCCCACAAGCTCACAAACTTTAAGGTAGTCAGAACCTCCATCTTCATATCCATGTAAGTCCTCAAACATTAAGGTAGTCTTCACCTATGTATTATTATCCATGGAAGTCCATAAACATTAAGGTAGTCAGCACCTCTATCTTTCTATCCCTATAAGTCATCGATTGTACACAACAACAATCGAAGTCGCACGAAGCAAGATGAATGAGATATTCAGTATACACGAGGCATGAGAGTCTCTCTCTTTAGAAATTACTTCAATATCATGTAATCTCTATATTGATGTATTGTTCATGAGATTGTTCAAATGAGATTCTATTTATAGGCACTTCTCCAATGGTCGACTCCCTCCTCTAATGGTCATATTTTTCCTTGAATCTCGGAGGGACATGTACACATGTCACTCAAACAACTTTTAGTTAGAAACAGATTGTACGAAATCGTTTCATAATTATAACAGGGGTAATAAAAATATAGTTGCTTACCCAAATCTAATTTTCCAAAGTCTAAGGAAAAATAATTCTTGGAGTCTAAGAAAACAAACACTTGAAGACTATAAATCATGGATGATCATATTCTATTTTCTAAATGATTTGGAACCTGAATTCTATAGTCTTTGGAATCTGAATTCTAATGAATTCAGAATATGAATTATTATGAATTTATAGTCTAAATTATGAGGAATTTGGAGTCTGAATTATGAGGAATTTGGAGTTTGAATTATAAGGAATTTGGAGTCTGAATTTTGAGGAATTCGGTGTCGGAATTCTAAGGAATTCGGTGTCTGAATTCTGAGGAATTCAGAATTTGAATTCTGAGGAATTCAGAATCAGAATTCTAAGGAATTCAGAGTCAGAATTTCATAGAATTCAGAGTTTGAATTTCAAAAAATTCGGAGTATGATTTTCAGAGAATTCTGAATCTGAATTTTAGAGAATTCAGAATCTGAATTTTAGAGAATTTGGATTCTGAATTTTAGATAATTCTGAGTCTGAATTTCATAGAATTCGGAGTCTGAATTTTATAGAATTAGGAATCTGAATTTCATAGAGTTATAATTCTAAATTTCAGAAAATTCAGAATCTGAAAACAGAATACTCTATATCTAAGGATTTATATGATTTTGGGGTTTTAGATATTAAATTGTTTTCTAGACATAAGAAGAAAAAAGAGTTAGAAATAGAGAAACTATATAATCAACAATGAAAATATAGGTAAGGATAAAATTTCCTTTGGGAAGGAAAATTTTCCTTATTAAGATAATTTTTATGGAAAATAAAATTTCCCTTATAATAGGGTGTTTGTGATTTTCAAAACATAAAAGAATAGAAAGAGTCATAAGTAAATCTTATTAACTCAACAGAAAATAAAGTTGTAACTTGATCAGATAAGAACAACACTAAAAATACTACACATATGTTCAAAGTTAGAAATACTAAAAAATCAGAAGCATCTAAAAATCCTAAGTCAAAAATGATTTATCTACTTCTGGTTCCGGTAATTTTGAATAGAAATCTTTGTTGAAGAATAAAGTTACAATTGAAAATATAAATTCATATGGTGAGTAAAGTTTTGGTAATAAGATTATTGAGAAAAATGTTCTAAACACCGGTTAGTATGTAAGCTTCCGAGGAAAATATTCAATCTATGGATACTGCTGGTATTTCTGTGGATTCAAAAACATGAAAAATATGTGTTGGTTCAACCAACAACATTATTACTATTCCAAAATATTTGAAAGACAAATATTGAGGGGGAGTAAATATTTTTAAAAGAAAAAATATCTAAATAGTGTCCAGAAGAAATCTGAGAAGGTTGGTGTGAAATTTGAGAATAGGTTCCAACCACTAGAAACTATTTGTGAAATATGTGATCCACCTAGACATCTTATTATGGGTTGTCTGATTGTGTTACCAGAATAAGAAAAGTTTTTTAAAAATTCTTAGAAGCCAAAGATTTTAAAGTCTAATAAAGACATATATTCTAGGTTTTAAAAGAAGGAGTTCTTGGTTGTCTTGAAATAACACATTGACCTGGCTGGGAAATTAAATGAAGCACAACCGAAAGTGGAAGAAGATGATGAATATAAAGCTCTTTTTTTAAACCACTTTGAAAGCTATGAAATGAGAATAACCCAAGAACCTTAATAGTGTGTGTTCTTATCATATGACAAGAGACTTAAAGTTGTTAAAGAATATAAAATATTTCAAATAAGGAATAATGAAATTTGGAAATGATGAATCTCTAAGGATCAAAGGTGTTGTATCATCTATCATTGGAAAAGAAAAGATGAAATCTAGGAAAAAATTATATGATGATGAGCTAAAACACAGCTTACTAAGTGTGTTTCAACTTTTTGATGAGGGAAACAAAGATACCTTTAGAAAATATAGATTTTTAATTAGAAATGAATATGATGTAATTGTAGTTACAAGAGGCCAACTTATAAAAGGAAACTTGTTCCAAGATGGTGATATTCAAAAATATTGTTACATGGGTTCGATGGATGAAAATTAGTTGTGGCATAAAATATTGGGACAGATTTTTCAAAGTAACATGAGAATATTATCAAAATGATATAGTGTTAGAGACGTTCCTAATTTATCAACAAGAAGAGATTAGTGTTGCACTATTTGTCAAAAAGGGAAGATCACAAATACGATGCACATGAAAGTTGACATTTGTTCAAAATGGCCTTTGGAACTTATCCTCTCTGATAATTGTGGGATAATGAGAAAACAATCAAAAAATGGAGATAAGTACTTCATCACATTCATTGATGATTTTACTCGCATAACATATGTTATGTATATGAGGCATAAGTCGGATGCTCTGAAAATATTTAAAAATTTCAGATGGAAAGCTGAGAAGGAATGTGAGTATTCAGTGAAGAAGTTGAGAACAAAAAATCATTGTGAATACAAGAATGAATAATGTTAAAATTATCATGAGAAGCATATAATTCTAAATGAGTTCAGTCCACCATACACACCTCAAGAAAATGGGGTTGCAGAAATAAATAATAGGAGTTTGGTGGACATGGGGTGAACTATGTTACTTGAACATTGTCTCTCACATTACTATTGGAAGAAATCCATGGGTAATTATGGGTATATAAAGAACTAATGTTGCTATAGGACAAATTTATATATGACTCCATACAAAATTTTCCATGGAAAAACTCCAAGTCTAAAACACTTAAGTGTTTTTTGGGAGTCTTTGCATTATAAGGAAGAAAGGTGGAAACATTGTAGAGTTTGATAAAAGAGGAGATGATGGAATTTTTATTGTCAATTCTCTTGAATATAGAGGATATAGATTTATGAACAAAGAAATAGAATGAATTATTGATTCTGTATATGTGAATGTTATTGAAAATTTTGAGAAAGAAAAGTTCTCATATACTGATGTATAAGTTGAGAAGGATAGGGAAGATTTTGTTAACCATCCTAATAATGCTAAAAAATGTGGTAATCCTACTCAAGAAGAGGAATCATATTCCTCAATCTCAAGTGATGATGATGAAATTAAAATATATTATCCTAGGCTGAGGAAACAAGTGGAGGCTCAGAACATTATTGGAGATCAACATGAGAGGGTTCAAACAAGAATAACAAAGAATGTTATTACACACACTTATCTCTATTAAAAAGGTAAATTGAATAATGTGAATGAAGCATTTGAGCATCCAAAATGGGTCTAGGCTAAAAATGGAGAGCTTTATCTGATAGAGGAGAATGATACTTGGGAGCTTGTACCCAAGCAGAACAACAAGAACATTATTGGTACCAAGTGGGTTTTCTAAAAAAAGATGAATGAACATGGTAAAGTTATAAGAAACAAAGAAAGATTGGTTTTCAAAAGTTATTCACAAATTGAAAGCATTTATTTTGATGAATCCTTTGATCCATTGGAAAGGATAAAAATAATCATAATATTTCTTCCTATTGTTTCACAACGAGGCGACAACATCTTTCAAATGGATGTCAAATTAGCATTCTTGAATGGTGATCTTGACAGGGAAGGTTACATTGATCAACCTAGTGAATTTTTTATTGGAAAAGAAGAAACTTATGAGTGTAGGTTGAATAAGGATTTGTATGGGCTAAAACAAGAACCAAGGGTATGGTATTCAAAAATGGATACTTTCTTGAGGAATATTAATTTCAAGAAAGTAAGAGTTGACAAAAAATATTTACATAAAATAATTTCAGGAGTTCTCTCTGATATTAAATGTTTATGTTGATGACATTATCTTTTATAGAAATGATGAAAGATTTTGTGAAAGATTTTCTAAGAAGATAAAGAAGTTGTTTGATATTTCCATGCTGGGAGAAATTAAATACTTTCTCGGGCTTCAAATTTCACAAAAAAAGAATCACATTTTTCTATATCAAGAAAAGTATTCTAAAGAAATTCTAAAGAAGTTTGGCATGTAAAATTTGAAACCAGTTTCCAGGAAAATTTTAGTGGGAACCAATTGGTCTAAAGATAGAAAAGGTAAAGAATTTGACTAGAAACATTTTCAAAATTAGATTGTAAGTCTGTTATATTTGACTGCCTTAAGACCTGATATAGTCTATGTTGTTACCATATGTAAATTATTTCAGAATGCTTCTTAAGAATCACATTTGATTGTTAGAAAAATAATTCTCAGATATATCAAAGGAACAACACACTTTGGAATCAGTTATTATGAATCAAAGAATATTGATTTGTTTAGGTATTCAGATGTTAATTGGGAAAGAAACATTGATGATAGAAGATATACATATGTTGGAATTTTCTTTCTAGGAAAAAGCTGTGTTAGTTGGTATACAAAGAAATAGAATTCAGTAACTCTTAGCACAACTGAATCTGAGTATGTTTCTGCTACTTAAGATTCCACTCAACTAATGTAGATGAAGTCTAAGTTGGAAGATTTACTTGTTGAAGTAAATCTACCTTTGCTCTTAGGTTGTGACAATCAAAGTGCAATCAATCTTACACTTAATCTAGTATTACATTCTCATTCAAAACATATTGAAAAAAATTACCACTTCATCAAAGATCATGTGGAGATGTATGAATTAAATTTTGAGTATGTTCTTATATCAGAACATATTACTGATATATTCCCAAAACTACTACCGAAGGAACCATTTTCAAAATTAAGGTTGAATATTGGTGTTCAACCTCCTTCTCATTAAGGTTGAAGTACGTGTTTCTATCCCCTCTATCATCTTACCCATGGATAGTTTTGTTAAGGGGGATAATTCTCAAAAATCTATCATTATGGATGCATACATAAAGGGGGAATTGTGGGTAAGCTGTGAATTCATCATCTAAGTTTGTGAACTATTCTAACTGTTTGTTGGAATGGTTGTATAATGGTTGTAGAGTGGTTGAAGGAAAAAAATTATTCCAGGAATGTTGATGAAGTGAAGAAGGATGAGGAAGAAAGTTGATTAAATTTGGTTTCATATTCACTAATTTTGGACAGCATGGTCTTATTATCAATAATTCTTGTTTCCTAAAATGAGTTAGCTCACGTAGGCAAAAAAAATTTAATAAGTGTCCGATTTATTGAGGTTTTAAAGTTTAGTGATTTATGAATATTGGTTGATAAAAAAATCAAAAGGGGGAAATTTTTGGTACCAATTAGGATGATGAAGTTTTTTTATGCACTAAGTATTGTATTTTTTTTCAAGGAAGTTTGAGAAGAAAAGAAATTACTTCACTTTGTATAAGTGGGTGAGGAAAGACAGGAAAGTTACAATACTTTCCATGTTAAATCTGATGATCATTTTTTGGTCTGTATTTCAAAAATATCATAAGTTGGTTGGAGAACATCTGATGCAATATTTATGAATTAATGGGGGAGAAAATATGGTGTCAATCAGTATGGTTGGTCTTGCCTAAGCAGGTGTCTAAGATGGTGCAATTTTCCTGTGTTTTCCAAATTTTTGGGGTCTAAAATTTAAAGTTTTCTGAGCATTGAGAGAAGTGGATTTCTTTGAAGATCTCATAAAAACATGTAAAAGTCATTAATTCTAAAAATATGGGCTTCATGAAGTATATTTTGCAAAGACATGAAGAATGTTGACATTTTTCTTTGTGATTATGACGAGCATTGAGAATGGCTAAGGAAAGGAGTATTGCGGGTGAGTATTGTGGCACAAATGAAGAAGAAGTATCAAGGTGGAACAAAGGAAGACATAACATCATGGGGGAATAAAGGATTTGAAATAATTCTTCATGATTACAATAATATTTGCGAATCTGAAAAATATTCATGGTGCTCTGCGAAGCAGAGTGAATTTTAGTGGAAATTTTGGAGCTCTGTGATTTAGTGCTGACATAGTGCTAAGGTGGCTATAAGGTTCTAGAGTCGGTGGGAAAATCCTATAAATAGGCCTCCACCACCAAGAGAAAATTAGAGAGACTTAACAACAATTTTAGATCTCTCGAATTGAAAATAAGGTTCGTGGAGAAACCGAGCTCTGCAAATTTTGTGAGCTCCATGACGGAAAGGAGATTCGCGGTGAGTCATTGAGCTTGGAGAAATAATTGAACCTCACAAAGACCAATCTATGCTCTGATAAATAGTGATCTCTACGATCTAGTGAGCTCTGCGAACTAGATAGCTTTGCAAACTATTGCGCTCTGCAAAGCTGGGAGCATCGTGAAGGAGGTCTATGAGAAAAAGATTTGAGTACCCAAATGAAGTGAGAAGTGCTCTCAAGTAAATCAAGATATGACTGGGGTATCAGACTAAGTATTATTAAAAGTTCCAGGTAGTTCAAATCATCTTTTTGATCGAAAAGAGAAGATTTGGTTTCAAAGATAATATTCTTAAAGGTTTTTAAAGAAGAATAGAGATATTATATTACCCTATTTGTGCTAAGAGGGTACACACACACATTAGGGTTATCTCCCAAGTACTACACGAGTGAAAGTTCATATCCTACTCATTGTATTCCACATTAAATTATTATCTCCTTAGTGGATTGGTTGGTACAAGATTATCTTTGTACCATACCAAGGACTAGCTACTCTCATTGAGTAGTGAACCTTATAAATTCTTGTGTTCCTGTGGATGTGTGTTTGGATTGTGTTCAGCAGGGAAGGAGATCCTTAACAGGAGACGAATGTTGTTTCATTTTAAAGGAAACATAAAAGTAAAAGATATCACTGATTTACCCCCTCCCCCTCTCAGTTATACTTTGATCCTGACTGGGTAACTTCAAGAAACATGACAAGGAGATGTCTACAGATTGTGGATCATTTGATGGTATGGGTTGGATCACGAACATGTCTATTGATGCGGGAGTAGACCATGCACAGGAATGAAGAATATATTAGGTATAGCTGAATTGGGAGAATTCCATGCAAGTTTAATGTTCTTGTCCAATTACTTCAAACATTTCAAGTGGGACTTACAATCATATAAGTCTAATGACCATTATCAGGGTGGAGTGTACAGTGTTCCTGATATTTACCACCATTAGGGTGGGACATGAAGAATTATTCTTAAAGGTGGAACTTGGACTGAAAATCATAGGGTTGCAACTAATACTGAAACTTCTGGCATGTTTTAAGAAATTGTGTGATAGATAGCAACATCCTTTCCTATATTGTGCTCAAGAATATGGGGTCATAGTTCATGTATGATTTCATTGTGCACAATGAATTTTCACACGTGTGGTTATATGTTTACTAGTGAATTTATTTATATCAAGTCATACACTATTATATATCATGTTCACTTATGTTAAGGATGAATTGGTGGTGTCCTACTAGGTTTATACTCACACCTAATATAGGTATCTCTATGTACATATAGACTTCATTATCATGGACTTAAGTATGGGAAAAGGCCTAGTGATGGGAAGATAAGAGGTGGAACATGTTTTTTTGGGCAGTGCCAAGATAGACTCTAGAGGGATGTTGTAGTGTTTTATTTATATTCATAACTATCTCATACTCTTATTGACCTGCCACTATGGGGGTCCTTGGTTATTTATTATGTATGATTTTAGGTACATGCCAGGTCATTCATTATAGAATTAGTTATTTATTATTTTGAGTTTACTTGTGATATTATTGATTATTCTCTTTAATAATTATGAAGATATGATCTCCCCATTGATGGCGTTTGAACCCTCACTGGTATTTGGTAACCTCTTCTATACATGGAGGCATACATGGGGATATTTGGAACATAGGCTCAAATTTAGTGATTTGGGTTAGGGAAATATAAAGTGGTATCAATGTAGGCTTCCCCTCTTTATTTATTACAAATTATGTTTTGGTAAAAGGTATAAAGGAGTTGGGCTATGTTGGACTTAGGTAAGGGAGTTGAATGGGTGTCTAGCCATCACATGTGTAATAGGGCTCTAACTTACCATTATTGGAACTGATATTAAAGTTTTGGTTTTACAATTTCATATTGATCCTAAGTATATTCTTTATGAAGATTTATAGAATTTTAGTGCTTCCATGCATCATTGTTGGTCATGTAGGATCACATGTCATATATATACTCATGTTGGGTGATTCATAGTAGTTATTTTATTAAATTCCATGATTTATGATATCTGTTAGGGATAGGAATTTAAATTATGTTGTGTGATATATTTGTGTTCTATTATTTTGTGATGCATCATTATTTGGAATTTATTAGTTGAAATTCTCCATGTCATTATGTTTTGTATATATAAGACTATGAATAATGTTTGGGAATAGAGACCATGGTTGGTGCTAGGAGGAAAATACCTTGTGATATTTTTAGACTCTTAGGAGAAACTTTTCATGACCCCATATAATGATTAGGATCTATCATGATTTAATAACTTTATTCTTCTTAAAAGTTCTTTTGGAATGGCAGAAATGACACCATGGATATATTTTATGGGACCACCTACCAAGGTATCCCAGGATGCTCTCATTGGGAAGAACGTGCATGTAATACTACCAGAGATGTAGGTGGATGTTCCCTAGTGTAACACCCCATGATTTCATGGTATGTATATTTTTAAATTTAATCTCTTTGATATCTTACATTTCACGCAACACCGAGATTAAACAAACTGCGATATACTAATAAATATTATTATTTTAACACTAGATGTTAAGTTGGTGGTTGTGAATAGAATTAACTAAATTATGAAAATATATTTTACACATGTTTATAAAATTAATTCATTTATTACCAATTAACTAGAAATGAAAATAAAAACCAATTGAATATAAAGGATGTGTTTTTATTAAAAAAAACTATTTTTATGCCCATAATGGAATTTATCATAATAAATTTAATTAATCACTATTAATGAAATATATTAATGAAATATTATATATATATATATATATTCAAAAAAACTTTTTTAAATTCATCTAATAAGTTTTATGGGCTTAATATATTAATAAAACAAATTTTAACCATAAAAGGTCATATTTTTTTAAAAGGTAGTTTTACCGCCTTTTAATGAAGAACCTTTTTTAAATCCAATTTTTGACACTTTTATATATTATATTAGAAAAAATAAACTTTTTATTTTAAATAGTAATATAAAAATGAACTTTTTTTTATTTTTTTTCTTTTTCTGATAAGTTTCATGTTATGATGAATGGTGATAAAATATTGCATTTTAATTGAAAAAAAATCATCTAAATAATTTATACATTTAAATTATATTTTTAATTGGTTTAAAAGTATAATGAGATCAACTTTATATAATTTGGTAAAATTTAGGCCAATTTAACAAATTTTAAATTGAATATGAATATAAAAACATTAAAATCTTTTGTACATTTTAACTTTAATAACATGTTTTCTCATTCCGTCAACAGGATTAATTTTATATTAATTACTGAATCTTCTTTGTTTTGAATTTTGAAAAATATAGTCCATATTTGGAATCCATGGTTATAACTTATGTAAATATGTTTCTTTTATTTATGGCCATATGAATATTAAAGTTATTAATGTTTTAATTACCCCAATTAAGGGTAAATCTTGTAATTATGGGTAAAAATAACATTATAAAGACAATAAAATTTCTCTAACACTTGTACTAATTTTATTGTATGAGTTTTTTACAACCAAAATCATCCTTGTTCAGAAATTATAACCTTTTTAAACCACTTATATGAGATTATACCAATTATAATACTATATACAAAGAAAATTCAATTTCGTCACACTTTTGTTTTAAATAAGTGAAATATTTTTAATATGGGGCTATATAGGGAATCAATTATACTATTAAGAGTATTTTGAAATAATTTTTTTTATATTTATCATGATAATTTATTTTTAATTTTTATATGATAAATAATTAAATTAAAGTCTTTCACAATAATGATGCGGTAATTTTTTAATTAAAGGAAATATCAAATAATAATATTAAAAATACTAAAATAAATATAATTTGATATTATTATTGTCATAAAATAATTTTTGAGATCAATTTTACATGTTAGTGATGTTTTATAAATATTTTTTTAATTTATCATGTTTCTAAAATATTTTTAAAAATTCAAGTAATGAATAGTGTTTAATTTAACATTATTGATATTTTAAAATAAATAATATTTTATTAAATGATATAAAATTCATAAAAATATAAAATCTAGTAAAATAATTTGGATAAAGTTAAAAATGTCATAAATGAATAATTTGAGGTTCTTTTTTCATTTTATAGTAACCATATTGACCCTATAAGTGTAACATATATGACATCATGATATCTTAGGAAGATATCAAAAGGAAGTTCGCTTAAGAAGAGGTAATTGTTTTTACTAACTCATCCAAGTTCAATTATTAATATACTTACTATTTTTGTGTTGTTTCCATGATAATTTAATAAATGCAGTATCATCTATATTCTGATATGTAATAATTCTTATGGGATAAACATATTCCATGATTTATCCATCCTATGAAAAATAAAAACATTGTGTGTGCGTACGTACGACTTACCGTCTCTATGTCGCGGTGTAATATTTTTTTCATAACCAATTTACATGGATGGGTATAATTATAGAAATAATATATATATATGAAAATTATTAGATGATATTGATTCTATAAAAATTAATATACCATCCAATTCCTTATTTTTTCACCATTAAGGGAATGATATCGTCGCACATTCGTACATATGACCTACCGTCTCCACAACACTATGTAATTCATTTCATATTTTAACCATTCGAGAATGATAATAAAAATTTATTTAATGATTAAATGTTATATTTAAAGAATTAATATAATTATAGAGATGTTTTATCTTTTCCCTATTCTAAATAAATGAGATATTTATAGAAAAACATGCATAGGAAAATAAAACAGTTAACACCCAAAACAAGGGTAATAACGAAATATTATTAACAAAATGTTATAATAATATAATATATGATATCATAAATATGTATATGGTTATATTTTAATTTAATAACATTCTTTAAACCATTATATAATAGGTTGAAATACATTCCACTAAAGGAAGTGTAAGTTAAGGTACTTCTTCTCAATCTCTTTTCATTGAGACATAGTTTGATGTTATACTCCCACATTCATTTATGAGGTGTATATACAACTCCTTTAACTTAAAATTTCATTAATTTAATTATCATCATGATATTTAATTTATTTTTAATTTTTATTCTTCCATTATGATTAGTATTTAAATATTCAAATTGGTATGGTGCACCTTGAATGTTTAAACATTTAATTATCACATCTTTTTCTCCATGTCCATGTTTTCTAAAAGAAGATTTTAAAAAATATTTTTACTATTCTCCAGTGATTGTTTAAAGTAATTTTTATCCATTTTTTAATTTTTAGAAATTATTTAATTTGTATATTTTTTCATTTTCTAAAAAATAACTTTGAGTCTTTTCCAACAAAAATAACATGAGTGTTTTTTAACTTATACGGCATGAGCTGCCTATTCCACTAGCATGAAACCTTAATTTTTTGAAGTTTTTTTTTTAAATTTTACAAAATTATTTTCAATGAAATTTTTTCTTTTAAATGTGTTAGTAATTTTAAATAAATTTTTTCAAAGTGAAAAAATGGGTATTTATCTCAATAAATTTTTGATTATTTTATTAGATTATTTTCTCTATGTCAACATCCTTTGTTGAATCTTATACTTAATTGATTTTGATTTCTTATGATATCATCTACCATATTTCATTGAATAGTTTATGATTTAGTTTAACTGTGGATGTGATATTATGATACCATTCATGTTTAATGGTTAAAATATTCACATTACATATTCTAGTTTTTCAATACAAATATTTATGTTGTTTATGTTTTTCCATTTTCATATAGGGAATGCATTGGACTTAGTAAGTTATGGGTGAGGCCTTCTATAGCCCCTCTATGCATCTGTAGGTCTCGTGAGACAAACTACTTTGGGTACTGCCTGGTTTCTTACTCGTTTATTTATGTTGTCTTGGAAAAAATCTTGACGATATATTTATGATGCCTGACATTATGCATTCCCTCATTATGAGATTAGTTATTGACATTCCATATGATTATTAGACTAGTAAAATATCCATGGTTAAGTTACATTATCATGTGATTATTTATATGGAATTGTTTTATTATATTTAATTTATACTATATTATGCTCGGGTTATTGATTAAATGTAATGTGTTTTAGTTAATCACCTTTCCATAATAGTTTATGTTTTTTATAATTACTTCAATTGTATGTATACCCTTACTGAGAATTTGAACTCACCCCTTTATTATTTTTTATTTTTTCTAGGATTCCAATATAAATATTATTATTGATATGTAAGGCTTATCTAAAAGAATACCGGTGCTCTGAAATAATTGACTATGTTATATTTTATAGTTTTAATTATAATATATGTTTCAAGTATGTAATCTATTTTTTGATACTACTAAATTGATCAGTCCTTTGGGTTTCGATTCTTGTAACTATGCCAATGTAATAAAGTAAGGAACCAACTCTGGTCTACTGGGTTTGGGGTTGTTACAATTGGTATCAATGGAAGATTAGCATAAACCTTGGAAACTACAATTAAAAAACAAAGATTATGGAACATAAACCTAAGACAGACATTGAGGATAAGTATAGAATAACATCCTATAATTTTGTTAAGGCAGAGAATATGAATGTCTTTCTAGAAATATAACCCAGTCTGGATACTATAAGTGGATGTGGTTCTGGAATTTATGTACTAAATAGTAATAACTTTGAAAAGTTTTGTCGATCCTGACTTGGCGTAACCTGGTACACGACAATGGGTCTTACTGTGCACTTCGTTTGAAACTCCTGGGGAATATGTTTAGGATAATTCACATTTTCTTTACAAACAATTAGGAAGGATTTAAAGTAAAAAATTTCCCAAAAGAAACCATTTGTAGGATTAATGGATTATCTATGAATAAATTTTTCAATTTATTCGAAGTATTTTACTGTTATTGGGAATATAAATTATGATTTATAATGATATAAACAAATTTATTGTATGTAGTCATTTAGAAATGGTGCCTAGCATAAGAAATTTGAACCTCACTAATGTACATGATTCAAAGAGTAATAAGAAGCATATATTTTATGGTCATATGATAATATTTTAAAGGGATATTATATACCATGCATCCTAATCATACGACGACAAAATATAATTTGATAATGAGATGGTTAAATGATTCTACAAGTCTTATGGCTTCAAAAGAAATCAAGAAAATAAGAGGATGGAAGGTCAAAATATGTATAAAGGGAAGAAGGGAAAGAATTATTTTCCCACATGTGATAATTCTGGAAAGAAATACCATAATACATGATTGAAGGGATAAGAGTTTTTTATAAGTGCAAAGAAAAGCGTCACCAAGAAAAATAATATAAAGGAAAGAAAGAAAATATTGTTCTTTAGTTTTTCAAATGTACTGAAGTGGGACACTATAAAAATATATACCCCAAGTGTTGAGAGAATATATCATAGTAGAAGCGAATGAATCATATAGAATCTTATGATCTTACCATATAATTATAGTAATGATTAATTTCATTATGCTTGGACTTAAAAAATTATGCCATCTGAGTATTTTATCAATGATTTAATGGTTATATTAATTATGGAAATAAATAAAGATTGTACTACAGTACTTTTTCTTTGAGGATTTGGAAGCATGACCAATTTCATTAAGGTTTTTAAGGTGATAAAATATTTGGTATTTTAAAATAAAATATATATTACATTTCATAGATAATTTTATGTTGAGATTGATTTTCGATATTTAGAGACATTTTTGGACTTTAAAATTTTGGAAAAAGTATTTTGGACAAGTCTTAAGGTTGGAATGGATGAAGTCGAACATTGGATATTATTTCTTGAGGTCAAATTATGATTTATCATATTGGATAACCTATAAAAACCATTTTGGATTCAGTAAAAATTTAAAAGCCTATGGAATGACTAGTAGATCTTATGATTCATTAAAGTGATTCAGGTATGAAAAATTCTACTTGAATATTCATTTCGTGATGTATAAGATTATGTGAAAATAGATCGAAGCACAACTAAAGGAAAAGATCATTGAATTAAATTAAGTAAGATAATTTTCTAAACTTCTTATCCGGATAGTAAAATAATCCCTCAACTATATAAAAGGAATTTGGAATAAAAACAGTATTCATCTAGTTTTCTTACTGGGAAATCAATAGCTTCTTTAACCCGTCATAGATTTATGATTTTGTGATGGTATAATTTTTGGTGACCATGTTCTCTAACACTATCCATCAGAACATAATGGTTTGATTTCTATTTCATGTCCTAGTTTTCACTTTCTAATAATGTTATATTATTATAAATCCTAATTTTTTGGTGACCTTCGCATTTTCATTTCTTTTTTATTAAGAGGATATTTTAATAACCCTATTTTTAATGTGGGTTTCCCAAAAAAGAATTTTCATGTATCAACCTTCGAATTTTGAAGTGATATTTTAAATTTTGAGAAAAAAAATTAATTAAAGTATAGGAGAATGTAACACCATAATATTTCATGATATGTATCCATTTAAATTTAATAGCTTTGATATCTTACATTGCATGCAACATTGGGATTAAAAGAACCGTGATATGCTATTAAATACTAATATTTTAACACTAGATGTTAAGTTAGAGATTGTTAATAGGATTAAGTAAATTATGAAAATAAATTTTACATGTGTTTGTGAAATTAATTCATTCATTACTAATTAATTATAAATGAAAATAAAAACTAGTTGAATATAAAGGATGAGTTTTTATAAAATAACTATTCCTATGCCCACAAAAAAAAATTATCATAATACATTAAATTAATCACTATTAGTGAAATACCTTGACGAAATATATATTTTATATATTCAAAAAAAAATTAAATTCATTTAATAATATTTATATTCTTTAGATAATAATAAAACCAATTTTAAGCATAAAAAGATGTATTTTTTTAAAGGCAGTTTTACCACATTTTAATGGAGAACATATTTTAAATCCAATTTTTGAAACATTAATATATTTTATTTGAAGAAATAAATTTACTCTTTTAAATAGGAATATAAAATTTTACTTTGGTTTATTTTTTTTATTTTTCTAATAAGTTTCATGTTTTGATGAATAGTAATAAAATATTTCATTTAATTAAAAAACATTTTTCATCTAAATAATTTATAGTGTTAAATTATATTTTTAATTGGGTTTAAAGTTTAAATATATTAATACCATTTTATATAATTTATTTCATTAGATTCTATTATAAATTGAATATGAATAAAAAAACATTACAATATTTTGTACATTTTCACTTTAATAAGTTGTTTCCTCATTCCATCAACGGGATTAATTTTAAATTAATTATTGAAAATTCTATGTTTTTAATTTTAAAAAATAGATTCCATATTTTTAATTATTAGTTCCAAATTATTTAAATTGTTTTATTTTATTTTTTTCATAATAATGGTAAATTTAGTTATATTTTAA
The DNA here is from genome assembly GCA_963277665.1 of Viscum album. Lineage (NCBI taxonomy): Eukaryota > Viridiplantae > Streptophyta > Magnoliopsida > Santalales > Viscaceae > Viscum > Viscum album. Next base: position 779,691,517 of record OY728141.1, read on the forward strand.
TTGTCACATTTGTGGAAAAATCAGGTAATTGTGGGTAAAAATACTATTATAAAGACTATAAAATTAACCTAACACTTGTCTTAATTTTATTGTATGAGTTTTTTTCAACCCAAATCATCCTTGGGATGAAAATATAACATTTTTAAGACACTTTTATGAGAGTATGACATTTATAATATTATAATCAAAGAAAAGTCAGTTTTGTCACACTTTTGTTTTTTAGCAAGTGAAATATTTTTAATATGGGGTTATATAGGGTATATGTTACACTATAAATAGTATTTTCAAATATAAAATGGTAATATTTATCATGATAAATTATCTTTAATTTTTATATAATAAATAATTATATTAAAGGCTTTCACAATGATAATGTAGTAACTGTTTAATTAAAGGAAATATCAAATAAATGATATTAAAAATACGAAAACAAATATAATTTGAGATTATTAATTTCATCAATGAATTTTTTAGATTGATTTTAAATATTAGTGATTTTATTGAAGTATTAGTTCAAATTTATCTTGTTTTTATAATATTTATAAAAAGTCAAGTAATGAATAGTATCAAAATTGGCCTTATTGATATTTTAAAATAAATAATATTTTATTAAATGATATAAAATTCATAAAAATATAAACACCAAAAAAATTAATTAGGATATAGTAAAAAATGTCATATATTACTAATTTTATATTTGTTTTGAATTTTATAGTAATCATATTGACCCTCAAAGTGTAATATACATGATATCACGGTAAGAGTTAAAAGGGTTAAATAAGGGTTAAAAAATATAATGATTAAAAAATAATAAATACTTGTATAATTTTGATGGGATGAATTTATTTATACCCATAATCATCCTATATTCTAAATAAGTCATTTTGGATCCATTTTTAATTGAAAATTAATTTATATTAATTTAATGCTTTGATTGTTTCAAAAAGTGCCTCTCACCTCAATTATAAAAGGCATCTCCTAATGCACTTATTCAGACCATATTCAGCCTTCTAAATCAACTAAATTGTTCACATTTCTCTTCCAAACATCCTTATGTAAGTTCTATAGGTTATGTTCTTCCAAAAATACTAACTCTAGATCCCTTAGGAAGAGATATAAATGAAGGCCACTAAAGAAGAGTTAATCATTTTTACGAACTCATCCAAGTTCATTTCTTCATATACTTCTTATTTATGTTTTGTTTCCATGATAATTATATAAATCTAGTATAATATATATTCTAATATGTTATTATTATTATGGTATAACCATATTCCATGATTTATTCAACCTATGAAAAATGAAAACATCGTGTGTGCGTACATACGAATTACTGCCTCCACACTGTGGTGTAATCTATTTTTCATCACCACTTTACTTGTATGGGTATAATGATAGAAATAATAGATATATATTATAATTATGATATTTTATTTATTATAGAAAAATTAATATACCATCTTCTTCCTTACACTTTCACTACTAAGGGAATGATATAGTCACTCGTGCATACGTACGACCTACCACCTCCACAACACGATGTGATTAATTTCCCATGTTAACCATTCAAGAAAGATAATAAAAATTTATTTTATGATTAAATATGATATTTAAAACATAAATATCATTATGGAGGTGTTTCATATATATCCTATTCAAAATAACTAAGATAATTACGACAAAACATTCATAAGAAAATGAAGGTGTTAACACTAGAAACTAGGGAAATCATGAAATAATATTTACAAAATGATATAAGAAGATCATATATGATATCATAAATATGGTTATGGTTATTTTATAATTTAATAATATTCATTAAACCATTATAAAATAGGTTTAAACACATTCTACAGAAGGAAGCATAATTTAAGGGACTTCGTCTCAATCTCCTTTCATTGAGGCATAGTTTGATGTTATACACCAACCTTATTTTATGTGGTTTATATACAGACCCTTTGAATTATTATGTCGTTAATTTATTTATTACCATGATATTTAATGTTTTTGAAATTTTATTCTTTCACTGGGATTAATATTTAAATATTCAAAGTGGTATGGGACAACTTGGCTGTTTAAATATTTAATTATCAAAAAAATTCTCCATGTCCATGTTTTCAAAAAATGTTTTTAAAAATGTTTTTACTATTCTCCAATGATTGTTTAAATACATTTTAACCCTTTTTTAATTTTTAAAAATTCTTTAAAATTTATTTATTTTTTCTAAATAGGGTCCTTTGAGGATTTTCCAAAAAAAATATGAAATGAATGCTTTTTTAACTTATATGGGATGCACGGTTTTTTCCACCATCATGATGCCCTAATGTTTTTAAGATTCCTTTAAAAGTTTAAAAAATTATTTTCAATGAATTTTTTTCTTTTAAAATTTTGCATCCTTTTAAATGAATGTTTTCAAAGTAAAAAAAGGGGAATTTCTCTCAAGAAATGTTTAGTAATTCTATTAGAGTATTTCCATCTATTTTAACTTCCTATATTGAATCTTATGCCTAATTGAGGTTGATATCTTATGATATCATGCACCGTATTTCATTGAATGGTTTATGATTCATTTTAACTATGGATGTACTATTTTGATACCATTCATTATTTATGGATAAAGTATTCACATTTCATATGCTAGTTTTTTAATACGAATTTTTATGTTATTTATGTTTCACCCTTTTCATATAAGGAATGCATTAGACTTAGTAAGAGATTGGTGGGGCCTGCTATTGTCCTTTAATGAGTCGGTAGATCTCATGAGACAAACTAGTTTGGGTATTAGCTGATGTATTACCCGTTTATGTATGGTGTCTTGGCCAAAGCCTTAACAATATGTTTATGATGTCTGTAATTATGCATTCCCTCATTATGAGATTAGTTATTAATATTATATGTGATTATTCAACTGGTATAATATCCATAATTAAGTTTCATTCTCATGGGATTATTTATATGGCATTATTTTATCATCTTTCATTTATGCAATGTTATGCTTAGGTAATTTCTTAAATGGCATGTGTTTCGGTAAATCACCTTTCTACAATTGTTTATGCTTGTTTATGATAGCTTCTATTGTTTGTATACCCTTACCGAGTATCTAAGACCATCCATTTCTTAGGTTTTATTTTTTTAGGATGCCAAGATGTATACTATTATTGGTATTTCGGGTTAATTTAGGAGAATATTTGTTCTCTCAAAGGATTGACTATGTTTTATTTTTTAGTTTCAATTTTAATGTATATTTCAAGTATTTAATCTATATTCTAAGAATTCTAAATTGATTGGTCCTTTGGGATTCAAGTCTTGTATCTATTCCAATGTAATAAAGTAAGGCATCGATTTTGGGATACTGTTGTTGAGGCCATTACACCTAGCATGTTTCTATATCGGATTTGGTTACACCACTAAAACAATTCCATATCTCCCTGCATCTATTTCAATGGTTTATTAAAACCATGGAAATAGTTTATTTAAATCAACACTTTATTAAAACTGTAGCAATATAGTTAACTAAAATTTCCTTTTCTTCTCACTATAATCATTCCTCTCATGTGATCAACCCATGACCTCTATAAATCTTCTCACTCCACTCACATAATTGACCTACAACCTTCACATATTTTCTCACCCCCCTTATGTGACTGACCAATGGACTCTTTAAATCAACTCCCCAATTATTCCCCTCTTGGCATAGTCAACAAACTCGTTGGTTATATAAGTCGGATAGCCCCACTCCTCCCCTAATAATTAACTAACACTTGTTCCTCTACATTTCAATTTTACCCTTGCTTCCACTCTTGGAATGATTGACCAAACTAGGGGTTGTGAAAATTGACTTTCCTAGAACATTAGAAATTTTACCTCACAGTGCCTCCATTTTCTACAGTGTCTCTTCACAATTAAAATCAAGTGATTTATTCACCTTTCCCTATCGATAATCATAATTATTTTACTGTTATTCCAAATTAGAACTGTTCTATCACTAAATAAATTAATTATTTAATAAATTTTTGTTTTAAATATAAAATCTTAGTTTTCATTTATTTATTCAAAAAATCATGTTATTAGAATAATTTTTTGTGTTTCATTTTTTAAAAGTTTTTATATTTTGTTACCTTCAATATTTATTCTTAGTTCATCAAAATGTCATTGTATTTATAGGTAATGTGTTTTCTCTAATGTGTATTATTTTTTAAGGAATAATCTGGTCTATATGTATAGAAAAATGTGGATTAATCCCCCATAGGTGGTGAACGAACAATGTTTACACACCCTCCAATAGTTAAAAATTAAAGAAGGGGGGAGGTTTATATAGCATGTTTAATGAGATTGACTCTATTTTTTAGAATCCTTATGGGATTTACAATGTTTATTCAATGTATTGTTTTTAATGTAAGCATAATATAATTATTTTTATATGGTAAAATATTTAAATGAAAACAGTCCATAATAATTAATAGTTTTTGTTAAATGGGTGTTTTCCATAAATAAAATTTTAAATATGATAATCTTATTTATAAGTATGGATTAATTTTAACTTTTTTTATTAATTTTTGTTCTACATATTAGTCTCTATGTTGGTTACAAGAAGTATTAATTGGTTATATAAAATACCATACATAATCTTTACCTACATTAATTTATTGAAAACTATTTCTTATACATGTAATTTCTAAAGACTTTTCTATCTAGATATTAATGAACCAGGTATTTTTATACACTTAATGACCAATTCATGTTATGAAATTCCACTAGGCTGTCTTATAGTGTCTTAAACCCCATTTTTCTATTTGATAATTATTAATCCCATAAATGGTATTTTTTAGTTCTATTGTGTTTTATTTGTGAAATTTTTATTAACTTTAATTTTTACAATAATGTTTTTTTCATATATTTTATTTCCATAATTATTTTAAAAAGTAAAATATAATTTTGTTTTGTATGAGTTTATTTTTTTACTTATTTAGAATAAATGAATTCATTTAAATAGGGGAATTTTATCATTTTATTTTTAATGATATTTGTTTTATAAAGGAAAAATGATACTGATAATATTGATAAAACCCATGAAATTGATTCCATTTATATGAGATGTTTACAACAGTTCTTAAAGAAAAATAATATAATTGTTTCATGAAACTAGTTAAAATTATTTCAGGTTTTATAAGTATTGTTATAATACTTTAATGGATTAAATGTATTCTAAATTCTTAATGTGGTAAATTAAAATACTTTCATGTATTCTATAATAAATGTGACGTACTTCTAAATTCATTAATAAATAGGATAAAAAATTATTGAGTCTGTATAGTACTTGTATAAATATTTAATGAGTTTCAATGTTATTGATAATAAAAAAAATTACTAACAATTTTTTTATTTATATTAGAATGGATAGAACTTAGATGTACAAAATTGATCAGATCACTGATGATTTTTAGAATGAGTAGGAAATTTTTTTGGATTATTTATTCAATAATGGTTCAGATAGAGGATTTATTTGATACCCATATTTTTATTTCATTGGAATACCCTAGTTAACATGTGAGGAAGTTAGTTATAATATCACTAAAAAAATTTCAAAAAAATTTCATGCTTGGTATCATAAAGGAGAAAAATTTCAAGTGGAGAATTACATTCATTTAGCTAAAAGTATCAGAAAAGAAAATTTGATTTCTAATCGGTTTCCATTTGTTTCTCAAGATAGAACTTCATGTAGACCATTATAAGAGGAAATGAATACAGGATCACGATTTTCATCTAATGTTCAAAATGATGATGTTGAGCATATGAGAAACATGATTGAAGATATGAATACTCCAGTATACCTGTCATGTGTAAGAATGACTAAACATGAGTTTTTAATGAAATTTTATCACGGGAAAATAATGTATGGATTAATTAATATTGTCATTGACTCTCTATTTTCCTTTTTTAGGGACATACAAATTTATGATTTATTTATTCCGAAAAATAATTATATCGCATTAAATTTGTTTAAAAAAATTATTTTCAAGTACCAAGTTCTATGTGCTCCCTAATTTTTGTCTATTATGGAAGGGAAATTTTGAGTAAAATAAGTGAACAAAATGTGGTTCAAAGAGATGGATTTCAAATAAAGAATAAAATCAATCCTGTGTACTAGAGAATGTTATGTGGTAATTTTTTTTGATTCTTAGATTTTAGAAAAAAAATTATATCATAACAAATGGTGAAGAATATAAAATGGGAAGAATATATATAAAATAAGAATAACGATAATATAGTTTATCCTAAAAATGGTATATCATGGTGGATATTTGATAGTTTATGTAACAAACCAATATGATTCAACATGATTATCCACCTGATCTATCCTTCACATGGTGAGGTATGACAAAGATAATAGAATTAATTCCTGAATAAACCAAAACAAGACATACCACCAGAGTAAAAAAGATGAAGAAAGAGATACAACAAGATCCATGTAACCCAAAAAAAACATGAAAAAACAAAAAATTATGACAAGAAAAAACCAAAAAGTCTCCATGTGATCAATTGTCACCTCTAAACTATCCATATATGAAGGTAATGATCAAAAGAGAAGCTGACATACTAAAACATACCCTTCCCTTTACCTGGGCCCTACAAAACAGTGCCTACAACCACCCAAAGTAAATATTAGGGTGTGATAAAAAATCACATTAGGATACCATCAAAAATTCTATAAAAGTCCTAATAACAAGAATTTAGTAGTTATAGATTTTAAAAAATAACATTTTTACAGATCATTTTAATAAATTGAAACCCATTTGTAAATCACTTCCTCTAGTTTTCATAAAATCCTTTTATATTCAAAAATCCAAGAATATGAAAATTATAAGTGGAAAAATAAGAAGGCATATCCAAACACTATAAGGTAAAACAATAATCACATATCTAGGAAATTATCAATCATGTGAAGTCATGCGATATAACCTTATGTGAAAACATGTGAGCAACAATCCACGATAAAATCAATAATGTGATAAACAAATTGTAAATGAAAAGGCACATTGTATTGAGACCTATCCTATTGGAATATTATCAAGACATAAAATAATCTTAAATCAGGAATATGATAGTAATAACTGATATCGAGTCCTACCATAGTCTGTTGATATCTCCAATGTAACCTTTGTGGCGACCCACATTCTAGGGTCACCTGTATCCGATTCTGGACACACCTAAGGTTCCCAATGTTTCATGTTTTTCAAAATCCATTTTAAAAAATGATCACAATTTATAAAACATATTAAAATCCAGTCAGATTTAGTGTTTGACAGTGCATTTATGAAATAAAACAATCGTTTAAGAATTTAATCAAATACATGGTGTGAAAAACCTATTTTTAAAGAAAAAACCTTTTAAATGCATGAATATTTACAGGAAATCCATTAGAACCCAAAAAACACTAAAATTAAATGAATAACCCAAAGTAATTTTACAATAATAATAAGTAATTCATAGAATTAACCCTTTTTATAGAAACACCTTCCTCAAGAACAGAGGTGGAACTATTCCACTAGGACAATGGTGACTGGGGAAGAGTAGATTGGGTCCTCACGATCCTAGATCCACAAGAAATACATAAATACACTGTAAAACCTCTTATTTTCTTCATATTTATCCCATTTTGGTTCCAAAAGATGATAGGAGATGATATCCAAAAAGGATCTATGAAGAAAAGAGAAAAACAGATAAAAAATGCAACATAACTTAATTTGATCCATCAAGAATGATGGAAATTCACCTAATATTAGAAGCGAGAAGCCTCTAGACTATTGTATAAGTATTTTTTTGATCTAATATGATGTTAAGGGTTATTAGTGGTTAAACTAGGGTCTTGGATATTTTTAATTAAAAATATGGATCATTAAAATCCCACAAACATGGTTTGTTGGAAAGGTCGCATAGTGAGAAGTAATTTTGGGCCTTAACCATGAGCCTCCAATAGCCTTCTATTTGGGGTGTATGGTTTGGCTACACATTTTTTTATCCATGTTCTAACCATGAAAATCCAATGTGACTAGGGGTGCATGGATTAGAGTGGGTGGCTACACGGTTTGGACAAACCATGCACCCAATCCAGTGGCTCAAAACATGCCCCACGGTTTTCCAGGCCAAACTGAATAGTTTCCCTAACCGGGTTCCAACTATGCACATCCCCAAGGGCTACCAAATTTTTTGAAAACTCACAAAATGACCCCAAAATAAGACCCAAACAATGCATAGTAAAAAAAATGATTAAAAAATTACTACAAGAAAGTAATGAAATTTTATACTCTTCCCATCATAAAGGATGTTTTCCCCAAAAAGTGATCAATATTCCAGATTATAAAAAGAAAAAGTCATTGTTGCTGCATCAATGATTTACACTCCCATTACTCATGGATATCCCATTTTAACTATCACAGTGCCCAAATCAAGGGAATCATTTTACCATGTGGTACCTTATCCTAATGATCCATAATTTGAACTCTTTGCTCAACAACAGTGGTATCAGGCTCAAGATAAACATCCTCCCATTCAATCATATGGTAATGATCTCGGTGATTTCTATTTATCTATGAAATATAAAACACATCATGGATAGAATTCAAATGAGACTATAAGTCCAAATTATATGTCACATATATGAGTTGCTCCCTAATCTAAAAGGGTCTAGAAAACCTTGGTAACAACTTTCTATACTTACCCAACCAACAATGTCCAAAAAGAGATTAAAATCTAAAAAAAACCTAATAACTAACCTCAAAATCTAGTGGCCAATGATGATGGTCCAAATTAGATTTCTCATAGCTCGGTGTTATGACCAACCTCTTCTGAATCAACTGCACATTTTTTGTTGTCTCCTGAATGAGACTCACCCCAAACAAGGACCAATCTCCCAAATCTACCCAAAACTAGGGAGATCTACATGGCCTATAATAAAACACTTCAAATGATTCCATTATTGAATCCTAATAACTATTTTTGTAGTCAAATTCGACCAAATGTAAATTATTTTCCTAAGATCCACCAAAATCAAGAACACAAGCCTGAAGTGTATCCTCAAAAACATGGATAGCTTTCTATATCTATCTATATTTCTACATATGATAATTCATGATCAATTTAAACTTGGAACCCATCGCTTCCTATAAACCATTCTAGAATTTGTATTTGAACCTTAGGTTCCTATCAGAAATTAACATAGAAGGAAACCCATGAAGTCTTTCAATCTCTATGATGTTCAAGTCTCCAAGATGTTCCACTTTGATCATCTCATTAATTGGTATGAAATGTTAACATTTCATAATTTGATCAATGATCACCCAAATAACATCCTTACCACTATGATTCTATTTAAAACCAATGATAAATTCCATAGAAATCTCATCCCACTTCTATACTAGAATGGGTAAGGGTTGAAACAAACTAGTAGGTCTCTGGTTCCCTACTTTTATTTTTTGAAAAGAGAGACATAATGATACAAAGTCTAAAACCAAACACCTCATCCCTTGCCACCAGTACATATGTATCATATTGATATACATCTTGGTAGCTCTAGGGTGTGTTGACCAACATGTCCCTTGTCCACTTTCCATCATCTCCTACCTCATAGAAAACAAAACCACCGACCAATTTTAAAAGCATGAAGCTCCAATGGGAGACCAAGACCACTAACATGTGGTCTCCCAACCATAAATCCTTTTACTGAAACATTGGAACTTAGTGTATTTCACATGTTTGAGTTGGAAGCACTCATCAAATGAAGATTCATATTTCATCAAATCTAACAACATCAGTCCACCAATCTATTCAACTCCCAAGATTATCTTAGTATAAACTCATTAAAGAACTCTCCTAAAATGATTACTTCATGCTTTTTTTTAATAATTTTATACTCAATGCATTAAAAACACATTTCCTTCCCTATTTGTTTATGCAATGTCAAAATAAAAAGTCTAGATATACTCCACCCAATGTCTGTACCGCAAGTTCAGATCCCTCTCAGTAAAAATATATTTGAGGATCTTATAAACAATAAACTAGTCCAGAAAGAGATTGAAACACCATTCATTTTGTGCATTCATAACTAATTCCAACTCAATATCATGGGTAGGGTGGTTTTTTCATGATGTAATATCCTATTAGATTCATAGGTTGCCACTTATTTCCCCTACATTAAGAAACATCCCAAACTCATGCCAGAATCATCAAAAAAAACATCATTACCCAAAATTGGTTATGGAAGAATAAAATATGATTCTAATGTCAAACTCACCTTTAGATCTTTCGAATATCTCTAAAATTTTTCATTCCCTTAAAACATTACACCCTTATGTGTTAAAGCTTTCATCAAAGATGAAAACTTAGAGAAATCCTGAAAAATTATCTATAGTAACCAGCTAAACCCAAGAAGCTCCAAACCTCAAGCACATTTTTGGACTACTACCATGAAATAATAGCCTATATTTTCTTAGAATCCTTTAAGATACCCATTTAAAATTTAAAAATCCCTAGAAATTTAACATTTTGGATCCCAAACATGCATTTGGAAATCTTACTATACACATGATGTTCTATCAAGGCTTGAATAATGTTATCCAAATGGTCTATATACTCCCCTGTGACTCTAAGTACACCAAAATATCATCCACAAACACAAAAATAAAATAGACCAATAATCATTGAAATATTCCATTCAATAAAACCACAAATACCATGACAGCATTAATAGGACCAAATGGAATAACCATAAAATTGACATTCCCATACTATCTCCTAAACATTGTCTTAGGTATATTCCCTTCTCAAACTCTCAACTGGTGGTACCTTGATAAAAGATCATTCTTTGAAAACCAACATTCCCTTATAAGCTGGTCAAAAAGATCATCAATCATGGGTCAAGGATATTTTTTCCTAACAGTCACCTAATTTAACTTCTGATATCCATATAAAGTCTGATACACCCATCTTCCTTCTTATAAAAGAGGATAGAAAAATACCATGTTGAAACACTATGATGAATAAATACTTTAGCCTCTAGATTCGCAATATGGACGTTACGTGCCACCAAATTAGTAGGTTTCATTTGATAAGATGGTATAGAAATGGGCATCATACTAGGGAGAAGGTCAATAGTAAACTCAACCTCTCTCTATAGTGGTAAACCAAAAAAATCATTTGGAAAGACCTCAGGGTATGCACCCAAGAATTTAGGAAGTAGTCAACCCAAATAAGGGTCAACAACATCAAGAAACATCTATAATAATTATAATGCAATTACTCCCACATAAGGAACAATATTCCTTTCCCTCCCCGATCTAGCATCCCATTAACCCTGAAAAACATGAGTTACCCAATCTAAAGATAAAAATGAACCCGATGATGATAAAAATCTATTTATTCCTTAATTATGATCATCTAATCCATTCTAAGTATTAGGTCAAAGATGTAAATATCAAGAAATAGAAATTCCCACACCACCTTGAAGTCATGTATCATCACCCGACATGCAGGACACTTAAAACCTTGTTTGGACCTCTTTCCCAAAGGTGTGAAGATATATAATATGTATGAAATAAGATCTAAATATAATCCCAACAAATTTATTAACATTAAAGATATTAAGGAATGATTAGCACCTATATAAAAACATCAGTATCATAGAATATGAAATAAGAATCGTACCTCTAATAGTAGTTTCCCCTACTTCAAATTCCTTTAGCACATACTCAACTACATAAAACCATCTGGTCTTAGGAACATGAACATCCCCCTTTTCTTGAGGATTAGACCCACCACCCTTGGAAGCATCGGTAAGAACCTGCAAACCCTTATTAAGTGTGGATCCCGCCTTACTTCCCAAAGATACCCTTTCACAAAAATGATTTAGGTGAACAGGTTGTACACAATGATGACAAGTCTTAGGAGCCTCTGAATAGTTGGTCTTGGTATGACCACACCTTCCACAATGGTAGTAGACCTATTTTTACTACCCTGACAAAGCCCCTAAAACTAGTCCTGAATTAAATTTACCTCTCTTGGGATTTCTTTTATGGACAGAAAACACACCCTGGATAACAATCTAGCCCAGAGAATCTCCACCTAAGACTATATTTATAGATATATCATCCTTATCTAAATAATCTTTGTTGAATACCACCATGAAGTTTGGAAGACACATGAGAGTAAACATAAACCGAATATCCACCCCCAATATCAACTCAAACATTTGAGCCTCTATGTACTCATTAGTTACAATCTTTAGTGCTAGATTCACCAGCTCAGCAAAATGAGTGGAATACTACATAATGGTAATCTCCCCTTACTTCAAGGCCAGAAACTACCAGGTCTTCTCCACATATAATGCCTAAAGGTAAAACTACTGATTTAATATTTTCCTGAAAGAAGTTTAGGTAATTTCCTCATGAAACTAGCTTGTACAATGGAGTCCCGCCATCTCCTTCCCAGAAATTTTATCATATATGTGGTGAAACCCACCTTAGATTCCCAAAGATTATTCAAGAAGTTAATTATTCCCTAAATCCATCAATCCACTCCTCAGATTCCTAGGGTCTCTTATCACCATGGAATATGGGTGGATATTGTATAGTAAATTTCTAGCCATGATCCACTGCTTGTCTCAGGTTCCCGAAACCCACTTGACCCATAGTCTAAATTGTATGAATTATATATTCCAACAAATAAGGGTCTACTAGAGGATTCTTCTGTGTATCCTTTCTCATAGTTTTCTCTCTCATAATTAGAAGATATCTTATTAGATTCATTGTTTATTAAGAAAAATACAATGAGAAATTATATTTAGAGAATATTCTAGAATCTTCGATCCAACTTTGAGAGTTTGTGTTGAGGCCATAAAAATATCAAGAATTTAAAGAATTCATGAATTATATGATCGAAACACAACACTTAGTGGGTCCATTTAAATAAATTCCCATCCAGTTCATTCAAATGACCTCAAATAGGAAGTATAAAACCTATTAAATTTTTTTAACCACCCTTGGAAACCCATGTTTAGAAATATAAGTGAGTTGGCCAGGCACCCTCCTGTACTTTCTACCCAAATTCCAATGGTCCCAACTCTTGTCTACCCAAGGTAAAAAACAAAAATCAGGAATTTTTAACAAAATTCAGGATGATTATCCCTATGATACCATTATATAACTAATAAACATGAGTCAATTATACAAACCACCTATGTTGGATGTCACATATTGTGATATGACAAAGATAACATTAACAAGTCTTGAATATAACCAAAACAATACATACAACTAGAGTAAAAACTAAAAGAAAGAGATACAAAAAGATTTATACAACCTAATAAAAATAAAATAAACCAGAAAATTATTAAAAATATAAGACAAACAAGTCTATATGTGAACAACCAACAAGTATGAACCATCCCACTACAAACACAATGATTAAAAGAGAAGATGAAATACTGTAAAATTTCCTTCCCTTTACATAGGTCTAGAAAAACAATGTATAGAACCACATGAATAAAAATGTAGGGTGTGGGAAAAAATATTAGTAGGATACCAAAATAGAGTCTACAAAAGTTATAGTAATAATAATGCAACATTTCTATATTTTAAAATAAAAACATATTTACAAATAATCTTCATAAATCCAAACCCATTTGTAAATCATTTACTTTGGTTTTCATAAAAGTATATTATAATCCCAAATCCAAGAATGTGGCATTTATAAGTGATAAAATATAAAGTTATATCCACAAACCATAAGGTATGAAAGTAAAACCATATACATGATGAAATTGATCATTTGAATCCATGCGATACAACCTAATGTGAAAACTTGTGAGTAACAATCCATGATAAAATCCATCATGTGATAAAAAATATGTAAATGAAAAGAAAAACTGTATTGGGACCTATAATATGGAAGTATTTAAGATACATATAATAATTCTAAACCTATAATACATTATTACCAACTGACATCGAGTTATTCCATAGTTTTTTGTTATATTAAAAGTAACCCCTAATGGTGCCACACATAGTAGGGTCAACTATATCCTTTTCTCGACGTACCCAAGGTTCCCAATGTACCATGTTTTTCAAAATACAATTAAAAACCCTGATAAAAATTTATAATACATTTTCAGATCCAAGAACATCCTCTTTGGTGTTTGAAAACCCATTTCTGAATAAAAACCACCATTCAAGCATTTAATTAAACACTTGGTGTGCAAAACCCAATTTTTAATGAATTTTTTTTTAAAAACATGTACCATTCCATTAAATTCCTTGAAACCCCAAATCCCTTAAATTAAATGAATAAGATAAAGAAGTTTTCTGTTAATAATAATCAATTCATAGAATTAATCCTTTATATAGAAACACCTACCTCAATAATAGAGGTAGAATTAATCTCCTTAGACAACAACTATAGGGTAAGAGTGGATCAGGTCCTCCCGATCCTAGATCCACAAGAAATACATCAATAATATATCAAATACCTTAGATCCAGAATAAACATCCCCTTTGGGTCCCAAAATATAATAGGTGAAGCGATCTAATGAGGATCTAAGAAGAAAGGAAAAAAACCAAATAAGAAACACAACATGCCTTGTGATAATCCGTCAAGAATGAAGAATATTAACATAGAATCCCAATATATATTCCTATATACTAATAGGTAAGGATTAGGGTGATCCAATACGATTCCAGGGTGTTATTAGAGGTTAAAACGGGGTCCTGTGGATTTTCAATTACAAATTTGGATCATTAAAAACCCACACACATGGTTTTCTAGAGAGGTCACATGGTATAGAGTAACCATGTGCCTTAACCATGTTCCTCTAACAGAATTATTTTTGGGGTTTAGGGTTTGGCTGTATAGTTTTTTATCCATGAACAAACCAAAAAAAAATCCCCCTCTACCTAGGGATACACAGTTTGGAAGGGGTGGCCACACTATTTGCAGAAATCGAGAACCCCATTCTAGTGGCTCAACACGTGCCACAAATTTTTCTCGTCCAAACCACACGGTTTTCCCTAACCATGTTCCAACCATGAACAGCCCCAAGGGCTTCCAAGATTTCTCAAAAACTCCTAAAAGAACCCCAAAGTAAGTCCCAACCAATTCATTATCAAAAAAGGGTCAAGAAGTATCTATAAGAAAGTAACCGAACATTACAGGCTATATCATGATTTTGAAAATGACCCACAAAATGTTATATTGGGATTATCATGTGATGGTCTCAAACCATTTCTTTAGATACATACTGCATATAGTACTTGGATTTTTTTATTCATATTTATAATTTTCCATCATGGATGTGTATGAGAAATCCAGTTACTATCATGAGTATATTTATTTCAATACCCAATGATCCTAGAAATTAATTAGAATATACTTGAAATCATTTATAGATGAGTGGATGGATATTTGGGCCATTTAGGTGAAGACATAGGATTCATTTAGAATGTATTACATTATGTTTTGGGAAAAATTAATAAGGACAATAAATTATTTCCCTACTTACTAAATGATTTTTGAATGGAGTACAAAGGGGATATTATCCCACCCTATATGTATGAAAAATAAATGTTCAAGGAGATTAATGTTTCGATGAACTTTTAGTTTCATATGGAATTGATGATTTCTATAAATGGGTCATCCATATTGAAAAAATCAAATATATTTTTATAATTCCATATGGATAGAAGAATTATCTCAAAGAATTTCTATGGTGATGTATTTAAAGAACATGATGGTTTGAATTTTTTTCTTAGAAAGGATCAGTCAAATTATAGAAAGTGAAATAATTTTCCTTCAAATTCAAATAAGAATCAGAGATAGTCAATTATATTATTTGAGTTTTTATATTTGTCATCAAATTATTATTTCAGTTATTAGATATAATGCATATTGAGAAAAATGTGTGTAAAATGTTACTTGAAATTATTTTAAATGTAATGTGAAAAACAAAATATGATTATTTATCATATCATGATTTATTGGATTAGGGAATAAAACCAGGACTTTATCTTAATTTAATTAATTATAATTAATAAAAACTCTATTTTACTTATTTTTAAATGAAAAATGAAGAGATAAAAATTCTTCAAATCATGGAAAGTTCAATGGTTCAATATGGTTATTCAAGTTAAATTTTAAAACAGGTGAAAACATGAGATGTGAAACTAAAATACCATATAACCCATGACTACGATGTTATGTTGAATGAATTTATTCTTATATCTATTCAGAATTTATTGTCATATAATTTCAAGTTCTCTATGATTGGATTGTGTCACATTTATCAAGACCTTTGTGCTGAATTACTAAACAAAAGTGTTTCTAAAAAACTAAAAAAAAATATTCATTGATCATTCTTTTTTTCTTGGAGAAACTCCCCCACCCCCTATAATTTTTAACATTTATATTACATATCACAGTGAATATTTAAAATAGAAGTTCTTTTTGGTGGTTTCATTTCTAATCATTGGATGTATCCAATAGAAATATTTATGTTTATATTGAAATATTATGTGATAAATAAAAATAATTCAGATGGATCTATTGTGAAAGGTTATTTAATAAAGGAATACATGGATTGGTTTTCAATTTCATTTTTTAAATTCACCATGATATCTAATCATCCAATGAGAACAAAAGATGAGAAATTTTATCCATTTGAGGCTAAATTTTCATCACTTACCCAAATGGGAGGGATATTTGGATCATATAGGTTATGTAATTTGAACAGGTATGAGTGGGAAATCACTCATCGTATAATATTATTCAACTATGGTGTTTTTTATGATTACATCAAGTTAGAAAAATCATCAAAAAAATTATTCGGTATTTTTTCATAGATTCTAGCATCATAAAATTTTTCATATTTGTAGTGAACATAGTGAAATTATAAAAATAATACATATTTCTTTATCTATTAAGAGAAGGGAGAAATTAAACCATAAATATTTTCCTTCTTGGTTAAATTAAAAGTTAATAAATTTAAATTTTTACATAACCAAATCATAGGTACTTGTTTAATATTCAATGTTAATATATCTCAGATCCAAATTTTACCATTGGGTGATTTATCTAATGGAATAAGGGCATTTTAATTTGTTATGGTCAATGTGGAATGTTATTATAAATCAATAGTTGTCAATTGATTTAAATTCATTAAAAATAGTTTTGAAGTAAACATGAAAACAAAACATTACGGTATCACGATAAATGCAACAATGGATTATTATGCTAGTGCATCAGATAAACAACTAGAACTAGAAAATATATCGTATCATGGAGTTGCACACATGGATGTGTCACTATAATGAATTGAAATTGGTTTGATTCAATGACATGAAAATTCATGTATATAGATATTAGGGTATTTAGAGTGATTTATATGAAATGATGTCTTTATATAGATGAGCCTTATATTCTTGCATCACAATCTAGAAATTGTTTTATCTAAATTAACCCTTAAAACAACAATTTGGTGTTATTTTTTATGTTATTTCAAGACATATTATGATAAATAAGTGGATTATAGTGATTTTGTGGATGAAATAACCTATATTTACTCAAATTTTTCATTCAATGACACAAATGGATCAATTTTTTTAATAGATTGTTAACCAAATATTATAACAGATCATGTGTAGCATTGAAATGTTTTGAACTATGTATTTTATATTGTTCTGAAATAGTACATGTTTTTTTAAACTATTATAAATGATATATAATTAATTTTGTTAAGTATATTATAATAATTATCTAGTTTCATATTATTCTTTTGTTTTATACATGGTTGAAAAATATGTTAATTTCCAAACTATATGTTAGGAGATATTTATTATAGTGTCTCATTTCTAAAATGTCTTCTAAAAGTGTCAATTATTGGGTTCTTTTTACTTGAATATAGTTAATATTATTGAAATAGATGTAATAATTGATAGGAAATATTAAATCAAATGGATAGGAATTTATTATCACTGAAAATATCAATTATTTTAAAATTATTTTTCATTAACACATGTCTTTTATATCCTAAAAATTTGTATTAAATTTGTAATTTTAGGAAATAGATGGAAATATAATATCATGTTGTTTTTCTGGTTAACTAAGAATTGAATCTATAAATACAACTAAATTTTTTCAATGAAGAACTCCAATAATTCACATATCTATAAAGTGAGTAATATAAACATTTCAGAAATATGAACTTGATAAAACTAAAAAAAGTTTAATTGAATTTACAACAGCTTTGGATGGGTTTGATCCTATCAATAGTAGGGGTCAAAGCAGCACTTTAGAATTTCAAATTTATATATTGGGTGAAGAAATTAAAGAAATAGTAACAGAAAATAATTATTTATCCCAAATTATAATTTAAATTAACAACTTATATTATTGTGTCATTTTTTAATTTTTTGAGTAAACAACTTAATGAGAATAAAATTAATGGAATGTGTAATGTTTTGAAAAATAATATGAATTTTCTTGAAATATTTATAGTTATTTAATGTTTTGTAATATTTTTAAAATTTTCACACCACTTATATAATTTTCAGGTTATTATGTCTTATTATTAGGTTCATAGAAAATAAATAAAGAAAAGTGATTATCAATTTAGAGAAGTAGGGTTGAAAATATGATTTTTTAAGAGAATTAAGTATTTATTTATTGACTATATATGAACCTTAAACAAAAAATATATAATATTAATAAGAATCATCAAGGAGAAAACTTTTATTCACTGAGTATATTTCTGGAAGTCCAAAGTATAGGACTGGCTCTATATATAGTTCCCCTACATGTAGTGCCTCATATCCCATGGATCTGTAGTCCTTGAGACATTTTCCTCCCATCATGCCTCTTTATTATATTCTTTACCCATACTATATTTTTCATCCTTTTTATCCATTACAATCTTATACTATGTACGGTAGTCCCACTCCTTCTATCCCTTGGTATTTTTTCCCCTATCCAACTTTATATATACAAGGAACTTATCTACTATTTATACCACCTATATTCCTATACCCTCCTACCCAACTTCAACATCCATAATATACTACATAGGATGCTCCTCCAGTTCCCCACCCCCCCAATATAATTTAGAGGATACAATATCAACAAACAATTATTATGATAAATTTTTATAAAGTAATAAAGTATATAATTTTTTAATTAACTTTTAGCTATATATGTGTACTAAATATTTATTACTATCTTCAAGATAATCTTCTAGTAAAATACATGGATGTACAAAAATTCAAGTAGTGTGGAATAGACACGTTCAAATAATGGTTGAGTATAATTAGTATATATAAATAAATTTAGAAAATGGAAAATAATTAAGGAGTTTTACGGTAACAATTTCTAAATATGGTAATATTATTCTAGTTCAATTAATCCATTATAGAAATGTCAAATATAAAATTAAAGATAGGTATTGGGATGAAATTTGGGTAATATGTTTTTAAATTAATTTACAACTTATTTATAAAGTATTATTGATAAATTTTTTAATATTTACCTCTGATATAACTACCTGGATGGACTGTAAGCAATGAAACCTTGGTTAATGGAAATGGGTGAGATGTGGAGGGCCTACAAGCATGACTTGTATGTCATATAGAAAAATAGAAGAGGTGGAGATCTTGAGAATATATTAATCTCTAGTTAATGTCTAATAACAAATTAAAAATACCACATTTCATACTAATATATTTCTTATTTTAAGATAGTTTACCAAATTTTACATTTTATTTAGTTTTTTTTCTATTAGGATTCATTAACTATTTATAAAATATAATATGTTTTTCATATTCAGAAAATTTTCATATAACCAATCATAGGTATTTTGATGTTTTTAATTTAAAATGGTATGAACTTGGGATTTGGAAATCCAAATCCATGATTCCAAAAATTCGTTAGAAAAAAACACACAAACAAAAAAAGATACATTGGGGTTGTCGGTTTGTGAAAATTTGCATAAGGTGTATGATATAAAGTTACACTACTTCAATAATAAATATCCAAATGCACAATGGTCTGGGAAATAAGAACACCCAATTCTCCATCCACATTAAAATCATATTCATGGGTATTCTTTGATATGGGTTTAAGAATCATTCTAGATAGATTTGGTCCAACTACACCTACCTACATTGGGCTTCTTTAGACACCTCCATTGTCTATTTCTTCATCCTAAGTGACCTACTACAAGCTGGGTATAAGCCCTAAAATGGTTTTATATGGAATAGTGTTTCTAAATTTTTTAATTTTATATGAAAAATTATGACATTAATTGATTTTGTAAGTTCTTTTGAAATATGTTTAGAATAAAATTTTGATGGTGGGAGATGAATTTTGGAGGTTTTTGGAGTTACAGATTTCTATAAAATTAATAAAAAACAATATGTATATGATTATTTAGTGAGGAATAATAGTATTGAAATATAATTAAATTGGTTGAATCTTCCAAAGTATATGTATTAGTTTTTATAAAAATTATGAATCATATATCCATGGGACCTTTAATATCACCATTTCCTATCTTCTAAATTTTTAGAACCATAATTTTAATAGTATGAGAACATAAACACACAGTCAAGAGACATATTGTAATGTGCCCAATGATACCTCCTTCACTTTCATGATTTTTTCTAAGATAAATATGTATAAATTGGGTTAAGTTGGATAATAAACATAAAGCACTAAGTACTAAAAACTTTCATATATTATTAAAGTATGTAAAAACTCTGTAAGGTGATCCATAGCTTTAGGAATCCTACCTATGTAAGTAAATTTATAAAAAAATTATACTAATAAAATAGTATAAAAATATTCATTATAGTATTATTAATTAAATATCATTTATTCACTCCCCACTTAGTGATCCAAGATCTATATCCTAAGAATCCAATGATCCACTTCTTTGAATATATCTCATCTTGACATAATGATTTTGGAATAGAATCATACTCTCTCAATATGATATATTCCATCCAATATATTAGAACATGTTTACTCATTAATGAGATATATTCAAGATACATTATCATTATTTTCATAAAAGTATATTATATTCTATAATGGTATTATACTCTATTCTTATAAAACCATTAATAATTTTTTTTCATATTTCTAATATTCCCTATCTTCTATAGAATATCATGGTATATCATAAATATGGTTGTATATTCTATGACTATCAAAAAAACATGAAGAGTTATCTTCCATGTATTCTATATGTTGTTAAAGATCAAAAAACTACATGTTTTAAATAGATAAAATATCCATGATCACTCCTAAGTAACATGGATATTTATAAGTACCCTACAGCTTCTTCCATATATCATTTATTGTTTTATATCCCATGAAATACTTGAACACATCATTTTTATTTTTAAATATAACAATAATTGTTTCTCTACTTCATTCCATTTTTTATTTATGATATAAATAAAATTCTTCCACCACATATGTGTGTACTAAATATTTAATATATTTCAAATAGACACAAAACTAAATTTCCTAAATGATATTTTTATTTTTGTTAAAAACATGAGGCCACATGATTTATACCATAATAAAATATATATATAATACATGAGTATAAATGATTAGACATGAAGAAATGATCACATGAACAAACTAATGATTTTATTTCAATTTTTTTTTATATACAATGAGGCACCCTAAGTAGGGATTCAATCATGGTGTGTCCAAATAAATCCTAAATTTAAATTTTATCAATTAGTTATCTGTCACTGACCACTAATATATTAACCCTATAGTGTTAAGGGTCACTACTATAGATAATTTAAAAAAAATCATTCACTCAAGGCATCATTCATTAAATAAGAACCCAAAAATACATATTCGACATGGGTTTTATAAGATTTATGCTAGATAACTAATTTTGGTTTCATCTAAGTGGTATGTTTTTTTATTCATAAAATATTTAAATATAACAGTGATTTTCTTATGAAGATGTGATTCAAACTGTGTGTTTAAGATGTGTAAAAGTTTATTTCACCGTGATGATAATATTCATACTAAAATATTATTCTATGAATATAAGCATGAAGATGTGGAATATAGTTCTAATTTTTATGGAAATTTGAATGAAATAAGTACCCAAATATAGAGGGTAAATTAATTGAGAGTTAGTGAGAATATTTATTTTGATAATTTTAGAGTTTTAGAAGGAATCCTTAACTCCATTTATGAAGAAAAAAACTCGAGGATATCAAGGATATAATTTTTAATAGTATTAAAAGTTAGATATTTTTTTGATTATATTAATGAGAATTTCAAAATTTTAAGCATGGAATTATTATTATGGTGAGAATTCTGAATTTCTAGAGTAATAATAATAAAATATGAGAGGAATTTATAAAAAATAAAATGGAAAAAATGTTGCAACTATTAAATGATGATATATTGAGTGAGTAAATGATTCAATAATTCTGAGAAAACTAGATAAGAGGAGAACCAACAAAATTGTTGCGAAAAGAAAATGAGGGATAATATCACAACCATTCTAGCCACTATTGACTTAATATTTCTTCATAATTATTATACTAGGAGATCATAATTTATTTTTATACAAAAATTTGATCCTATTTTAAAACTATTTTTCTTAATTGGTATCATAAGATAGGTAAATTCTTCACACACCATGATGCATGTGTGATACTTTTATAAAGAGATAAACTTATAATAAAAACTTTATTCTTTAGATTAAAAATAAATATGAATTTAGTTTTAAAAAATCAAGTAAAATTGAAATAGGATCTTTAAAAAAAACACATTATATTGAATATATCCCAATATATAAAGTATTAAAGTACAATATATATTAATCAATATAATTTAACAAATTAAAATGATAAACAATACATTATTTTGATTTTTGAAAATCAAAACTACATAATCAGACAGAATAGGAAGTGAAAAAACCCAAACAAATAGAATTGTATTGAACATAATTTAAATGTCTCAAATATATCTATATAGAGTTCACTTGTTGGATTTTATTTTCAAAATATATTTCTTATATATATTAAATTAATGTTAAATGATGGTATAAAAATAGAGTTTTATTATTCTTTTCTCTATTGGTTAGTGTTGACTTTTTTAGTTGATTATAATCCAAGATTTTAAATTCATAGTATATTAGAATTAATTTTTTGGTTTTGATTAAATTTAAATTTGGTGCTTATGACTGTTTTTTGTTCTAATAAATTTGAAAAACCTCATTATTTGAGTCATGTCTCAAACCCATTATATTATTAAGAAAAAATGGTCATGTATTATCCCGTTTGACTTGTTAAAATTCGACTATATTTTTTTTACTAATAGGAATAATTTTAATGGAATACAAAAAATAAGAGTGATGTGAAATATATTCATTCATTGGGGTGCACTTCAATACTAGATCATCAATTTTAAAAGGTAATATATCATCTAACATTGAATATATATTTATTTTTTCATTGATTTCATCTAAATTTTCATGCAGAAACAAGAATTGAATATTAATGGATGTGTTCCAAAATATATATGTTTTTATTCTAATATAAAAAATAATGTTTGAATCATGGTGAATCATGAAACACAGTATAAAATTATAATACCATTATTAAATTTTTAGTTTTGATATATTTTCTAAGTTATAATCATTTTTATAGTATTTATATTTTATATTTTCTACTAAAATTGTAACAGTATTTTATAGGATGATCTTCAAGACCTAGTGGAGAATAAATGAAAAATATTTGGACTAAATGATTATTTACATCAGTTCATAGGTGATAATAATAGTGGAAGACTTAATTGAAAACCTAGAATGAAAATCATGTCATATAGATATTTTAATTTGGGTATTTAATCTTTTAGAAACACTATAAAAATGGTTACCCAAGAATAGTTAAATTCCTCTATTGAGATAGTAATGGAAAAAATATTGAAAAAAGTCTCTAAATGATAAAAAAAATAAAAATGACCAATTAATCCGAGTGATATCATCTATAAGATCTTTATTTCCTCCATAGGGTATAGTGATAATGTATGGATGTTTTTCAATTCTATGATTGCTTTATAAGGATGGTGATGATTTTGTATCATCTACAAATGAAGATATTAAAGAGGATGATGGTGATTGTGAGTTTGTTGGTAGCAATGACGTTAGTACTGCTGGTGATATTTGTGGTGTTGGTGGTCAAAATGGTGGTGTTGGTGGCACACGTGTTGATACTAGTTTTAATGTTGTTGATATTGGTGCTGAAAATAATGGAATTGATGAGGATTCATATGAAACTATTGAGGGGAATTATTGACAGTTTAAATATTTATATATCTATCATTTTTTTCTTTAATTGAATATAAAATGAAAATTTTATATGTGATATATTATTTTTGTGGTGTCTATTATCTATTTGTATTTTAGTGAAAAATAAATCGTATACTATATTATTTTGAATTTGGATTGTGATCTAGTTCTAGTTTTTTATATGATTTAAAAATATGAATTAACATATTAATTTTCACAGTTATAGTTGTGGTTTTTGTTGGCACCGGATTCCACTTAAAGCTACAGATGGCTACCTTTGGACAAACCAAAGCCATCGTTCGACTAAACGGAGCATCCCAAGAACACCAAGGAAGGTGTGCAGATGTTTTAAGGTGTATGTTCAAGAATAGAATCTGCACGTAAGACCTTTTCATGAACAATGTGACTTCAATCCATCCCCTTCCACATTGGCCTCTAAAACATCTATGTCAGGAGAGTATAATATTCCCACATCGAACCCAAAAAAACTACAGTTGTACATAAGGCTCTTTTGCACCAAATAATACATCAAACGACCCATTTTATGATCCCTCTCCATGGATATGGATATATCTATGTGGAAGACCTCCTCTAAGTCCAAAACCTTCCACGCGATCCCCCAATATTTTGACTATAATAAGAAGGTCACCCCCTTCATTGTGTTGATCCTCCAGAAGTTGAATTTCCACTCTGCTATGCATAATATTGATCTTCTACAATGTTGCTAAAGAATGGAACCCTCAAGGTATATATATTTCATAACAAGTTCCATGTGGGTCCTCTATTTAGTGGTTCCATAGTTTTTTAAATCTCACCCAAACTCTTTTAACCCAAGTCGAGTGCACACAATGTCTTCTCTTATGTGCACTCATGCCCCTGTGTGCTAATCCCAATATTGCACAGACCCCATGAACTTTTTGCAGGCCTCCAATCTTTTTCACAGCCTCTATTTGAAGTTCCATTACTTTTATTCATACCAAACCACCAAGTTAGAGCCCCCTTTGTAGGCAATCCCATGCCTTTTGCGCACCTCTTGCACCCAACCCTTCAAAATTGGGTGCATAAATTTTATGGTCCCTTACGAGACGTCCCCTATGCCCCCAGTGTATGTGTTACCATACCTTTTTATTCTCTTCATTGGTATGATAATTCATTTTGTTTATAATCATAGGAATGGTAATGTAGACCTTGTGATCGACTAATCCTCCACACTATTACACCTTGGAATTTCCAAATACATTCCCCTCCTAGGCTTGCATGAGGAACGTCTATGTAATCCCAAGGGGTAAAGACTGAGTCCCCCATGTCCACACTACATGATGATAAACTTCCTAGTGCCAACATCCTCAGCACATGACATTAAAAAATAGTCTTACCCCATGAAACACACATGAGATTCCCCATATAGGATCATCATGGGATGACACCTTCTCCCACCACCAAGTAAAAGCTACCCCCTGAGGGAAGCTTCCATGCGTAATCCCCACACACCCTTCATTGGATGCTCCATCTATGACTCATAAGTAATGATATCCTCCTCACATAAAAATAGATCTTCCTCATATTAAATTAAATCCTCCTAGGGTATCTTTCATGCATAACCCCAACATCATCTCTCGTGGGCACATCTTTCGGGACACAACCGTCAGGTCCATTGCTTCCTCTTGTTTCTCATATTGAGCATGACTCATGTGGTCTTAGAGGTTAGTAGTGACCATGACACTTATCCCCCACCACAAGATCGACATCATCCTGTGTGTAATCCCCAGATACAATCCATACTTTACTAATGGGATGCTTCTACACGTAAGCCCCAACCATGTCCCCCAGACAGGCCTCCTCCTCTGGAGTAAGCCCCCAATGACCCTTTTCCGAACTATGTGGACTTTGATTCCCAACTAACTCAGATACGCAGGAGGCCTCCAATACTAAAAAATTATTTATTTGTGAGGAGATCCCATCACAAACAGTTAGTCTTTGGTATTTAAAAAACCCTTTTGCGATGGGTCCATCTCAAAAAACTAAAAAATAAAATAAAAAATATTAATATTAATAAAATTTAATAAATTAATATTACTAATAATAATATAATATTAATAATATTATAATAAATATTATTATTATTAAATAATAATAATAACAACAAAATAATATTAATAAAATAATAATAATAATAACAATTAATTAATAATTTTATAAATAATAATAATAATTATTAAATAATAATATTATAAATAATAATAATTAATAAAATAATAATATTAATAATATCAATAATAATAATAATAATAATGAAAATAGTAATAATAATAATAAAATAATATTAATAAAGATAATATTAATAAGAAAAATAACAAAATAACAAAAAATTATAGAATAATAAAAACCGCCATAATCACAAAAATAGAAAATAATAATAATAATAAAATAATAATATTAATAAAATAAAATAAAAGAATAATTTTAATAAAATAAAAAAACAAGTAAAATAAAAAAAGTAATAAAATAATAAATAATAAATAATAATAATAAACACAATATTCAAATCAATATAAAAAACGCACTATATAGAAATATTAATATATAATATTACAAAAAAAAAATATATTCAAATGTTTTATTGTAAAATGTAAATACATCATTGGGGGTCTTCTGGAGGAGGTGGAGGAGATCGTGGTGGCAACTCCAACCCTAAATTGTGATTCAGACATCACATGTACTTTAGGGTCTTCTCATGTTTCTGTTGTTTCCACTGAGGCATCTCCTCCTACTACTGTTATTACTACTGACAGAGCTCTTCTTGTTCCCTACACATACTCTCTATAAGCTCACCCTAAGCTCATAGCTGCTCCTGATAATATTCAGCAAATGACGATGATTCTCCATGAGCTCCTCTCAACCTACACATTGACATCGCAATGATCCCATAATAACTCTCAAACATCAATCGAGAGTCGATACCAACAACTTGGTATTTCTCAAATGCGTACCAGGTCACTTGCATTCATGTTGCCTCATCAAATCAGTGGGCACTAGTCTGATCCTCAGTCTCAGTCTAACTCACATCCTGTGTCTGAGACATCATGGCCTCATATGACTACTTCAATTTCAATTTAAATTTAAAATAGTTAAAATATTATTTGCAGTTAATTTTAAAACTCAAAAAGAAATTACAATGACCACAATCTGACACTAGTGATCACCTTTAATCTCTCCAGTGACCAGATCATTGTACATCCTCTTATAAATATCAAACTCTATAATATTAGGTTGTTCGACTGCCTATATGAATATAAAATAAACAGTTTTCATTTAAATTAATATAAATTATTTAAAAAAATTACTTACCATATGTTATCTATGTATACTGAATGTAAGACTACCAGCTCAATGTGTCACATCCTATATACACAGTTTTATTGACCAACTGATGGTCTCCTTTGAAAATGATCACCCTTCCAGTTGAAAAAATATTCATCCCAAACCTGAGATGAAATGTAATCTCGTCTATGGGTGCGAAAAGATTCATCAAACTCTTTCACTCTTTCATTCATCATTGCTTTCATTCTCAAATTATGAAAAAACTGACGACAACGCTCACACTTTAACTCTCTTATGTCTTTTAAATAGCGTTTCATATACTCTCATTGATGGGATACCATAAACCCTACAAATAATTTATAATATCAAATTATTAACTGAATAAATTTCAAAATAATTATTATTTATTTATGTAAGAGCCAATAATCGAACATGCAGTGTTGAACATCAATGGGAATCTAATCCCATGTGACCCATGCTTCAGAATAATAATTTTGAAATATATCTCTCCCCTATCTAACAACCATCTGTGAAAATTTATGGAAAAAGAACAAATAATCAAACATTTATTATATAAATAAATTAATGAAAACTAACTAAAATAGAAAGTTATTCATACCTCTGCATGCGTGGATATAATCCAAGATGTAGACATTACTCAGGGATAGGGTCAGAAGTCATAAATTGTGTAAGACCATGCCCCCTCCGAGTCCTCCCTGAACTATTAGCAGCCTGAGGGTCAGATGATCCAACATCCTGCCCTTCAAAAGATAGATCATCCTCTTGCAACTAACAAAACAAATCCTCATCCTTCTAAAATGTAAAATGATTGTTTTTATTAAACAATTGAAAATAACTATTCTATATTGATATATATTATATATGATTATAACTAGCATTTAACTATTTCAATATTTATCTTCATCCTCATCTTCATATCTTATGATGTCAATGTATTCATATTCCACCTCGGCATCATCAATTTTTATATGAGTTTCAATTTTATCATCTCTTGTCATTTCAAATTCATTTGTAACATCATTAACATCATCATCACCATCAACCCTTAACTGTGGGGTGTTATCAGCGATATTTGTGTCTATTTGTGAAAAGGATGGATTTGGAGTAGTCTCTTGAAAATTTTCAATTCCTTGTACTTCAGCAAAACTACATTCACTTTGAATAAACTGATTTTCTTAAGATTTAATTTATATTATGCTCCACCAATCACCCAACTCTCTTAAAGTAGTATAGTAATTTTCATAACAAATTTTATATGCCTAATGAGATAAAAAAATGGCTCATTTACTTCAAGAAGACTTTTATATTTAATATCAATGATTCCATGGCTCAGATGAATACACAAGCTTCTCTCAGTATACAACCACTAACATTTAAACATCATTATGTAATTATGTCCTAGATAACACAGTTCAATAATTTATTCCAGCATGCTGTAAAATTCAACTTCATTTTCTCAATGATGAGATCCTCTCAAGAAAACACCACTATTAATTGTTTTTTTTTTGATTTCTCATATACATGTGTATGAAATCAAAAACCATTCACCACATATATATTACAAGATTAAACCATTTTCGATGGTGGGTTACCCAATACACATAATATATTTTCAATTTTCTCATCATGTTGAGATACTAGAAAATTAATAAAACAATTATCAATATAATAAGTAACAAATTGATTTTATATTTTAAAACATAAATAATTTATGTTACCAGTTATTGAAACCAGTAGGAAAAATTATTTTGTCAATGTTCTTCAAGAGAAGCTGTTGTAATTTTTGAAGCTATTTCTTGATATGATTGTCATATAACCTATAAATAAAATATGATTAATTTACTGTAAAAAATATTATAAAATAATTGATAGGGTCACTCACAGTACAAATTGTTTCATTTCTTCACAGTTGAGTAGAATATATGTATGAGCTCTGTGATGTTAATTATCTAAAATCCATCATTCATAAACTCCACCGAAACTAAGTTCAGGCTGATTAAAAACTGATAAATGATTTCTCATTTCTTCTTCAAAATTTCTCTCATTATGGTCCATATAATTGTGTTTTGAGGTATATTCATATTGAAAATAATTATAGAAGAAAAAAGAAATTTCCTCCTTTAAATAAGATTTTATAATTGAGCCTTCAACTGATGCTTTGTTACATACATTTTTCTTCAATTTATGCATGAATTTCTCAAATGGGTACAACCATCGGACCTATACCATACCTCTAAATTTTTCTTTACGTAGAGATTATAATATCAAATATTCAATTAATTTAAAGAAAGCTGACATGAATATTTTTTCTAGTATACATAAAATTAAAACATCTTCTTGTAGTATTCTTAGTGCATCATAGTCTTTTGTCACCGCACAAATGTCTCAAAAAAAATATATGATTTTTCTTTTATTGCATCCACAATCATAGAATTAAACCAAACTATTAATCCAATCGACATAATTCTTTCCATTATAACATAACAGTAATAACTTTTTAATTCAATAATATGATCATTTCTGACACATCTACCCAAATTTGAATCATAACCATATGGAAGTCTCAAATCTAAAATCCACTAACAAAATAATAATCAATTTTTTTTAGATAGTGTATAAGATGCTTTTGGATTCATTAACTTTTGTGATCTGATATTTTCAAACAGTTCAAGTTTTGGTCACCTGCAAATTTGAGCAATATCTAATTGTTTCTTTACATTATCTTTGGTCTTACCTAGTGTTTACAAAACTTTATGAAATAAATTATCAAATTAGTTCTTCTAAATATGCATGAAATCCAACAAGTGATAGACCAATAAATCAAACCAATATGGAAGATACCAAAAAATACTTTGTTTTTAAAATTGTGTTCTTTACCAAAGCAATCAATTTTTTATTGGTTTATTGTTGGTCCAATTGTAATGGAAGGTAATGAAGAGAAAATTTATTTTAACTTTGTACTTGAGATAATTTTTGGACTTCCATCTCTTTCAATTATTCTTTTTCTGAATTGATATTTGTTCCTCTGAAAAGGATGATTGGTTGGAAGGAATCTGTGATGATAGTAAAAAAATGGTTTTTTCCATTGATGAGCATAAATGTTTTTTGTCTCTAATATAGTACAGACATGATTTTGGACCATTTTTACTCAATCCAGATAACATTTTATATGTTGGTAAGTCACTAATTGTCCACATTGATATATCTTTCAATATGATTTTTTTTTGCAACAATATCATATTTACTGACACCATTACTCCCCAATGAATTTAACTCATAAATCAATGGTTTCAAATATACATCAATATACATTTTTGAATGTATTGGAATTAATAAGTTCAAAATGATATTTTGATATTTCATCAACATCCAAGGAGGTACATTGTACAGAGTTATAAAGACATGACAACATGAATACTTGACTACTTTAAGAACAAAATGGATAGAAACTGCCAATAGAAATACCCAATTGCATGTTTCAGGATTCTGAAGAAAAAGAAGGATGCACTTGGTCAAAATGTTTCAACGAATCCCCATCATAGAGATGATATTAACTTTTACCATTAGAAATATTGGTTTTGTTCCATGACATCAATGTCATTGTGTTCAGAGGCATAAATAAATGCTAAAACCTGGGTGTAATCAGGAAATATCTCAACTCATTTACATAAATCAATCCAGACTTCTCTAGTTGAGCCGCTTTATACCTTGATTCTTCACATGTGGGATAACTATCTAACGGCTCATTCCCACCATAATATAAGATACAATCATTTTAACATGCATAAATCTTATGATAACCAAAAACTATATTATGAACCAGCCTCTTTCTCTCATATAAATTTATAGGCAACACATTTCTTTCAGGTAACCGTGTTTTTACCAAAGAGAATATCTAATCAAAATAGTTATTTGACATTCCATTATCAGATTTAATATTCATAAATTTTTTAATCGCTTCAAATTTTCTTATCTTACAACCAGGATATAAGGTATCCTCAACAGACCTCAAAAACTCATAAAATTGAGATAGTTCCAACTCAGGAGTTAAATCAATATCATCCAGAGTTTCAGTTTTATTGAAAAGACAAACCTTCCACATCATGTACTAAATTTTGAAACTGTGATGAATCTAGAACCAAATTATTAGAATATTCTCTGGAACTACATTCACCATGTTGATACCAAAAAACATAATCTATTTGAAAACCAAATTGCAATAGATGACCCCTAATGTTTTCAAATGGGTCAAACATCCTCAGAGTACATTTTTTACATGGACACCTAATTATCCTTTCTGAAAAAAATTCTAGTTTTGATGATGCAAATGATAAGAATGTTTCAACACCCTCAATATATACAAGATTTAAACTAAAACTATTTATATTCTTGTGTTAATTTATCCAAGTGTGATCATTTAATAATAACTATTTTTTACTTCCTTATTCTATATTTATCTAAAAAATATAAACCAATTAGTTTTTTGTGAATAATTTTATATAATAAAAACATGACTCAAAAAAAGAAAAGAATGTGAATTATTTCTAAGTATTCTTATTTACCACTTGTTATCACTAATTACCACTAATTATTAATAATTACCACTAATTATTACTACTTATTCATATTTATTAATATATTACTACTTATTACTATTTATTACTATTTATTACTAATTATTACTAATTATACCTATTTATTCCTATTTTTACAAATTAATAATTATTATTTCTAGTTATTACTATTTATTAAAAATTATTTAAAATTACTAGTAATTATTTCTGATTGTTATTTATTTATTATAATTACTATTTATTACCATTTATTTCTATTTAAAACTATTTATATCTATTTATGACTATTTATTTCTATTTATGACTATTTATTAGTAATTATCACTAATTATGAGTAATTACCACTAATTATGAGTAATAATCACATAATTATGAGTAATTATCACATAATTATCACCAATTATGTCTATTAATGCCTAATTATCTCTAATTATTACTAATTATCACTAATTATTATTAATTATCACTATTTATTCCTAATTATCACTAATTATTGCTAATTCTCAGTAATTATTCCTAATTATCACAATTTATTCCTATTTATCACTATTTATTCCTATTTATTACTATTTACTATTTTTTATTCTTATTTACCGCTATTTATTACTATTCACCTCTATTAATTACTATTTACCACTATTTACTATTTATTTATCGATATTTACTATTAATTTGTCGTTATTTGTTTCCAAGTATTAATATTTATTAATATTACTATTTATTACTAATTACCGCTATTTATAACAATTTAATACTAATTATTACAATTTATTACTAATTATTACAATTTATTACAAATTATTACAATTTATTACTAATCATTAAAATTTATTACTAATTATCATAATTTATTATTAATTATTACATTTTATTACAAATTATTACAAATTATTACTAATTATTACAATTTATTACTAATTATTGAAATTTATTTCTAATTATTACAAATTATTACAAATTATTACAGTTATTACAACTTATTACTAATTATTATAAGTTATTACTAATTATTATAATTTATTACTAATTATTACAATTTATTACTAATTATTACTAATAAATACTAATTATTACTAATTATTACTAATTATTATTAATTGTTGAAATTTATTACAATTTATAACTAATTATTACTAATTATTACTAATTGTTAAAACTTATTACTAATTATTAAAATTTATTACTAATTATTACAATTTATTACTAATTATTACTAATTATTACAATTTATTAGTAATTATTACTAATTATTACAATTTATTACAATTTATTACTAATTATTAATAAATATTAAAATTTATTACTAATTATTACAATTTATTACTAATTACTGCTAATTATTACTTATTCTCGCTAATTGTTACTAATTATTACTAATTTTTATTAATTATTGCTAATTATTTCTAATTATCACTTACTATTACTATTTATTCCAATTTATAAATATTTATTCCAATTTATTACTAATTATCCCTAATTATTATTAATTATGACTACTTATTAATAATTTTTCTAATTAATACTAATTAATAATAATTAATATAATAACTATTAATTAATACTAATCACGCGTAATTATTTATAAAAATAAACAATGATAAATAAAACTATCTAATTCTAATTTAACTTAATTGCATCTAATTAACAATAATTATAAGTAATATAAAAGCAAATGAATTAACTAAAAAATAAAAGAAATATATAAATACCTTAAAACTGAATCTTTCGAAGGATGTAAGCTGTGAATATTACTCTGATTCAGAATTTTAAACTCTAGAAATTTTTTAGAGAAAAAATCTAAGTAGAGATGGAGAGAGGTGTAGAGAAAGGAGTGGAATGGGAAAACATATGGGGATATATAGGTTAGATTATTTGTGATAGAACCCATCACAAATATTAACCTACCGATATACTATTTGCGACGAGAGATATATCATGTTGAAAATAGGAAAAAAACACTACTGGGTATTTGTGACGGGTATAAAAATCTATCGCAAATACCCTTGTCGCGGTTTGGTGCGCAACTCACGCCAAACCGTTTGTGACGGGAATCTTTCTCGTCGCGAATAGTCCCTCCCAACAGACTATTTGCGACGAGACCATTCCCTATCAAAAATACCCCATCGCAAATATCCATTTTTACCGTAGTGCTCCCTGAGGTCCAAACCCAACATCCTCACCCATCCACCCCTTCCACTCCATCCACATCCATCCTGATCTTTACCCAGGCCACCACATCCTGCTGAAATAATGCCTCTACCCGGAGGTCACACCTCCTTTGGGTACCCCCTTGGGAAGCTCCCATGTGTAAGCCCCACACAATCCAACCAAGAGAGATTCTCTTATAAAGGGAAGCTTCGATGCGTAAGACCCATACCATTCCTCGTTGATGCTCCTTTTATGCCGCAAGAATCCTTACCACGTGACATTAAACTGCATAGATCGGTCCTATCACTTGACTTTGAACTACAATATCGAACTATGTGGGTTTTTATTCTTGTTTTCTAGAGAGGGTTTGTAGGATTCTTCCCTGAGGTTCAATCCCGGCCAACAATAAACCTTGGTGCCCCCTCCTAAAGGTGAACCTCCCTTTTCAACCATTGAGGTTGTTCTGATCAAACTTCACGATGTGACATCTTCCCTTTATGGGACACACCTCTTGGGTCCACCTCCATGGGTGTTTTGATCCATCCATTTGATAAACCTTTCAGGTGCTTCCACCTAGGGATATACCTCTTTAATCCATATCTGTGGGCCATTCTGACTAGCCTCATTCCGTCTCCACAGTATGTTAAACTCACAACCTGTATCATATTGCTACATCATGCTAAACATGGGTTTCTTGGGGTGAAATCCTTCAAATACATTTCTTTGGCATCAAATACTTCATGATCAACAAGGGATTCTTTAGGTTCCATACTTGTGATGCCTCCATGAGATGGCCTCCTATGAGGAAGAACATGGGTGACCAATGTTCCTAGCGCCCAGACATACCAGCGTTTCCCAAGGCGTCTACTCGTCTGGCCATAGATTGCTTCCCTTTTAAGACCTTTTGGAATGTCTAAATTGAAGAAGTGCAATTAACCAGCTACCATAAAGAGATGGAACGAGTAATGAGTTCCATGAACATGACTTAACTCTATGAGGTAAACCTGGAATATGAGATGAGTTCCAAGGAGGAATCCATGGTAGGAGTAGCTGACATCCCATTATCCTATTTTGATCAAGGTGTAAAAATCACTATTAAAAGTGATGAAAGTTTCCCACATTTGTAAAGTGGTAATTATAGGAAATACAACATGACGCCAGTGCATGTTAACACATGTCAGGCACACCCCGGTGAAAGCGTCAAGAACAGAAATAGTGAACCCATCGTGAAACTCTCATCCTCAACATGAGGACTAGTTGCATTCAAGACATAAGTAGATTAGCATTTAACCACATCTAGATATCTGGAACCCAGACCAACCAATCAAATAGCAGGACTGGTGTGGAACTCACCAAAAATTGGGGCTGTTAAACATAGAGCATTCTGGTCTGCGACATCGTTAGTGTGGATCTCTATCTCTAACCATGGAAGATTATACATTGTTGGGGGCAATGGGAGTTACTTTACTTATATTCATGTTGATAGATAAATCCTTCTTTTCATGATCTATGTTGTAGGAAACCAACTAACAAATTCTTATTGAAATAGGGGTAGGAGAAATGTCAAAGCGGCAATCCCGCAAGACTCCACCTCTGCCATGACTTCAGTCATGGCCATGACTACCGGGTTCCCATGCCCCATCTCACCCTCAGATATTATTTAGAGGAGGCTGATGGATGCCCTTGTATGAAGAGACAAGTAAAAGGGGGTCATACCCATGAGGGATATGGCCCACCAGGACCTAGAGGCTTCTATGACTCACTGACACCACCGCCCCCAATGGTCGCACATGGATTCGTTGCTCCCTACTCCAATAGTGAACCACTTTAATAGCCTCTCCCTAGAGAAATCCTATGACTTGATCCCCTAAGACGAGGATGTGGGTGATTCGTGAGTCACCATGGCTGTGAAAACCACTCGAGAGATGTCAAGGATGGCTCCCAACATGCCTCATTAGCACCAACAATGATCAATCCTCTAAGCCGAAGAGAAGGTGGACTATAATCTTGCTTTGTTTGCCCCAGTCTGCACCACCCAACATTAACGTCAGGCCCAATCTCAGAAGAATGCCTAAAAAGGGGAATTTTCTTCCGCAATTATAGTGGCTCTTTCCACCATTATAGTATTCTGTAAGATCCCTATCACCACTGACCAAGGACCTATCAATGCCTTGTTGGGATCGAGACCTCATCCTCCCTATAGGTAGGTTGGATTGACTTTTTTAACCTCTGACACTAGTATAATCCATTATAGACCGGTCATTAATAATTAGATTCAATATTGGGGCCCTACCCATACTATCTGCAACCAAATAGGATTCCCTCCTTGCTCTCACAATCGACATGGATGTCCTCCCCATGTTCCCAGCATCGGTCAAAGTATAGGTCCTCCCTAATTCATCAAAATCTAGTACAAGATTCCTTCACATGCCTATGATTTCTGACACAAAGGTCCTCCCAATGTCACAGATCATCAGTGTAAAGGTCATCATTGCACTATTCCAATCTCAAGAGGAGGTCCTCCCTTCTTTATTGACCATCAGTATGGAGGTCCTCCCCATGATATCACCATCGGCCAACACGGTGGTCCTCCCTATGCCACAACCAACCAGATCGGATGTCCTACCCATTACTTTAATGACCAACATGGATAACCTCTCCATGTTTCCACTATATTAAGTGAAGATCTTCCATGCACCATCACCCACTAGTATGGAGTTCCTTCCTATGTCGAGCCTCTCTACCCTGAAGAACCATCTCTAGGAAGAAGGAAGAACTGCCACCACCGAAGGGAAAATTATGGGAAGCACCAAGATTTTTTAATCTCATTAAATTATAAGACTCTAAAGAAGAATGTGATTCAATGATGGAACCTTCACCCCACCCATCGATATCAGAATCTGGGGTAGGAGCATAGCAGGTGAGGTTCGCCAACCTAGAAGGTACAATCCACAAAATTTCTGAATCGCTTCGCAAGTACATATAGGTGGAGGAAGATTTGTCTCCCTTCTAGGGTCTCATGGTGTAGTCATATATATCATTGTTAGTTTCATTCTCTACCTCTACTTGAGACCATATAGATTTATTCGGGACATTTATAGATGATTATCATTGGGTAGACCCGCATATGAGTACCACTACCCTCACACATGAGGCATTGGTAAGAACCCAATCATATAAGGACATAATGATACAATTGGCACCACCCTTGAGAGATGAACTAAGGTGTAGTGACCAATCATCTCGCACAGTGGCTCCTCCACCTGTGATTCCACTACCCCATAGATCCAAATAGTGTCTCCACTAGTTTCTCATCTAGAGTTGATCAAAGATTGGTACAACCAAGAGCTGAGCCTCGCTTCTGAATAAGGAATCCTATGGGGTACTCTGGAAACTGATCAATTTTCTATGGTATTCTAACCAAATGAAACTACCAACTTTGACATCACAGATTCCCTCACTAATGAACATGTCACGTGTTTCCACATCACTATCTAGATGATGCATTTTCACATCTATGACCATCAGATGGTCTATTTGGGGAGCCGAGAGCATTTAGAAGACATTGATCAGTAGTGTCGCATGGTTGAGTTGGTAGTACTCAAAATGGCTTAACACCCTATGTCACATGGATACCATCATACCCTCCAACAGAGATGCATTTAAAACTACACAGCACTCTATAGAATCATTGAAGAGACATCTCTACAGGTGAATATCTAGGGATGGGGATGGTAAGTTTCTCTCAATTTTTTCCCTATCCTATGAAAGACTGACTTATTTGATGATATTGAAGATATTCCCATGTCATTGTTATGTTAAACATTGTTTTACCCTAGATAATAAAGGACGGAGACTCCATTGTAAGGGCCAACAGAGAAAATATCCCCCCCCCCTCAAGTAGTGTAGTATTAGGTGAACCCTCAGAAATGTGTTCACACATACCTAAAAATTAAGACACTTGAACTTGGGGAACCCTCAGTGTCACTTCCTTATGATTAGAACACAAATAAGGGAAAGGAACAGCTTGATCCCTATGATCCTTATAATGTTGCGAAGAAGATAGAGGTCGATCCCATAATTACGGACTTACTTTAGAAGGTCGTAGATCAGAAGTAGATCATCGATGATCCCATTATTGAGTAGTTCCTAGATTATGGAACTTTTTAATAGAATCATATCCCTCCTCCATCGGGATGGTATGGGTAGCAGTAAGTTCCTCTCGACTATTTTCTCTCCATCAAGCCTGGTAATCATGTGCATCCTGATAGGGAAGAGACCAGGTTTTATGAAAAATAATCACATTATGTGTCACAAAATCTGCCTAATAAAGGTGTTAACATTACTTGATACCTAGATCAAGATACTCTACAATCCAATCCATGAGATGATAATATTACTTATCGGGTTGATGAGTCTTTCAAGGAATTAGTGGTTAGGGATCCTCATCAATATATGAATCCCAGCCAACATGATTTGGTATTCACTCTCATTACTCACATCAATGCCCTAGAGATGCAACAGGTGAAAATATCACATGATGGAAATCCATATCTAGCAAGGGTGGAAGACATGAAAGCACCCTCAGACTTTGGGAATCCTAGATTCACCCCTTAAATGGGATGGAAAACCCACTACAACATCTGGCCCACTTCATCTCAAGGTGCAGGCCCATGTTGGGAACCCTAGAGCAGCAGGTTTCCTCAAAACTCTAATTTTTTGTATAGATATTAGAAGAACCTACTCTTTTTTGGTATATTCAGTTACCCATTGGGTATATCATTGGTTGAGAATACCTTCGGGGTAGTTTCTCTACCAATTCAACTCCACCACATGAAAGAAAATTATTTTCAACCTCTTAAAGTGCAAGAAACTCCTTAATGAGCATGTCATAGAATTTTTCGCCCAGTGTAAGGATCTAATATATTCACTCGATATGTCACTAAATCAAGAAAAGTTGCTAATGATGTGCATAGGGAATGTCAAAAATGAACTGGTTCCCACCATCATCACCCATAACTTCCTAGGTGGGTTCTAGGATTTATTTGAAAAAGATTATAATTTGGAGGAATCCTTGTAGATGGCTAAGTAGGTGCATCCATTACTTCTACCAGCTCTTGAACGAATATAATCCAAGGCGGATACAATCAGTGCCATAAAAGTAGATTCCCCATATATACTAGAGTTATTTCCAGTAGATCCCTACCATGTTCATTTTCATTGGGGACAGCAGCCTCACAAAGATTAGCCTCACCCAACATAGAATTTTCTGGAACTTCCTCATCAAGCACAGCCACCTCAATGAGAAAATGAAACTACAACCTCTCTTCAGGTCCAGGCTCCTAAAACTCTCTTCCTAGATAGGATAAAATAAATATACTAATTTAGGGAATCATTGGTTATGGGTTATTTCCATAGTGCCTTGGAGTAGGGGGTTACTAAGCTACCAGATTTCAAGAAGTACCAAGAAGATAATCTCACCGATCACCCTGACCACTTCCCTTACTACAAGATCCTTGGACATAACATCGATAAATTCTATGTTTTCAAGGATTAGCTTCAGGACCATGTGGAAAATGGTGTGGTCATGTTAGGCCACATTCTAGCACAGGTGGAACACATCTTCACTGAGCCTGACAGTGGCAGTAAAGGTGAATAGCATTAGGTTTCCAACCACATGACTCATAAGTATAATGACTTTTTATCCTGAAGAGTAGTCGTTTGTTCCCGTGGAACCATTCTTGTCTGTTTATGAAAAATTTAACCTCTTAAAGTCATTACACCTTTTTCAGATACCACTTATGTGTCTTTATTTCATCCTTCTACATCCCAAAAGAGTATGCACTGATAGAGCAAGGGAAAGAAGGGTCCCCCACCGGTTCCTAAGTCATCTCGCACCATCAGTGATTTCATGCCTACAGAGATGAAAATCACATATAGGATTCACCCAATATTGAAATATTCCACTCATGATGATCCATAGTTTTCCTCTGTGAATATCACCGAGTTTTTGGATCCTTTTATGGTCTCTAATGATAAGGAATATCAGTCGGCCCTCAAAATTTCCCTAGATGATGACATCAGATAAGAAGTTGAGGGAATAAAAACCAAAAGAATGATCAGAAAAGTGCTTCATGATAGGTCATTCATGATACTAAAACCAGACATAAGGTGTTTTATAGAGCTCGGTAATCACAATCTTCCTAGCCTATTCTGTCAGACATGCCACCATATAAGACCATGCTAATTGATCAGGAAAAACATTCATGACCGCATTGTGATCATCCGTGTCTAACTAAAGTCAGGCCTCAAATGGCCAACAATAAACCAGTAGTGGTTTTGGGGGATTTTTTCAATGAGTAGAATGGCATTTCTAGCACCATTCAGAATCCAGAGGTTCATCCCGAATTACCCATTGTACCTTCTGACAAAAAATATCCCCCTTCAGGAAGAAATGTGATTCTAATGTGAAAGTATGATGTGATAAATCATATCACCCAAATCCTTGAAAATATTATGATACTCAAGGCCCTCCACCTATCCTAAGTATGTGTGAGGGTCTTGTAGTTTCCATGAAGATCCCCCTCCAATTGGAGATAGAGGTAGTGGCCAAAGAGACCTTATATAATGAGGAGGTTGAGAAAGCATAATTTTATGCCATTATTTGTTTCTCTGGAGAAGATGAATCCTCCCTCATACATGGGAACATTATCCTGATGTGCATCACATGCCAATTCAACTACATGGATATCCATCACAATCTAGTCCACACGGGTTTTAGGATAATTCTCATCTTGACATTGACACTTAGCAGGCTGGGGCTGACTGAAGCATATATGAATCCCTCAGACCTAAAAATTTGGGGTTATGATAGGATCAAGTAGATACCATGTGGAAAAATCTAGTTGAAGACCCAGTTCGGTGGTTTGATAGAAAATGATAAATTCATGGTTGTATCATAGGATAATACTTACAACTTGTTGATGCATAGGACCTGTCCCCATTTACATGTAGCAGTTCCCTCCTTATACCACCAATGCCTCAAGTACTCCATTAATGGTCGAGTAAGAGTTCTCTAGGGTGATGTATCTCCCTTCGACTCCTATGAATACCACTATATGTATGTCAACTATTAAAAGATCAAGGATAATAAAGTTTATACAAATGAGTTTGATCACATTGTTGTTTCATCCAAACCATGGAAAAACTTGGACGATGCATGCATCCTCTCAATTCACCAATTGGAGGCTATGATGCCGGACTTGGGGAATTGCTTTTTCATTTCTGGAAGGAAAGTGCATTGTATTCCCATGTATAGGTAATGTTGAAATATTACACTGTACTCTTATATAGGTTAGGTTCGGGTGATACCAGAAACCCCTAACCCTCTGAGGTGCCAAGATGATCATCACATGGTTACCACTATATGTCATACCCACCTATTCTGCCAAGCTGGGTTGAACCATCACAAGCCAACCTACCACCATTGCTTTGATATCAAGTGTGGACCTTGTAGTTAAAGGCCTAATGGAATTAGCATGATAGACTCTATCACTATTGTTTCAGTAGAGAAGGAGTCCCCTAGTGTGGATTCCACATCTTCCCAAGATGGAACCAGTGTTCCCCCAGAATTAGTTGACCTAGGTGAATTGTCTCCCCCCACCGATACCCCTCCCTTAGATGATGAAGAGGATATGGATGATACTCATCCCGTATTTGAATAGGGAGTCTCTGTCACTATTTATGAGCTAGTTCTGGTTAACCTTGGTTCTGAGGTATACCAAATTCCAATGTCGATCAGTGCAACCATGCTTCTAAAAAAATAGTAGTAGTATGTGGAATTCCAAAAACAACATCTCAATTTATTTTCCAAGAGTTCTGATGAGATTCCAAAACTAGACCCTTAGTTATTCATCCACCATCTTGGCCTCCTAGTAAATCATCATGGGTTCAAGAAGCCTCCCGTGAAAATTCACCCTTCTCATGGTTCCTTGGTTGAGGGTGAAGTTGATAATATTCTCAAATAAAACTTTGTCAAGGAATTTTAGTACCCAAAATGGCTAGAAAACATTGTTCTAGTCAAGAAGAAGAATGTTTAGATCTAAGTTTGTATCAACTTTTGGAACCTCAATCAACAATATTCTTGAAGGATGGTTTTCTCCTTATAGTGATATAACTATTGATTGACACCACAGATGGTTTCCAAGATCTCTCCTTCATGGATGGATACTATGGATATAATCATATATAGATGGACCTCAAAGATGAAGA
Organism: Viscum album; assembly: GCA_963277665.1. Lineage (NCBI taxonomy): Eukaryota > Viridiplantae > Streptophyta > Magnoliopsida > Santalales > Viscaceae > Viscum > Viscum album. Next base: position 779,734,219 of record OY728141.1, read on the forward strand.
GTTTATTTCCTTTAGAGTTACATAAGGAACCTTCTACTATTGGGTAATTCCATTTGATTTAAAAAATATAGCATCTACTTATCAGTAGGCCATGCACTGCATCTTCAAACCAATCCACGGGATGCTAGTGGAATACTACATGGGAGACTTAGTGGTCAAATACCACCAATGTCAGGACTATCTTATTTTCCTTGAGAAACTATTCTACTTCCTCTACTCTTGGAATTTTAAGATAAACCCATTTAAGTGTGTGTTCAGGGTTACCTCTAGGAATTTTCTCATCTTTATTGTCAAATATAGAGGCATTGAAGTCAACAGAGAGCAAGGCCATCACAAAGATTCCCCCTACGAGAAACCTCTAGGAGCTCTAAGGAATTCATGGCCACATAGCCTAAATATTATGACTCATTGATAATATGAATTTTAAGTGTATTCCCTTTTTTGGGATTATGAAAAAAGGTATTGTATACTAGTGGGATGAAGATATCCAGGCCACATTTGAGGAAATCAAATAGTATCTGCTACAACCTCTGGTTCTGATGCCACCTATCTTAGGAAAACCTTTGGTCCTCTATGTTACTATCTTGGAATGATCCCTAAACACCCTTCTCACACAAAATAAAAAATGGGATAGATAATAGTTTATACTATCTTGGTCTCATTATCCTTTACACGAAGTCCAGATACTCTTCTATCGAGAAGAGATGCCTCGTGCTAGTTTTCGCAGTATATAAGTTGTGGAATTATCTACAACATCACAAGATACAACTGGTGTCCCATGAATACCCACTAAATTATATCCTAAATCATCTAATATTTAAAGTATGCCTAGAACACTGGGTAATGATCACTCATTAGTTTGACATCAAGTTCATTCCATAGAAGGTTGTCAAAGGTCAGGTGCTAGCATACTTTCTGGCTGCCTATCCAGCCCCTAAAAAGTATCATATGTATGCCAATTTCCTATATGATTCTATCCTCTCAGTAGATCAGGATGTTCCATGTTGGAAAATTCATTTTTATGGCACCTCTTGAATCCCAACCTGTAGAAGGCTCAATGATCCCAAGCTCAACAGATTAGGCATGGGGATCATCTCCATTACTCTCACACAAGCCATATTTCCCTACTTGTTCCTATTGTCAAAAGGCTTCACCAATAATTAGGAATAGTATCAGGATCTCATTACTGGTCTTGAGTTGGTTCTCAATATTTATGTTCTCTACTTTCATGTGAAGGGAGACTCGGAGTTAGTCATTAAACAAATCAATGGTGATTACATCATTAGGAATACTTAGATCGTTCCCTTTATAGAGTGCACACATCAACTAATGGCCAAGTTCCCATTTCAACTAGAGGTGACTCAGGTTCTCTGGTCATAGAATGGTCAATTTAATGCCTTTTATCATTTATTTTCTTCTCTTCTAGAGCATGACCTGGATGACCTATTCATTAATGTGGCACATCAAAGGGTCATAGTTCTTATAATTTTTGATGATGATGACAACCATTTTGTAAACCACATAAATGTTGGTGCTTCCACATCAATACCTCTAAATTTCCCTATGGTTGAGGAAACCTTCAATTGGACAACTCCTTTTATTGAGTATCTCCACCATGGTATCCTCCCGCTAGACAAAGTTTAGTGTGAGAAAATCCATCATCACATAGAATAGTTCACCCTCCAAAGTGGGCCAAAACTTGAGCATACTCTCTATAGATGTGGATTACATGGAAATATCCTTTTTCTGATTCAATTATATAATATTCCCTAGGTTATGAAAGAAGTTCATGTGAGGTATTGTGGTTCTCATCAATCAGGGTTGAATCTCTCCCACTAGATTCAAAGGATGGTCTACTTCTGGCCCACCATGGTCTATGATTTTAATGATTTCTCCAAGAGGTTACATGCATGTCAAATCAATTCCAAATTTGTGCATTGACCATCAAAGCCCCACCATATGAACAAGTATTCTTTACCCTTTGCAGTTTGGGGACTCGATGTCGTGGGACTATACCCGCTAGCAGAATCTCGCCAATTCAGGTTCATTATGACTACAATGAATTTCTTCTCCAAGTGGGAAGAATTCATTCCTATCAAGGAAGTAAAAAAAATAGTTGTATAATTCTTGATCCTCTGTATAATCCATCAATTCAGAGTACCTCAATCCATTCTCATGGAAAACAGCATGAACTTCCAGGCGGTTGAGCTAAATAAGTTTTATGGAAAGTATAACATCTGGTACAACCATAGTTGTCGCTATCATGAATATGATAATGGGAATATTGAGGCATTCGATAAAACCCTCTACAACATTCTGCACAATATGGTGGTCCATAACAAGAAAAATTTTCCAAACAAGATCTCCAATTCTCTATTGGATTATTGAACGATGAATCACAATTCCACCCATGTGATGCCATATTCCCTAGTATACAGAACAAAGGTAGTCATTCCCATTAAGATTCATCTATAATCACTATGAGAAGCTATCTATAATCAAAAGATACCAAGAGGAATGGCATAAGTCTGTCTAGATGAGCTGGAATACCTTGAAGAGAAGAGGCTCCAGGCCTTTCACAATCTAGAGAGGTAACAAAAAAGATATCTAGAGCTTTCAACAAAACATTTCACCAATGATCCTTCCTCCAGGGTTACATATTACTAGATCTTAGAAAACCAATGATACCAAGAAGAAATCTAGAAAATCTAGATCCCAAGTGGGAATGTCCTTGCATCATTCATAAGTTTTATCCCAATGGTGCATACTCTTTGATCACTATGGATGAAGAGTGCATCACTCCTTCTACCAATGAAAAGTTTTTCAAGAAGTAATTCCCATAGGATAGAGCCATAGGTCCAAGCTCCATTACCTTAAACTGAGAGTCTCAATCCAAGAATCATGACTCTAAACTGTGTACAATCCTTCTTGGAAATGTGTGGTGAATCATTTCCCCCTTTGGCCCATATTTATGTCGGGTTTGTCACTCCACCACACCACCTTACCTATTTCAAGAATCAATACCCCTATAGTCCTAATTCTATGACCTTAAACTAAGATCCCAAAGTCCAATATATGTGTCCTTAAACCATTTTTAGTAGGTTCAATCATTATGAACATAAACTATTTATAGCCACTATAGTCAATGTTGTATGAATTTAAATTGCACAATGTTAGGGTTCTAAGAACACAATGTTAAATTAGTCACATGGTCTGAGATTTATGCACTTAAACTATTATCTGTATTACGGTATGAGCACTAGGAACTTAAACTAAAATTTTAAGTCCAGTAATAATGACTTTAAATTGTGTGTAAGTTTTCCTCGGGTGTGTGTGGTGTGGAGTTGGTCCTTTTTAGTCCTCATTCATGTTGGGTTATCGATTCTGCACCTTAAACAAACCCCTTGGGCCCATTTTCCATACAAAATTTTATTAAACTATTTTTCTATCATCCTAGACACATGATGATAATCTACATAGATCCAGCATCTAAGTTTCCTGAAATTAAACTACATAATAATCATTATCTTAGCCACACGAAGATAAACAGCAAAACACTACAATGTATGTGCATGAGAGTACATCACCCTCGACATTAGTCATATACCATTCCAAGTTCAATAATTATGTATGAATTTATTCACATCCTTATTGGATACAAAGTGATGCCTTTATTTTTACATCTTGGTCTAGACACCTTAAAAAATGACCCCCCCTCTGTATATGAGTCATACCCATATAGGTAAAATTCCATCAAGAACTATTTGTGGCTTGATTTCTATCCTCATGGGATACATAGTGACACCCAAACTTCTCATCTCCTAGACTGGACCCAAATTTATAAATGGTTCATCCCTTTGTCCTTAGCATAGTCTAATCGTCACAACTTTAAATTGTATTCAAGCCTCCTCATGAATGTGTATGTGGTGTATGGGATTATTTGATCCTAATTTACATTGGGGTCGATATGCCACCACATTATTCATATATATTCTATAATTATCACCCCATGGTCCAACTCTATGACCTTAAACTAAGAGATGAGATTCAAAGCTATATGACCTTAAACTAGAATCCCAAGTCCAAGAATCATGACTTAAAAATGTATGTGGGTTTCCTATGGTGTGTTTTGTGTGGTGTTGGGCCTCTTATGTCCTCATTCACAATGGATCTATCTATAATCCATGTAATTCATACCCATTTGAGACATTACCCCAATTATGAACCAAACTCTATAACCTCAAGCTAGGAGTTTACATCTTTGATGCATAACATTAAAATGAGAATCTACCCTAAGTGAGCCCAGAATACCTCACGGTAGTCATGGGATGCTTTAGTTACTTCGTCAGAGAGGATATCCCTCATCATTGTTGGACTTCCACTATGTCATTTTCTATAACTATGTGTGGCTTGATTCTCATCCACATGGGATCCTTATTAATAACTGAACTATTCATCTCCAGGCCCATCCAAAAAATCATCAACCTTTTTTCCCCATGGCCCTGGTTATTTTCAACTAAATACAACCTTAAAATATATTTGGTTCATATAAAGGTGTATATGTGGTACGTGAGACTCTATGAAATCATTCACATCTAGATATACTTCTCCCATTCCACAAAAATTCATTGGAAATGAACCTTTCTCAATCCATGGTCATGACTTTAAACTGATCACCCCTGTAGTCAAGATCGTATGACTTTAAATAATAAACAGCTATCATTAGGATCATCCCAAATGTGAAAATAATCCTTGGATCATTCGTGTCATGTTTTATCTCTTTCATCGCATAAACATCCTTGAATACCCCTTTATCCCATGGTTTGAACTCTATGACCTTAAAATAAGAACCCATGGTCCAAACCGCACAACCCTAAACTATGTGTGTTATCTCCAAGATCTTCCATGTAATATATCCTTAAATCATTCATAGAATAATGTTTTGAATTCTAATTTTTATTATTCCTCATTTCACACTTTGAGTCTTTATCGGTTTGGTTTCCATCATCTATCAAATCCAGACAGACCCACTAATGGTGATGGCCTCATTCTATTCTCAAGTCACATCATGTTTTGGGCCAATTCCATAATGGTTATTTGGTATCAAATAATGAATAATGTGTTCCAAACTTGATTAATAGTTGATCTTACATTTTCTCACCCTATTCTTGACTGGTACGGTTGTGGTCCCTGTATTTTGAACATAGTCAATAGTCAATCCCTACTCACCATTCACCCCCTTTATCTAGGTCTTGAGAGTCTTGATTTACATCCTTTCTACTCCCCTGTATCATAGTGTAATTCCAACCCTTGGTGTTTCCCCTAATGAGTGCTTCCACTTGTCAGGAAGACTCCCTATATAGTTCCTTGTTTCCCACACTTATCATGGATCATGTGGGATTATGAGTTCTAGTAGGGTGTGTAACGATGTAGTCGAGATGCACATAAGCTTTACTGGTCCAAGATTTATTCCCTTAAACTAAGATCTCTTATGGTCCAAACTCTATGACCTTAAACTAAGAGCCTCACTTAAAAATTGTGGTATTTCACTAGGCATCCTACACCCTCATTCACATCAGGTTTGTCACTCCTCTACACCACACATGTCTATTTTAGGGAACCTTCCTCCCTAGGTCAAAACTCTACAACCCTAAACTGTGAATCAATGTCGAGGCATGACTTTAGACTGTGTGTGAATCATCTTAGGGATACATGATGCTGTGTAAGATTTCTAGGCCATCATTTTCATTGGAATTCATCTTTTTCCGGATACTTTTTTGGTATGAAATCCTCTTTTGGATCATATACATCAAGTTTATTTCCTATATTCCACATTAATGTACTTAGAATATACATTACATTGGTCCATGAAACACGACTTTAAACTATTGGTCAGGGTCAAGGTAGTATGACCTTAAACTATGTGCAACATCCAGATCACATGATGTTAAACTATGAGAAGCATCCTGACCACATAATGTTAAACTATAAAATTCTTTGTACTTACCATATGATGTTAAACTAAATTTATAATATCCTCATCATACAATGTAAAATTGTGTGTTTATCATCTTTAGTTTCCTGATGTACAACTATAGAACATGCTTGGACCTCTCTTGATAGGTCCTCTTCCCCAGTGCTGGTTACCTACCACGTTGTTCACAATCTCAGATGTTTCTTGGCATCTAATATAACACTTACCTGGAAGATGGGTTTGATATTCTTTCAGTCCATTATGCTTACACAAATGTGTTTTGAGCCATGGTGGCATAATTCCAAGATTCTTGGAATCCATTCAAACATTTCATCACCCCATTTTTGAGCTTCACATTCCACTTGTTTGGATATTCATTCCCTTCCATGTATGAAGGGAACCACTAACGGCCTGGTCCCATGCCATTTTTGTCTCAATTTCCATCCTAGGATAACTTCTAGGAATACTTCGAATGACAGTCCATGATAGTTTCCCTGTTTCAAACATGTTCAATGGTCAATCCTTGTTTTTTGTTCCCATTCCAAGATAATGGTATGTATTCTATGTTTTGAATATGGTCATTGGTTATCCCGTGTTTCCATTCTACTCTCATTGTGTTCTGAATTTTTGGAATTGCAATTTAAACTTCTTATTCCCATTTATTTGGATAGATTCCAACACCCATAGCGTTATCATGTTTGTGCATTAGTGCATGTTTGAAAAGAATTTTGGATATTCTGAGGGCCCATTTCTACAGGAAAAACCTCTCTCAGCTCAAAAAATTCCAGTGTTCCATAAAAAATAGAAGACCCTGGGTGTTTAGTGATTATCTAACACTCTCATAAAAATGAGCGATCAAGTATTCATCCCTTGTTTCTCACACCGAGCATGACCCACTTGGTCTTAGGGATTGATCATTGGTTGTATAAAAAATATGATTAAAGTGTGATAATTAAAATGATAAAATGAAATGTTTCCTTGCACAGAAGAAAGTATCAAAAACAAGAAAGTAGGTTTTGGTAATAGCAAGTGTCATCCACTTGTCGGAACCTCTCATGAGTCTTTGAAAATTTTCCCCTATAGATCTGATTTAGTGATCAAGTATTGATGCTCTGCCAACACTGCCTTATGGATTCCAGGGTCTTCTGGTGCCTCCTGAGCTTCATTTAATCTTCATCAGCTGTCGTGCGAATATCATTGGATCTTATCTATGTTTTATCCTGATCATCCTAGATATCACCTACTTGACGTTTCTCTTACCTTATTTTCTCCTCATCCACCTCTAGCAGATACTTAAGATGGATGAATAACTTTGATTGAGTATCAATGAAGGAAAAATGCTCAACCGTTTTTTCTTCTAGGCACTGGATCTATTAACTGACTTCTTGGATCCTGCAAATGCTTTCGGTCTTCTCGTATCACCCATCGATGTCAAGATTTTAGCTTCCTTCCCGCATCTATTTGGTAATATATTTGTGAATTAGTAGATGAAGACAACAAGTATCCATACCTCCATTTCACAGATTACATATCTAGTAGAGAAGAAACTACATTAGTCCCACTAGATGAAACTCTGAAGGCTATTTGATAAATAATTGAATACATTTTCATGCCCAATGTCAGATGATGCGGTTCTCTTTAGTTGTGTCAGGGTTAGAATCCTCCATTTATTTAGGTGGGGCAGGATCAAACTTAGGAAAGGCTGCAAGAATATCGGTAACAATATCCTCCCCTAACATCCTCTCATAAGGTCTAGGCTCCAAATCATGAGGTCATTCATATTCTCTTTACCCTACCTCGACAATGTCATTTCCGCCATTCTTGAGTTCCACCCCACCAATGGCATCACTCACAACTACAATAGACTGTCCACTTGGAACCAAGGTCAGATCATCTTGTATGATAGGCTCTGTATATACCGACACAGCCATAAGAGGAGGAGCCCCATATGTTCCAACCTCTCTTTCTTGTTATATTTAAAGTATCTCAATCACTATTCAAGAAAGAAACATTTTATTCAATTTGATCAACAAGTGATGGGTATGGCCATATGAAGGTAAATGGATTACAAGAGTTGAGAGTCAAAAATTAATATCCTAGGTTGCATCTGGGACTCACACCATAGTGTAACCTCAATCACTGTGTATCTAGATTACTGGTATTGGATGCTCTTATGTTAGTCATGTATAATATTCATGAAATAAGCATACACGTTGATGAAAAGACTCTATGAAATCTATTTACAAATGAATGGTTTGAGATTTTTGTATCCCTATGGAAGATAAATTTCAATGATGATCCACATTGAGCACACTGCCTCTCCAAAAATGGTTGTCGTCATAGGAATTCTAGGTTTTGGCCCCCCATAGATAACAAGAAGGACTTGAGGTGACGTCACCCTGACCTCTTCAACCTCAATCATCCCTCCAACGACTTCAGTAATGGGTGTATACCTTGGAATGCGCTCCTCTACAGTTGTTGTCACACCTTCATCCCCACAAGTAGGAGACCCTTTCCCATTATCATGAATCTATTATACAGGATAGGTTTTAGTTAGAGAATCTAGATCATGAGAAAAGGGAAATGTGTAGGAATAGTATGTGAGCTAAGAATTACCTCAAGGAATTCAGCTAGTTCTTCTATGAAGACTGTAATTTCACCACTTTATTGGGAACTACATTGATCAGCATCCATCCCCCAGGATTCCTCATCATCATACTCCCACACACCTTCATCAGTTAGTGCCTCATCTCTACAATCATCTACTGGTGGGGTCTACACAAGCCTCGGCTCACCACAAAACATCACCCACACCAGGGTGGAAGGTAGGATGGATTTCCCTCACTTACAAAAGAAGTCATCCATGGAGACTAGATATGTATGTCTCTGGTGAAATACCAATTTGATCATGACCCACGTGAGCCCAACCGCTGGTAGCTCAACCCCACCTTAGGCCATCTTTCACCACAGGTCCTCTAGTTTCAACAACATCTACAGTATCTTTCAGGTAGACCAAAGAGAGGTTTGGATGGTATCGGTGGCTGGTTGTAGAAATTTCCCCAAATTATTCCCAATAACCTCCCTTATTGGATCCCAAAACGACTTCCTAGACCCTTCTACTAAAATAGGTGTGGGTACAATCATGCCTTGTTCCATCTTCTCCACTATAGTTCCATCTTGAGCTGCCCCAAATGATTGACTTGTCTCTTGGGGAGTTTTATTCTTGTTTCCTCACTACTATATCTCCCTACTCAATTACTTGATCACCCGAATATGCTTCCTATGTATTGCCTCCAAATATGATTCCACCCATTTTCTATCATATGTCATCAAAATATTGGCATCAACATTGGTTAGTGGTATCACAATGGTTTCATCAGCTCCTACAGTCACCAGCATGCACCATAATTGGAGAAGGACACAAGGGTGTCTCTCTTAAAGAACACCCCATGTTGACTCTCTTCACCACTCAATGAATACCCCCAAAATTCCTAGAGAAATAGAATGGTTTGTATGGATTTATAAAAACCTTTCCATTAATCTGAGCTACCAGTACTCCACCCCTAAAAAATTATAGGTACACCCTCTTCTCCTATGATCCTTGTAGGTCGTCCACCACTAGACCAACTAGAGTCACAAACGGATGGAAGTTAAAGTTTTCATGATTAATGATATGTACCACCATCCCAACCTCATCAAGTTTTATTGGTCATCCCCCTATGATGTTCATTAGATATGGTTGTAGACTTGAATTCTGAGGGATGATAGAGTTTGGAAATTAATAACCCATGAGGTGCACTAAAATCCATCCATTTAGGAACTAGAATAGCAATCACATTCTTCTTGGAATGTTTCCCCTTGTAATGACACCTAGTATACTGTAAATCTTATCTAGCATATGTACCCTCAAGTTGGCCCATTTACCAGCTTCTAGAATTACCACCATTACCAAATTCACTAGAAATATCCACATCTATTTGTCTCTCACTGAAGTCATCCACCAACTCAGAAGAGTAAAAAAAAGAAATTAGTATAGAGAACCATCGGATCCCGAACTCTGACCATGTTGTACCTCCATGTCAGATATTTTCATTCTTCTAGGATGAACATGTATAACCCAACCTTCACCTCCTATGATGTGACCAGAAACTATTTCCCTTAACTCGACATACTCACCCTCATGTCTTTCTTGAGGAATAGGTCAAACCATGCCTTGAACAAGATATCCTTTTGGAAAACAAGCATAATTTCTAGCTTCTCTTTCTCTTCCACTAAGATATGTTGCACCAGGATAGGATTCCACTCATAGTTTATATAGGTATTCTATGGAGGTAGGAACTCATCATACTAGAATACCTCTAGAATAATTACCCTAATGTAGTGTTTGTCCCATAATCTAATGTTGACTTCCCCATGGTGTAGATGGAATGTGTTCATATTTGGGGACCATCAGTTGAGGAGCTCCGACACTAGGTCTTGTTGGCAGTAAAATGGAATTTTGATGTCCATGACACTTTATAAAATTTAATGTTATACAAATATGGATCATACTTAAGGAACTTGTACCACATATAATATTACCAATCCCAGTCGTCGGTGATTTTCCCCCCGAAACTCAATTCCTAACCCTTCTTCGAGCCCAATCTTTTGTTCCTCCTGCTACTCTATAAAATAGTGGCATAGTGGGTAGGGAACACTTATGGATATGGATGATCCCACATGATAATTTTGGTCTTCCCATTCAATGCATAAATATCAATATCCCTATGATCTCTAGCAGCATGATTATGGACACTGATATTCTGATATTGGAGATCATCTTCACATGTGAACCATGGTCATGGTGAATAAACCCTGAAGGCTAGGATGGTCACTTCATCTGGAAACCCAAAATTCCACAAGTGTAGAAATTCACTTAGAGGATAATATTTATTTTATTGTATTATAAATCCTATAATCATTTTATTATCTAATATAGCCCTTTTGACCTAAAAATATGAGGTTTTCTGGCCTTTTTAGCTCTTTGTACAGTAGCAGTGGCTTCAATATAAGAAGTTTTCTATTTATTGACCATATATAATGAGTTTAAAAACACTAAGCACAAAGCATGTAAGATTTAATAATCAGCGCAAAAAGAGGTGATGTTTCATGAAAAATCATCCAGTGGATACATAAAATTCATGGATTCTTATAAAGTAAAATTCTATCAAGAAATAATAGTTTCATGAAATAAGTAGTTGAAAGTAAATTTTTCTCATAAAAGGATTGAACATATATACATGGGTGTGAAGGTATTATCACATGAAAATGAAAGGTGTCATACATCGGTCCCCCTCAGCTTATTTATAGTTGTGGAATTGGCCTTTTGTACATGTGTAAGTTCATTACACGCCCATCACTAAGTTTTTAGTGCACCCATGGGAATAAATATCTCTCTTTGGAGTTTCTCTTAGAACCTATACTTATAGTCCCATTTTATCTTAGATTCCAGTGGTGATTTTTCACACCAAATTCCACTTTAATTATCAAATGGATAGCTTTATAAAAACTGAATCCATTGTTCGACTCAACGAAGCATCCTAAGAACACCATGGAAGTAATGTGTAAGTTTTGAGGTGTGTGTGCAAGACTGGAATATGTGTGTAAGGCCCTTGCATGAAATATTCGATGTCAATTTCTCCCCTTCTATGTAGGTTTATCAAATGGCTAAGTCAAGTGCACGTATGATGTCCCCACTGCATGAAAAAAAACTACCTATACACATAAGACTCTTCCATGACAAATACGTTGTCAGCTGGCCCCTTGCACACTCACTCACTATGGATAATGATGGAGCTATATGAAAGACCTCCTCTGCAACCAAAATCTTTTGTTCAATTACTAAATATTTTGGTTATAAAAAGAAGGCCCCCCTTCTTTGGGGTGATCCTATGTAAGTCGAACTGCCACTCGGTTGCACATAAGGTTGATCTTTCACAACATTGTGAAAGAATAGAATCCTCAAGGTAGAGATATTATGTGACAAGCTTCATGTGGGTCCTTCATTGAGTGGGCCCATAGTTGTGTAATCCTCACACAACATCTTTCAACCCAAGTCAGGTGCATGCAAAGCCTTATCTAACATGCACCCCTACCCCTGCACATTAATCCCAATCTTGCACGAAATCAATGACCTTGCGAGCAAGACTCTAATATTTTAATCATCCTCTCTTTGAAGATTCATGTCTTTACTTTATACCAAAATCACCATGTTTGATCCCTTTTTTCACTCAATCTCCATGCCTTGCACACACCACTTATACTAAACCCTTCAAACTTGTGAACATCAATTTTATGGTCCCTTACGAGACATCCCCTATGCCCCTATCATATGTGTTTCCATAACTTTTTCTTCTAAGAAAAGGTATGATAATTCATTTTTCTTTTCAACATAGGCATGATAATGTGGAACTCATGATCAACCAATCCTCAACACTGTTACACCATAGCATTTATAAATCCATTTCCCTCCTAGGGGTGCATGATCAGCGGTTATGTAATCCCAAGGGGTAATGAGTGAGTCCCCCATATCCATGCTACATGATGTTAATATTCCTAGTACCAACATTCTCATCACATGATATTAAACTATAATATTTTTTCATGTAATGCACATATGATGCCCAATTTAGTATCATCATGGGATCCCACCCTCCCTCACCACTGAGTATAAGCTACCCCCCGAGGTAATATTCCATGTGTATGCCCCACACACCCTTCAACAGATGCTCCTTGTATGACTCACAGGGAATGAGAACATCCACAAAAGAAATGAAACCCTCTTAACATGGAATCACATCCTCAAAATGAAAATTTCATGCATGATCCCCACATCATCTCTCATTGGTGCATCTTTAGAGACATGACCGTTAGATCCATTACTTACTCTTATTTCTCACACCAAGCATGAATCGCATGGGTTTAGAGGTTATTAGTGACCATGATACCCATCCCTCTCCACTAGATGAGAATCATCCTATGATTAAGCCCCAAAAACTTTCCATACTCCACCCATGGGCCAATCTAATTCATAAGCCCCAACCATGTCCCCCAAATTGGACTCCTCATCTAGTGTAAGCCCCAATGCCTCTTTTATAAACTATGTGGACTTTAATTACCAAATAACTTGGATATATAGGAATCCTATTTAATGTCCAAACCCAACATCCTCACCCATCCACCCCATCCACTCTATCCACCCCATCCACATCTATCCTAATTTGTACCCGGGTGGCCACATCTCGGTGAGATCATGCCCTTACCTAGAGGTCACACCTCCTTCGAGTCCACCTTGGTAATATCACATTCATAATCCCCACACTATCCAACCAAGAGTGGTTCTCTTTCAAATGGAATCTTCTGTGCATAATCCCCATATCATTCCTCGTTAATGCTCCTTTCGCAGCGCGAGCTTCCTTACCATATAATGTTAAATTTAACATACCAGTCTTATCAAACGACCTTAAATAGTGGTGTGAAATATGTGGGTTTTGATCCTTGTCTTCTATAAAGGGTACATAGGATGCCTTCCTGAGGTTCAATCATGAACAACAGTAAACCTAGGTTCCCCCTCCTAGGTGTGCACCTCCTTGATCTACCTTCAAGGGTGTTCTGATCAAACTTTATGATGTGACATATTCCTTTTATGGGATACACCACTTGGGTTTTTCTCCATGGGTGTTATGATCCATCCATAGGGTAATCCTTTTAGGTTCTCCCTCCTAGGGATGTACCTCCTTAATCAACCTATGTGGGGTGTTCTGATCAACCTCATTCCATCTGCATAAGACATTAAACTCATGACATGTCTCATACTGCTACCTTGTTCTGAAAATGGGGTGCCTAGTTTGAAATATTTGGAAGATATGCCTTGGAATCAGATACCTCATGATCATCATGGTATTCCTTGGGTTCTGTCCCCAAGATTCCACCATGAGATTCCCTCCTATGAGTAAGAACACATGTGACAAATTTTATTAACATCCATACATGCGAGTGATTTCCAATGTGACTACTCTCTTGACCAAAGGTTTCTACCCTATCAATACCCTTTGGAATTTTCAAACATGAGCAGTGTAATTAACAAGAATCATTAAAAATATTGAACCAGGAATGAGTTCCACCAAAATTACTTAACTCTATGAGGGAGACTAGAAATAGGCGATGAGTTACAAGGTGGAATCCATGGAAGGAGGAACCGACATACCATCATTTTATTTTGATCAAGGAGAATACATTGTCGTTTAATGTGATGAAATTTTCCCACCTCTAGAAATCGAGAATGAAGGGAAATGGAACCCAACCCTAGTTCACGTTAACTTGTGGTGAGAGCACCCCATAGAAAGAATCATAAATAGTTGTATAATAATAATTCTATAGTTTTAATAATGTCTATAAATAGTCTACCACTATGATTTTTACTATGGCTATAGATAGAATTTTCCATGGTTATAATCATGGTTTTATGCCTATAATGATACAGTTTAAGCTGTGGATATAAATAGTCCATTAACATGGTTTAATCCATGGTTATTGAGAATAGATACTACAATTTATGTAACAACCACATACAAGATAAATGTGGCTTTTATATATATCCATGGTTTTTTGGCCTACTACCATGCTTTCGAACAATGGTCCTAGTTTCATTTTCTAGTTGGGTTATTTAGGATGTATATCCATTTCAACCATGAATTTTTTATATTATGACCATTCAAGGTAGAAAATTTTAGAAGACCATGACTGGTCATACTCTATATTTGAAACTCTATCATATACAAGAATTTCAAGATACTAGCAGCTTATATGATGTAAAGGACTAGCTGGATATTATCGAGATCATTTTCGATATGTTCCAGACTCTTGAGGTTGGGTGAGTGATTCCAGAGACCTCCTTGTTACAAGTTCCTTTTAAGAGATGTTGGACTACCATGAATCATATTAGAAGGTGATGGGGTATTACTTTGAAGACCATCAAGTAAATGTTCCTTGAGTAATATTTTCCTTACATCGTGAATTTAGACCATTCCCAGGAGGTTATGGAGTTGAAATAGGGATTTATGTTTGTCTCTATGTATTCTACTCATTTCATTGAGTTGCTATTTTTATCCCAATTCTACCTAGAAATGAGTACCAAAAGGCCCAAAAATGTTGAGATATACCTCTATCCATATCTCAAACATTAGTTTAGTGCTTTTTTACTTGATGATGTATATGAAGGTTCTTTATAAGGACCAGACTTTTCAGAAGTTTCTAGAGTAGGAAAGGGTAGCAGTCTTGCTTATGGTTCTTAACGAACCAATTAATGATCTTTATATCACTACTTTAGAATAATTTTATGGTATTAGGAAGAGGAAAGATCGTTATGAGAAGTAGGGTGGAATGAAAATGGGTCAGAGTAGGACTTCTTCTATGTCCTCTATAAGAGGTGATTCTACCAGGTGATTCAATTGTAGAAAAAGAGGGAATTCCAATAATTCATGCTAGAAGATTCTTGTATAGTGACACCAATTTTGAAAGGATATAAATATTAGGAATTTTTATTCAAGGGCTTATCATAAGGGTTCTAGGAGTTCAGGTCAAACTGGAGGTGGAGGATCTCCATAGAGCATGAAAACTCTTAAGACTTCAATGACTCAAGGGAAATGGCATTGAGATAAGGAATACTATGTTTTTATAGTGTATCAAGATCCAAATGATGGTAGTGAGGGACTGTCTATGGTTAAGGTATGGTATTTTTCCCCTATACACTATCTACCATAGTGTTTTATACTGGTGATTTGTATTCCTTTATTCTTCACTAGTGGTAGTTTGCATTGACATACTGGTTAGAATAACCTTGGAGATGTTTTCACTTGATACACCCTTAGAGACTAAAGTAGATCATCTTCATAGGTGTATATAATTTCGTGTATTAATTGTTGGATATACTCATGTCACAAACCAACCCAGGTTTACCCTGAATCGGATACCTAAGATGATCTGTGGCAAGGCCCGAGAGGCATTCCATACTTTTCTTTTTAAGGAATAAAAATCACAATCCACTACCCTCATAATTTTAAAACAAGCTTCCATTCATGGGGGAGAGTAATGTTCATAGGGAAGAGGGGGAAAGTGAACCAAACTGGAAATGTTTATTTTTCATGAAAAGGGGAAAAGGAGAAAAATACTTGTTCTTTAAAAACATATTTCTTGAAGCCTCTTTAACAAAAGCATTCATTCACAATTTTCCATGAAAACACCAAAACCAACCATAAAGAATATATTCTCATTATAAGGACAATGGTTTAACGGTACTAATGTTATAGAAACATGAGAATACCTAGGAACTTAGAGGAGAATAAGAATATACTATACATGTGACTCATCCTAAAGGCATTCCCTACTTGAGGACATCATAACACACAAATTCTCGATCGTCGCCCTACCTGGACTAACCGTGGGGCCCAATCCCATAGTAATAATAGAAAATTATCCCCCTGTTATGGTCCACTAGCTAGTGCTTGAACTAAACTAGTGCAGAAATCATTCATAGAAATCCTCATAGCTATGCAAGGTTCCCATGTCATTTTCACAAAGGGGTGTTCCAAACAAATCAAAAAAAAAACCATACCTACATGACACCATATATAACCCAAAACTAGAACCACCTCAACCTATTCAAGGAGTAGTCCCATGCCTTAAAATAATCATCTCACAAATGGAGTCCTATACTGAGGACACTCCCACCTCTTTTCCAACCAACAAGGAAAGTGATTCCCTCCAATAATGGTTTTCCAAATGAATCCATTTCAAAAATACCAATCGGGCCTCACAATTCTTTCACATATCAAATATTTTCATAAATAACCATACAGAAACCATTTTCAAAACCAAAATCCACTTAGGTATCCATTTAAGAAACCCAAAAACCCCACTTCACATAGAGAATGCATTTAGAAAATCCAACTCGGCATTTTGTCAAGCACTTTGTGTGAAAACCTCATTCTAACAACTTAAAACAATTAAAACAAAGTAGAAGTCACCTCATTTCACATAAAAATTATTCTAAAAATGATAAATCTCTATTTAACAACAAGAAAAGGTTTGAAAATTAAGAAAGCAATGTAATCTACAATTTAAAGGAGAAATGAAAAGGGATCTTACCTCATATGAAGAAACATCTGGAATTTAATGTGAAACCTCAACCGCACCTCAATTTCACCTAGTGGAAGCTAGATCAAACCTAAAACATCTATATTAGTATCAAAATTTTATGATTCAACCATAAAATCGGTACCAAACCCTATAGAAAATTAAAACCCAAATGAGGGGAAGAAAAACCCTATAAAGGAATAGAAAACAAGGAAAATGACTTACATAAATATTCCTTGAAGAGTTGTGGCCAAAATATCCCAAATATTGGTTCCAAAGTGGTTTAATAAATCATGGAGGAGATCCCATGGCTGAAAACCCTAAGTGGGAGAGAAAGGGGAGGAATTAGGGTTAAATTACATGAAGAAAAAATGGTAAAAACCCAAATTTTTAATGAGCTGGAAGGTTTCACAGTTAGTCTGCACAGTTTTTCAAACCTTGTGGTGACCGTGTGACCGCATCTACCGAACAATACACCTACCACACAATTATTGGGATGAGGTTCATATTCATGAATCAGGTGTGCATTAGCTTCTATCTCACCAATACACCTACCACATGGTTACCTAGAAAGGGTGCACGGTTACTACTAATTGTGTGCCAACCGTGTGTTAGGGTCTGCCTATCCAAAACACCCATTTTATCAAAAATCTCAAATGGAACCTGAGTTGGGAAGCAAGGAAAAAGATAAAATGAATGAATACATCAAAAATTAAAACCTATCACACTCAGTTCTTAAGAAAATAACTAAGAACCTGACCTAAACTGAAACCAAAGATGAATCCAAAAGCCTGGATATGACAATTCTCCCCACCATAACACTTTCTTCTCCTAGAAATCCATCCCAAGGTTTGACCTGAATACAAAAATCAATAATCTCTTATGGCTTTAGGATATTCCAAATGAATTAAAAACAAAAAAAAGGACAAGAACAACATAATAATAAAAGAGGTTAAAAATGAACTTGAGAGATTAAAATGGACTCCCCGCTAAGACACTCACCCTCAAAAGCTAAAATACCTCTAGTTGATCGATCCCAAAAATAAATAGAACTTTCCCAATGCATAATACAGCCTCAAAATATGAATACCTTAAAAATAACTGATTGAATATCATACCATCCACCCAAAAAAATGAACAAATTCAAACCACATCTGATGAATACCTCTATAACCTTACTTCTATGAAACTGATGGGAATACTCCCATCCCAACACTTACTCAATGGAAGAACATGGAATTAGGTGGTTCTGTACAAGACCACCATTCCCCAAACCAATTCCAGTGACTAAACTAGATTACCAACATGGGGAGGCCCAAATGGACTCCCCACCATAATAAATATACAAACATTGCTTTTATTCCTGAGGAATTCCAATCAGACCCATGGTGGGTCTCCCCACCATAAGAACTAACGAAATTAAACAAAATTGAAAACATCCCCGTACTGACCACAAACCCCCACCATAAGTGGAGGGTAGAGAAAGGGGCCTAACTAATAGAACATCAAAACCACAACCAACTACATACTAACAACTTAACACCCCCAGATGACCACAAACCAAAACCACACTCGATTCACTTGAGCAGGCCACATAAGAGACAGTAAATTGAGGCCTACATCCGGTCAGACACAACCACCAGGGTTTTAGAAAAATGAGATAACTATTCCTCCTTATAACTAAGGTAAAACCATTACATCTGCATGGGTCACAATGTCGAAATGAGTTCTTCACACCTCTTTCCACCAAATATAACTAGTCAAAACAAAACAGCTACATCAAAGGATTAAATTGTCTCTATATTCCAACATGAGAACATGAATTAGACCAAGGCCTTTCACACCCCTAGGGGTCATTGAATATGTTCTATCTTCACTCTAGGAACTATGGTTTGAGATCTAATGTTATAATCATCTTATGCCTCACAGTCTGGCATTACAATCCCCCAAACGAAACTCACATCTCAAAATTTCACAAAACATGACTACATTAAAATATAATTTTTAAAAGGGTTTAATGACATCCATTCTTACAATTTAAACAGAATGAAACACCAAAAAATTCTTTCAGACACAACTATTAAATCTGAGTAACATTATAGTGAGAGAGACCATAAACTAATCCCAAATAGTGCCCTACTCTTGTAAACAGAATGGGGTGTCCATTGAAGGTTTGGGTTTGGCTTTACAGTTCTTCTTTAAAACACCTAGATAGAACCAATGAAAGTGAATCAATAATCCAAAGGTTTATCAGATTCTTGGAGCACTTGAGGACATCAACTTATTATGATTGTTCCTACCACACTAGTGATATATCAAGGTATTGTGTCATATGGAGGTTGATGAGAGGTCTGAAGGCATCCAAATTCCCCTACTAGCACCACCAACATCAGGTTCATTACCTTTCTTATTTCTAGAATCACATTCACCACTTCCAATGACTGAAAAAATATTATCCATCTCAAGCCCTTCTACTAGCATAATTTTAACAAAAAATGCTTGCCTCAACATATCAGAAAAAGTGGTTAAGTTGAGATCAGACACCTTCGACTACTGCTCAAGATAGACCCTATACTCAAAATGTAGAACCTTCAAGTGATCATTTTCAATATACCCTTGATCGTATGGGACTAGGTCTATAAAGTTACCATAGAACTCTAACACCCATCCAAAACCCTGATGAAGACCTTGCATCTCCATATTCTTCCTCACCTTCATCATATCATAAAAGTATTGCTGGATTAAAAAAGACATAAAGAACTCCAATGTAAGATCTTTCTGATGATTTCTTTGAGACTCATACTTTAACCATTTTCAGGTTGGACCTTTGAGAATAAAGTTATCAAACTTTACCTTTAATGACTCAGGAATATAAAGGAAACTAAAGTTTCTCTCAATATTCTTCATCCACTCTTCCGCTTCGAGAGGATATTCTTGACCATAAAATAGAGGAGGATTCAACTTTTAAAACTAAATAATGCGGTCTATAGATTAATCAATTGGAGTGTTGGCTAAATATGTACCACCCAAAACTACACGTTGGGTATCCATCAAATCTTTGTGGGACTAGATGCTAAGAAACAATAATAAAATGAATGAAATAAAGACTAATGCAACAACAAGGATTATTTATATCAAACACCACATAAGAAACATCATATATAAAATACAAAGGGACACACCACACCACTACAAGCTATCAAAACATCCTGCATTTTCCTTTAAAATAATTTTTGAAATGGAATGAGCTTTAATAACTACACACTCACTAATGGTATCCCATGGAGCCTCACACACACATATCATTATGAAATAGTAGGCACCCATCCACTTTCTCACACATATCTATGCATGTGGTCACTCACAGAAATACCAAAGGTCAAAATAAAACTTTTCTACTTTTCAAAAAAAACATTCAACCTGTATTTCCATCTCACAAATTCACTGAAGCCTGTTTTCATAACCCTCGATCCACAAAGATCAAAACTGTTTTCAAATTACACAAAAATTCTTCAAAAAAACCCCAACCATTCAAATAAAATCCTTTTTCTAAACAAATTTTTTTTTGATACACCTCAGGTTTTGATTAAAAAAATATAATCTCATTGAAACTATTCTCATTTTACACAAATATTGTTTCATGAAAACCCAATTTTATACCTTTTGAAAATCAAATCATTTCTACTTTAAAAATACAATTTTCACAATTCTTAAAACAAGGGGTTTAAAAATAATTTCCAGAACCCAAGGGGACACTGAACAAATTAAGAGAAAACTAGTGTCGATGGGTGACTTGGACATATGTTTGGTGACCATACGCCAGCCACACCACCACCAAGGAGAGTATTCTAGAGCAATGTCTCTGGCTCCACATGGCTTTATTGGCCCTATGAACTTATAGAGTCCACTTTCCCAAATCCCTTTTTATTTCAAAAGACCAACAATTCAAAATAATTTAAGGAATCCAACAAAACCAGACATTCCATGGAAACCCAAGGATCGGAACGAGCAAGGGTTCATGATGTCCTTCCCATTACAACATATCAAGCCCCAAAAATCCTACTCCTTCTACCTTTACTTCCAAAAGTAATGATGGGAACTCTAAAAAGTAAATTCCTCTAAAGATATGACCTCCTCTTATACCATTTTTTTTCATGAACCAACCCATGTTGACCCTTAAACAAACACCAGAGTCAATCCATAGAAAGGCTCGAGAGGCATTACCGATCCTCCTGAGATGGAGACAAGCACCAATGGAATCATCAAAGTGAAAATGGGAACAATTTTTAAAAATATATATATATAAAAGTATCAAAACAATAGAGGATCAAACTAAAAACAAATATGGTTTCCAAACTTTACATCAATACACTACAACTAAAGATACAAAAACTAGACAAAAAGGCTACACAAGAAAAAACCAAATTGAACCTAACACACAAGAAATATCTATATGAACTTAAGTGTAACCCTATAATTCATAACCAACCATCACCTGAGGTGATCAAACCAGAGCTGGAACCTACAACATGAACTAAAAAAACAAAAAAAGACTATAGGTGTGAGTATTAAAACTCAATAAGTAATACTGAGTAAATATGTTCCCAATGCATATCCTTTAAATAAATAGACATTGATTTTAGGTTTGAAATACATTATATAAATATTGGTTTTTCCACGCTTTTATTTTTAGATAATACAAATCACAATTTATTGGTCTCACGATTTTAAAACAAGATTTCATTCATGGTAGAGATTTATGTTCATAGGGAAGAGGGGTAAAGGGAAAAAATAAGAAATTTTTGTTTTTCATGAAAAGGGGAAGAAGGGAAAAACACTTTATCTTTCAAAAAATATTTCTTGAAACGTCTTTAACAAAACCACACATTCGCAATTTACCAAGAAAACACCAAAACCAAGGACAAAGAATATACTCTCATAGCGAGGGAAATGGGATAACAGTAATAATGTTAGAAAAACACAATAATACCTAGGAACTCATAGGAGAACCAGAAAATAATATACATGTGACTTATCTCAAAGGAATTATCTACCTAATGACATCATAACACCCAAACGCTTGATCTTCTCCCTACTTAGCCTAACAAAGGGCCCCGATCCCGTAACAATAATAGAAAAATATCCACCTGCTATGGGCCACTAACTAGTGCCTGAACTAAACTAATGAGGAAATAATTCCTATAAATCCTCATAGTTATGCAAGGTTACCATTTCATGTCTACAAAGGGGTCTTCAAAAAAAATATAAACAACAAACCATACATACATGAAACCATATATAACCCACAACAGGCACCACCCCAGCCTCCCCAATGAGTTTTTCCATGCCTTAAAATAATCATCACACAAGTGGAGTCCTATATAGAGGACACATCCACCTCTTTTCCAACCAAAAAGCTAGTGACTCCCTCCAATAAGGGTTTTCCAAATGAATCCATTTAAAAAATGCCTATCAGGCCTCACAATACTTTCACATATCAAACCTCTTCATAAATAACCATACACAAACCATTTTTAAAACCAAAATCCACTTAAGAATCCATTTAAGAAACCCAAAAACACAACTTCACATCTAAAGCACATTTACAAAAGAAATAAAAGTTTTTTTTCAAGAAATTTATGTGAAAATCCATCCCAACCATTTCAAACAATTAAAACCAAGTAGAAGTCACCTCATTTCACATAAAAACAGTTATTTTAAAAATGATACATCACAATTTAACAACTAAAAAAGGTGTGAAAATAAATAAAACAAAGTAATCTTAAATTTAAAGGATAAATGAAAAGGGATCCTACCTTGTATGAATAAACTTCCTAAATTCGGTGAAAAACCTCAATATCACCTCAACCGCACCCAAGGGATGCTAGATAAAACCTAAAAAATCAATATCAGAACCAAAATTTTATGATTCACCCCTAAAATTATAACTCAACCCCTAGAAAAACCAAAACCCTAAAGGAGAGGAAGAAACCTCTAGAAAGGAAGAGAAAACAAGGAAAATAAGGAATTGCATAAATAATCCATGAATAATCATGGAAAAAACATACCAAATATTGGTGAAAAAGTGGTCTAGGAAAGCTTGTAGGATATCCCATGGATGAAACTACTGATTGGGAGAGAAATGAGAGTAATTTGGGTTAAATCCCGAGAGGGAAAAAGGGTAAAACCCAAATTTTTAATGAGATGGTAGGCCGCACGGTTAGTCCGCATGGTTTTCAAACCGTGAGTCACTCATACAATCAACTCTTCTAAAAAAGACACCTACCACATGGTTTTTGGGATGAGGTGCATGGTCATGATCTAGCAATGCGGTATCTTCTATCTCACCCAAACACCTACCGCATGATTACCTCAGAAGGGTGTACAGTTACTACTAACCATGCGCCAACCATGCGCTAGGGTATGCCTACCCAAAACACCTATCTTCTCCAAAGACTAAAACGAAACCATATGGGGGAATCTATGCCAAATATAAAAGGAAATAATACCTCAAAAATTCAAACCCTTCATACCCAGTTCTCTCCAATTTATGATCATTTTCCAGATGTGTTTTCTAAATACTTATCAAGTTTACCTTCTTTTAGGGTGACTGAGTTTGAAATAGATAGAATGATATGGTTTCAATCTATATTGACACCTCCTTATTTCATTGTAGTGAACAATTTTATGGAAATTAAAATTAATCTTGATTAATTTGAACAAAAGGGCATAATTAGACCAAGCACATCTCCCTAGGGTTCTTCAATTTTGTTCAAAAAAAGAAAGATGGTACTCTTCAATTCTGTATTGATTAAAAAAAGTTGAACTAGGTAAAAATGAAGAATAATCATTATTTTTCTGGATCAATGATTTACTTGATTATTTTTGAAGATCTTGTTGGTTTTCTAATATTGACCTGCATTCGGGCTACCATGATCTTTAAGTTAGGGAGGAAAACATACCTAAGATGGTGTTTAGGAATAAATATGGGCTATATGAGTTCTTAGTGAGACCGTTTGGTTTGATGCATGCTTCAATGGTGTTCATGATCCTCATGAACAAGATCTTTCATCTATATCTTGACTCATTAATTGTGGTGTTTATTGATGACATCCTCATCTATTTATAGACCTTGGATAATCATGTTAGGTGTCTTGATACATTCTTGAGTATACTTCAATCACATAATCTTTATGAAAAGATGTTGACGTGTCACTTTTGGATTCATGTGGTTTATTTCTTTGGGAATTTAGTATCATAGGCTATAATTTTGGTGGTCCTACAAAAGGTGTACGTGGTGATGTATTGGACTCAGCCTCAGAATGTATTCAAGATCAAGATATAACTTGGTTTAGCAGGGTTCTACCAACATTTTATCTAAGGATTCTTATATTTTTAATCCCCCGTGATAACTCTAAATAAGAAATCAATGAAGTTTGAGTGGATAGATATGTGTGAGGGATAATTTCCTAAAAAGAAGATAAGGTTGATGACAACTCTATTTCTTATATCTCTATAACTCAGTTGTGGGATATGTGGTCTATTGTAATCCCTCTTGTGTTGGTTTAGGAGTTGCGATAATATATAAGGATAGGGTAGTAGATTATGGGTATTTCCAATTTTGACACCATGGGTGGAATCATCCTAACCATGACTTGGAGTATGCAGTCAGGGTCCACTCTTTAAAGTTTTGTAAACATTATTTCATTAGAGAGAGTTTTTTTGTTTACACTAACCACAAGATCCTCTGATTTATATTTATAAAGTGAGACTTGAATTTGAGGTAGAGGGGATGGGTGGAGTATTAGTGGATGTTTGACTTCAATATGGATTTTATTATAGGTAAGGGTAATATTTTTGTTTATTCTCTTAGTATAAAGACATAATGTGGCCAAGAGCTTGGAGAGTGTACTTCAGACTAAGAGTGGTGTCTCATGTATTTGTTAACTAATTAGAGGATGGATTCAACTGAGGAGCGTGGGGTAGTGACATGTGAACCTTTGGTTATCATGTCTTCTTTATTTTACTAGGTGAATTCCAAATTGGAATTATATTCAGAGTGTGAAGTAATATGAGAACGGTTTATGGGAGATGATATAGTACTATGTTGTACTATAGATGATTATGATGTGATTTATATCCAAGGCAAGGTTGTAGTTACTACTTCCACTAGGGAAGATATTATGAGAGACTCGCATGCCTTGTGATGGATAGTTCATCCCGAGTCTATAAAGATTTATCATAATCTAATAAGGATGTTTTTTGGGTTAGGTATGAAGAGGGATATCACTGGTTATTCTTTGTGATGTCTTACCTTCCAAAAATTTAAGGTATGAAAACAACATCTTGGTGGTTTACTCAAGACTCTAATATTTCCCATGTGTGACTGGGATGATGTCATAATATATTTTTTGATAGGGTTACTAGGGACATCAAGAAATCATGATGTAGTTTGGTTGATAATTGATCAGATAAGAAAAGTATCACTTTAATTTCCAATTAGAGAGACTCTTTTAGTAAATTATTTAGGAATGATATATGTTTCTAAGTTTTTACTTATTCAAGTAGTTCCCATGAGAATTATATCAGATAGAGACACACATTACACATTGTGGTTCTATAGGGGATTATAGAAGGATTTGGGGACTTAGTTGAGATTGATCACAACATATCACTCAAAAATAGTTGGTAATTCTAATAGGACGATCCAAATTCTTTAGGATATGATTCATTATTGTGTACTAGGCTTTGGAGGATTGTCGGACGAGCATATAGCCTTGTTGAAGTTTTCTTATATTAATATTTTTTAGCATTCTATCTTGATGGAAACATATGAGGATATCTATGGTAAAACTTATCACTCACTATTATGCTAGAATGAGGTGGTTGAGGTATATTTTGTTGGACTAATCCCACTATAAGAGACTTTAGATAGAATGAAATTTATCTAGAAGTGGTTGTTCACTGCTCAGAGTTGAAAGAGATCGAATGTCGACCATAGGAGAATACATTTGTATTTTGTTGTGGGATACCATATTTTCTTATGGGTGACTCCTTGGTTGGGTCATCAATGTATTTAAAATTAGGAAATGTTGGCTCCAAGGTTTGTTAGACCATTAAAGATCATTGAGTGGATAGGTACAATGGATTAACAATTGGGTATTCCTCAGTGTTACCAAGGTATGCATGAAATATTCCATGAATAATATATTTGTATGTATATTCCTAATCCTACACATGTTATAGACTAAAAAGGTGTTTAGTTGGAACCAGACACATCTTTCATAGAGCACATGATGCAGATTATAGACCAGAGTGAGAAAGTTTTACTAGGGAAGACAGTTACACTTGTGCGGATATTATAGAGGCATAGACGAGTCTGGGAGGAGAATTGGGAGTGGGAATATAAAATTTGATTATAATGGACTAATTTATTTGAGGTTTACTCTAGAGATACTTCTTAGGGAAAATAATTCCTTAGATGGAGAGAATTGTAACATCCACATTTTGGGTGGATGTGTTTTTATAAGAATCATCATGTCTTAAGTAGTGTTTTTATACCATGTGATGGTTGAATCTTGGGTTTAGTTAAGTTTTGGAGGTTTTTTGAAGCTTAAAAGTAAATTTTTAATGTTTTTTCTGAAAATGGGCAACACCAAACCCTAGTATAGTCTATTTTATATTTGGTTTTCCTAAGTGGAAAATGGGAATGGAGAAAATGGCTTAGCCAAGTTTTGGTACTCAAGGGTGGCCTTTAATGGCCACAGTCAGGATAACCCCATAAAACCCATTTTAAGGGCCAGTTAAGATGAAAATATCTTGGTTTTAGGTATCACATCATAGAGAATCCTATTTTCTAGGTTGTTCTCAAGCACACAATGGCTATTGATAGATTGTTTCAGTAGTCGCATAGATTTTGAAATGGACAAAATAGCTTATTATTTCTCATATCTCGATAAATGAGATTCTTTTAGTCATAAAACCATGTTTGAGAGTAATGAGGGGATTATAAATTCCTTACTCAGTCATTTTCATTTGAATAAACCGATAGATTCTTCCCCCCTTTTGATGATTGAAAATTTATGGGAGCATTTTGGAAGAATACTAAGTGGTTTAGTATCCTTTTTTTAATCTCAAATTTCATTCTTTTGGGTTGATATTTTCTTACCTTTGATTGATATAAGGCCTTTATTCACCCTCCATTACTAATGATTATTGTTTGGGATGATTTGGGGGAGAACTATGGTGAGTATTCTCTTGTTCTGGTTGTTTTTATTCTATCTTTATTATACAATCAAGAAATGTGGTTGTTTGGATTAGACTATAGTTCTTAGTTATTAGTAAATTGTTTTCCAACCTTATTGTGATAACTACCTTTATTGAGGATCATTTTCATTATATGATATCTCTATGGAGACTATCTTGGTGACTCTTCTTTGGGTCTTGGGTGTGATATTCTTTTAGGTGACCATCTTTTTTAAGAGCATTGACATTGACATCTACATTATTGAGGTAGAAAATTCATTACCATATAGGATATCATATATGATTTTATCATGTTTTGATTGTTTATGCTTGATAATTTGTTCTTTATTTATGTTTTCATGTGGCTGAGTGAGTGTCCCTTGAGATCCTTTCCTCACGTGTGATCATATGATTTTTGTATAGCCTCATGAGGACTATTCTTATAAGAAACTCGCTCGGGCTTCCACAAAAGTTGGAACAAAACCAGTCCTATTATAATTCCCAAAGGACATTCCCAATCTTCATAGGATGGAAACTAGTGCATGAGCATCAGATGAATCCCTTTTGGGAATGAATTTTCCCAAAATTGAGATAAATATAGTGGGGAAAAAGAGCCAAAATAAATAAACCTACCAAAAATTTCATAACCAATTTGAATTATCCAACCCATTTTCACATACAAAAAAACTTCCAAGAATAAAGGATATATCCAATAAAAAGATAAAACACTAACTGAAAAAAATTATATACCAACTTGAGCCAATCCAGAACCATCTCCATAAAACCTCTAGTTTCTCACAACCACCCAACACACCCCACATTATCCACTGTAACATCCCAACCTGGGAACCCCCTTAACCAGTGCCTCAAGTCGGTAGGTCACATTGCCTCAAGTGAACCTCCATATACTCTAGAGGTAGCCAACTAGTAGAGAGGGTCCATGGTGGTACGGTTGGAAGACTATACCCTTATATCAGAGTGGCACATTGGATATAATAAATAAATAGAAAACAACATAAGCATGATAAAATAGATGGAATTGTGGAAATAATAAAATAATCAACTAAATAATCATAAATAACCAAGTGATAATAAAAGTAATCAAAATCCCATAGGCTAAGTCATAAACATGATGATGTCATGGCATGTTTATATACAAAAGGGAAAAGGGGGATATGGGGGATATGCATATACAACATTCTATACAAAAATACAAAAAAGTCCAAAAGATTACTCCTCTAGAATCAAAATCATAATATTAATACTATTCTCCCATGCTCCAACATATAATCAAAAAATATCAAGAATATATAGCAGGGAACTTCCCCTTATCCATAACTATAGGCATGAATTCTACTATGGTACCAAATGCAGCTTCTGTAGGGTGTGAGATAAACTTAGTAGGTCACCACCAATGGTGTATAGAAATAATATAAGCAACAGTGAAGTATTATTCATGTATAATATATAATAAAAAATCTGAATAAATAAATACTAGTCATCTCTGATTCCATTAGGACATCTGGTAGACTCTACCTACTTCGGTATAAGCTAGAATATGATTGATCTGAATACTTTATATATATCTATATATAAGTAACAATATATACATATACATATACATATACATATATATTTATATACTATATAAACATATATATACTAAGTACATGAAGACATAAGTATGAATAAACATGGATACTAGGTTTTAGCTAGACCTGAGGCATAACTCAGGTGTCCATAACTAATCTAACGAGCTATAAGCTCAAGAAAGGGTACAAGCCCTAAATCTCATAATGAATGCAATACATCTTTTCCTTCATTTAAGACTATTGGGTGAGTCATCATACCCAACACCCAAAATGGAGTGACATGGGATTTCAATACCCAAATAAAAGTATAATGGTGTGAGACATCATTCCCAACACCCAATGTAAGGGAGTGTGAAACTTCATGCTCAACAAGTGTAACGACCTAAACTTTTGAATAATATTTTGTTTCCTAAAAATTTATGTTTTACTATGTTATAGTCAATAAAAATATAAAAGTATAAATGAAATGTTACCATCAACTTTTGACCATTATAATACCA
Source organism: Viscum album (assembly GCA_963277665.1). NCBI lineage: Eukaryota > Viridiplantae > Streptophyta > Magnoliopsida > Santalales > Viscaceae > Viscum > Viscum album. Next base: position 779,763,702 of record OY728141.1, read on the forward strand.
TTGGAAAAAATAATAATTTTTAATATTATAATTATTGTTTAAAAATAAAAATGATAATGGATAATTAATGCATAAATAAGAGTATATGGCCTCATCTAGTAGACTCTTGTCATATGAAACCCATTTTTTAGAACTTGTGTGGGAGGTGGTGTCATTTGGTTTCGCTCTAGACCAATCTAAATCTTATCTTCAATAATTGAATCATGAATGAAATCCCCTTTGAGAGAAGTTCAAGTTGGTGGAAATTACTACCCGGGAAATGTTATCTAAGACACCCCAATAATCTATCCCCATCGCACATCTTACCCTTGGGTCATATTTGGGTGTTATAATAGGTTATGATTCAAGTCCTTAGATACATAATTTATATTCCCTTTGTTTAAATAAAAAAATTTTCCCATCATTTCAGTTTTAAGAATAGTTTTTCATAATAAAATGGAATTTTCACAACTGGAATCTGGTGTTTTCCCAATAGATATAAAGAAACAGTTTGATGAAACCATTTGTATACTATAAAAAAGGAAACATTTTCCAACATTTTTTTCAAACCATTGGAAATGTGTAAATATGCTTAAGATTTCCAAATGGTTTGAGAAAACCATTGGGAAATATTTAGTTTCTCTAAGATATACCAATGGTTATATTAAAATATTGGTAAAGAGAGGCTTTCCCAATGGTTTTTAAAAATTATTGGGAAAGTTTTCCCCCAAATACTTAGCTCCCATTAGGACCGAATGTAGACCCTAATCTAGAGCCCCTCCCTTAGTTTTCTCAGGAACGAAACTCCTTCCACCCATAGATTAATCTTCAATCAAACAAATTTTTATTTCTATACTTCAAATTAGTAAGTGTTACCTTAGTTTTAATTTTCTCCCTCTATTTTTTCATGTTTTTTGTTTTGATTTCTACTAAATTAGATTTCCTATTGTCCATGGAGTACTGAACCCTTTGATTTTTATTTTGTTTTTTGTTCTACACTTCTAACATGGTAAAGGGTTTGTTTAGTGGGGTGATATGATAGTTTCTATGGACTTTATTTTAGTTGAAAATTGGATTTGGGTTTTGTATTTATATTTTTTGTTCAAGGAATAATGATAAGGGTATTGATATTGAGGATGAATTGGTGTTGGTTGGGTGATAGTTTGGAATTGTGAACACCCCCACCCCCACCTCGGACACCTCCCACCCCCTGGACACCCCCCACCCCCCTGGACACCCCCCCCCCCATTGGACAGCCCCCCACCCCCTACACCCCCACCCCCTGGACACCCCCACCCCTTAGACAGCTCCCTCCCCCCACCCCCACTGGACACCCCCACTCCCACCCTCCCCAGACACCCCTCACCTCCCATGGACAACCCACCCCCATGGACACCCCCCACCCCGTTGGACACCCCCACCCTTTGGACAGCCCCCTCCCCCCCACCCCAGGACACCCCCACCCCCTAGACACCCCCACCCCCACCCTTCCTCGACACCCCTCACCACCCATGGATATCCCCCACCCCCTTGGACAGCCCCCTCCCCCCACCCCACCCCCTTAGATAGCCCCCCAGGACACCACCACACCTTCTAGACACCACCACACCTCCTAAGTGCTTGGCCTAATTTTTAAATTGGAATTAACAATGTTGTTGATTTTACCTTTACCCAATGTAATTTTCTAAGTGACCCATAGAGACTTATAAATTTAATTTGCCATGTTTTTATAAATTGAATGGGTTGTTTGGAATGAAATGGCTAATGCATGATGGTTTGACTTTATTAAGGAATAAAATTATCTTAAATAAAATTACCCAAAGGGGGGGCTGTAAGAGGGGTAGGGGACTGTCCAGGTGTGGGGGGATGTCTAGGTGGGGGTGGGTTGTCTAGGGGGTAGGGAGCTGCAGGGGGTAGGGGGGATATAGGGGTGTGGGGGAGGGTGGTATGGGATGCCCAAGGAGGGGTGTGGGTTGTCCAGGGGGGGGCCAAGGTGGGGTGCCTAGGTGGGGGAGGGGGTGTGGGGTGTCCAGGGAGGGGGTGGGCTATCTAGGGGGGCTGTAGGGGGGGAGGCTATCCAAGTGGGGGAGGGGGTTATGGGTTGTCCAAGGAGGGGGGTTGTCCAGTGGCGATGAGGGGCTATCCAGGTGGGGGTGGGGGGATTTACGGGTGGGCTATCGGGGGGGTAGGGGGCTGTAAGGGAGGGGGTGTGGGCTATCCAGGGAGGGGTGGGCTGTCCAGGGGTGGTGGTGGGTGGGCTATCCAGGTGGGGGAGGGGGTGTGGACTGTCAACGGTGGTTGTGATATCCAAGGGGGGTGGGGTGGGTTTTCCATGTGGGGGAGGGGATGTTTGTTGTCCAGGGAGGAGAGGGTGGGTTGTCCAGGACTGGTGGGGGGGTCCAGGTGGGGTGGGGGCTATCCGGGTGGGGGTGTAGGGGTGGTAGGGGGCTGTAGGGGTGTGGGGTTGTAGGCTATCAAAGGAGAGGGTGGATTTTCCACTATTATACTCTAAAAAAATAGGAATCAAATATAACCAATGTATAGTTTCTTTCACACTTTAAGACTTTTCTTGAAGTTCCATACCAACACTCACTCTTACCCTTCCAAGAAGAAGTTATCACTACAAAGAAATACCACTCAGGTTCTAATCCACTATCCATATTGATCTCATACAAATCTAACATTCATACAACTCCATTTCACCTAATGATATAACAAGGATCATACTCCTATGAGTAGTGTCCCATCGAAACAAGGTTCATAAAATCTGATCCACGTATGATATTTGGTGGTGTATTTACAATTGGGTGTGTTGTGATTTATATGTATTATATTCATGGTTTAAACCAATAGTCTTCTTTGTCACCTATAATTGGCTTGAAATCATGCTCTAATTGGATAAATATTGGATTTTATGACCCTAGTTTGGGGGTGGACACCCCCACCCCCTTGGACACCCCCCATAGACACCCCCCCTAGACAGTAATGCCACCCCCGTGGACAGCCCTTCCACCCCCATGGACAGCCCCCCCCCCCCCCCCCCCCCTCGTGCACATCTCGCCCACCCCCTGGACACCACATACCTCCTTGGACAGCCCCACCACCCCCGTGGACAGCCCACCCACCCACCCTGTACCCCCTGGACAGCCCTACCACCCCCTGGACAACCCTCCCACCCCTTGGACACCTCAGACCCCCTAGACAGCCCCCCAGCCCCACCCCTGGTCCCCCTGACCCCCTGGACAGCCCCTCCACACATGTGGACAACCCACCCACCCCCTGGACACCTCGTACCCCCTGTACAGCCCCCTCCCCCACCCCCGTGGACAGCCCGCCCACCCCCCTAGACACCCTGTACCCCCTGGACAGCCCCACCACCCCCCTGGACATCCCTCCCACCCCCTAGACACCTCGTACCCCCTAAACAGCCCTCTCACCACCTAGAAATACCCCCCCCCCCCCTCGGACACCCCTAACCCCCCTAGACAGCCCACCACCCCTGTGGATAGCCCGCCCACCCCCTGGACAGCCCCCCACCCCCGTGGACAGCCCACTCACCCCCTTGGACATCTTCCCACCACCCCCCAGACACCCCCATCCCCCCGAACATCCCCCCCCCCTTAGAAAGCCCCTCCCCCTCACCCCACCCCCTAGACACCCCCAACCCCACTAGATAGCCCCTCCACCCCCGTGGATAGCTCGGCCACCTCACATGGATAGCCCACCCACCCACCCACCCCCCCTAGACACCCCATACCTCTGGATAGTCCTGTCACCCTCCTGAACACCCCACACCCCCCTGGACACCCCACAACCTTGGGAAATGTATGTGATCACTCAAATAATATACTATAATATAAAATTTCTTCGATCTAAAATTTACTCAACTCCTGAATAATTCTCCTCCATAAGTGTACATGATCTTGTACACTCATGTATAGTTCTTCAAAGATATTTTGTTATAAATATAGTATTTTTTTGTCTTTTATATTATGATTCTCTTATAGAGTAGTGCATCAATTATGGTTTCATATAAAGTGAACAATTCTCGTTTACTTAAATATATTTTTGATTAAACATCAATATTATTGAATTACTTTTGACGAAATGACTTATAATGATTTTTTATACATAATGGATAGAATTTGGATGTATGAAACTGATCATATCTCAAGCGATTTTCACAAAAATTTGCGGAGATTTTTAGATTTTTCATTTCAAAATGCTTCAGATAGTGGTCACATACACTTCCCCTATTAAAATTGTGTTGGAAGACCTTGGTTGAGCCATGAAGAAGTCAGCTACCACATAACGAAATATGATTTCCAAGCAAACAACTCTGTGTGGTATCACAATGGGGAGAAAATGACATCTCAAATTGCTGATGATCCAAATGGGAGGACTGGATTGGAGAAATTAATTTTTTCCTTAATTTTGACAACTTGAAAACATGTAATGAACATGATGGTTGGTATTCTTCTGAAAAACATGTATTGAAACCTGTATCATCTACCTGGGCTAATGAAATTAATTTTTTCCTTAATTTTGACAACTGTTTTACCCCTTCTTAATCTAGTATAATCAATGTTCCATGATTTTAATAAACTGGTGAAACTTAGTAAATAACCATCCTAGTGAAAACTAAATTTCTTTATTACCTATTTTATGAGTTATTAACTTCATTATATATCTATTCAAGCTCACCTAAAACAATGGATAGTTAAATTATCCATGAATCCCCCTATTCCCTCTCATTTATTTTGTTTTTTGGGTTACAAAATAGTTATCCTTTTCTATTTACTTCTGTATTTGTTTTAAAATGTAAGATTTGAAACCAATTGAAGAGAGGCGATGAAAATAGATTATGGACAACAATCGTCGCATGAATGTACTGGGAATTCCACCACTAGTTCCTTCAGTGAGTATTTTATTTCAAATATATTTATTTAAATAACATATAATGTCATGTGATTAATTTTTTTAAAAAAAATAGAATCCATCTATTAGGCGAAATTTATTTGATGAGAAGCCTAGTAGTGATCCTAGTACTCAGGGTGTTCATATGAGGGGGGTGGTACGAGAGCTAGATGATCTGGTCGGCATACCTGATTAGACCATGCCCCTCCCACTGACATATCATTCATCCCACATTCTGATCCCGGTGTGCCGTTAGGGACGCACGGGATATTTAGGCCTCCCATGTTTTCACCACCCTTTACATATGATCCTCCTCACCCGTCTGTACCATATCCGATGATGATTCCCACTCCCCATCCAGCATTCTATTATCCATCCATGTTATCTTCTTTTACTTCTTCTTCCTTCTCTCCGAGCTTTTATATTCCATATTTTTTGACTCCTGCTTTTCCAGAGTCTGTCCTTGTGGAGCATACATTAGGACCCACTCCATCTGTATAGGGTGTTCCATCAGTTTCTATGAATCCTGCGGCCCCCATTTATCAGACTACTGCAGGTATACTTATACAACCTGAATAAATTTTTACACCATTATTTATTTTCATTATAACATGTATTGATAAAATATTTTTTCCTTTAATAACAGATACATCTACTGATAGGAGGTGGGGGAGGGGGCATACACGCATGTGTGCAGTGTGGAACCGCCGCACGGAGTTGATGGTGGACTATAATGAAGATAGTCAAATGATTGAAAAATTAGGGCAGCAATGTCAAAGTTTTTTGGCAACGCTTTCCAAAAACTTCGACATCATTCCTGTCAGCCCGCTCTCATGGAGACATCTACCAAATTAAGTCAAGGATAAAGCTTGGGTAGATATATGGGTAAAAAAACCTCTTTTATTTAATGAAATATATTATTTTTTGTATTTATATTAATTAATATTTGGGTGTCAGCTATGATTTAATTTCCCCAATGGTGAGGGTGCATGACCAGAACGTCTAAAGGATTTAGGCAAGCTTTTGAGAGCTTATAAGCACGATTTGTACATTTCCTGGCATGCTTGAGTGGGAAAAGAGTTTGAGGCAGTCCCCGTTGGGGATGATTGTCTGTTAAAATAGTACCAATAGATGATTACTCATTGAACTACTATCCAATTTAAGGTATTAATCACATTAGAGTTATTTAAATAAAAAAATTCATGTTTTTAGTTATTACTTATTATTGAATTTTATTTAGGATTCATCATGATGAAATAAAAAAATATTTATGCTAAAAATTACATCCAAACATTGGGAAGTACTATGATTCTAGATCATGAGAGGCAAAAGGTATGATAGTTTATAATTTTTCTTTACGAAATGCGCTTTCTATTGCTACCTCCATAATTTATTTGATTGCTAAAATTGTTATATAATTTTAGTTATGAAATTAATTATTGGTGTCCTATTTTAAATTATGGTTCCCTAAATTAAATTTCATTTTATAGGTATAAATTTAATATAGAAGGTTGTGTGCCTCGAGCAAAACTGTTTTGCTTGAGTAGAAGGAAGAAAGACGGAAGTGTGGCTAATGAACTGACTCAGCAGTAGATTGTAAGTTTTACTTTGTAGATTTAAAATTTTAATCTCTATTTTGTAACTTAATAATATATTTATATTTGTAACAGGATACTTTAGAGGCTCTTGATTCCTAGGAACTTAACAATTTTGGGCCAAAAGATCACTTACATCAGGTGTTGGGAGATAAGCACCCTAGTAGAGTACACTGCCGACCTGGGAATATTATAGTTCTGAAGAGGTATTGGCCCTCCTCAGGTATGAGTTGTAGGACCACTAAGTTCCAACAGGTTTAGGTATAGTCATAATAGTCTGAAAAAAGGGCCACATAAATTGCAGAATAGTCTTCTAGGGAAAACACTACATTTATGAAACTGATGGAAGTTTTACGTCCAACACTTCTACCAGAGGCCAACATAGCTTGTGATGAATATATGTCATCAATACGTTCTATATATAGTGCACCAGGTGGCAGTTCTAGTGGAGGTTGAGATGATGGAAACGAGGTGGCTGAGGCGGAGGAGGAGGAGGCTGAGGAGGAGGCTGAGGCAGGGGAGGAGGGCGAGGAGGAGGGCGATGAGGAGGCCGAGGCTAAGTACAAGGGCGAGGAGGAGGGCGTTTAGGATGGTGGGGATGATTATGAGGACGATGATGAGGATGAGGGTGAGAGTGATGAGGATGGTGATGATAGTAATGGTGATGAGGGAAATATTGATATGTTACACTTTTTACTGATATTACTGACCTTTGATGCTCATTGATTTGTTGTGCCTCAATATTTGTGTGACTAAGTAGGTCACATTATCTTTAATTTTGTATCTATAAATAATAAAACTTGACTTGGTGATTTTTTATGACTGATTTACCCCTCCCCTAGACAGACCCCAATCCCCTGGACACCTCGTACCCCCTGGACAGCCACGCCCACCCCCCTAGACACCCCGTACCCCCTAAGACCGCCCCTTCCACCACCATGGATAGGTCGCCCACCCCCTGGATAGCCCGCCCACCCCCATGGACATCCCCTCCACCTGTGGACACCCCGTACCCCCTGGACAGCCCCGCCCACCCCTGGACAGCCCCACCCACCCCCTGGACAAGCCGCCCACTCATGGACAGCCCGCCCACCACCCTGGACATCCCCTCCCCCCGTGGACACCCCGTACCCCCTAGACAGCTCTGCCACCCCCTGGACAGCCCTTCCACCCCTGGACACCCCCCCCATGGACAGCCCGCCCACCCCCTTGGACACCTCGTTCCCCCTGGACAGCCATTCTACCCTCGTGGACATCCCACCCACCCCTTAGACATCCCATACCCCCTGGACAGCCCCCCCCCCATCCCCTTGGACTACCCCGCCCACCCCCCTGGACACCCTGTACCCCGCCTGGACAACCCCCCACCCTTGAGGACAACCCTGGACACCCTATGGACACCCCCTACCCCCTGGACAGCCCCGCCACCCCCGTGGATAGCCCCCCACTCCCCCTGGACAACCCCTACCCCCTAGATAGCCTGCCCACCCCTGTGGACATCCTGCCCACCCCCGTGGATAGCCCGCCCACCCATGGACACCCCGTACCCCCCCTGGAAAGCCCCCCCACACCCATGGATAGCCTCGCCCACCCCCTAGATATCCCTTCCACCCCCATGGACTACCTCCCACCCCTCATGGACAGCCTCCCACCCCCATGGATTATAGGGTTTCTAACAACTCGAAGATCCCATTACCCACTTCGTTGCCTCCTGGGATCCTTGATCACCAATAAAAAAATAGTTGATGGTATTTTAAAAACTCCCATGTATAATAAATGATCCGAGAAGAACATAGATATTCCACTTCCACAAGAGTTTGAGTAGAGACCAATACTAGGAAGACAATAGCTGGATTACAAGAATGACTATCTGAGATATCCCCTTATAGACTTTTTGATTCATTTATAGTGGTAAAATTCTAAAGAATTATCAAAAACAAAACCTTTAGTACAATAATATGATGTTCTAAAATAAGGTACACCAAATCACAAATCCCATAAAGATACATCATAAATAATTCTTCATAAAACCATTTCAAAATCACATTATAGAGACTTTTTTCTATTTAAAACTCCCCAATGGTTTATAAAAATCCCTTTTAAGGTTCCATTTCAAAAATCATACAGTATTTTTGTCCCACAATAAAAATGTAATCCATTTCCTAATAACCAAATCCCCTTTCCTACTATACACACCAAAAGCATTCATTTTTTCCTAAAGAAACACATACTATTGAAATAGACATTATTCCAAAACCATTTTAAAAATAAAAATGATCTTAAAATCCATGAAATTACTTCCATTAAATCCATTAAATCCCCCCCACCACCACCACCACCACCCTGGACAGCCACCCCCACCCCCTGGACACCCCCCCAACCACCTAGACGGCCCCCACCCCTCCTAGATACCACCCCCCCCCCCCCACCTAGACACCACCCACCCCCTGGACACCCTCACCCCCATTGAAATCCACCCCCACCCCCCTGGACACTACCCCACGCCCCTAGGATATCCCCTAACCACTTGGACTTCCCTCACCCCCCTAGACACCACCCACCCCCTAAACACCCCCACCCCCTGGACACCCCCACCCCATAGACACCCCCACCCCGTGGAATTCCCCCCCCCCCAACCCCCTGGACACCATCCCACCACTTGGACACCCCCATAGACATCCCCCCACTCTGGAAAACCCCCCACCCCACCCCCTGGACACCCCCCAACCCCCTTGGACGCCCCCCCCCCACCCCTGGACACCACCCCACCCCCTGGACACCACCCCACCACCTAGAAACCCCCCCACCCCCCCTGGACACCCCCGTCCTCATGGACAATCACACCCACCCCCCCTGGGCACCACCCCACCACCCTCAGACACCCCCCCCCCACCCCAGACACCACCCCACCCCTGGACACCCACACCCCCTATAAATCCCCCAACCCCTTGGACACCACCCCACCCCCTTGGACACCACCCCACCCCCCTTGGACACCACCCCACCCCCATATACACCCCCATGGATAGCCCCCCCCCCACCACCACCCTGGACAACCCTCCCTCCCCCACCCTGGACACCCCCATCCCCCCAGACACCCCCACCCCCTAGACACCCCCACCCCCCTAGACACCCCCTACCCCCCTTGGACAGCCACCCCAAACCCCTGAACACCCCCCCCCCTTAACTGCCTAAATTTGGAATTAAATTCTTTGTGTATTTAATTAACTTATGCATTTTTTGTTAATGGTGTATGGGTATACTTCTTGTATGTGTATACTTGTTGTAATTACCTTATTAATTATGTGTTAATTCGGCATGTGTGTAGAGGGTAATTAAATACAGAATTGGAGGTATTTAGATTTATGTTTTAATTATGTGTTGGATGAATTCTGTATGAATTCATACAGAATTATTTATGCATTATGTAGGTATAATTGTTAATGGTGTATTGTGTTAATTGTTTTATGTGTATGTGTTATGTAGATATTCTGTTGTGTATGAATTTTTGTAGGCCATTCCGTTGTGTATGAATTTTGCAGGCCTGCTGGTGGAATTGATGCAACTGCATAGGGGGAGGCCAGCAAGTCAGCTTACTACTACAGGTATAAAAAATATATGCCAATGGTTCACAACCATTCACATATGTGTAAAACCAGAACATATACCAACGGTTTACATAAAACTGTTGGTATAAGTATATGCCAACGGTTTGTAAAACATTGGAATAGATAATTTTACTTGAGATTTACCAATGGTTTGTGGAATACCATTGCTAAAAGTCTATACCAATGGTTTTGTAAACTGTGGGTATAGAGATACTTCATGCTATTACTCACGGTTTAAAACCATTGGCAAACATTTATACCAACGGTTTACTGAAACCATTGGTATATACTAAATTTTTCAAACATATCCCAGTGGTTATCATAGAACCATTGGGATATGTCTATCACTATAGATCAAGACCCAACGGTTTGAACAATCATTGGTATAGTTTTATACATACAGTTTTCCATCCTTTACCAACATTTTTAAACCATTAATAAAGCTAAAATTTCCAGTAGTGTTTATAAATTAATTGTTTTTTAAAAGAATTTTTACAATCTAGAAAATAGATAAATGTTTATAATAAACTATGATATTATGAATAATTATTATTATAATGAAATAGTATTATAAAACCACTCATGTTTAATTATAAATGATAAAATAATTTCTTTTTTTCATAAATTTTACTACTCATTCACTATGCATTTACTGCCCCCTATTATTTTTAATAAATGAGTATTTGTATGGTTAAAAGATAAATTTTTCATATTTATATATTTTTTATGATAAAATAAATTTCATTTTTTAATTCATAATGTCAATATTAGTTTATGGTGAATTTACAATGTTTTTATAAAATGTTTTGTTTTTCAGTGAATAGTAAAAATATAGTTTTGACTTTTCGGTGTGTTTAATGACATCATAATGATGTAATATGTAATTTAGAATTATGGTGGACTATTTTTATTAAAATATGATATGAGGTGTACCAGGTGGCCAATACCATGGTAAAGCCAATGGTTTTCCAAATACCACTAATGAGGTGTCCTATGAAATTAATAAAAAAACTCCCTCTATTTTACTATAAATACCCACCCATTACATATTTTATTTAATCAAAAAATAACCCCCTAGAACATATGATAGTATTAACTCTAAAGGATTCCTCCCAAGGTTTCCTCAATCCCCTAATGTCATGATCTATGTGTTTTATAAGTCACTCTTCAAGGTAATGGAATATACCACCCTTCTCTTTTCAAGCACTCCTTTTATGTTATAAATTTTTAATTTCTATTTTATTATGTTTTTATATGTCGTTAAATATACCAATTACTATAAATGTTATGTGGAAAATTATTAGAGACCTATTTTTCTCTCATAAACTCATTTTATTAATTTTTAAGTGACGCCAGCAGGCTGCCGAAATTCCGTAATGGAAATTTCAACATCTCTTTTCCTTTCAATTTCCTTTTTATGTGGTATGTCTTTAAAATTTACATACAATGTTCTTGTATACATTTTATTATATCACTTTAAGGTATTAATATTCATTTATGAGTGTGAGACCTTTTCTACCTCTCTTTTTAATGTTTTCTAAACCCTTGTTTCATACCCGTTATGTTGTCAGATTTTCCTCTCAAAATCTCTCTCTTTTTATCAAGAAATTATTTTATTTTATTTTTTTGAATATAAAAAACTCTATATTATCTAGTTTTATTCATATATATGTAAAAATTATTTATTTTAATTCTGTTATTAACATACATGAATCTCAACTTCCTTTTCCATGGGTTTAAAATGAAAAAAGGATCTTATTTTTAAGCACTTTTTGAAACGCCATGATTTTGATATTAAACCTATTTATTTTATTCTCCATAATTTACATATGAAATGTTTGAGGATGATATGTGTGGATTAAATGAAAATAAATACATATTAAGTGTGCACCTTTATAGATATCTAATGCATTGGGTAAAGAATTTAATCTCTAAAGAAGATAAGTTTTACGATACCTTAGTGAATAACCTTGGTAGTTTTTATAAAACCATCAGGATGGAACTTGGTGATATTCTTATGAATTTATAAATTAAATGTTGTATCCACATTTTCAAGTTATTATTAAATTTCTTATTTTTATTATATGCCTCTTTCTCATGCCTTTATTAAATTCCTCATGCTCTTATTGATATCTCTCAAGTTCACATGTAAAAGGTTTCCCTTTTGTCTTTTATTGGGCCTTATGCTCACCCTTTACTTTGATTTATGTCCCCAGGTTTTGATTTGAAGTAATTGTAATTAGGATGAACAAATTAAGAATCCTATCAAGGGGATTAGAATGATTTTTTCATGTTTTCATGTTTTCATGTATTATGGACCATATTTACAAGACACTAAACTTTAAATATCCTCTTCTTGTAAAATGTAATGAAAAGTTATGTAATAAAAAGGTGAGATGACATAATTAGTATTAGAAGATGGTTTAGTTGTTTTTGGAAATTTATATATGAAAACTTTAGTAATAACCCTATATAAAAGTGTAAATATTGGAAAACTTCCTGATATTTTGGTGAAATATTAAGTAAGTGGTTTTAGAACAAATAAATCCCTATATATATATGAAAAAGTGGATGTGGGTCTAGCATAGATATATCTTGGGGTACAACAACAAAAAACACCATTTTTATCTAGACTTGAATGGGGAACTGGTGCACAACAATGGGCCTTGGTACACTTCTAGTAATACACTATTGGGGGATATGTTCGGTAAATCACAATATTTTTATGAATCATTATGAAGAACTTATACAAAATGTAATTGTTTATAATGAATAACATGTTAAATAATGATGTTTTAAGACATAAAAATCCTTTAGAGTTATAAGATTATTAAATGAAACAATTTTCTCACTAAGGTTTTCTTCTTTTAGAAAATGGTGGGAAATAGGTGGAACCGTGCAAATGGTGACTACAATGAACCATGCATTAATGGTCCTACAATAGAAGTTGGAATGGAAACATTCATAAGAATGATTAATAAACTAACTCAAGTTATGGGAAATAACTTGAATAAATATGAGAGAATGATTTCAATAATAATGTAAAAACATTTCTTTGATTATTTTATGTGTCAATGACTACCAACGTTCAGTGGATCTACCAACCCATTGATTGTGGAATAATGGATAATTTCTATAGAAAATACCTTTTCAGTACTTCATAGTTCTAAACAAGTGAAATTCACCCTGACTGTTTACCACTTAAAGGTAGAATATTACCATTGGTGAGTGATGGTTAAAAACATGAGGCCAAGAGGGGAGATTGAAGCTAAGGAGTGGGAAGAGTTTAGAGGGATCTTCTTAAATAATTATTTCCCTCGTTTGATGAGAACTAAAATGGAGAAGGAATTCCTTGAGTTGAAGTAGAAAGAGGATGAATATGTTGGAATCTATGAGATGAAATTCACAAGTCTTTCCCATTACACCTCTAGTTTTTTCATGGATTCTAATGGGAAGGTTGAGAGATTTTTTAGTGTACTAAGACCACATTTATGGAAGAATTTAGCCAAACAAGACTATGACATCTATGAGGAAATTGTACGAAGTTCTATGAAGGTTAAACTGGAGTTCGGTGAGATTTAATGGTCTCACAAATCAAATGAAAATAAAATATAAATGGATACAATATTAGGGATGGGCTTTTAGCAGGGGAGTAGAGGAAAGAAATTGAAACATCCCATGTGTAATAAATTTGGGAAGAAACATTTGGTTAACTTCCTTCTTGGGAGTGGGAAGTGTCACAAGTGTTGAAGATATAGACATATCACTAGGAATTTTCAAAGTGAGGTGAATCCTAAACTTACCAACACTAATGTAAAAGGGAAGATGGTGTCGGCCCTACTAAAGTCCAATTCTTCAAGGGTGGACATCTTGGGAACTTTTCTGATCACTGTCCAAATCTAAGGGTAGAGGAGGGAAATCACTATCAGCCTCAACATAGGCTAAAGGAGAAAGGTCATGCTTTTTTTATCAAGATGTATGATTTTGAAGCTTTAAGTAATGTGGTTAAAGGTACTCTTTTTGTTCTCTAAAAACTAGAAATTTATTTATTTTATTCTGGTTCTACACATTTTTTTATTTTCTCCAAGTTTTCAAAGAATATATAATCAATCCCTAAACTGCTAAAAGTAGAGTTATCAGTCAAGACTTTTGGAGGGATTATCTAAGCATCAAATGTGTTTAGAAACTCTAGTATTTACTTTAGTGATCACAATATTATCACAAATATAGTATTCATTCTCATGTTAGAATTCAACATTATACTAGGGATGTATTGGATCTCAATGTATGTTGTTATGATAAAATGTAGAAGTAAGGAAATCTCAATAGTATTAAATAGAAGACCTATAGTTATCTTCCACAGAGAGATATATCTACCTGATCTTTGTCTAGATGCACCTTCTATTTCATTATTTATGGAGTTGATTAGTGAAAAAGAAGAATTAAATGAGAGTATAAGGATAGAGAATGACCCCATCATTCAAGAATACATTGATGCACTTCCTAAAGAGTTACCAGGACATCCCATATGAAGATAGGTAGATTTATCCATTAAACTCATACCTAGATCTCATATGATATAAAAGACCCCATATATAATAGAAAATGTGGAGATTGAGGAATTAAAGAAACAACGACAAGATCTTTTAGAAAGGGGTTTTATCCGACTGAGTGTGTCTCATTTGGGAGCGCTTATTCTCTTTGTGAAGAAGAAGGATGGATCAATGCAGTTATGCATTTATTATAAAGAACTGAATGGGATCATAGTGAAGAACAAGTACCATCTTCCAAAAACCACCTTTTGACCAGGATATGGGCATTATGAGTTTGTTTTTATGCCATTTGGATTGACTAATTATCCTACTATTTTTATGGATTTTATGAATAGAGTATTTAAGGAATTCCTTTATAAATTTGTGGTAGTTTTTATTGATGATATTATGATATATTCCAAAATTCATGAGGATTAGAGGATCATATAAGGGTGATACTAGAAAATATGAGGAAGGAGAGTTTATTTGGAAAGTTCAGAAATTGTGAGTTTTGGTTACGACAAGTTGCTTTCTTAGGGAACATTGTAACTTGTGAAGGAATATTAGTTAACCCTGTAAAGAAAAAGGTTGTATATGTGTTGCTTCATCATACAAAAATAACTAAGATACATATTTTCCTTGTATTAATGGGATATTATATGAGGTTTTTGAAAAACTTTTCATGAATTTCTAATCCATTAACCATGTTAACTCGAAAAGGGGTCAAGTTCATCTGGATGAAGTGTGAAAAAAATTTCCAAGAGGTGAAGAAGATATTGTTAACTACATCTATGTTAACTTTTCCTTATATCAGAGAAGGATTTGTTATTTTTAGTGATTTGTCTACAAAAGGAATTGGGTGCATCCTTATATAAAATTACAACGTAAGCGAACATGGTGGCTGATGGTATTGCTAACAAGGGAATCAACCAAAACATTATGTGGTGTGATGATTTTCCAGTTGATATTTTCCCTTTCTATGAAAAATATTGTAAAAAAATTCCCACTTTAAAACTTTTATAGTTTCTTTTTTGAATATTAAATAAATTGTGTCTTGGTCTTTGACAAGGACATTGCTTTTAAAAAAATATATAAAATGACAAGGTGATTGTTTATGCATCTCAACAACTAATGCCACATGAGGAGAATTATTCAATGCATTATCTGAAGCTGGATGTGATTGTTTTTGATCTAAAGATATGGAGGCACTATATTTATTGGGATAAGTTTGATATATACAAAGACTATCAAAAGTATATTTTCACCCAAAAGGATTTGATAATTATAAAGAGGATGTTGTTGGAACTTATTAAAGACGATTATTGTTCAATTAATTATCATCCTAGAAGAGAAAATAAGTTCACTGATGATTTAAGTAGTAAAGGCCCTATTGTGCTGGCAATGATGAGGATTCAAAGAGATCCTTTGATCAAAGACCTAGTAAAATTGTACATGGGAATCATAAGGAAAGGGACATCATCAACCCTATCCCAAATTATTTCTCAACCTTAGTTACTAGTGAAGATTAATAAATCTCAAAGATATTATCCCTTGTTACAAAATAAGATAAAGGCTGTGAAGAATGGGAATTTTCTTGAGTTCAATATTGATCAATAAGGTGTACTAAAATTTCAAACAAGACTATGTGTTCCATCTATTCCAGAAATAAAGAATGAGTAGATGGATGAAGCTCATAGCTCTACATTCTCTATAAATCCTTAATTTACTAAAATTTTTAGGGACCTTCATGATCATTATTGGTGGGATAACATGAAAAGGTATATTTTAGAATATACTACAAGGTGCCTAGTGTGTCAACAAGTGAAGTCGGAGTGAAAACTTTCTAAAGGGGTATTACAACCACTACCCATACCAGCATGGAAGTGGTGCAATATCACTATGGACTCTGTCACTAGTCTCCTAAGAAATTCCAAATGAAACAATGTGATGTGGTTTATAGTGGACCCTCTCAACAAGACTATCCATTTTATCTCTTTTTGGGAATATTTATCTCTTGAACAACTCACTAAGATATACGTGAAGGAAGTGGTAATGCTGTATGGAGTTCCACTTTCTATCATACCTGATTATGATCCAAGGTTTACATAAAAATTATAGAAAAGTATTCATTATTCTCTAGGTAAAAAAATTGAATTTTAGTACATCTTATCACCCTCAAACTGATGAATAATCTGAATGGTCTATTCAGACACTCGAAGACATACTGATAGCATTCTCAATGTAATTTAATGGTGTATGGGATCAATATCTCCCATTAGTTGAGTTATGGTACAGAAATAGCTTCCATTCTAGCATTCAAATTTTACCCTATAATGATATATATGGGAAGTGTTGTAGAACTCCTACTTTCTAGGATGAATTTGGTGAGATAAATATTCTTGGTCCGGATCTGGTGCAAGAGATGGTAGAAAATGTTTATTCCATCCAACAATACATTAAGGCTACTCAAAGTCAATGGAAGAGATATGTTGACAACCATAGAAGGTACTTTGAGTTTGATTTTGGTGACAAAGTCTTCCTTTGAATTTCTCCATGGAAGAGAGTCATGCGGTTTGGAAGGAAAGGGAAGCTCAGCCCCAAGTACATTGGTCCCTATGAAATCCTTGATCTCATAGGATCAGTGGCCTATCGGATTTCATTTACTCCAAATATATCTCATATTCATGATGTATTCCACATATACTTCTTGAGGAAGTACATACCTGACCCTTCACATGTACTAAATCCAGAGGTAGTACAAATCTAACATGACCTCTATTATGAGAAGCAGCCAATGGAGATCTTGGATCATAGAGGCAAGGTACTACGCAACAAGACTACCCACCTTGTTAATGTTTTTTAGAGAAACCACAAATATAAAAAAGCAATGTGGGAACCAGAGGAGACTATTATGAATAAGTACCCACACCTTTTCTCTTCTAAGGGTATGAGTTGAAATTTTGGGGATAAAATTTCTTAACAGGAGAAGAATGTTACGACCTGAACTTTGGAATAATATTTTGTTTTTGAAAAATTTATGTTTTACTATTTCATAATCAATAAAAATATATAAGTATAAATTAAATGTGAGCATATGGTTTTTACCATTATATGATCATTGGAAATAATAATAATTTTTAACATTATAATTATTGTTTATAAATAGAAATAATAATAGATAATTAATGAAGAAATAAAAGTTGATGGCCTTATCCGGTAGACTCTTGCCGTATGAAGAACATTTTTCAGAACCTGGGTGGGAGGTAGAGTTATTGAGATTTTACCTAGACTAAGCCCAAGATGATCTTCAACAATTAAAGCATTAATGAAAACACGTTTAGGATAAGTTCAAGTTGGTGGAAATTACCACTCGGGCAATGTTATCTAAGTCACCCCAAGAGTCAGTCACCATTACACACATTACCATTATGTCATATGCAGGTGTTATAAAAGGTTATGTTTAAAGTTCATAGATACATAATGTATAATCCCATTTTTTAAATAGAATTTGTTTCCATCATTTCTATTTTAAGAATATTTTTTCTTAATAAAATGGAATTTTATAAATTTATTATTTTCGAGCAGAATTTGTACAATCTAGAAAAGATATAAATGTTTATAATAAACTATTATATTATTAATAATACTTAATATAATAAAATATTATTATAAAAACACTCATTTTTCATTACAAATGATAAAATAATTTCATTTTTTTTAGAAATTTTACTATGCATTTTCTGCCTGCTATTATTTTTAATAAATGATTATTTTTTAGTTAAAAGATAAATTTATCATATTTAAATATTTATTATGATAAAATAAATTTCATTTTTGAATTCAGAATTTCGATATTAGGTTACGGTGAAATTATGATATTTTTATAAAATGTTTTGTTTTTCAGTGAACAGTAAAAATACAGTTTGGAGTTTTCAGTGTATTTAATGAAATCATAATGTTGTAATACGTAATTTAAAATTATTTTTGACTCCTATGAATTATAATATGATATTATGTGTCCCAATTGGCCAATACCATGGGAAATCCCATGGTTTTCCAAATACCAATAATGAGGTGTCCTTAGAAATTAATAAACAACTCCCTCTATTTTACTATAAATACTCACCCATTCCTTCATTCCTTTCATTAAAAAATCACCCCCTTGAAGATCAGATTGTATTACCTCCCAATTAGTCCTCCCAAGGTGTCTTAAATCCCTGAAGGTCCCAATCTTTTAGTTTTAGAAGTCACTCTTCAAGGTAAGGGAATCTACAACCCTTTTATTTTCAAGCACACCTTTTAAGTTATGACTTTTAAATTTCTATTTTATTATGTTAGGATATGTCATTCCATATCTCCCTTACTATCCATATTATTTAAAAATTATTAGAGACCCCTTTTTTCTCTCATCCAATAATTTTATGAATTTTTAAGTGACGTCGTTAGGTTGTTGAAATTTCATAAAGGAAATCTCAACGTCTCTTTTCCTTTCAATTTCATTTTTATGTGTTATGTCTTTAAAATTTCAATACAATGTTTTTATGTACATTTTATTATATCACTTTATTGTATTAAGATTCATTTATGAGTGGGTTACCCTTGTCACCTCTCTTTTTAATGTTTTCTAAAACCCTGTTTCATACCTGTTATGTTGTTGGATTTTTGACTCAATGTTTCTCACTTTTTATCAAGAAATTATTTTATTTTATTTATGAACAACCAAACCTCTATATTCTTCAGGGTTAATCACATATATGTAAGAAATATATATTTTAATTTTGGGATTAAAATATATGAAATATTCCTTCCTTTTCAATGGGTTTAAAATGAAAAAGGATCTTGTTTTTAAGCACATTTTAAAATGCCATGATTTTGATATCAAACCTTTTTCTTTATTCTCCGTGGGTTATTTATGAAATTTTCTATAATGATATATTAGGCTCACATGAAAATAAATAAATATTAAGGGTTCTCCCTAATAGTTATCTAATACATTGGGTAAACAATTTAATCTCTAGAGATGACAAGTTTTGTAAGAACACAGATCTTAATTTCAAGTATGGATCTTGATTTCAAGTGTTTTTGAGAAAAAGAGGAGTTTTTGGAAATTTATGGAGTACACACTGTGTACTTAGGAGTACACATTGTGTACCCAGTTGCTATAGGTAACCACATACTATCCTTGTAGTGGTCGAGTACATGGTTGTGTGAGGTGACCTAGAGACCACCTAAAGTGGGGCCAATAAAGGCCTATACACACCATGTATCCTTAGGGAACACACCATGTATTTTTATTTTTATTTTTATTTTTTATATCGGACTGAGGTAGAATCTAATTTACATAACATCCTTCTTCTAGCATCTTCTTGTCCAGGAGCGACGGATATCGTTGATTCTTCTTTGTGCCCTCGTTTGGTCATCTGTTCTCTGAATCAAACATCGTTGAATGTGTTGGAATCTCTTTGGTGAGTTCTTCCTTATTCTAGAGACTATACTCTTGATTTATCCTCTTACATGAGTTATTCAAGGTTGAAAGTTTTGGACGTTTTTGTATATTTACTCTGTTCTAGGTCTATTCAAAGGATGAGATTCAACTATATCGATCGTACAATGTCGAGGTAGGTGGTTTTTGCCTTTTTATAGATGTCTTTGAGTTATATGTGCAAAAATTTCCCAATACCCTAATTTAGGGTATTTTGTGGTTATAGAATTTAATGCTAATAATGCCTATTATGCTTTGTTTTCTTGAGTAGGGGTGTTTGATTAAGAATAGGGTTTATTACCTTACTATGTATTTTCTTCCAATGTTTGTTTAATTTTTGGTTGTTGGGTCTAGAATTGCCTCTTATGTTGTGTTTTCTTTCCATTCCTATTACTGTTAGGATGGATTTTTTATTATATGACATGCTTGTGATGTAAATTATAGTTTTTTATCCAAGTATTATTTTCTTGAGATTCACTTTGGTTGCTGAATATCGTTTGTGTACGATTTTATTACACAGGGTTGTGGGAACCTAGTGTAGTGAGACCATAGGGAGAATGGATGTTGAGGGCTTCCCCATAGTGTCTGTTATACTTTTCATGTTGTGAGACCATAAAGGGGATGGACGTGAGTGATCCCTCATAGTGTATATAGTTACACGTTGCGAGACCACAGGGGGGAATTGGATATTGTGTGCTTCCTCAAAGAGTCTATAGTTTATCGTTATGAGACCATAGGGGGAATTGATGGTGAGTGCTTCCTCAGAGAGTCTTTGTCTAAGCTGGACTAGAGGGGTTAGACTGTGAGAACTTCCCAGATGGTTTCTTGTATTTTATTGGTTGAATTTAATTAATAAATGTAATTGAATGTAGTTGAAATTGTAGGACTTTTTACTTTTAAGTACTTCCTTATTTATTACTTCATTTTTCATATTTTCCTATTATATATAATCACTAACAGTTAGGCATAGATCTTTGGGTGGTTTCCTATTGGGATTCGTCTCACACCATGTTTGGTCATGCTTTTGGGCCCAAACTGATCATATTGTTGCAGGTATAGATAAGGGAAAGCGACCTTCTACTTCAAGTACTTGATTGTTATGGAGCTGGAAAGAATTGGACCATGTTGAGGCTTATGATGTTGTTGGAGTTTTTATTTCTAGTACTTTGGTTTACTACTATAATCTAGCATTGTGACTTTTTTGGATGCTTTCTTAGACATATGTGTGATGCATCATTTATATATGTACTCTAGTTTTTTATTTACTTTCAATCTTCCATTATTTATTTATTGTATGGTATTACTGTTTTTGCTTCTGTTATCTATTTTTTCTATTGTGTTACTCTATCAACTAGGGAATAGTTTCCCCACTATCACACCCAAGTCCCTCACTGCTAGTCGGTAGCCTCTGGTGTTTGGGGAAATGCGCTTGAGACCATGTGACCAACCGGGTACGGGGCACCTTTGGGCGGAACCCAGAACCGGGAGGTTACAAAGTGGTATCAAAGGCATTCTTTTCTTCTTGACTTACTATTTGGATCCTGTAGATAGGGATAAGATGTAATAGGTAGTTTGTAATAAGTTGTGCTTGGGAGTATCTAACCCGTGTATGGGGAAAATCCAATATGGCTCGAATATTGCAATTTTTTTGGTTTTTCAATTATTACAGTTGATTTGACTTCACTGTTGGGTGATTCACATGTTTTGTGCTATTATCATTGATGTTATTGAGGTTCTATTTCTATTGAAACCCTATGAGATGAGGTTATTCCATCTCGTGAATCATATAGGCACTTACTAGCGATCACGTGTCATGCATTCTTGTCATGCCATGTAGGGTGAATTACCGATTTCATGTTTTTGTGATAGATGTTGTGCTAGATATGATGTTGTTGTGATAAATTCATCTATAGAATACTTGATATTTTATAGGGTATTGCTAATTGTGTAAGGTTTCATTTGAATAAACACCAATCTTTGGTCCCTATGGTGTTATGGGCCCACATGGATCAGAATTTGGTGGATTATGTGTTTTATTGCACTGTTATACTCGTTATGTGACATGTATATGATGCTAACCTGTGATTCATGGGGAGTATGGGCCCCCACAGATCGGAATTTAGAACTTAAATGTTTGTTTTAGTGTTTTTATGGGTTTCGGAGTAGTTTATGATGCTTACTATCTGGACAAACCCAGAATACACGGTGGGTATTGAAGAATACATGTCATGTTTCCTTCTATTCAGGAAGGAACTATTTTTCGTAAGTACACATCATGTACTATATGTACACACTGTGTAGTCTTAATCGTGTGACTGTTAGTGTGGGAAGAGACATGAGGTTGGAAAATCCTTGGTGGAACACACCATGTTGTAGAGACCATGTATTCGACCGTGTGACTAACGACATGGGTTGATGAAAAATCAGGTAGTACACACCGTGTCCATCTTGAACATTCTGTGCGGAGTCGAACGTGTAACTGGTCATGTGACTAATGACACGGGTCGATGGATTCCTTCTAGTACATGTTGTTTCTCGAACAAACATGCTATGTAGTCTTGTTCTGAGATAACCATGTGGTTTAGTCATGTAGAGGAACTCGGGCAAGGGGAAATGATTCGAGTACACGTCATGTTAAGGGAGAACATTCCGTGTGTATTGGGTGTTACACAACCAATGTTGGATGAAGTACACGCCCGTGTAAAGGCTTATGGGAACACGTCGTGTGGGAGTTATACACGCCGTGTATCCATGTTTTGAAGAACTTGAATGTTTTCTTCCTCCAGTTCCTTTCTTGCACTTCTAAGTTTTAGTCCTTGATAATCTTGAACTAAGGTGTTCTCTTGACCTTGGAGAGTCTTTCCACTGAGACATCCTCTAGTTGTATGCTAGATACAGGGAAATGATCAGACACCAGACATGGTAGATCAGGGACTGCCAGAAAATCCTCTTGTTGTGCCTATCTTGGAACCATTTGTCATTCCAGATATAGGTGATGATGCACAATTCCAAGAAGTCTTCATGAGGTTTACGCAGACCTTCAGGGGAGCAGCACATCCCTCTCTGCCTATGGAAGAGTTGATGTGGGTTTTTCAATAGTAGCATCCTCCCACTTTCTCAGGGGATGGAGGACCTCTAGATGCAAAGTCTTGGATAGAATCCATGTTGTCTATCTTCGAGAACCTAGAGAGACCTCCAGAGAAGAGGTTGAAACGCTCTACGTACATTCTTAGGGATTCCCCCAAGAGATGGTGGGATGTGATATCACAGCCAGGGTGCCAATAGGGTATGGCTTGGGATGAGTTCCAGCCTTCCTTATATGATTACTTCTACCCAGAGACTTTGAGAGCTGACCGAGCCTGAGAGTTCATGAGTTTGGATAAGGTTACTCTTTCAGTTATGAAGTATTATTCTCTCTTCACATAGTTTTAGCGCTTCACACCCATCCCAGGGGGTGATGAGTTATTCCTGGTGAGGAAGTTTGAGGATGGACTCAGAAATGACATCTGATCTCAGGTGAACATCTTCAGGCTAACTTCTTTAACTTCTATAGTCAACCAGGGGATGATCACAGAGTGCAACCTGAGGGATTCTCGGGCTGTGAGCTAGGGAAGCTCAGCATCCAGAGTTGGTACCCCTCTGACTAATAGTAGGAAGCATCAAATAGAGTCTACGTGTGGAGATCCGAGTAGGCGGAATACTTCTTCAAGTAGACAGGTGGTATACTATTAGTGTAGGAAGAGTAGGAATACGAGGACACTTGGACTAAGAGACCCAGTTAAGTGTCGATATTTCGGCAATATGGTTCATCTTTAGCGTTTCTGTCATATTTTCTCACCAGTAGTTGGGGATAGGGGTTCTATTTTGACTCCTCGTACCAGAGTAGGGCCACCAGTCCCACATCAGTCTGGGAACTGGAGTCCATTTTATCATTTAGGCTAAGGTGGAGGTTGTGGTCGTGGTATCCAGTCACCAAGGTTTTGGTGACAATAGGGTGGACCAGCTCAGGGTGGTCAAACAGGGTTGTAGGGCCATGGTACAGGTCATACTTTTGCAGTGGAGCATACCCATCAGAAGTAGGATCCCGAACCCTCTACAGTTATAGGTATGATTTTGGTTTCCTCGATTATAGATTCTGCTCTTTTCTATACAGGGTTTCCCATAGTTTTATATCTATTTTTGTTGTGGAGATACTTTTTCTCTATATCTTTACCTCTACTGATATCTTGATGTTAGACAATCTATTGGGGACTAGAATGGAAACTGTACATCAGTGCAATGAGTTCCCTCTTAGGGTTGGTGGGTGTCACTTCTTTTGGGACCTTTATGTCTTAGAGATTACAGGATATGACTTCATTATTTTAATGGACTAGATGGTTAACTTATAGGTTGTTGTCGATTTATATCATTATAGGGTGAGTTTCACGTCACCATAGGGTGGGTCGTTTATACATAAGGGTAAATGGGATGTCCAGGAGAGCAGAGCAGGACCTGAGCATCATGGGTTGGAAGGAGTTATATCCTAGATTTCTAGTCTATATCTGGATGACCAGAGAACTTCAAAGATGGAATTCCCTCTAGTGGTGGATCATTTCAGGGATGTCTTCCCATAGGAATTTTCAGGTTTTCCTCCAGAGTGAGAGGTAGACTTTTCTATTGATCTTATGCCAGGAGCAGGACCTGTGTCCATTCATCCTTATAGGATGGCTACACCAGAGTTACAGGAGCTCAAGAATCAGTTGGAGGAGTTACAAGCAAAGGGTTTCATCTGACCCAATACTTCTCCTTGGAGTTCGCCATTCCTTTTTACAAAGAAGGCGGATAGTAACCTAAAAATTTGTGTGGATTAATGGAAACTGAACCAATTGATGGTCAAGAACTGATATCCATTTCCAAGGATTGATGATATCATTGATTATCTTTGAGGATTCTGGGTGTTCTTGAAGATTTACTTGAGGTCCGGTTATCATCATTTTCATGTTAGACCATCAGATATACATCTTACATCCTTTTAGAGTAGGTATGGTCTATACGAGTATGTGGTTATTCGATTAGGTCTCACGAACGTGCCTGAAGTTTTCCTAGCACTGATGAACTGAGTGTTCCATCCATACATAGACTTCTTCATGGTGGTTTTCATGGATAATATCTTGGTGTACTCTCACACTGTACATGACTATGCCACACATCTTGAGATCATTTTGAGTATACTACAAGAGCATCAGTTATATTCTAAGATCTTGAAATTCCACTTTTGGATGGACCAGAATCACTTCTTGGGTCATGTTATCTCAGAGACAGGGGTATTAGTAGACCTAGAGAAAGTGAGGACAATAGTTTCCTGGGAGAATTTGTGGTATGGATTTTTCTAGGGTTGTCTAGTGACTATAGATGTTTCATAAATTAATTTTCTCCCTTAGCAGTTCCACTGACAAGCCTGATTAAGAAGGGTGTGAAGTACCTGTGTACAGATTCCTATGACTCAACCTTTCAGGAGTTGAAAGGGAGGTTAACATCAGCACCGATACTAGTTTTTTTATATTCGAGTAGGAGTTACATAGTTTACTATGATTCATAAGGTATCTAGCTGGGATCAGTGCTTATGCAGGGGGAAGGAGTCATTGTGTATGGGTCTCGACAGTTGAGGCCACATCAGAGGAATTACCCGATGCACGATCTTGAGTTGGCTACAATTGTTCATGTTTTAATCTATTAGATACATTACCTTCTAGGAGATCATTTTGTGGTATAAATTGACCACAAAAGTCTCAAGTATATCTTCCCTTAGTGTGATCTAAATTTGAGACAGTGAAGGTGGTTTGAGTACCTTCACACCTTTGACTTTGAGCTTGCCTACACTCCTGGTAAAGGAATTGTAGTGTTTGATGCATTGACAAGAAGGAATTAGATAAAAGAAGTTCAGGAGGCTAGTAGTTAGTGGAAGCTTATGGATCTGTTCTCTGAGATGCATTTGGAGGTGCACAACAGACAAGGGAAAACATTACTTTCTTCTGTAGTTATTACCTCTAATCTTCTTGATCGAGTGCAAATGAGGAAGCTATCAGATGCTGAAGGCCTAGTTCTATGGGAGAGTGTGTTGGGAGAGTACCCTATTTCTGGATGGACCGTAGGTGAGTATGGGATCTTGTGTTTTCATCGGCGTGTATGGGTGTCATCAGACATACACAAAGAGCTAATGCGGGATTTTCATTCTTCAGTTTGGGCAGTTTATCCTGGGGTCACCAAGATGTATTGAGATCTATAACATTAGTATTTGTGGCCATTCATGAAGAGATATGTTGTATGTTTTTTTATGAGATGTTCAACCGGTCAGCAGGTGAAGGCGGAGCATCCGCGACTAGCAGCGATTTTGCAGTAGTTACCCATTCCTGAGTGAAATTGAAATGATATCACGATGGAATTCATGACAGGATTACCAAGATCTCCTCGAGGGAACAATTCATTTTGGGTTGTCATTGATAGACTCACGAATGTTTCACACTTCTTACTCATCAAGGAGACCATCAGTGTGGATGAGCTGGAAAGGTTGTACATCCGGGAGATTGTACATTTTCATTGGGTTTCACACTCTATCATTTCAGATAGAGATTATCGTTTTACTTATCAGGTCTGTCAGGGACTATAGAGGGCTTTGGGTACACAGGTACTTCTAAGTACATCTTACTATCCCTAGACAGATGGCCAGTCCGAGTGTACAATTCAGGTTCTGGAGGACATGCTTCGAGCATGCGTCCTAGATTTTGGAGGTTCTTGAGTGAAGCACATACCTCTGGTAGAGTTTTCCTACAATCATAGTTT
Organism: Viscum album; assembly: GCA_963277665.1. Lineage (NCBI taxonomy): Eukaryota > Viridiplantae > Streptophyta > Magnoliopsida > Santalales > Viscaceae > Viscum > Viscum album. The sequence continues at coordinate 779,790,634 of OY728141.1, forward strand.
TCAAGAAACTATTCATATGGCACCTTATGAGGCATTGTACGGTAGGCCATGCCGATTGCCCCTATGTTGGCTAAAAGTAGGAGAGGCAGCTATGTTGGGACCAAGTCTTGTCCAGGAGACCATGGAGCAGATAGAGTTGATTTGGAAGAGGATGGCTACTGTACAATTGATACAAAAGTCTTATGTTGATCGATGGAGATGACCTCTATAGTTCGAGGTCTGGGATCAGGTGTTTCTATATTTCACACTGAGGTTGTGACATAAGAGGATTAGGAGAGAAGGTAAACTTTTTCCGAGATACGTCGGACCATTTGAGGTTTTGGAGAGAGTCGGGCCAGTTTCCTATCATTCTTAGTTACCTTAGAGGTAATGGGATATGCATGATTTCTTCCACGTTTATCAGCTACAATGTTACTTCTCAGACCCTTATCATGTTTTCCAACCCAAGGAGGTTGAGTTAGAGGTGGACGCATCCTTTGAGGAGCATCCTGTCTGGATTTTTTATCGAAGCATGAGGGTTCTCCGTGTCTGGTATGTTCCTCTGTTATGGGTGCTATGGAAGCACAGGCTAGTACAGGTCGAGACTTAAGAGAGGTAGACCGATGTGCATTTGCAGTGGCCAGAGCTATTTGAAGATTCTTCTTCGCTACATTGTTCAGGAAATTCAGGGACAAATTTCTTTAAGGGGGGAAATTTGTAAGAACTCGGATCTTCATTTCAGGTATGAATCTTGATATCTGGTGTTTTTGAGAAAAAGATGAGTTTTTTGAAATTTAAGGAGTACATGTCATGTACTTAGGAGTACACATTGTTTACCTGGTTGCCACGGGTAGCCGTGTACTAGCCGTGTAGCGGCTGAGTACATGGTCGTGTGAGGTGACCTGGAGACCACCTAAAGTGAGGCTGGTAATGGCCTAAACACACCATCTATCCTTAGGGAACACGCCATGTATTTTTATTTTTATTTGTTATATTAGACCAGGGTCGTGTCTAATTGACATAACATCATTCTTCTAGTGTCGTCTCATCCAGGAGTGATAGATATCATCGATTCTTCTCCAATCCCCTATTAAATCATCTGTTCTCCGAATCAAACACTGTCAATTAAATTGGAATCACCTTGGTGAGTTCTTCCTTCTTCTAGAGCCTCTCCTCTTAATTTCTCCTCTGACGTGAGTTATTCAAAGTTGAATGTTTTGGATGTTTTTGTATATATACCACATTCTAAGTAGATTCAAAGGCTAAGGTCCAACTATATAGATCGTATAATGTCGAGGTAGGTGGTTTGTGCCTTTCCATAGATGTCTTTGAGTGATATGTGAAAACAATTCCCAATACCCTAGTCTATAGTATTTTTTGGTTAGGGAATTTAATACTAATAATGTCTGCTATTTTTTGTTTACTTTATTAGGGGTGTTTGATTAATAATAAGGTTTATTACCTTACTATGGATATGTTTTCTCATGTTTGTTTGATTTTTTGTTGTTGGGTCTAGAAATGCATGTTATGTTGTGTTTGCTTTCCATGCCTAGTACTATTAGGATGGAGTTGTAATTATATGACATACTTGTAATATGAATTGTAGTTGTTTATCCAAGTAGTATTTTTTCGAGATTAATTTTTGTAGTTAGATATCCTTTGTGCATGATTTTATTACAAAGGGATGTGAGAACCTGGTGTAGTGAGACCATAGGGTGAATGGACACTGAGTGCTTCCCCATAGTGTTTGTTATACTTTTCATGTTGTGAGACCATAGGGGGAAGGATGTTATTTCTCCCTTATAGTGTCTATAGTTCCATGTTTTGATATCATAGGGGGAATTGGATGTTGAGTTCTTCCTCAGAGATTCTGTAGTTTATCGTTACGAGACCACAGGGGAATTAATGGTGAGTGATTCCTCAGAGAGTCTTTGTCTAAGATAAACCTGAGTGGTTAGACTGTGAGAACTTCCCAGAAGGTTACTTGTGTTTGATTTGTTGAATTTAATTAATAAATGTAAATGAATGTAGTTGAAACTGTAGGATTGTTTACTTTTGAGTACTTACTTGTTTATTATTTCATTTTTCATATTTGACTATTATATATAATCACTGATAGTTAGGCACATATATTTAGGTGGTTTCCTACTAGGATTCATCTCACACCCTATTTGGGTCATTCTTTTGGGCCCAAAAAGATTATATTTTTTTAGGTATAGATAAGGGAAATCACCCTTCTACTTCAGGTACTTTATTGTTGTGGATCCAGAGAGCATAAGACCAAGCTGAGGCTTGCGATGCTGATGGAGTTTATATGTTTTTCTAGTATGCTATTTTAGTACTTTATTCCAGCATTGTGACTAGTTTGGATGTTTTCCTAGATATATGTGACATTCATTATTTATATATGTGCTTCAGTTGTTTATTTACTTTCAGTCTTCCACTGTTTATTTATTATATGGTATTACTATTTCCACTACTATTATATGTTTGTTTCCGCTATGTAACTCTTCCAATGAGGGCATAGTTTCCCCACTATCACACCAAAGGCCCTCTCTGATAGTTTTAAGCCTCTGGAATTCTAGGAAATTCTCTTGAATCCATGTGACCAACCAAGTATGGGGTACCTTTGTCTAGCTCCCGGAACCGGGACGTTACATGTTTTATGATACCTAGTTAATAACCATGGTAAATTTTATGAAACCTTGGTTATGGACCTTTTTGATATACATATTAATGTTTAAATTAAATTTTGTAGCCACATTTTCAAGTTATGATTCAAGTTATTATTGTTATGATATTCTTCTTTCTCATGCCTTTATCAAATCACTCATGTTCTTATTGATATCTCTCAAGTTCACATGTAAATTATTTCCCTTGTTTTCCCTTACTAGGCCTTATTCTCACCCTTTCCTTTGATGTATGTCCCCAGGTTTTGAGTTTGAGTAATTGTACTTAAGAAGAACAAATGAATAATCCTTTCAAGTGGGTTAGAATAATGTTTTCATGTATTATGTTCCTTATTTCTAAGACACTAAACTTTAAAGATCCTCTATTTATAAAATGTAATGAAAATTTAGGTAATAAAAAGTCTGGATGCAATAAAAAGTCTCTTATCCATCATCCAAAGACCAATTTCCATGGTCTAATAATAATAATAATTAAAAGGGGTTTCCTCTTAATCATTATAATAATCAAGCCCAATACAACCAGGATTATAACAATAAATGAAATTCACATTTATAATTATATAACAAGTGGTGTGGTTGTTCTACACACTACCATTAATTTAATTTAATCCATTTAAATTTTAAGGTGAGAAAAGATGAATTGTATTTCAATACAAACACTTAAGAGGTGTTTTGGTGCATCAAAAAATTATATAAAATATGTTAATTCCATTTAAAAGACAATCCATGCACATTTGTGATGTTTAGTCATTTAAACATTTATATATAAGGATGGAATTTCATTCATCACACCCAAAGGGGTGGAAATAAAGAGTCCGAAAACCTATAATATATTAATAAGGTTCTATGGGGTACCTAAAAATGTGTATATTGACTTACAAATTAAAATAACATTCTAAGTCGATGTGTGGAAATGTATGTCATGATTCACAATAGTGAAAGATATATAATAAACTAAAATTTTAGGGAAATCAACTAAACTACCTACCTTAGGTCCATAGATGACTCCTCGTCCAATATCAGCTTTAGGTTTGAAGTAGAACGGACGAAATTGGAGAAAAAAACCAACACCCTACAAATAGGTCATATGATCTTTATAAAAATAGCACAAGATATGGAAAGATAAATGATTTTAGGAAGCAAGAGGATTATATATATTACTAATTTTAATGCAATGCTACTAATGACATTTGATTTGGTGTTTAGATCGAGGAGTTATAAAGAAACCTAGAAGAGGAGTGAGAGATCATGGAGGATGAATGAGGCTTTTCATACTGGAAATGGGAAAGAAAAAAAAGAGATGGTGATGTTTTAAGTTCATTAAGGTAAAAACTGTAAAATCACTCCTTAGAACTAGGTTTCATGGTTTGGATGCACATCTAGCCAAACCATGCGCCAATAGTACGCCACCCACTAGCTTTGAACACCACTCACAAGATCTAGGTGCATGGTTTACTTAACTATGTGCAAGATGTGTGAAAATCCTATATCACCAACCTCTATAATCCCACATGAGAATGTGCCCTAGCTTTTATAGTTGAAAACAAATCATGTGGCCCCTCCTATGCAATAATTACCCTGTATGGTTAAGTCACATGGTTAGTACTAACCATGCGGTAACCATGCATCCCACTCTGTTTGTCCACTTCTCAAAACTATGGGCTCCAAACAAGACTCATATGCTCATAAAACCTTCCTTAGGTTGCAGGGAATGTTTACCAAGATTAAACAAGGAACTAAAAATGAAAAAACTGAGTTGTACCTTTTATAGAATCCATATTTTTACAACCTCCCCTCTTTAAAGAAACTCATCCTTGAGTTGGAAATTAAAGGGTAAAGAGGATTCATCTGAGATAAGATCTATCCAATGGGATCATAAATCATATTCCCACCCCTAGGCCTCATCCTATAATTAGTTGTGCTAGCATAGTACCCATAATAATGGAACTGGCCTTGCAATATCCACCTTTAACTTAACCTCATCAGGTTTTAGAACGTGTGATGGGCCTGGATAATATCAGTGAAGCTGAGATACATGAAATTCATCATACATGGACCAGTATCTCTATAGAAGTGCTATCTGGTATTCCATTGGCCCAATTAACTCTAGAACCTCAAAGGGTCCTATGAACCAAGGTGTAATCTTACCTTACCTCTGAATTCATTGATGGCCCAAACTTAGCGAAACTCGCAAGAAAACCCAATCCAAATCTCAAACTCAAGAGGTTGTCGGTGGCGACTGGTATATGAATTTTTTCTAGAATAATTTGTCAACATGCATATTCTGGTTAACTGGACATACTATGTTGTCTCCTATACAAGATTTGATCTGGGTAAAGATGTCTCTCTTACCTATAACTAGCATAGAGGTGATCGACATTGCCTACCATATTAGGATTCATAAGGATCTATCTGAATTTTTGTGAACACTTTAGTAATTGAGTTGTATTTGTTGTCAATAAGGTCAATTAATGTCAATTATGGTTAAAGACACTCTCTTAAGTGAAATGGAGAATGGAAATAAGACGATTGATACACTGAACTTGAAAGTTCAAAGAACTTGTATCATGTGTGATACAGTGTTTACAACATTGATATAGCATCATTTTGAGGATGATTGAAGTAATTTGGACTTAATAATCCAAAAATAAAAGGAGGAAGAAGAAGGTTGAAGAAGGGGTTGTTGATCATGAGGAGGCCATGCATATATTTTACTATGTCCATGTATTTCACTTTGATGGTTTATTTTTTGGCTTTAAAAAATTTGGCCAACTATGGAGGCCAGCTGAGGACCTAACCTCAAGAACATGTGGGACCAAAGGGTCAACCACGCTCGAGGGAAGCCCTCAATTCTATCCCCACATGAGGCAGGGGCGTGCGGGCCATGTATAAGACCGCAGGAGTGCGCACACAGTGATCAATCCATGAATAGGGATGCATAGTGGGCTCTAGGAGTGCGCCCACAGAGAACCAATGTGGGTCGACCCCAAAGGGGGGAGAGGATAATTCTGAAATGTCATCAGGAGGATTTTATTGATAAACTGCACCTATCCCGCATGTTTGTTTCAATGTGGGACAACATTTGAATAATGCGGATGTAATCTCAACCGCTCATCTCATCTCGCATCTCGGTCGACCGTCTGATCAGCTGCGGCATCCAATCATCTAATCTTTGCCACTCATCTGATCTTGCACCCTACGCATTTGAATCTGAGCCATCTGATCCCCCCATGGATTTGAACCATTTGCGCCATCTTCTTTAACCTCCAACACTTTCTAGCACCACTGTATCTCACCAGAGAAGATGCTTGATCACCATGGACGACCTCTGACTATCAAAGAAGGATCATTTCAGCACCATGAAGGCTACTGGATCGAACTGATACCATTCATGCAATCTACATCTTGCATGCATGCGAAGTCTCAAAGATGAAGGTTCAGCCGAGGGAAATGAAGTTACCAAGGCCACGTGGGGTCGAGCGTGATTCATGTAAGATAATTGTGCATGTGATCTTGACTCCATGCATAATGATAGAATCCCGCATTCAAATAGGAAACAAACTGAGGATCTCATCATATATTAACCCACAGATTTGAATATTTTCAAAACCATGGAAATCCTGAGCATTAAAACCATGATCCCCGCGTCCTCTCACATGGTTTGTGAACGCAGAAGAGTAACTTTCCTTTCATATAAAAGGAGGAACCCGATATGAAGAATGTTTTTGCTCCATCATTCTCGAGAGCTTGTATTCTAGAAAAATAGATCATATCCTCACATCACTTTGTGAAGAGAAAGTAGAGAACCATGAGTCTTCAAGGCTCTATAAAGAATATATCCTACAAGCCTCTGATAGGTGCAACACACCCTCGAATTTCTTCGCAAAGAACCGGCACCCAAACATGCGATAGGTTTTGTAAAACCCTCATTGTGCTTCACAAAATCCATGCCATTGTGAGCTAGTTCTTGAGATACTCTCTCATTGATCTTTTTGAAGAGGCATAATTGTGCACCTCATGCCCAAAGAATATATGTTCATCCTTGCGTGAAGAAAGCGACCCGTGGCCACCATGGATTCATGAAGAAAGGTGAAAATAGCCTTCTGTTTGCATGTTTGTATTCTAGTGTGTGCAGGGGTTCATTGTTGAAGAAGAAGGAGATCAAAAGTGGTGACTTTCATGAAAGTGTGTGTTTGATTTGAAGAAACATAAGGGATTAGGTGTTTGCAAGTGAAGAGGAAGGACACATGCATGTTCTCTGGTTGAAGGATTTTGAGGTTGTGTACACTTGTGTGAAGAAGGAGCTCACACATGAAAATGGTTGCACCCATTCGGGTTTGAAGAAACATACACATATAAATCTAAACAAACACCCTAACCTGGTGAAAGAGAAATAAGGATAAGAAACAAGAGGAAGAGTAGAAGAGGTCGAGTGTGTGTGTGTGTGCTTAAATAACCATACCCATTAAGGGTTCTCAAACAAGAAGAAGAATACGTGAATGTATGCATGAATGCATGCGCATGAATATGTGTAAAAACTCAAAAGAAAAAACCAAAATTGGGTGTGAACATATGTGAAGTAGGAGAAGGAAGAGTTCAACCCTAATGTCATATGCGTGATCACATGCATACATGAACAAGAAGAAAAGAATTAATTCATATGATTCCAAGTTAACTGATCTTCATTTCCTGAATAATCACATTGGTGTATGTGATTCTAGCCAAGAAGAGAGAAGAAGTTTTAGTGCAGTTGGTTTTTGCACTAAGAATAATAAAGAAGAAGGCCAGTGCAGTTGGTGTTGAACTAGAGAAGAAGAGAAATAAAGAAGGAAGAATTTCTTGCCTACTGCTTTGCAAGTAATCAAGTGAAGATCACTAAAGAAGACCAAGAGAAGAACCTACCTTGTCAAGAAAAAAGAAGAGTGTCTCTATAGCCAACATAAAGAACCATCTAGAGGCTGAAAGTTGGACTAGGCTATCACCAGTCCAGGGAAGAGGATTGTTTCCCACCCCCATCCAAAGTGCAGGGACTCACACTAGCTAGAGGATTGTTTTCCTAGACACTCCATTGTAACAACATATTACATTTTAGTGAAGAATCCATGCACTGGTCATTCTCATTCATGGTAAGGACGTAGATACTCTTATTGAGTAGTAAACCTTATAAAAATATCATGTGCATATTTTTACTGATTTCTATTATTTCATGATACAGGGAAAAGATAATAAGATAATCAAGATCCTAACAGGTCAATAGGTATAGTGATAAAAAGTTGGGATTGGTTTAAAAATTCCTCAACACTGATTCACCCCCCTCTCGGTGTTAGGTATATCCCAAATGGGTCCTCTCAATTGGTATCAGAGGGAGGAGTTTCACCTCTTTTGGATTCTCTACAGTGAAGTCATTCTCATTTGAAGACCTGCGTTTCTTTCCTAAGTTGTCAATGAAGTGTACTTTTAGTGAAGATTCAGTTATCTTAGAACAGAAGGCTATATCTTCCAAGACCGTGATAAATTTTAAAAAAGAAGGAAAATAGAAATTTGAAGAAGTCCCTCTTATCTAAAGAAGAGGAAGCATCTGGTTCTCCATTTCTATATGACATTAAAGACACACCAGACTTGAAAAGTTATGAGAAGGTGGCTCAAGTCCCCACCAAGAAGATAGAAAATTTTCCTACCTTAACTGATCAAGAGGTATATGTTAGTGAATTTGGAAATTATTCTCGTGATGAAAAATCTAGCACAAGTGGTGATGATAAATATATAACATCTCAATAAATATTAGTTGAAAGATTAATAATGATTCTACATGGTATTCCTGAATAAAGTGTATCCCTAGTTTGTAGATTATTTCAATACATGTAGGAAAATATCACTTTTCTAGAAGAAGAAACTGATGTTTTTTAGAAAAGCTTACAAGAAAAAAAATTGAATGTTTAAATATCTCCAGACAGGTTGGAGCCTTTGAAGTAACAAAGAGGGGATTTGAATTAAGTTCTTCAAAGTGGCTTAAATATGTTGAAGATTAAGAGGGAGTTAACAAGACCCTAAAAGATAAGATCCATGCACTTGATGATGAGCCTAAAAAGTGCAACGAAGTTAAGGAGGTATATTTGGAAGAAGACTCAATTAAGATCAAAGAACTTGACTCTTTGTTACAAAACAAAGTAAAAATGCATGAAGATTAATTTGAAAGATTAAAGAAGGATTTTGAATAGAAGATTACTATAATTGAAGGCCAGAAAGTCATCCTCAATATGAGATGTCTAGAATTTGAAGTTCAGTTGACCAATCTTGAGAAGACACATATTGAGTCTCCGCAAAAGAAGGAAACAGTAGCTGTTGGAACTCAATGTTCACTGGAATATTCTACTATCAAAATACCTCCAACATGTGAAAATAAGATCATTAATTCACTCATTGATCTATCACAATTAGCTAAGAAAGTAAAGGTACCATCCATACTAACTTGTACTCATGTTTCTAAAATTGTTTCAACAAAAAGTTTAGGTTGGAAGAAAAATTATAAACAAGTATGGATGAGGAAGAATGAGAAGAAACCTACCACCATGGTTAAGGTGGATAAGGGAAAGAGTGTGGAAGATAGATCCCCATAGAAAGCACAATAATTAAATAAGAAGATTCAGCAACCTTACAAAGAAGATGGGAGGAAGTCAAGGTTTGTTGGTCAATTATGGTGTTGTAATAGATTTGGGAATTGTGCATTGGATTGTTGGTACAACCCCTTAAATGTACAAGCACAGAGAAAGCCCATATTAAGGGGGAGAAACCTAGAGAAGAAGAAGCAACATCTACATATCTAGAAGCATTTGTATACTGCAAATATATTTGTAATGTTAGATAACATTTGTGATGTATGCAATAGGAGTGATCACGTGAATAGTGAATGTTCATTTCAACAAGTACCCAAAGATGATAAGAAAAGAAGACCACAGAAGTTGGGTAAGAATGAAGAAGCATCCTTTGGAAGAAATCAGATGAATAATGTGAAAAAAAATCTCCCAATAATATTTCAAGAAGGAAAGATGAAAAGTCCTTAGATTCTAAATCCAAGAAGTTGATGGGTAGTGCATCCAAAATAACTACTAATAAGGATGACACTCATAAGAATCCATGTGTAAGATCCAATATTGATGCCTCATTCCCTAATGATATATTGGTGGTTTGGTCACAATATTTGGAAAGAATGATAAAGATGAAAGAAGCATAGGCTAAGGCTAGTTTTCAAAACAAAAAGAAGATTCTACATGAAGGAAAAGAAATTTTGTGTGTGAGTTACAACAAGTCTGGTCATACTATTAGAAGATGATTTGAATTTACTCCATCCCAACAAGAATTCCTCAAAAATATTAATGTTGCACCAAGAGATTCTAGTGATTTTAAATCCCTTGAAGAAATAAGATTCGCACACAAAGATATGGAAGAAATAATAAGGTTTACACCATCATAGTCATCATTGAATATTAGTTGTGAATGTGTGAATAATGGAGCATCTAGGTTGAGAAAAACATCTCAACCTTGTTGTTCACAATGATGAAGCAAGAAGGATCCACCTTATTCCCTTAAATATTTATGTATTGTATTTTTCCTTATCATACAAGGAATTGAAGTTTAAGTAATATCTCATGGGGAGAACACGATATTCAGCGATGAGAAGTGTTCCCTTGAGGGAGAAACACGTGAAGAAGCTGCCAGAGTCATTATCTCAATCAATATAAACATCAGTTGGTATAAAATTTAATTACTCTAAAGACTGTCTAGATATCATGTCATTGGAAAAGGTATGTTATTTCTAAATCTCTCGTCCTTGGTTACTCAAAATAAAAAACATTCTACAAAGGGAGAGTAACAAAGTTAATCAGTGACATAAGAAGAGTTAAAGTGTCCCAAGGCCACTTATTCTTCCAATTACACTTGAATGTTTTTTATTTTTTTTTGGAGAGAGTGTAAGAGTTTCAGATTGATTATTTCATATCTCAATTATTGTCCTAGAATGTAAGTGGAAAACCCTTTAAGACAAATACATGAGTTCTCATCTCATGATGTGTCATATTCAGTGGGTAATGGACCACTTTGTTGTCTAAATCAAATACTCTTGTTTTCTACACTGAGAATTACTCATGTAGACTTAGAGTCAAATGATTGAGGGAATATTTCTTAAGTATGAAATGATTACCTCTCTACCATGAACTTTGTATTTATTTTCAATAAGGGGGATAGAATTGCAATAGAAGTTTGAGAGAGAAATAATTGAAGACTCACATTGACACATTCATTTAGAAGAAAATCTTTGGGTATTGCCAAAAAATACAAAGGGGGAGATTATTAAGAACAATTTAGTAATTTAGTTGTAATTGTTTTCAATAAGGTCATTGAATGTCAATGATGGTTAAAGACACTCTCCTAATTTAAATGGATAATGGAAATCAGATGATTGATGCACTAAACTTGAAAGTTCAAAGAACTTGTATCGTGTGTGATACGACATTTACAACATTGATCTAGAATCCTTTTGAGGATGATTGAAGTACTTTGGATTTAATAATCCAAAAATAATATGAGTAAGAAGAAGGTTGAAGAAGGTGTTGTTTATCATGAAAAGGTCATGAATATATTTTACTATGGCCATGCATTTCACTTTGATGGTTTATTTTTGGATTTCAAAAATTTGGCCAACCATGGAGGCCAGCTGAGGACCTCACCTCAAGAACATGTGGGACCTGAGGGTCAACTGCACTCAAGGGAATCTCTCAAGCCCAACCTATCATGAGGTAGGGGCATGTGGTCCGTGTATAAGCCCGCATGAGTGCGTATACGGTGATCAATCTCTGAACAGGGATGCATAGTGGGCGTTAGGAGCACGCCCACAGGAGGAATGGGTGGGCACATAAGTGCACTTATAGAGAACCATTGTGGGGCGGCATTGAAGAGGGGAGAGGTGAATTATGAGTGTTTGTCGGGAGGAGTTGATTGATAAACTTAACCTCTCTGGAATGTCTGTTTTGATGTGGGACAACATTTTAATAACACAGATGTAATCTCAACCGCTCATCTCATCCCGCATCTCGGTCAATCGTCCGATCAATTATGACATCTAATCATCTAATATTTTCTACTCATCTGATTTTTCACCCTATGAATTTGAATCTAATACGTCCAATCCCCCCCATCGATTTGAACCAGTCGTGTCATCATCTTCAACCTCCAGCACTTTCCAGTGATACTGTATCTCACTGGAGAAGAATCCCAATCACCAGGGACAACCTCTAACTATCAAAGAAAAATCATCCTGGCACCATGAAGGATACTAGATTGAACCGATACCATGAATTCAATCTATGTATTGTATGCATGCGAAGTCTTGAAGATGAATGTTTGGTCAAGGCAAAAAAAAAGTTATCGAGGCCACGTGGGGTCGAGCGATATTCATGCATCATAATTGTGCATGCGATCTTGACTCCATGCATGAAGATAGGATCCCACATTCAAATAGGAAAAAAACCAAGGATCTCATCATATCTTCACCCATGAATTTAAATATTTTCAAAACCCCAGAAATCTCGAGAATTCAAACCGCAATCCATGCGGCCTCTCACACGGTTTTTGAACACGAAAGATGAACTTCCCTTACCTATAAAAGGAGGGTCCTGAGACGAAGAATGTTTTTTCTCCCTCATTCTTAAGAGTTCGTGTTCTTGAAAAACAGAGCATCTCCTCACATCACTTCGCAATGAGCAAGAATACCACCATGAGTTTTCAAGGCTCCGTGAAGAAGAGGTCCCACAAGCCTTCAATAGGTGCTATGCACCCTCTAATTTCATCATGAAGAACCAACACCCGAACATGCGATAGGTTTTTTAAAACCCTAATTTTGCTTTGTGAAATTCATGCCATCATGAGCCAGTGCTTGAGATACTCTCTCACTGAGCTTTTCAAAGATGAAAAACTATGCACCTCATGCACAAAGAAGATTTTTTCATCCTTGCATGAAGAAAGTGACATGCGGCCACCCTAGATTCACAAATAAATATGAGAACACCCTCCTGTTTGCATGTTTGTTTTCTACTGTGTGCAGGGGTTCATTGTTGAAGAATAAAGAGATCGCAAGTGGTGACTTGCATGAATTTGTGTGTTTGATTTTAAGAAACCCAAGGGCTCGGGTGTTTGCAAGTGAAGAGGAAGAATACAGGCATGTGCTCTGGTTGAAGGAGCCTGAGGTTGTGTACACTTGTGTGAAGAAGGATCTCGCACATGGAAAGGGTTCCACCCATTCGGGTTTGAAGAAGCATGCATATATAAACCTAAACAAACACCATAACCTAGTTCAAGCGGAAAAGAAAAATAAAGAAGAGTAAGAGTATAAGATGTCAAGTGTGTGTGTGTGTGATTAAAGAACCATACCCATTAAGGGTTCTCACACAAGAATAAAAATAGGTGAATGCATGCATGCATTCATGCACATGCATATGTGTAGACACTCAAAAGAAAGAACAAAAATTGTGTGTGCACATATGTGAAGAAGGAGAAGGAAGAGTTCAACCCTAATGTCATATGCATGATCACATGTATACATGAACAAGAAGAAAAGAATTAATTCATATAATTCCAAGTGAACTGATCTTCATGGCCTGAATAATCACATTGGTGTATGTGATTCTAGCCAAGAAGAGAGAAAAAGTTTTAGTGCAGTTGGTTGTTTCACTAAGAAGAAGAAAGAAGAAGTCTAGTGCAGTTGGTGCTGCACTAGAGAAAAAGAGAAAGAAACAAGGAAGAATTGCTTGCCAACTGCTTTGCAAGTAATCAAGTGAAGAGCACTAAATAAGACCAAGAGAAGAACCTACTTTATCACGAAGGAAGAATACTATCTCTATAGGCAGTATAAATAACCAGCTATAGTCTACAAGTTGGACTAGGATATCACTGGTCTAGGGAAGAGGACTATCCCCCCCCCCTCCAAAGTGTTGGGACTCACACTAGCTAGAGGATTGTTTTTCTAGACACTCTATTTTAATAACACATTATATTATAGTGGAGAATCCATACACTGGTCATTACCATGCATGGAAATGACTTAGATACTCTTATTGAGTGGTGAACCATATAAAAATATCATGTTCATATTTTTATCTCTTTCTATTATTTCATGTGACAAGGAAAAGAGAATAAGAGAATCAAGATCTTAATAGGTCAATAGGTACAGGGATAAAAAGTTGGAATTGGTTTAAAAAGTCCTCAACACTGATTCACCCCCCTCTCAGTGTTAGGTATATCCCAAACTAGTCCTCTCATGAATGGTATCATGAAATCTATTATTATAAGATAAATTCATGAGGGATATGTGTTTATCTCAAGAACCTCCAATTTCAAGGACACATTCATAGAGAATTCCCTCAAATAGTTGACTTGTACACTCTATATATCTTTCCACCTGAGGGTGATAGGTTGTGCTCAAAAGAACTTATGTACCCAAGGCTTTCTATATCCATCTCCATAACTATGACATGATGAGAGCATCCCTATCAAATAAGATAGAATGGGGATCTGCATAAAGATGTACAACCTTTGTGACATACGACCTTCTTATCTCCTCTATCAAGAATGTCTCTCGAGTAAGTAAGAAGTGTATGACCTTCATCAAATGATCAAAAACTACCCAAAATATATCATTTCTATAAGGAGATCTTGGATAACCAGTCATGAAGTCTATAGAAACATCATCTCATTTCTACTTAGGAATTGGAAATGGCTGTAAAAGTCATATCGTTTATTGATGTTCCACCTTTACCTACTGATATGTGGAACACTAAGTGATAATGTTGGATATCTACCATTTTATATCAAGCCACCAATATTTATGATGTAAGTATCGATACATCTTGGTTACACCGGGATGCACTTCCTAGTATGAGGCCTGAAATTCCCACATCAACTCCTCTCAAACATCTACTGGGGCCCAAAGTTTCCCATTAAACCATTAGGTCTCATCCTTATCCACAATCCAAATAGAATAGGAATAGTTAACTGAGATACATTCCATTTAGACTAGAACTTTTGGATTTAAAATTTTCCTCATTCTCACCCATTATAGAAGGGTATAGATGACTTCTAAGGCTGATAGGATATTCTGACCACGATCCTTCTGAACCTCAACATGCATGTGAAAGAAAGTGCATGAGTTTCCACTCACCATTGGCCTCTTGAACCACCTAGGTCTGAGTCTTCTATCTCAGATCAATATCTATAGTATTATAATTTCTAGGTGTATAAGTAAGATCCAAATCAAAGGATTTCAGGTATTCAACCCATATGCACTGCCTAAGATTCAGATCAAACTGTTTAAAAATGTACATGTGGTTTTTGTGATTCTTGAATTCCACAAAACACTCCCCAAATAAATAATTCCTCCAATAGAATAAATCATGAAGAACAATAGATATATTGAGGTCATTAATTGGATAATTATTCTCATGATTCCTCAACTAATGAGGCACAAACATGATGAATCACTCATCCTGTATCAGAATTGATCCTAGCTTGACAGCTGATGCATCACAATAGATTATATAGATCATTCTTGGATATGTAAGAATCAGTATCGACACTACATTCAGTCTTACCTTTAAATACTAAAAGTATTCTTCACAAGCTTTTGACCATATTAATTTCACACCATTCCTAGTCAATTTCATAAGAGGCACTTCTAGGCATGATAAATCATGAATTAAGCATCTGTAATACCTATATAACCCTAAGAAACTCTATATATCAAATATGTTATTGGGATACTCTCAAGATACTATAGCTCCCACCATATATAGGTCAACTGATACTTCTAACTCTAATATTATATTACCAAGGAAGTGTATTTTGATGATCCAAAAGTGTAATTTTATGAACTTTGCATAAAGATGGTGATATCTTAATGTATTTATCATGATCTCAAGATATTGTTCTTGGTCATTCCAAGAGTGATAATATACAAATATTTCAACCACAAATACTGCCATGAATGAATCCATATACAGGTGGAAACCCTGATTCATCATATCCATGAAACAAATTAACAAATTCTTGAGACCAAAAAACATCACTAGGTACTTTTAAAGACCATAAATTCTTCTAAAACCTATTCACAGTATTTCTTAAGACTTGAAATGAACCAAATGATAGTCCAAAATCAAATAAATATTTAAGAAAACCCTATCTCCTTGGATCTAATTAAATAGGTCATCTGTTTGAGGTAGTGGATATCGATTCTTTACTGTATTTAGGTTCAACCATCGGTAATTCACACAAATCCTGATGGTACTATCATCCTTATTGGAAAAAGGACTGGTGAACCCGATAGAGAAGTTCTAGGTTAGATAAATCCTTTAGCCTCCAAGTGTTTCAATTGTTTATTAAGCTCTAAAATATCCATAGGTGTGATCCTATAATGAGTAATAGATACTGGTGTGGCTTCTGACACTATCTTGTTGGTGAATTCTACCTCTCTCATTGGAGGTACACATAAAAGTCATCAGGTAAGGCATCCCAAAAATGATCCACCATAAGATGGAAAATAGGGGGTCATAACCCCTGATAATCTAAGAAGAGACTAGAAATTTAGGTTATTACACTACCTATCCCCTTATTCTTAAATCCATCTTGAGATGAATTGGCATACCATTCTCCTTTTTGGTTATGTTTTCCACCCTCTGGAGATTTAAACATCACTCTATAGTGATAAAAATCAATATGAGTTAGATGGAGAACTAACTATTTAATTCCAATAACTACATTGAACCCTATCGTGTCCAGGAAAAAAGATTATATACAAAGAGATATCCTTCTATATCAAGTTAAAAATCCTTAAAATATATAATTCTCTCTAATTGGATACCCAATAAGGTATAGAGTGCTATAACACCATATTACAACTTTATTTTTAAGCCCAAACTCTATAGAATTACCTCATATATAAAATTGTGCAATGCACATGTTCCAAATAAAGAATACACTAATGAAGATGTTACTAGAATACTACCTCAAACAGTAGAAGGTCTGGTTCTCTTCTCTTCCATCATAAGCTACACTTTATGTAACTAGACCATACTACGGCCCTGATTCATAGCTTGACTTCCCTAAGAAATCCCTATCTACTAGCATTATAAGTCTTGAGTCTGATTTCATCTACCTCAACCACCACCTCAAACTGAGTGGTCGATGGTATTCCATCTTCCTACCAAGAGAGATACTAATTTTCCCACTCTATAATGTGGGGTAGGTGTAGATCCCCACTCACTAAGAACTGATGGGAAGGTACTATAGAAGTGTTGGATATGCCTCAACCTGTCACAGCCTCTACATTCCACTAGATCTCACATTCACTTAGGTTTTACATGTCCCGACTTCCTATACTAGTGAAATGTAAGGAAGCTATCAGTATGATCTTTTTTACTACTACTACCCTGAATAACCCTTTAAGTGACACTTCGTTCTAGAAGAAGAACTACTAGCAGGTCTGAGTGTTGAACCACCCTGGATCACACCATCAGCTTCACTTAGATTCCTCTCAATAATGAGGTACAACTTGAAGATCTCAAAAATAGTCATCATCCGAAATACATTAAACTATAATCGAATAGCATACACCATCCCATCCTAGAATCACATCATAGTTATAATACTATCACCCACTAGATTCAGGGTGAAATGATGAAGCTCGGTAAAATGGGAATAATATGTCATGACATATAGGCTCTCTACTGTAGGTTCATAAATTCCATAACCTAGTCATCCATCAGTGTTTGTAGTATGAAGTGGTTGTAAAAGGTCAACTATAATTCCTCCCATATCATATCTCGATGTTAGTCTTTTTAGGTAATGAAATACCACTATCACTTGGAAGAACCATGTAGCATATAAGTAGTGAGTTTGGCCCTCTACTTTAGAGGTGTCTCTAGATACATGAAAATAGAAATCATGGCCTCTAGGTATGACTCTGCAACATGTGGTCTAACATCCCCTATGAAAGTGGGAGTATGATATTACTAGAACTCCTGATTCAACCCTATTATAGATGGAGTAGGTCGAGAAACACCTTACATAGAATGCATCATATGAAAAAAAACCTTTCGAAAGTGGATGTTGGTTCCCATATCAGGAATAACTAGTGGTGTATTATGTGGTACTATAGAAGGTATCACGGGATGATTAGGGCCCACCACCTACACTACATGATTGTCACTAACTTCTAGGCATATGACTAGAGGTTGTTGTGGTGGAATGATTCTACAATTTCAAATTCATAGCTTAGAAGATAATTCTAACAGTTGAAGGAATTATAGATAGATAATAGGATATGTAAATTGAATTCCTATAGAAAAGGTCACACATCTCTACCTACTCTAAGAGCCATGTCTTTTTGGTAAGTAAAAATCATATCATTCCATAAGAACATAAGAGACACCCCCAACTACCCACTACTAAGGTCAAATTCAGGTTTAGGTCTCATATCAAACAATAGGGGTTCCGGTATATGGATTTTCAATTACAAGGTATAGAGGAAAACACCCTTTACTTTGTAATTGGAATCTCATTTAATGGTAAAATTTTTATTTAAAATATTAAATTTAATTGATTTCATACACTTTAATATAAATATATAGATATAAATATCATTATCTAGTTAGATATGTCATCATTGCCAATTTATAAATATTATACTCCTTATAAATTGTAACTGACATGTCATTTAACTTCACCTTGACCTTTACATTCGGTATCATAATGTAATTAGTCATAAGAAATGATTTTATGAAATGAATCACCATTTAGGTTTTATATAAGTACTTTCTACTTAAATCACCTTTTTTATTAAAGTAACCTAATCAACTAACATTGTCTCTGTCCATGTAACCATTAGGTCCATAACCCATAACATGGTATAATTGTCCAATTAAGTTTTCATCACCAATATATGTGGTAAAACACCATTTATATTGATGTAGACAATTATATTAACCCAATTATATTATCTATTCAAGAAAATTTATCACATTTCAATATAAAAGGATCAAGGCATGAACTATATATAATAAGAAAATGCATGCATAAAGTATATGAGGAATGGAAAAATGTATAGAATATTAGTCCAAATATGCCTATGATGATGCATGAGATGCTACTTCCTTTCCTTTACAATCTAAGGAGAATATAATGAATAAAAAATAAAATAACACTAACAATAATAATATCACAAGTTATGTGATTAACCCAATAGTAAAACCATATTAATTGTAACAGGTGTAATCTAATAATCATAATAACCCATTCTAGGTAATATGTGTTTTCCCTATACATGGGTCAGATACTCCAAGGAATAGTCTCATTACCAAATTCCATTACATCCTAGTCTCCAATCTAATACCCAAACAGTAATTCAAAAGAAAAATAAATGTCCTCTTATACAAATTTATAACATCTCAACCCGAGATCACCCTTAATCAGTGCCCCAATCCGGTAGGTCACATGGCCTCAAGTGTGACTCCCCATAATTCAGAAGCTTCTAACTAGATGTGAGGGTCCATGTTGGTAGGCTGGGGATACTATACCCTCATATTAGAGTGTCGTAATGGATATAATAAATAAATAGAAAATAATGGAAGCATGATAAAATAGATGGCACAATGGAAATAATACAATAATAAAATGTGAAAGTATAAATAACCAAGAAATAGTAATAGTAATTTAAATCCCATAGGCTGAGTCATATGCATGATAATTTCATGTCATGATGATATAAAAAAGGTAAATATGGGATACAGGGGTCATACATATACAACATCCTATACAAAAATATAAAAAGGCCAAAATACTACTCCTCTAGCACTGTGAGCATACTCTAGGTTCTTTGCCCTCATGATCCAAGCTGTAAGTAAAATAGATCAAGCATCTGTAGTAGGGTGTGTTCCCATATCCATACTTGCTAGAATGAGGTTTACTCGGGTACCAAAGGCGGTCCGAGTAGGGTGTGAGATAAAGTCAGTAGGCCACCACCAACGGTGTCTTGAAATAATCCAATTAGAGTATATAGCAATGCATTGTTCATGTATAAGAAATAATAAACAAATCTGAATAAATAAATATCAATCAGATTAGGTTCTATTTGGACACCTGGATGACTCTTACTACATCGGAATAGGTCGGAATATGTCTGATCTGAATACCATATATATATAAGTAATAATATATATATATGTATATATATAGTTATATACTTTATACACATATATTCACTAAGTATGTGAGGACATGAGTATGCATATACATGGATACTAGGTGCTATCTAGACCTGAGGCGTAACTCTGGCATCCATAACTAGTCTAACAAGCTATAGGATCAAGAAAGGGTATAAGCCCTGAATCGCATAATCAATGAGAGATGTCTTTACCATCATTAAATATGGTGGGGGTGATTTTTCATTCCCAACACCCAAAGTGGAAGAATGTGGAATGTTATGCTCATCACCTAAATAAAAGTATAACAATGTGAGACATCATGTCTAACACTTGATATAAGGAAGTATGAAACGTTATGCTTAACAATTCCCTTATATGTCATAAAATGACTAATATTTGTGGTCTAATAATAATAATAATAAATACAACAACAAGGGGTTACCTCTTAAGCATTATAATCATCAATCCCAATACAACCAAGGGCATCACAATAAACAAAATTAAAATTTATAATTTAATAATAGGTGGAGTGGTTGTTCCACCCACTACTATTCATTAAAGTTAGGACATTTAATTTATAAGGTGAGGTAAAATGAATTAGAGGTCAATATATTCACTTAGGAGGTTTTTTGGTCCATCAAATAATTATATAAAAGAGTGAAATTCCGTTTTTAAGAGAATATGAACACATTGGCAGTGTTTGTTCATTTAAAAAATTAGATATAAGGAGGTAATTTCATTCAAAATGCCCAAAGGTGTGGCAGTCAAGAGGTGGGAAAACCCCTAATAAATTAATAGGGTTCTATGGGAGTATCTAAACAAGCAAATATTGACTTAGAAAGGAAAATCCCATTTTAATGTGATGTGAGGAAATGTCTTGCATGCCTCATAATAGACAAAGATATATAATCACCTAAAATTTTATGGAAAATGAATATACCACCTACCTTAGAATTGTAGATGACTCCTCTTCCAATATTTACTTTAGGTATGAAGTAGAATGGAAGAAATCAAAGAAGCAGACCAATTCCTTGAAAATAGGGCATATGATCTTTCACCAAAATATTCAAGAGATAGAAGTATAAACAATGTAAGGAAGAAATAATATTAGAGATATTACCAATGCCGATCTAATTATTCCAATGGAATTCGATTTGAAGTTTGGATCAATAAACTTAGAAGAGTATGAGGGAGAGATCATGGAGGATGAAAGAGGTGTTGTATACTAGAAATGGGAAAGAAAAAGAGGGGGTGATGTTTTAATTTCATTAATGGGAAAACTATAAAATTACCCCTAAAAACTGGGTTATATAGTTTGTCTTCATGGTTGGTCAAACTGTGCACCACTCACTACCTTTGATCATAAATCACACATGCTAGGCATATGATTTATCTAATCATTCGAAAGCTGTATGAAAAAACTCTATCAAAAACCTATGCAATCCAAAAAGGGGGTTCTCCCCGGATTGAATGTTTGCAAAAAAAATTGTGTGGCCTCTTCTATGAAACAAGTTACCTGCATGGTTAAGTCACACAGTTAGTACTAATCATGTTCTAACCATTCATTCCACTCTATTTTTTACAATTCTCAGAGCTTCATACTCCAAAAAATCCCCAAACGCTCTGAAAACATTACTTAGGTCGTAGGGAATGTTTATAATGATTAAACAATGAATTCAAGCCAAAAAAATGAGTTTTACCTTTGATAAAATTTGGTTCATCGCAGACACAATAAGAAAATATAATACTATAAGTAACTTTGAACTTGAAATATATATGTATCAGCTAAAAATCCTAGTATTCCACCACAAACAGCTAAATTTAAGGAATATGTATCATAAGGAAATTCATCAATTCTATTTTTAGAATAAAATAGAAAGTAGTATTTTCATATATATATCCTATAAAATGAATATTATCCATAATAACTTTTTGAAACATTCTATTTTGTCTTCCAAAACCAGTAACATGTGTTTTAAGAAACATAGCATCATCCTAAGACATTTCAAAAACACACAACTATTTACATTTTTTAAAACAATTTATTTATTTTATTTAAATAAAATGGTTACTTTAAAACATTTCACTAGTTGAATCCATCTTTAAACCAAAATACCCATTTTGAAATATACTTTGAATCTCTCACATAAGAGTCTTTAATTTAAAAACTGATTTTTCAAAGATCTTTGAAAACCCAATTTCCAAGAAAATGACCCAACACACACATAGGTAAATCATAACAAATTAGGAACCACATATGTCACAATACATATATCAAAATAAACAATAAATGGTTCCATATAGTGAAGGTGGGGTAAATGATACAACTGAACACTAGATAAAACTCCCATCAATCACTAACTCACCTAGAAATCAAAAGTTTCATAGGTTCTAACCTGGGATTCCTAACGTTCAAAGCAACTAATATTATAAGAGTATACCACTCATGAACTAGCTACCAGCATGACCTAACATTCAAATAATTGATAATATAATTATCCCACACAATCATAATTGCAATGTCTAACCTCCACCTAGCCCTTGTACATAGCATTATTGCTGGGAAACTATCAATGTGTAAACCAACTAGAGGAACAAACTAGGTCTTCCACTTAGTACTCATATTCCCATGACCAATAGTGGAAGTGAGACATAGGGAAAAACAATCCAAGTCTAACATATAATTCATAACCAAGATACCATCACCCCAAACATCCGATAATGAATGCCCTCATATATTAAAAACATCACTACATAAACAAGAACATATTCACAAAAGGGGAGAAACCAATCAACCCCATAGTGATCAAGGACCCTCATGAGGGGTAGAGAAGAAATGGTCAATCAAGGGGTGTCTTTCACAACCACTATTTTAAAACCAAAGTTCCAACCCAAACTTTAACACGAAAACATGGATTGGGATTCAAATCCCTTTAACATTTTATAATACACCACTTAAAACATTACTCTAAAATGATGTAAATCACTCACACAATTTAAAACATTTCAAATACACCTATTACACATGGGCCTCACCCTTTGAAAACCAAAATAATGCAAAAAGACATTTATTTCCTTCAAAAAAATTTAAAGGAGACATCATGTAATTTTCACATGCGTTAGATCACTAATACATTTCAAACCATCATTGGGAATCCATTAAAGGACTCCTTTTATAAATCACTTTGAGTTTAACACATCACTTCAAAACGAAGTTTCCTTTAAAACATTATTTTCACTCTTTGAAAACCTAAATAGGGTTAAAAACCAATTAACGACATGAAAACCATTTCAAAATACATATGGGAAATTCCAAAAAAAAAACTTATCATCTTTAAAAATTTCATTTCAAACATGAAAAACATGGAATTTAAAGAAGAATCCATTTATTTCAAGCTCAAAAATCAATGAAATAGTTACAAATCACCACAAAACTACCACATATATTAATAATTTCATAAAAATGGAATTTATAGCTCAAAATAACACAATGAATTCCAAAATAAAACAATTTTATAGAAATACCTACCTCAAAGAGATAATAACTAATCCCAAACACTTCGGAACATGTCACCTTCAATGGAGACCACACCCAAAGGGATATATATGGTGTTTAAAATCGTATACACCAAGAACACCAACATTATATCCACCCAAAACCCTAAAATTGGCCACATTATATCTAGGTTTCATGGGGGAACTCAGACCATGAGGAAAAGGGGAGGGAAGGGAAGAAGAGAGAAATAAAGGGATAAATACCTCAAAATCTCTTGTAAATTTCCAAATAAAAGGAAAAATAAAAGTAGGAGGAGGTTGGAACTCCTTTAAGATCTCACAAGGCTTGGCCGATGATGGTGGGGTAAATGGGGGGTGAAACCCTAATAAATTTGAATAGGAGTATTTTGTAAAAATCTAAAATTTAAACACCTGGGAAAACCACATGGTTTGGCCACATGGTTTTTCAAACCATGTGCCAACCAAGCACTATCTACTACCTAGGCTTGGCACCCCCTCAATAGTTACTCTTGGGTGTTGTACAGTTGGGAAAAACCATTAACCTCACCCCAGACACTGCCAAATCCCTTCATGGATTCTGTGGAACTCCGCACAATTTCCAAAACTGTGAAAAATCCATGAAAATTGACTATGTCAAAATGATAGAGCCAGCCACACATGAAATGAATTGTTATTACTAACCATGCTCCTTCCAAAATTCCTCCAAAAACCATAAATTTCAGTATGTAACCAATACAAACTCAAAAATTCTCAATATGAGATAAAATAATTCAAAATAAACAACACAATAACATGGGGGTATCACAAAATATCCATCATGATGCTTTATTCCCCCATAAATTCCTATCAAGATAAAATATAAGATGATAAAAGAGGTCCAAAGAGGACATAACTTTGAAGAACCACTCAAAACTACTCAACCTCAAATCCAACAACCAAAATACTCAAAATAATATATCCAATCAACCATAGGTTTTCCAACATCTCCAAGAACAACCAAAACAAAACTTCTAACAAGAATCTATATAAAGTGTGAGAGACTAAACATGGTATCCCCCCCCCCATTTATAATTCTTATAATTTTGTGGAACCAAATAGAAACTAATAGAAATACATCCTAAAATAACTGAGAAACCATGAGAGAAACACACTCTCATCCCAAATCACTTTCATGCTCAAAGGAAGGAAGAACAAACACAAGTAGACTTAATAGAGTGACATGAGATATCACCTTAGGTCATGAAGCATGCATATAACCTAGGATCAAAAATAGGATTATCCTCACACAATGCATTTGTATGACCAAATCCAACCATTAGTTAGAATACCAAACTTAACTAGTAGATCATGAACCCTAGTTACCCCATTATTCACCCAAGTCCTCTCTCATGAACAAGAAACAAGTATATAAAAGGCTCAACACAAGAACGATCACAACCAAAACTCTCATGAGAGGTCCACCCAAACAACATGGCTCAAAAAACAGCACTTGTAGCTAGACAAAAACACCCATAAGGGTAGTATAGGTGGAAAATATTCCACAAAAAATAAATTATGCCATAAACCAACATTCAATCCATCCCTCAAAACATTACTAAAGGAAACCATCTACAAGATTCTAACAATCACAACCAAAGATCCCAAAAATATCATTACAACCATCAAAGGAAATGTCCCAAAAACAACACATCAATAAAAGATCAAACCCAATACCTCTTCAAAAACATCATCTTACAAAACTTCTAATGATGACCCAAATGACCACAATAAAGGAAAATTAAATGAGACTTGAAGAAGAGGGGCTTAGAATGACCTGAAGACCCACATTAGAAGCACACAATATATCTTTTCACAATAAAATAATGACTCTCTTCTCCAAGCTCTAGCCCATCCTACTTATGGTCCTCACTCGATATATTATCCTTACATCCATCAAATGTGATGAAGTTGTCTCCCACCACTATCTTCCTAGACTGGTTAGATTCTATTCATAGTGTCTCACTAAAAACATTATAAAAATATGTTAGGATCGATTCAAGTACAACTAAACCAAAATCTAGGTGAAGAACACCTCATAAGAAACAATATTTATCTGGATCACTAATGACCAACTTTAGAGAAATGACAACCAACCTTGAAAATTGACTGGAATAATCCATCACTGATCAATCACCCTGAAAAAGGATCAAAATCTCAACCTCCTTCTCTACATTCACATACTTTGGAAAGAAACACTAAACAAAATCCATCATGAATATCTCTTAAGACATACCTTTATGGGGATAAGAAGGTATCATTAACTTTCACCAGAATCAGTTAAAACCAATAAGCAAAATCTCAATAGCTCTCACCCGTGATGATTTAAGTGTCCTAAGAAAATTTAGGATCACATAAATCTATTCCAACCACATCACCGATTCCACTGACACTTGAAAACTAATAAACAAAGTTGGATTTTGATTTGTGAAGTCCAAAATGGGTTTTGATTACAAATAAGGTTCTACATCCACTAATCCACCTAGAGTCTAATAGGGACCAGAATCAAATAAATTATTTCATCCATTCTAGGAGGTATAATAAACAAAAAATAAGTCATGAATCACGTCAATTCATGACTCAAATCATGATCTAAATGATTCTTCAAGAAAACATAAATCAAACTAAAACAACAATCCCCCAAATGAGGCATAAAATATCAACACCAAAAGAACTTTTTTTTAAATCCACCATTCTCACCAAGGAAATTTGAAATTAACCACTAATAAGGTGTATTCTTAAAACAAATCCAAACAATCCTTTAAAATAAACCAACCTTGGTAGAACACACACTATAAAAAAAAGTTATATCCCAAAAACCCCTTTCAAAAATATATTTCACTAGTAAAACAAGCACCCAAAGAATTCTCCTCAAAACCAATTTCTCTTTTTCATTAGAAATAAATTTCAAACATTTTTTAATTATCCTTTTAGATATTAAAATGATTCAAAAAATTATTTTTAGAATCAATTTCTTATGAAAAAACCCATAAGAATCAAGTTTAAAACAAAACATTTTCCAAATACCACAAGGGAAATAGTTGTTTTCCAAAACCTTACCAAAACCAAGTTTGAAAATGAAATTTTCAGAAAAAATCCTCCATTTTCATAAAAAAAGGTTTTATGAACCCAGAGAAAACAAGGCACTGGAAAATTATAAACAAGGTTGACATGAACTGTATCCAAAAGAGCATAAAAACACTCCTTAATTTGCCTCCAATAAGTGGGAATCACCTTTTGATAAATCTAGAATAAATATGTGGTAAAATAGGCTAATCAGGGAATAAATGGTGTCTTGTATTCTTTTCCCATAGAGGTTGGATGTCATATGTCAATCATGTAAAAAATCTATAAAAGAGGAAAAGTTAATCTTGAGGGAACTGCATGGTTTTCCAAGTTGTACAAGCTAACCATACCTCTCAAGTTTTCCTACAATTCACCTTGTAACCAAAGAGCATCCCCCAATATCACTAATATAATAAAATGGGATCAGAAAAGCATCAATCCACATAAAATACATTAGAAAAACTAAAAAACCAAGAATTCACAATTTGAAACCTAAATTCCCCTAACAGCTTGAAGCTTGGGGTGAGAAATAGCTAGCTAGAATCTCCCCATCCTTACCTCTCAAGCTCATATAACCTTAGTCTCCTTTCTTCCATGATGTCCCTAAATAAAAATGGAAATACATGAAGAGATTAAGATCCTCCTAAATGCAATGCTCTGATACCATTTTATAACGAACCGGACCACAATTCTACCAAACCAAGCACTCGACCCATCCCACCAAAAGGCCTGAAGGGAATTCCCAATACAAACAAGATAAAAACTAGTTCATGGGTATCACAAGAATCCATTTAATAATTCTTTCACCCAAAATAGAGATAAATACAATGATAAAAAAAGTTCCAAAATAAATAAACATACTAAATAGATCAAAACCAACTAGAATGGTCTAACCCATTTTCATATACAAACCAACATCCAAGAACAATGGGAACAACCAGAAAGAACAGATACAACACAAACTAAAAAAACTACACTAACTCAAGCTGAGCCCAAACCATCTCTATGAAACCTCTGGTTGTGAACCACCACCCAAATCACCCCACATTATCTATGATGAGTAAACAAAATATAAATGGGAACCTAGAACTTGAAATATATAGGTGTGATCTAAAGATCCTAGTAGGTCACCAAATCCCACTAAATCTATGCAATATGGCACATAAGGTAATTCATCAATTCCAGTTTGATAAAAAATGGAAAGTAATATTTTTACATATATCTCATAGAAAATGAATCATATCCATAATCACTTTTCAAAACATTATATTTTTTTAAACTAAAAACATGCATTTTTGGAAACAAATCATCAGACTAATCCATTTAAAAACCACACAACCATTTACATTTATCAAAAAAAATCATTATTTTTTTAAATGAAATGGTTTCTTTAAAAATGTTCACCAACCAAATTCATATTTAAACCAAAACACCCAATTTAAAATCTACTTTAAAACACTCACATAAGATACATTAATTTAAAAACATATTTTAAAAGCATCTTTGAAAACCCACTTTATAAGGGAAGAACCCGACATGCACACATGGGTCAATCATCACAAAGAAGGTACCACATATGACATAAGGTATATATCATATTAAGCATGAAATTGTGATATACAAAAAAAAATAGGGGAAATGATACAACGAAACATTAGATCAATCTCCCCTTAATCACTAACTCACCCAACAATCGAAAGTTACATGAGCTCTAACCTAGGATTCCTAATATGTGAAGAACCTAACCGTATAAGAGTATACCACTCATGAACCAACTACCATCATCTACTGAAGTCCAAAATAACTGGTCATATAATTATCCCACATAATAATTATTGGTACAAACAACCCCCTCTTATCCCTTGTGCTTATCATGACTGGTGGGGAACTAGAGGCTTGTGAACTAACTATAGGAACAGATTAGGTCTTCCAATTAGTACCCAGTTTCCCATTACCATAGTGGAATAAGGTGTAGAAACAAATAAACCAAGTATAACATATGAGTCATAACAAAGATACCCTCACCCCTAACAGCCAACAATGATTAACCCCATATATAAAATGCACCACAATATAAACAACCATATTCCCACACAAGGAGAGAAACAAAGAAACACCATAGAAATCAAGAACTCGCACAAGGGGTAAAAAATAAAGGGATAATCAAGGGGTGTATTTCATAAACACTATTTTAAAACCAAAGTTCCAACTAGTATTTTTCTACCAAAACACAACTTGGGATTCTAAGTCCTTTCACATTTCATAAAACAAAACTTAAAAAATTACTCCAAAATAATGGAAATCAGTCACACTATTTGAAACTTTTCAAATCCACCCATCACACATGAAACTCTCCCTAAAAAACAAAAAAAAATAAGTATAAAGTCCATCCATTTCCTTCAAAACATTTTAAAAGAGTCATCAAGGCATTTTAAAATGGGTAGATCACTCACACATTTTAGAAAATAATTTTAAATCCATCAAATAACACCATTTTATAAATCACTTTGAGGTAAACACATCACTTTAAAACCAAATTCCCTTTAATTTTTTTTAAATATTTGAAAAACAAAATCAGGTCAAAACCCAATGAATGACATGAAGACCATTTCCAAACCCATGTGGTAAATTCCAATAAAAACATTTTATTTCAAACATGAAAAAAATGGAATTAAAAGGAGAAACAATTTATTCAAAGATCAAACTCCAATTAAATGTATCCAAATCACCACAAAAATATCATGTATATTAATAATTTAAAAAAAGGTAATTTAGAAATAAAAATTGACCTTTAATTATAAATTGAAACAATTTCATAGAAATTCATACCTAAAAGTGATGAGAACCAAGATAAAAAACTTCAAAATGTGTTTCCTTCAACGGTGACCACACCCATGGGGATAGAAACAATGTCTAAAACCTAGACACCAAGAACCCTAAAATTATATCCACTTTAAACCCCAAAATCATACACAATAGATCTATAGTTCATGGGGGAAATTGGAACCAATAAAAAAGAGAGAGGGAAGGGAAGAAGGGAGAAAAAGAGGGAGAAATACCTCAAATATCTTAGAAATAATCAAAGGAAGGGAAAAGATCAAATCAGGAGGTGGTTAGAACTCCTCCAATAGTTATCAAGGGTTATCCAACACTTTTGAGGAGAAATGGGGGTGAAAACCCCTTAAAATAAAAGATGGTTATTTTGGGAAAACCTAAAATTTAATCACCTTAGTGGACCACATAGTTTGGTTGCACAGTTTTCATCGTGAACTAACTATGTGATGACCATTTACTATGCTTAGAACGCCCTCATATAGTTACTCATGGGGGTTAGTGGTTTAGAAAAATAGTTCACCACACCCCTGAAACTCTCAAATCCATGAATGGATTCTAGGGATCTCTATAACTTTTAAGAAAAATGCGCAAAACCATGCGAAACGACTCTATAAAAATGATAGATCCATATACAAGGGAACCACATGGTTAGTAATAATTGTGATGGATAATCGTTTTCCTCTTAAAAAACCTCCAAAAACTTGAAATTTAATCCCAAAACCAAAAGAAAATAAAATCCACTCAAGATGAGATAAAATAATACAAAATAAACAACATGGTGACAAGATCGTATCAAAATTATTGATTTGGATTATTATTTCATGTTATGATATGTATACATTATGGTATTTTATACATTTTGGATCCTTTTTTAGGTATTAGGATGATCAGGTTTCTCATTTTTTGTTAGATGGCCCCATGGAGGGGGGTTTTATGACATGATTATGAGTATAAAATATGATTCGTTTGATGGTATGGGTAAAATCACGGACATGTCTATTGATGTGGTAGTAAACCATGATGGGATATGAGAATATGTTGGCTACAACTGAAGTGGGATAATTCCAAGAAGGTGTGATGTGTTTATTCATTTACATTAAACATGTCAGGTGGGACTTACCATCATCCAAGTATAATGACTGCCATTAGGGTTTAGAGTGTAGTGTTATTGATATTGACCACCATAAGGGTGGGGTGTGTTGTATGGTTTTTAGGTTGTCTCTCATCTCTAAAGTGGTATTTGAAAATCAAATAAAAAATGAATTTTCAGTCAATCATCCTAATATAAAGAGAGAAACTATTTCACTTGTCAATAAGACTCCAAAATAGAAAACAATATATTTTAGATAAGTTTTAATCTAACCACACATAAACCACTCAATTAGAAACATTTTTTTAACATGTTAGTCCCTTTAACCCTTAGGTTAACCGTTTTTTACCCTTTTGCTTTTATCACTATAACTGTTTTTTACCCAAGTACTTTAATTTTAATGCCTAAAAATAAAATAGGCCTTATTAAATAATTTTTGACTAATGATTTAAAATTTTAAATCCATTTTATTATATTATATTTTAAAATTGGATGAAAATTAATTTTAAATTAATAAATGTATATCATATTTAACAAAATTGAGAAAAACATTACTCATGTTCTAAAATGTCAGATATAGGTTTGTAAATTAAAAATAATATTTGAAAATATACAATGTAGCTTATAAAAAAAATTCATGAATTTTGTTTCATAATTTTTAGGTTATGATTATGTCATAGTGATTCCATAAAATTCGTCATATTTTTAAAAATTGTGTTTTTCACTATTGACCTAAAAAACATTATTTTCATAAAAATCCAAAATATTAATACTAATCTAAATTTTAAATTCTAAACCCAAAAATTAATTTATTATTTTCTAATTAAGATTATAAAATTTAAAAATAATTAAATGAAAATACAAAATATGAAGAAAAATTATTATTATTAAGAAATTCATTTTTGAAAATTAAGTGTTCTTGATATTATTCCAAAAAAAATTTAATTTAAAGAATATTAATATATTAGTTAATATGTTTTAAAATTATATATTATACTAATAATCATTAAAAAATATTGATTTAATTTATTAAAACTTTAAACAGTTATTTGAGAAAGGGAAATCCTTTTTAATATTAAATTATATTGATTATTTATCCAATAAATATAAAAAAATATTATATATTTTTTAACTATAGGTTTTATTATCCTTATAGTTTTATTAATAATGTTTATATAATTTTTTAAAGCTCATTTTATTTCATTTTTTTTGTTTAGAAAAAGCTATTAACATAAGATTTTTTCAAGGAAAGTATATTATGAAATCTAAGGTAGTTACATTATCTCCCCTTAAATAAATTGTATCCTAAAAATTTTAATTATTACAAACTAATGAAATATTTATGGGTTTTTTAATATAGAAATATATCTGGGTTTAATTTTAAATGATGTTTTATCCTCACTGTCTTAGGTAGGACTAGTGAATCCATATTTTCCCTCATTACTGAAATATACACAATGTTGAGTTTTTTCTCTAACCATTTGTGATAAATACTTATTATAATGGGAGTAATTTTTCATATGGAGTTTATAGTAACTCGTTTATTAATATATTATCTTGGGATGATTTTTAGATGTGACTTTCCTATCTTGAAAATTATCATGACCACCATATCAAGAGTTCCAATCTATTCCTAATGTCCCATCAATTATAATAAAAGAAAGATAATAGAATTTATATGAATAATATTCCTATAAAAATATTTTATTGAGAAGTTATGTACTCGTGATAAAATAATTTTAAAACTATAATTTTTTTATTAATAATTCAAAATCTATTCATAAGGGTGGTTATTTTAAATTATTAGTAAATATTCTGGGTATATAGAAGTAGGTTAGACAAGATTCGAATACAATACTCCCAATTCCTGGGTGGATGATCAGTATTCCTCACTCCACATCATCTTCAGAATTCACTTCCATAGTTGTGGTTTCAAAGGCATTACCTCATTTTGGAAGTTTCTAGTTCCTAAAAACATTTTTATCTCTTGTACTAAGACATCAAATTGAATAATTTCTAAGTTTCTCACATTTAAGATAGTGGATTTTTTATGTTACTTTAGGATGAACAATATTTACTTTCACAATTTCCAAAAATCTCTTCTATTTTTATTGAAAATTAGTTTCTATATTCCATTTTTTTCCACATAAAAAACAACATATAGTTTTATTGAGACATTTTACTTAGTGCTTCTTCCCATATTTTTGAAATTAAATAAGGTTGAATTTTATTTCCTTCATTATCTTCATCACCTAAACCTCCATGTGACTTCAACCTTATTTCTTTAATTTGTTTTGGAATTAAACTATATTCATGTTGTTAATAATAATTCTTGATTGCTTCTTTGGTATAATCATAAGCTTTCTCACTTCAGATCTTATCCTATTTGGTTTCTTGTGGGAACAATCTTATCATTATCCGTGACATTCATTGTTAAATTGGTTCCTTTACTCTTCATCTATTACTAAAACCAAAAAAGAGTTAATATTTATTTATGAATAATTAATTCCATAATATAATTATTATAATATATGAAAAATTCATCCTCAAAATTTCTTACTCTTTAAAATTATAACATTGTGTTTTAGTTCAACCTAAATCACTCTTGGTTCAATCTAGGATTCTTTAGGTTGCATTCTATAATACTCCTTAACTTAATTAATACCACAGTATAATTATTATAATATATGAAAAATTTATCCTCAAAATTTATTACTCTTTAAAATTATAACATTATGTTTTAGTTAAACCTAAATCACTCTTGGTTCAATCTAGGACTCTTTAGGTTGGGTTCTATAATACTCCTTAACTTAATTCTCAAAATAAAGGTCCTAAATTAACATGGAATTTCTTAAAATATTATAAACCTAAAAGTAATTTAAATTTATGCTCTTAAAATCCAACTTACACTTTATTCATGAAATCACATGTCAAAAATATATACCTTAACTTATGAATCTATATGATTCAATATATTTTATATATGGTCACATTCATATTAGGTTATCTAAATATATTAAAATCCATCATAATGGTTCCTAAAGATAATGAAAATTAATAAAATCATGTCCCTTAAAAGTTTCTAGCTAGGTGTATAGTTTTAGGCCCACTCATCATGGACTAAAGTGAAGGTTGAGTTGATACTCAACCATCCCTTTTTAGTGAGATTACCCCCCATACACATTCCAGTATCCATATAGATATTTAGTTTTTAGAAAAAAAATATACTTAAAACATTAATAAAACTTTAGGATGTTGGCCTATATTTAGACTTATCCCTTATAATTATCCCTAGATATTTCACTAATGTTATCTAATACTAATACCAAATAGCTTAAAATATTCAATATAAACAAACCAATGTATTATCTATTGCTTTGAAAATATGATCAACCTTAAACTATTAGTCCTTAATGACCTTTATAACTCTTAATTTATCTAAAATAAATAATATCTTAACATCTAAAGATATATAAACTATGATTTGATGCCAAATGAGGTAGCCTAGGAACCATACTCCTAGATTCATTGTTAAAAACACTTTAAAACCTAGATTTGATACTACACATCCATAATTACAAGATATTACTTATATAAAATAACAATTACATTTCAAGGACCTTTTTAGGTTTAGATATTTATAGTGATAGGACAAGTATTTAACTAGTAGAACCCATGTTATTTATATCAAAATGATATTTTTTCCTTAATAAAATAAACTACTAATTTAAAACAAGTTTTTCATATATCCCTTAAATTATCCACAAAATATAATCTTCAATATAAATCATACATAATTCTTCCTTTACTAACATAGGGAAATGGAAACATAAGAATGGGTGAGCTAAAATTTTTAGTAAGGGTAAACATAAACTATAACAATAAATGATCATAAGTTAACATAAAATGACAATATGGGTATAATCAAGATATATAAGAAAATTTTCCCCAAAAAATAATTTATAAAAATTCATGAGTTATGGAATAAATATTCATATAATATAAAACATGAATAAAAGAGTGTGGGAATATGAGTTGATAAACATTACCTGTGAGAGCATAAAATAGTCATAATAATAAGCATAAGACTGTGGCATAATGAGGAAATGTATCATATCCTAAAATGAAAGTTATTATAGAATTGCGGTATAACCATAAGAATATGTAAACAAATCATAGTGGAGTAGGATTAACCACCTAATTCCCATAACATAGTAGATAAAGAATACTTACTTAATTCCTGTAGTGGATAAATAATTTCTTACTCAATTCCTAGGGTTATATAATGAGATATGGAACCTTAACTAATGAATTGGAGGGTGATATAGGACCCCACCCATTATCATCTATACATATGAGTTCCAATTTAAATCAGTCATTCATCATATCATAAATAAACCATAGAAATAAAATTTCTTTCATTCAATGCATCATAAAGAACCCATGAAAATAGTATGGGTTTCATATCCTTTACAAATGGATTCTCATAAGAAATCATTCAAAATTCCATCAATAATAATAAGAGGATAAACCCAAGGAAATAAAATGGGTGTCCAGATATATTTAGTAAATATCCTTCAATTAAGATGATGAAGTATAGGGTATCTACATTGTATAGATTAAAGGTATAAAATTTAGTCAATAATTTCACCAATTAATTGATGTACCAAATCTTGGTGAACACCCTTAAATCAAAGGAATGGAAAATTAGGTATTCATAAAGGAAAGGAATTGGAAAAAAAATTATGCCTATTCATTGTGGATGGATAGGAAAGAAAAAGTTAATGATGGTTCACTCCTCAGATAGAGAATATCATTTCAAATCCATCTCAAAAAAAATGGATGTAACATTTGAATAATATCCTCGATCAAGCATAAAATATGGAAAATAAATGTTGGTGTAGGTGATAAACACTTTTTATGAACATTATAAATATATATTTATAAATAAGAAAATGTATTGAAATTTTTGAAATAAAATTATTTCTTAAAACTAGGAGGATAATAATTCCTTTTAGAAAACATGAAAACATAGATATGAATTTTCATAGATAAGATAGATATAATGGAAAGATGTGTTCACATGGAAAATTTTAAACATATATATTGTTCACACTTTAATGAAAATTAATCATTCAGATAATGTTAATAATTATTTAAAACTTTTAATGGAGATAAAATTGGTATAAAATGGCCTTAATAAATTATTAGTTCATACACGAAGACATTCATAAAAGCATCCAATGAATATAAACATGTAAACCGAAAGGTTCCTTATTGAAAATAAGAGATGGGGTTGGTTTCACAAACAATAAACACTTCAGGTAAAATATGTGTAAAGGGAAAATGAAATTTTTAAGAAAAATATAAAACCCATTAATAACAAAATAAAATTATTATTGGTTTTATAAAGAATAAAATTACCAAATATGTATTATCTTTCTAAAAAAATATTTATTTGAAAATAATATTGGAAACGAAACCCTTACTATTTAAGTAAAATTTTAATAAAAAACATATTTAATAGAGAGATTGAAATTGAACATAAAATAACATTAATAAAATATAATTCATGATATAACATCTCAAATTCTAATTGTATACACCATATAAAATAAACATGGCATGTAAAATCATGCATATATCTTGGGTTTGAAAATGAGATAAAGAACCCCTTTCAAAGTCACATTTTATGACATAGGGACCAATCACTAAGAGTAATATGCTGAGTGAATGAAAATACCTAAAAACATAATAGGATTCACCATTTTTCACTATCATATGGTAGAGCATGTCCAAATTATATGAATAAGGTTCATTAAAAATGAATATAACTCAATTAAAAGAAATTGAGTTCATAAAAACCCTTAAAACCTTTGTATCCTTTGAATCGAAGAATATTCAAACCAAAAACATGATATGGATATTAAAACACCATTAATTACATAAATATGGAAAATAAACTCATTAATTAGTAATCACATAATTTTAAATACTTTATGGTGCATAATAAGAAATATGTCTCAAGAAATTAAATTTGAGACAATAACCCCTTATCTTAATTCCCAAATTAAACTAAAGTGCTTGAATATCTTGTATAAAAAAATAAAAATATTAATAACCTATTTAAAAATTTTATACGTACCTATAAAATTTTATAAACTTCATTTATAATTATTCTCCATGTATATTAGTTATTTATTAACTATTTTCAACATCGGGTGTGAGTAATGTTGATCGCCTTGAACTAGTTTCATATTAGCGGTGTTGTTATTAATTATTCACCTAATGTTCATAATTATCAGATCATAAAAGCAACTATAATTGATTATTTATAATTAGTTATAGATTTATAATTTCATTCTATGGTATTTTTTGTTATGATTCTTAAATATGAAATCGACGATGAGTATGTTTCTGTGATTTTTAATAAAAAAATGTTGATATATTAGTTGATGAGATTAATATTACTATTACAATTCTAGAACCAAAATAAGACCATTATTTAATTATTTATATCATATATAATCAATATTTATGTTCTCTTAATCATCTAGGATACTGTTTTATATCATTTTTTAAGTGGGTAGTTAGACTGACCCAAACATGAACGTACCTTAATTTAATGGATGATTATAAAGGTATTTAGTCATAATATCATTGTCCTAGGGAAATTATGATTTTATTTAGGTTTTATTATAGTGATATATCATAATATAATATAATTATAAGAATTTTTAATGGATAAAAATCTATTAAAAAGTATGAATAAATTGTTCTTTCCTTTTAGTATGATCTTTTTATATAGTTAAATTTACAATGATTATTTTTTTATCATATTATTAATAGGTTGTCTAATTTGTATTACCAAAACCATAATAATTTCCTTAAAATAATATTTATCCATTAAACTCATTCTTGTGACTATCCATGAATGGCAGTGATAAAAAATGAAATACATTGTTCCATGGAGGCGGTAATCTGAACGTACACATGAATGATGAATCATTTTCTTTTGAAAATGATAAATGTATAATTTTTTTATCATTTAATAATATAAAATATGTTTTAAATATAATAATTATTTATTAAATTCACAATTAATACCAACCATGTAAGGTGTTGAAGGAAGACAATACATGACACTTTATGGTGGCAGTAGTTCCCACACACACATGAATGTAATTTTTATTTTTCTTAAGGAAAAAGGGGTAATGTGGTTAATATTTATTAAAATAATATAAAAAAATCATTATAGTATAAATTATGAATAATTCATATAATATTTTGAAAAATAAATTTGAAAAATAAAGATATAAATGAAAATAAATTAGGGAAAATTAATACTCATGTTGAGGACTTAGCCCTTCCCTTGGAGGACTCCTTGGAAATGGAAGGATTACGCTAAAATATTTTGACCCAAATATAAATGAATTGATATAGGATTATAGTGGATTTAAAAAATGAAAGTGTTTCAAGAGAAAACTAAAATAAAATGTAGTCTTAATGGGGTGGTGAGATCCCCCTTTTATAAGCTCTATAAATGGCATTTTTGTAAATATTTGATCTTAATATAAAGAGAGAACATGTTTCACAAGTTAAGAAGACTAAAAAATGGAAAATAATGGAACTGAGATAATTTTTGGTTGATCCACACCTCAAACACTCAATTATAAACATGTTATTCTCTTTACCACTTAGGTTAACCATTTTTTACCCTTTTGGTTGTTACCGTTGTATCTAGTTTTTGCCTAAGTATTTTACCTTTAATTTCTAAAAATAAAATGGTCCTCATTAGATAATTTGTATCTAATTATTAAAAAATTTAAATCCTTTTTATTATATTAACTTTTTGAAAAGTTATGTAAAATAATTTTTATATAATAAATGTTTGTCGTATTAAAAAATGATAAAAATATTACTTATGTTCTAAAATTCCAAATATATGTTTGAAAATTAAACTTAATATTTTGAAATATATAATGTTAATTATAAAAAATATATATATTCAATAATTTGACTTGATAATTTTTAGGTTATTCTTATATCCTAGTGACTTAATAAACACCGTGGTTTTTGTAAAAATTATATTTTCCACTATTCACCTCAAAACCAATGTTTTTCAAAAAAAATCCCAAAAAATAATTCTAAGATAATTTTGATATTATAAATCTAAAAATTAATTTAATGTTATCTAATTCTCATTATAAACTATATAAATTTATTTTTAAAATGAAAATAAAAAAATATAAATGAAAATTACTTTTCTTGAAAAATAAAAATTTTGAACATTAAGTGTTCTTGATATTATTCCATAAGAATATATAATTTAATGAATTTTAATATAATAATTAATATATTTAAACAGTATATATTATTATGATAATCATTTCAAATTGTTCGATTTATTTTATTACCACTTTAAGCATTTATTTGAGAAATAGAAATTCTTTTTAATTTTAAATTATATTAATTATTTATTATATACATGTAAAAAAATGTTATATTTTTATTTACTATTGGTTTTATTATTCTTATAATTTTCTTAAAAAATTTCATCGAATGTATCATGACTCATTTTAGTTCAGTGTTGTGTGTAGAACAAGCTATTAACATAATATTTTTTAAGAAAGATTCATCGTGAAATATAATGTCGTTACACTAAGAATTAAAAGAAATAAATATAATGATATTGTTTATCATGATTATATAAAGATATTTATGAATTAATAAATATTAATGGAGATTTTCATGCCATGAGGGATGGATCCAAGACCACATCTTATACTTTCATGGAAAATACATACATGTATGTTGGATCATGTTTCATGGAAATGATGGGATATAAAGGATAGGTTTTTAATAAATAATATGGCCATGATAGTTTTAAAAAGAACTAGTTTCTTTATGTTTTTATACAATCAAAAACAGTTTTATAAAGGATTTATGGAAAAGAATAATTCTCGTGTAGGACATCGACAACCTGAAATAAGTATAGATTAGCAAAGCACTCTTTGGTTGATTTCTATATTTCATGTCATTATAAAGTTAAGTATGCACTTGATTGTGGGATATACTAAAACAAAAAAAAGTGTGACATGTGTCTAGGATTTTCCCTGCTCCTTTTTCCTACAAGTTGATACTATTGGGTCATGTGATTTCTATGTAAACCCAATCATACCATGAATTATCCTATTATTTTTAAATATGAACCTTTTGAATATACTATTCCACTCATGTGTGTACGTTTGTATGTGTTTCATACAAAAACTAAGGTAAGGAGAGAGAACATGAGATATATTCACATAAGTAGTGACATAGGTAAAGAATAAAGTTTTAATAAGTATAAATTTATAAAAATGTAACCAATACTAATTCACCCCCCCCCCCTCAATGTTGAATATATCTTAAATTGTTTTTCTCAATTGTTATCAGATCCCAGTTTACCACTTATTGGATATTCAATTTATGAATTTGTTTTATTTTTCAATATTTGAGTCTCTTTTTGAATTTATAGTGAATTTTAGTTTTGGAGATGATATATTTATTTCTAAGAATAATTTTATCTCTAAAAATAATATGATCAATAGGAAAAAGAAATCAAAAAAGATATTAATTAAAGTATACCTCTTGAGAAAAGAGAAATATAAGTGTTTTTTCTCTAATCCATAATACTATAGAAGATAGATATGGATTATAAGGAGAAGAAATGGTAGTTGATTATACCAACAAGGTGATGGATAGTCCTTATACCTTAGAAGAATCAAGGAATTCAGGTGATCATAAGGTATCTAAAAGTTTTTTATTAAATTATCCACAGAAAAGACATGAACTAGTTGGAGTGATCACATGTCAATAGATATATTAGTTGATTTATTAAAGGATATATTTTATACTTTTCCCAAATTATTATTATCACATATTTGTGGTATTTTTGAAATCATGTAGGAATAAATCACTCAACTTGAATAAGAGTCAAAGAACTTAGAGAGATATTTGAAAGTTATGTTTCTAACTTGTATTAATCTCTCTAAACAAGTTGGATCCATATAATAAATGAATATAGAAATTGAATAAAGATTCTACAAATTTAAGAGATAATGGATCAAAAAAATCATTGGAAGGAAGAAGTCAAGAAGTCACACTAAAATAAGATACATGCATTGGATAAAGATCAAGAGTCTTGTGTTGAAGTTAGAAATGCACAAAATGAAGTCAAAGAGAACAATATAAAGGATCTTGATACTTTGATACAAGAGAAGTTTATGATGCATCGATACAATATAAATAATATAATAAAATATTTTGATGGTAAAATTATATTCATTCATTATTGGAAGAACACATGCAATATGACGTGTCTTGAATTAGAGATCAAGTTGGCCAACTTGGAATTGATATTTATTGAGTTTTTACAATAAATCAAGAAAACTATCACTATAACACACAGTTATAAGAGATATTATTATTCTAAAAGACTTTCAAAAAGTATAAAAAATATTTTTATATCATATAATGATCATTGTCATGTAGACATAAAGGAATAGGTTCTATCCATATCAAAATCCAATGTTTTTACTTAATCTATTTTAATTAGTACTATAGGTTTAAATACTAAATATATATAAAAATTGATGAGGAGAAATTATGAGAATCCTACCACTATTTCATTGGTGGATAGAAAAATGAGTAAGATTATTGGTTCCCTAAAAGAATAATGGCCAGTGGAGGAGAATACCTAAAAACTACATGCTGTAAAATCTAGAAATTTTGGATAGATTATATTTCATAAAAATTGATCATTCTTTTTGGGTCATTGATGACGTTTTATCATATTTGGAATTATAGAATTATATTTTTGAAACAATCTATCATATAATTTTTTTCAAATTAATCCAATTTAAAAGGGGTTAAATCATAAAAATAAACAATAACCATAGATGAAAGGGAAAAATATGTATACTATAAAAGAATTTGAAATTCTTGGAAATATATATGGTTATTGTAATGGTTGTGGTTGTAGAGATGGTGGATTCTCAAATGAGCATGTATCAAAAATAAATGTTTAAATAATACCAAAAAATATTAATAAATAGTTAAGACAACCTTGGGAAAGAAGATAAAGAAGGTTTTAAACTATAATAATCCAAAGAAGTTATAATAGGAGACTGATTCATCCTTGGACAATGAGAAAA
This sequence comes from Viscum album, assembly GCA_963277665.1. NCBI lineage: Eukaryota > Viridiplantae > Streptophyta > Magnoliopsida > Santalales > Viscaceae > Viscum > Viscum album. Next base: position 779,832,284 of record OY728141.1, read on the forward strand.
AGGTTGATCGAGTTCAAAGTAGGATAAAAATTTCCAAGAGGAGTTTTATTTCAAATAGAAATATCTCTTTCTACTGTGGTAAAAGAGGTAATTCCATGGACTTATGAAAACAATCCATGGATTTATAAATTGATGTAATCATATAGGAGAAAAATGAAAGTTTAGTCCAAGTGAAAGGGAAAATTATTGATTTGGTTAACTCACTCATAACAATCCACGTGGTAAATATAAAAAGGATTCCAATATACTCAATGAATGTATGGAAATTCGGATAGTAAATTTGGATAGTTAAAGGAATATGTAATAAGTATAAGAAAAAGATTATGATAAAGGAAAAGAAGAAATTATGCATGATGAAGTCAAATTTAAATAGTGGTTATCAATAAATGAAAACCCAAGAGCTTCAAAAGAGCTATGTAGAATATGTAATAAGGTTGAAAAAACCTACAAGTATTTTTTACTAATACTACCACCATAATAATATACCTTAAATAGGATAGATATTACATTAATCATAATGGATTATGTAAATAAAAGTGTTCCATATAATAAAATGATATATGAGAAAAATTATATGTATCCCAAATTAAAATAATATTTGATAAACTATTTGTAAATAATGAATAATAAAGAAACAATTTCAAGAAAATCATCTCAAACTTTTTGTTCACATTGAGGAATGTGACATCCCACCTTATTTATTATTAATTTTGTTGTATTTGTGTGATTATAATATAGGTAATTAAAGATGATTCTAGTTCTCAAGGAGGTAACTAGAGAAGGTGTATAAGTTTCCAAAACATGATAGAAAAATAAAGAAGCCACTATCTTGAAATGACCCACTAATTGATATTCTATAGAAAATGAGTTGAAGAAGATCACCCTTGATGAATATATAAAAGTTTTCAAATCTGTACATCCAATTTAAGTGATCTATTTTGTTGCATTATCTACTTAGGATATCTTGTAATATATATATATGGAATAAATTATCCTTGTTTAAGATTATGTGAAGTGTCTCCTTAAGCAGTAGATAAGAGAATAATTCTTGAGAAGCAACCATATATTTTCAATATCATGTTAATCAAAATATTCTAAAAAGTGATTATAAAATACGTCATTTATTTGGTATGATTAATTATTATCTCATCTTAGTTTATAAAAATAATATCCTGACATTATGGTGTAATTGATTTTAATCAATGACATAAAATAAATTTTTAAGAATATTCAAGGTTATTTTATCAAGTTTAAATCCTTTCAATTATGTTTGAATTTTTTAACCTATGTATTGAAGTGAGTGAAGGGAATCAAGTTGAAATATTTCATGAGAACCTCTATATCAATTTTAATAAAAAAAAATTAATAAATATTGAAGATATAATCAAGTTAATTTCATATCATATTTGCATCATATTATTTTATACTGGGTAGTTTTTTTCTTTAAATCAAACCATCTTATTCTCTACACCGATAATAGAACTTATAGAATAAGATTGGAATGTTTGATAGAACATTACTTAAGTATGAATTGATACCATCCTCTCTTAGACACTTTTATTTATTATTAGTAAGTGGGAGAGAATAAAATGAAAAATTAAAGGTTGATGATAATTTAAGAGAGAGGGAAAGGTAAATAAGAGGGGAAAGTATTTTCACATATTGACATATCATTTTAGTGGTTATTCATAACAAATACAATGTGGGGGTTTTCTAAGCCAACATTGTGTGTATTTTATTTGTTTTCAATGATCATGATGAATTAATAAATAAGGTTGATGAAAATATATTAAAGGAGAGTTAGAGAAAATAAGTGTCTTGAATAATTGGATAGAGAACCCAAGTTTGTTTTTAAATAAGATTTATAATTATTATGATTTTATAAATATTAAAAAACACATCTTGGAAGTTTTTTTGAAGTTTTTTTATTTATTATAAGAAAATTATAATATCATTCCTTTGGAGTTTTCAAGATTCGTTTATATTAAAGGAAATATTATGTGATGTATTTGAGTTCCATGGTGAATTCATAATGATCAAAGTATTATCTCTCTATGATGATGTTTGATATTAAAATAGAATATGAAGATAATTTGGGAAGGATGATATTTTTTCCTTATTCATTTGGCATTGACTGTTATTTTACAAAGGAATAAAAAGAAAGAAAAAAATAATGTCTAACTTAGGTCCAACTAAGGACCCAGGAAGCTAGGTCATCTCAGAGAGACAACTAGTAAGATCAAAGGTGATTAATCCAAGGGTGACTATGGAGGATGCATGTAGGTTTCATAGTAAGGAACAAATAGATTTCCTATACAGGGTGGCATAGGATAGAAGAGCTACATTTTGGGGTAGTATGGAAAACCCTCCAGGCATTTGGGATATAAGGGATTTTGTCGAGAGGCCTATAGAGCATCTAGTCTTATAAGAAAGTGGTTATCCCAAAAATTCTTTGATTTTGGACTATAGAAATATGATTACTATTAATTATTTAAAATCATAGTTTCTTGTTGTTGATATTATAATATATGAATTATCTTCCCAATGTCACCTGGTTTACACTACACCAACTAAGATCGCACTGCACTTGGATTGCATGTGGGGTGATTATGATACTAATGATAGAAAAGTGAACTCCATGGAAGATGATATATATCCTTTATAGAGGAAGATCATACCATCGGGTTCACTGAAAGATACATAATGTGAGGATTTGAAGTTAGGAATATGAATCTAGTGATTGTTTCACTATCAAAAGGTCATGCATGCATGAATTTAGAATATCAAAAGAAGAATATTGAGGTAATAATTTCATAGAGTACATAAAATGATGTTTAGTGATCATAATATGGTATAAGGAGTTCATAAAGGTAGTTTTAAGACTATGTAAGAATTTTTTTCTACTTCATAAGGATCGTGTTCAATATATGTAAGGATGATTATGAAGTTCATAATAATGAATTTACCACTATGTAATGATCATTCCTTTTTAAAAAAAATAAACTTTGTAAGGGTGGTAGAGGACTTTATAAGGATGATACTACTCTTAAAAAGGATCATTTATCCTTATACATAGGTCTATAAGGATCGTATAATTAATAATTTTAGTGAAAGTGAAATGTCTTGATTAATAATATTAAATCTATTGATGCCAGGTTACATAAGATGTCAAGTACATAAATATCATGATATTTTTTATAAAAATTCTAGTATGATGATGAATAATTAACAATGATTCATGGAGAGTTTCATTCCATGAAGTATGGATCCACGAACGCAGCTGCTACATGCATAAATGCATGCATATGTGTATGATGGAGTGTGTTTTATGGGATGAAAGAGGAGATACCAATGATAGGTTTCAAAGAAAGAAGAAGGATATGAAAGTTTTTAAAAGAGGTTATTTTTTCATGCCTATAGAGTTTTGAAGAGGCGTAGTGGGATTTTTTGAAATATTGGGATCTCATGAATTTTGAATTACTAAGAATTATTGTTTAATAGAAAAGGATAAAGGAAGATATAATATTGTTTCTAATTTTTAATATCCTTGAGAATTAAAGATAGAAGAGAAGAACCAACTATCTCATCATATATATTATAAGAGTTGATAAAATATAGAAAATTAGAACTAGTATAGTTCTATCACACTAAAGAAATAAGAAGAAGAAAATGAAGAGGGGAGAAGAAGAATCATTTTGCATTCCAATTTACACATAAATAAGAGAAGAATTTAATTTTTTTAAGAGAATATGAAGAAGAAGAAACTATCAAGTTTGTTTTTGTGAAGAATAATGGATAATTACTTTCCCCAATACAAGTAAATAAGGAATAATTGGTGTTTCTTACATACTATTATACAGTTAAGAGATGAAATAATATGTCTCGGGAAACACATCAACAACCTGAAAGTAATATAAATTGCTAATGGTCTCTTTAATTTATTATCATATCTCATATCATTGTAATGTTTGGGATGAGAAAAAACACATTTAGGATACATTTAACATGAGTTTAGTATAATCCCTTCTCATTGTACCAACATTTTGATAATAGTGGGTCATGTGATCTCAGTGGAAACCAACTCACATCAAGGATTATCCTTTCCTTTTGAAATTTGAACCTAATTTATCCATTTTTTCACTAGTGTGTGTATGTTGAATGTGTTTTATGAAAAATAGGTAAATAGAGAGAGAAATAAATTTTTTCACTTAACCAATTACATAGGTAAATAAGAAAAGGATAAAAATTATAAATTGGTAAAAAAAATCCTCAACACTAATTCACCCTCTAGTGCTGAATATATCTCACACCAATCCTCTAAAATTAGACTTTTGGTTTCCTTATAATGGATAGTAGATAATTTTTATATATTTAAAAGCATAAAAACATGTGTTTATATTAGTAATTTGATGTTTTTTGTATAAAATTCTTATTTTTAAGTAAAATTTTACTTTATACATCTAAACAACCAATTAGGCTGTATTTTTTTAGTTTTTTTTTCTTTTTTAAACTAGAAATTTTACTTAAAATTTAATTGACTTTCATTTATGAGAATAAGGTTAGAGTTCAAAGAAGTATTTGATAGATCATATCCATTATATGATTTTATAAGTTTCTAAATCATGTTTATAATTTATAAATATAACGAAAATCTAAAATTATGTTTGTTATTTATTTAGTTTAATTTATATTACAGATTGGGTGTGGGTTGTACTATAATTTTTTTTATCAAAAAATAATTACCTTTAGTAACTGTTAAAAGAAGTCACTAAAAAATACCTTTGTTTGGATATATAGATTACTTTTTTTGATCACTATAGGACCCTGGGGAGACTATAGACATTTCTAAAAGTGGTCATTATTAGCTATCATGAGCAGACCTTTAGTGACCACTATATGGTAGTTTTTAAAGTATAGTTACCGAGTAACAAAGACCACAAAAAGCAATCATTGAACGGATGAAAAAGGTTTTTATTGACTTCTTTTAGAAGTCACTAATAGTCATTAAAGTAGTAGTGATTTCTCTAACATTGATAAAAGATACACTTCTATCATTTTTTTCAAATCATCAATGTTTTTTAAAGTGGTGAAAAAACTCATTTTGAATGTTGATAATGTAAGTTATTCACTAGTGACAATATACATTTTTTTCAACAGACACATTAGTTTGTAGTAAAATATATAATGAAAAAATCATTAGCCCTTTAAAAAATGAAATTAAGAAACAAATGTGTGACACTATATTTTTACACTAGATCTAATACCCCTCATTTTAATTCTATATATGCAATAAAAAATTAACTAATATTCTACCCACCATCCCACATCATGATTTCAAAAATACCCACTCTCTTTCATGTTAAATATAACCCTCTCTTTATATTTTTTCTTTAATATTGTCTTTATTATTTCAAATAAACTCAATAAATATATTATTAATTTAAAAAAAATCAATTCATTTCAAAATTGTCTCAAAATATTTAAAAATTTATATTTATTTTTTAACATATAATTTTTACATGTTTTGAGAAATTAAGTTTCATCACACCTGATGAATAAAAACCTTTCATAAAAAATAAATGTAATAATTTTATAAATATATTACTACAAAATAAATTAAGTCCACTTTTCATTAAAATTAAATTTCAATCTAACCACTATATATATATATATATATATATATATATTTCAGTAATATAAAAATTATAGTTTTTTTATAAAATATATTATTTAAAAATTGTAAATTTTGATATAAATTATATATATACTTATAATTTTAAAATTTATAATAAATTATAAAAATATTGTAAAATGTGAAAATAATTTTACATGATAAGGTATTTTCTATAAATGAAATTTATTTTATCAACTTTCTAAGATAAATTACATAATATATAAAAATATATATTTTAAAATACATGTTGAAACAATTTATTTCACTATTCATAAAAATATAATTTAACCAACTAAATAAAAGTTAGATATAAGAAATAGAATATTATTAAAATGGTGAAAGTATATAAGTGTTTAAAAATATTATTATTCTAATATGAGGATATTATTTTATATAAATTTTAAAATCCATAAAAAAATTATAATTATTTTATTGAACATATGTGAGAAGAAATATTCAAAAAAATATGAGATATGAAAATAAATTATCTTTAAAAAAATATATAACAAATTTTTTATTATAATTGAAATCTATCTAAACTCTTAAATGGAATAAATTTCATTTTACAAAATAGATAACATTATATAAAAAATTAATCTCGTTTTGAACATGATATCAATTTCATCTCTTAAAAGATATATAATTTATTATAAGTGAAATTTATCTCGTCTAATATATGAGATAGATTTAATTTTATGAAATTCATATCATTATACATAAAATTTATCACATCTCACACATGAGAAAAATTTCATTCTATAAAATTAGTAATATAATAAGTGAAATTTATCTCATCTTGTTTGTGAGATCAATTTTATTTTTTAAAATATTTTTTATTATAAATGAAAGTTATCTCATATAAGAAAATTTTCATTTTACAAATATTGTTTCATTATTCATGAAATTCATCACGTATCATAGAAAAGATAAATTTTATTCATTAAAATATATAAAATAGAACATGTGATTTATCTCATGTATGTGATAAGATAAATTTAATTTTTCAATAGAGGTATCACTCTGTGAAATTTATCTCATCCCATATATAAAATATATATATTTTTAAAAAAAAAATCATTTAGTATAGGTGGAATTTATATCATCTCATACATGAGATAAATTTAATTTTATAAAATATGTATCAATATACTTCAAATCACTAGTGGGAAATTCATTATTTACATGGGAAAATTCCATATTTCCATAATTCAATTTATCCCGTTTCATACATGAAAATTTTAACTTTTTTCAAAGATGCATCATTATAAGTAAAAATAATTCATCTCGGGTGATAAATTTCATTTTTTAAAAAATTTATTATCACATATTATTAAATAAATTTTATATTCTAAAAGATAAAATATTATATTTGAAATTTATCTCAGTTTCTGCATGAAATAAATTCCATATTTTTAAAAGATTTATTGTTTTAAATGAAATGTATCCCATCTTATATGTGATATAATTTTAATTTTTTAAAAGATAAAACATAATATGTGAAATTCTTATAATCTCGTACATGAGACAAATTTTGTTTTTAAAATATGTAATATTGTTGATAAAATTTATCTCATTTATACATGATATAATTTTTTTCTCTGAAATTTATCTATCTCATATTCAAAATAAATTTCATTTTTTAAATATATAACTTGTGTATTTTATGTAATATCACGCATGATATAAATTAAATCTTTTGAAATACATGTCATTGCAGGAAAAAATAATTTTATATCAAACATGAGAAAAATTTTGTTTAAAATAACATATCATTTTACATGAAATTTATCACATCCTATATATGTGATAAATTTTATTTTTTAAATATATAACTTGGTGTGAAAAAAGTTTCTCATGTCATTCATGAGATAAATTTTGTTTTTTAAAAGTGTCATTTTTTTAGTTGGTATTTATCTCATCATATACGAAATAAATTTAATTTTATGAAAGGGAAATATATATTAAATTTACTCCATTTCATGTATGATATAAATTTAATTTTATATCAGATATAACGTACTATATGAAATTTATCATGGTTCATACATGAGATAAATTTAATTTTATAAAATACTCACCATAATATAAGACATTCTTTTTATTCGATACATTAAATAAATTTTATTTTATAAGAGATATATTATTATGCATGGATTTTATCTCATGAAGTATATTTTTTTTTAGAAAATATAATATAATATATGAAATTTTAGTAAAAACTTGAAAACATTAGGATTTCTAAAAGTCAAATAATAAACTTATTTCATGAAATAGAATAATATTAATTTATATATTAAATGTATGTAAATAATATTACTTATTCATTTTTACAACTATTTTATACTATTATATAAAAATAAAATTTATCTCACTCACTATATGAGATAGATTTCCTATAAAAATTAAAGAAAGTTAATAATTTCATGAGCGGTGTGTTGTTAGATGAAAAATTTATCTCACTAACTCCATATGATAAATATTGTATTTGAAGATCAAAATTTTTATTTTTTATTTTGTTAATTAAGGATTCTAAAATATGACATTTATCTTACCTCAATGAAGATTTTGTATGAGTGAAAAAAATGATAAATATAATAAATATTATTTCATTCATTGTATAATAAATTTTTAAATTTATAGGTTTTATGTAATTTATTATTTTTTCAAGAAATTTTATAATCAATTTTTATATTTTTATATATTTTACACATACCTACAATTTATATATTTTTACATCTATTTCAATATGCACAATTAACATTAAAAAAATTAAAAACACTGCATGTAAAATATAAAAACATAGGTAATGTTAATAATAAGTCAAATTCATGCATTATTAATATTTAGGACTATATTTTATGGATATATATCCACTATAGTAATTTTAATATATATTTTAACTGAAAAAAAATAGTTATTATTTTAACTAAATTGTTTTTCCATGTATTGAATGATTTTATTTAAAAGATAAATTTATAAATTTTAGAATTTGAATATGATAAAATGGAATTTATTTATGAATTAAACATATCTAATATAAATTATAATAAAATTTTGTGATTTTTCTAAAGTAGTTTATTTTTTGGTGAATAGTTAAAAAATGTTTTTTACAAAATACCATAACATTTATGACATAATCATGATGTAATATTGATTTAAAAATTCATAAAACCTCTAGGTCAACCAAATATGTATTTAAAAATTAAAATAAATCATTTAAACTGTTATTTTTATTTTTTAAACCCATGCTTGTATTTTTTGAACATAAGTTATATTTTATTCTAATTAAATACTATTTTTTGATCTTTAAGTGTAATAGTGTTGTTTTATTTTTTTTCTTTCATGACTCCCTCCATCCAATGGAACCCCTCTGAGGTCGTCAATGAGAGAAGTGAGATAGTGATTTCAGAATCTCACCTTTAATAGGCCATGTATTGGTGAAAAGCACATAGGGTATAATATAGATACAAATGAGAGGCATTACCCTCTAAAATAAAATGAGGAATGAGATATGAGACAAGTAAACCAATAAAATATTTCTCATAAATATAAAATAAATCCCAATTACATGTATATAATTTCATAGATCCATAAAAACTAAAAAAGGAAACAATAGGTACCCAAAAGACAAACTCGATACTGTTCATGAAGTCCAAACAGTTCTTGAACAACCAAGAGCTAATAATATACATCTTGATATTAAACATACACCTGTGGACCTATAAAATAGTTTATATATATGTAGTTTGAGCATAATAAGTATACTCAATTGTATCCTCGCTAAAGCCTCTTGTATAAAAGATAAAGAAAGTATACTAAATCTCATTAAAAAACATGTGAAACAAAATCAGAATTAAAATAGGTATTCTATGTTTTTAGCCTCACCATGGCTAACACTCTCCAAGTGACACATACAGAAATAATATAATATAATAAAAAATGGTACCTAGCTACCACTTCCCCATATTCTTTTCACACTTCCCCAACATTGTACACCCTGACCCATCACTCTGAAAAAGAAGCCAGTACGAAAACACCTAGGATAAAGAATCATAACATGCATCTCATGTATCACATCATCTCATCATCCCTATCAAATCTTGATATATTATCCAATTAGTTTTTGATAGCCACAACAATTGTATGTCATTTATCATACATCAAGTATTTCACCTCAAGTCATCATAGCACATACGCTAAGTAATGCAACTCAAGACATCCTAGCTCATACACAACATAATACATTATTTCCATTTATACACATATATGGGGAAAGATAACCACCATTAATACTAGCACATAATACTATAAGGATAAGAGAGTGAGGATAGAGGGGGTAGTCAGTCATTTGTTCCTCGCAAACCTAGGTGTAGGGAAAACACACTCTCAAAGTCAAATATGTGTCATTAACCCTACCAACATGGGTGGGGTGGAATATTAAATCATAAAATATATAGGTTATAATATCTCTCACAAACACTCTATGGGAATTAACCTATTAATCACGTCGTGATTCACTATTGTATTCCACCCTTTTATCACTGTATAAAACTGATTATTTATTGTAAATTCCAATTATTATAAAAAAATCACTTCATGTTTCATTACACAATTTAATTTTTATCTTTGTTAAAAAGGAAAATTTAACTTTATTTATGATTTCATTGTAGGTGGAGGTGATTTAGAGAGATCCTGATGATGTTGAAGGAAAATGGGCCAAACTGCATGGAATCCCATGAATACATCTCCACTGTTTGAATGTGGAAAAAAATAAGTGCATATAAATGGGATGAAATTTTGTTGGATGATCCAAAATTTAGTGTTATAAAACTCTTATTAAATAACCCAATCCCAATTCTTCCATTAAGGGGGCTATATGAACTGATCGTTCCAACAAAAGGAATCTTCTCGAAGTCAAAAGTTGTGTTCAATATTTCAGTTATATCTTGAGATGTGGGCCCCCGTATGAGGCCAAATTTTAGTTTAAGAACTCCAATAGGTGGGGAAACATGTTTATAGTTTTTCTAAAAGTGATATAAGATTTTATAGTGTCAAAAAACAATGTTCCAAGTGGTTTTACAAAATCTAGGTACCCAAAACCACTTCCCATTTTGGTTATAAAAGGGTACCATGAGCACCCCATTTGGGAGTTCAGCCAGGAGGAAAGGTTCTAACATTTGGGAGTCCCAAATGATTCCTCTAATTATCCCTATAAGTTATTGAGGCTATGGTAAGTTCTACTTCAACATCTTTTTCTTCCTCCCCTCCCATGGAATTCTAAACTCTGTGTGATCACCTAGGGAGGAACGTGTTGTAAATACTAAGCTTTGTTTTTGAAATAATTGAATGGTAATTTAATTTTAAGGGTTTTTAATTGTTTTTAATAATTCTATATTATTATTTTATTGAGTTATGTACTGGTATTTTATTCTCAAACTCACATGATCATGTTTGGGGGTACCATTTCATGTGATATTTCACACACCGTTCACCATTTCTTCTTCCCTCGTTTAATTGTTGTGTTTGTATGGTTAATATTGATCAATTTAACTCTCATAAACACTATAAAGTACATGTAAATTTGTTCCATGGTATCACAAATAAATATCATACAAACTTGGACAGCGCATCAAGTTATTCGTGTGTTGCCTTGGTGAGTTTTGGTTATGAAGTCGAACACAAATCACCCAATCATCGGTAGTATCTGATGAAACATCGTGTGTTTCCAAATGAAACCTAAGAGGTATCTTAGTATAAACTCAGAAACATTATGGTTATAGGTGTTAAAAACTATGGATTAAAATATCTTAACCCTATGTCTTGGAGCAATGAAGGATGAGCATCGTGAGATTTCCCCGAGTTGATCACACATAATCGAATCTACAAATTTATGATTTCTTATATCTCTTTATTTTATATGATTTCATCTTCAATAAAAAAAGTAAACTTTCATACAATCTCATTCCCATTTTTTTAATCAAAACATTATTTTTAAATTAATGATATAAGGCTCCATTGAGATAAAACCTAGGGTTCCTGCAACAATGTAAAAAATATAGTAAAAACCAAACATTTAATTTGACACACTCAACAACGTGATCAAATTTTGGAACCATTTCTAGGGATAAAAGATATTTATTTTATCTTTATTTAATTTTATTTCTTTATTTTACATCTTAATTATTACTCCTTTCAATATCCCCCCATCCATAATTTTTTTTTCTTTTGTTTGTTTTTGTGTTTATATTGTTCTCTATATCTCTTCCTTTATATATTTATAATTATATATTATAACATTATATTTTATTTTATCCTTTCACCCTTATTATGTTATTTTATTTTATCCATATTAAATCATAAAAAGAAAAAAATACAAAAAACAAACAAACTTCACAACTTATTTTCATAGCCTGATCAAAAAAAGAAAAACAGTTTGAATTTGAACTAGAAATTGAAAAAAAAAATAAACAAAAAATTAGGTTATATATAGTAGTAAAATAAAGTAACACTAAGAAACCCCTTGTGTAACTTCAAGTGATCCCAAACCAATAAAAAATTAAACCAAATGAAACCCCAAAAAACATGGCTGCAAATAACCAGACATTAAAAGACCTGACCACCCTATATGTGGAGTACCAACCTGTGTACATCCAATATCCTAAGGAAACATCCAACATTGAGATAATATCATGCCTCATACACCTTTTTCCTAAATTCAATATTCTTCCCAGTGAGGACCCTCACAAACACCTCTAGGAGTTTCACATAGTGTGCTCCACCCTGAAACCCCAAAATGTGTCTAAGGATCTCATTAAGTTTAGGGTCTTCCCTTTATCCCTTGATGGTGTAGTCAAAGACAGAATAAAATATATGTCTACCAAAATTGGGGGCTGGAATGACCTTAAATGGCTATTTCTAGAGAAATTCTTCCCTTCCTCGCAAACTACATCAATTTGAAAAATCTATGGAATTAGGCAATCACAGGGAGAGACCATTCATGAATATTAGAAGAGATTCAAAATACTTTGATCAAGTTTCTCCCACCACCAGATTAGTGAAAAAATTCTAATTAAATACTTCTATGAGGGACTTATTCCCATGGATCATGGTATGATAGATGTTGTACCTGGGGGTTCCCTTGTTGATAAAACTTCTTATGTTGCTCATGATTTAACAGTCAATATGGATCAAAATGCACAACAATTTTGTACATGAGAAATTGCACCAAACCGAGGAGTTCATGAGGTAAGTAATTCATCCCTGGAACAAAAGGTATATAATAAAATTTATGAGATGCATACCCTTATAATATAATTATCTCAAGAACAAGGTAACTCATACTCTTTTTCCATTCCATTTCATTATGGTATTTGTTCTGATAACACTAATTTTTTTGACCAGTGCCCACAACTTTAGAATTCATATGAGTCTTGTGTAGTTGTATTCCCTAGGCATCCTTTTCACTAAGCACCAACCTTCAAGAAAGAACCATTCAAGCCAAATCTAAACCCCAGGTGAAATCACAACCACAGTCACAATAAGGAGGAAACTCGAGCTACCCTAAATAGAACTAGTATCAATAAGGATAAGGTATGAAACCTTATTGTCCTTCAATATCTCAAAACAATCCTCCTCCTCCTCCCAAATCTGAACCAAGACTTGATGACATAGTGATGAAAATAAAAACCTAGAAACTCTAGTTCTAACAGACCACACAATCGGTTATTCAAGACCTATGAACTCAAGTGGGATAACTAGAAAACACCATCAGTGAGAAAAATATTCAAGGTTATAGAAAACTACCCTACCAACCTGTTACTACTCTAAAAGACAAAGTTAATGTATGTGCAATCACACTTTATAGTGGTAAAGAAGTTTCTTCTTTCAATGATTCTATAAAAAAATGTATGTATCCCTCTTGAAAACTCTCTTTCACTACACTCAAAAGATTCTAATGATGAGAAACAAAACAAAAAATGCTAAAACAATTATCTTTGAGGATACCACTGAATAATCCATTTATATTCCTTTTCCCAAAAGACTCTCTAAATCTATGAAATTTTTTTATAATGAGATTAATAAAGAGGTAATGGATACATTTAAAAAGGTATAAGTTAACATTTCATTATTGGATGCAGTTAAAAAAATCATGTGATGCGCTAAATTTCATAAAGAGATTTTCACCCATAGACGGTGACTCAAGGGGAATGAGAGATTAAACCTGGGAAAGAATTTCTCAAACTTGATTCAACCCGAAATTCCAACTAAGTTCGAGTATCTGAGAACTTTCACGACACCTTTCACCATAGGGGAGACATTCCTTTGAAATGTTATGATAGATTTCAGTTCTTAAATTAATGTAATTCCTTTATCTATGTATAATTATCTATAGGTTGGTGGGATTCAACCAATGAACATCATCGTTCAACTTACCAACTGGAGCACAACTTGACCATCAAGAGTGATTGAGGATGCACTCCTAAGAGTGAAGAATCTCATCTTCCCCCATCAATTTCTACATTCTTGAGATGGAATATACTTGAACCAAAGGACATTCTCCTCTCGTACATGGGATCCCATTCCTTAAAACAACAAGGATGATCATTAACATTCAAAATGGTACATTGTACATGGAATTCAGTGGAGAAAATTTATATTTTAATATCCTTGAATCTATGAAACACCCCATTGAAGAGAACTCCACTATTTATGTATATTCAATGGAAGTGATCTCAAAAGATAAACACAAACACAATTATCTCCTAAACCAATACTCTGATTCATTTTCCTCTTCTTAACCCTTGGATGATTTGAGTTTTTATTCATGTTTTGAGTGTTGTGTGGGTTCATAAAAGTTTAAATTTTGTGATTTAATTAATGAATGTGTTCATTCTGAGGTACCCATGATTGTCGATGATTTTGAAAATCTCATTGCCATTGATTCTATTTCCTTATAGAATAAACATGAGTAGATAGAAAGTTTCATGGACCTCACTCCCCATAAATCCCCTAAATAAATCAAAAAACTATAGGTGTTGGAATTGAAACCACTTCCATAAAATTTAAAATATACCTATTTTGAGGGTATTGACCAATTTCCCGTCATTATTCCTAATAACCTCTCTCTAGAGCAAGAATAAAAACTGTTCAACCATTTAAGAGAATGTAAAAAAAGGAAATTGGATGGACATTGACTAATATTCCTAGGATTATCCCATTTATTTGTATACACCATATAATTTTAGATGATGAGTTTAAGGTCATAAGGAAATCTAAACACCAGTTGAAACCCACTCTCCTTAAAGTGGTAAAATTACAACCCAATAAATTACTTGATGTTGGGATCATTTATCCTATATATGATAGTAAATGGGTTAGCCCAGTGAAAATTGTGCCTAAAAATTTGGAATAACGGTTGTATCAAATGAACAGAACGAATTGGTTCCAACATGTGTGCAAAATAGTTGGCGAGTCTGTATTGACTACAATCAACTGAATCAAGCCACAAAAAAGGACCACTTTCCTCAACCTTTCATTAAAAAAAATTTAGAATGACTGGATGGTAAGTCCAATTACTATTTCCTTGATGGATATTTGGGTTATTTTCAAATCTATATATCCCCTAAGGATTATGAAAAGAAAAAATTTACCTGTCTATTCAGAACATTTTTATATATAAGGATTTTTTTGGTCTATGTAATCCCCCTATTACTTTTAAGCGATGTATGTTGAGTATTTTTTTTTTTGTTCCTTGAGAATTGTATGGAATCATTTATGGATTATTTCATGGTTTATGGAACTTACTTTGATTAATTTTTAGCACACCTAGGTTCTTTCCTCTGCCATTTCATTGAAAAAGATCTCATATTAAATTATGACAAATTCCATTTCATGGTTGAGTGAGGTATAGTTCTTTGGAATGTTATTTCAAAAAGTTCATTCAAGTGTATAAATCAAATTTTGAATTAATTTTATCACTTATATATCCAAAATGTGTTAATGATGTGCAGTCCTTATTGGGTAATGTTGGTTTTTACCACCGATTCATTAAAGAATTTAGTAAGATCAAACTTCCTTTGTCTCGATTATTGCAAAATTATTTTTTATATAAAAATTGTGAGAATTCATCCAATTACCTAAAAAGGATTATCACATCACCTCCCATAATCCAACCACCAAGGTGAGATATCCCCTTTGAACTTATGTGTGATGCCTCTAACTTTTTAGTTGGGTAGTTTTATCACAAAGGGTTAAGAAGTCTCCTCATGTCATTATGTATGCCTTGCGTACCCTTGACCCTACCTAGGAAAACTACACCACCACTGAAAAAGAACTCCTTTGTATTGCGTTTTCCTTGAAAAAATTATGTTCTTATCTTATCAGGTCAAAAATCATTTTGTTTTCAGATCATGTTGCCCTTTTATTTATCCTAAAGAAACATGAAGCTAAGCCCATCCTCATTTGGTGGATGCTCCTCATCCAGGAGTTTAACCTTGAGATTTGTGATAAGAGAGGAGTGAAAATGTTGTAGCTAACCACATTAGTAGTATTTCCCCACCATTGGACCACCATGTTGACTCATCCCTCCCCATTAGATAATTCTTCCCTCATAAGAACCTTTGTGATGTTGTTGACCTTACCCCTTGGTATTTGAACATTGTGAATTATCTTGAAATGACTAGGGTCCCCAAATATTTCATCACTTCATAGTCCCATAGAATTAATCATTATTCACGATGGTACATTTGGGATAACCCATATTTGTAGAGAATTTTTAGTGACAAAATTGTTCATCGGTGTGTCCCTAACCATGAGTTCACCTTTATTTTG
Source organism: Viscum album (assembly GCA_963277665.1). Lineage (NCBI taxonomy): Eukaryota > Viridiplantae > Streptophyta > Magnoliopsida > Santalales > Viscaceae > Viscum > Viscum album. The sequence continues at coordinate 779,848,788 of OY728141.1, forward strand.
ACCTTTTTCCACACTTTGTATTGTGGAGACCAATTTGGATTTCAACGTATATCTCAAAAGGTCCTTGACATATTACTTTATTGGGAAACATTTTATAGAGATTCACATCGGTTTTGTAAGTTATATACTCAGTGTCAATTCACAAGGAATTTCTCTAAGAAGAATGAAATGCCCCAACAACCCATGTTATTTTGTGAGATCTTCGACGCATGGGGCATTGAATTAATAGAGAATTTTCCAAATTAATTTGGATTTTTTTACATATTATTGTATTTTGAATATGTATCTAAATGTAGGGAAGAAAATGCTACTAGTATCGATGACTCTTGAGTTGTTGATTTTGTGATGTCCCAGATTTTCAGTAGGTTTGGTTTTTTGTGATTCATCATTAGTGATCAGGGTTCAATTTTTTCAATCACAACATGAAAAGTTTTCTCTATAAGTATGGGATTGTTCATAAATCCTCCATTTCATATCAACCCCAAACTAACGGACAAGAAAAAAAATATCAAATCGACAAGTTAATAAAATCTTGGAAAAAATGGTACAACCCAATAGGAAAGATTAGAGTTTGCACTGGGATGATGTACTTTGGGCGTACCATACAACTTTTAAAACCTTAATCAGAATTTCATCATATATGATTGTGTTTGTAAAAGATTTTCACCTCCCAAAGGAGGTAGAGAACCATGCATATTGGTCCATTAAGAAATGTAATATGAATCTCTTAGATGCAGGTGAGCATAGGAAGTTGTAGATTTTGGAGTTGGAAGAAATTAAATGTGATGAATATAGGAACTCTATAATCTATAAATAGAATACAAAGGATATCCATGATGGGATGATTCATCTGTATAAGTTTCATATTTTTTATAAGGTCCTCATTTAAAATTATAGGATAAAGCTCCACCTAGTTAAGATTTATTCATGATGTCTTGTTCCTTATACCATTACTAATGTTTACCCTTTTGATGAAATATAGGGGTTTTCATGAATATAGTGGATGAAGTATTACTAAAAATGGGTAGAGAGTTAAAAAAAAATTATTAGGATTTTCCAAAGAACCTAGTGAAGGAAATCCACCTTCAAGAAGCTACATACCAGTAAATCCCACCAGGTTTTATCCTTCCTTCCCACATTCACTTTTATTATAGTGATGACACTGCACAATCTAGGTGTGGGGGTGGGTAAATTCCTAGGTTCATTAGGATTTTCATTTTCATTCTTCTTTATTCCATTTTTAGCTGTTGAATAGTATTTTTACTTTTCTTTACCTTCTTGAGTTCATTATGATTTTTATCATCTTTATTTTTTCTTCTCTTTTTTCTTATTTAATAGTATTTACACCTTCCCCAATTTCCCCCACTCACTTTTGTGCCGAAATATTAATTTTTGATGCCAAATTTATCATGGAAAATGATGTCTGCTTAATCATGGAAGTTATTGAAAATTCATGAGGAATTTCCCTATTTCAGGTTGTTTTATAATTTTTAAAAAATTCATTGATAGAATGTGTGTTTTGGTATGAATTTAACATTGAGGTGTGAATTTTTCTATAAAATTGTTTGTTTTTTATGATATAAATGGTTATATCTCTATGAAACCTTTAATAACAATGGTACCATTTATGTGAGTAGTTTATGGGAAAATTGTGCCACTTAATATCTCCACACACTTTTGCACCAAACAATGAGGTGTGAATATTTATTACTTAATAGAAGGTAAATATAAGTTAGGCTAACATTTTTCATTTTTCTAAAATGATTTTTTCATATGTTTGTTCCTTATCTGATCTGTTTCATTACTATATAAGATTAACCTGTGTGGTTCTACCTGTTATCTGACTGTTGTACGCCCTAAAAAACTATAACTAAAATAAAAAAAATGAAAATTTAAAAAATGAAAAAAAACACACCAAAATATGGGTTGTGTCTTGGGATTTTTAAAAAAAATCTTCCTCAACATTTTATCTTATTATAACTATTGAAATTTGTGTTGTGATGAGATCAAACAAGGGTTGATTTATGAGTGTGAGATTTTTTCCAAGTTAAACTTTTGAAAAAAATAATAATAAATGAGAGCAGTGATGAAATGTAAAACATATAGAGATATATAGGTTGGGATCTTAAGGTTTAACTTCTAGGAATTCTTAAGTGAGTGGGTCTTCAAATTTTATTGTAAATGATGTAGGGTAGTTTTGGTGGACAAAATCATTTAAGTAGAAAAATGTTAAAATAACCTCTGTTTACTAGATAGAAAGTTGAAGTAATAGCATGTAATGGTTTTCACACACAAATGTGTAGATTTAGTGGCATGGTTTACTTTTTAATTCCTTTATCATATTGGTATCAGGAATCTATTTGAATTTCAAACTGATACAATTTATAAGACATCTTTTTCCATGATCATTGGGAATAACTCCCTAGTGTGGTTTTTGGTTTTATCACATTGCATTAATGAATTAAAATTTCACTGAATGTTAAATCTTCCTAAAGTTGGGAATATTTTCGTGAATAATTTTTTGAAAATGTGACTTTTCTAAGGAGTGAAAATGATTAGGTGTGGGGGTGTGATCGCACTGTGATTCACTGTTTTATTCAACCCTTATACCACTATATTAAACTGATTCAGTATTATAAATTCCAAATGTTATAAAAAAATTCACTTTATGTTTGATTTAATAATTTAATTCTTATCTATATTAAAAAGTACAATTTCACTTGTTTTGATGATTTTATTGTAGGTGGTGGTTATTTGGAGAGCCCACGATGATGCGAAAGGAAAATGGACCAAACTGCATGGAATCCCATGAACATTTGTCCACTATTTTGCATGTATAAAAACATTAATGTGTCCAAATGGACTGAAATTTTATAGGATGATCCATAATTATGTGAGATATAACTCTTATTAAGGAACCCAATCCAAATCCGTCCATTAAGGGGCCTATATGAATCGATCTGTCCAAGAAATGAATTTTCTCAAAGTCAAAAGTTATGTTCTTTATTTCAGCTATATCTTAAGATGTGGGCCCCCATATAAGGCCAAATTTTTTGTGGAGAAATAAAATAGGTGTGGGGAAATTTTTATAATTTTTTAAAAATCAAGATAATGTTTTCTAGTGGGGGAAAATAATGTGCCAAGTGGTTTTACGAAATTTGGGTGGCCAAAACCACTTCTCATTTTGGCTATAAAAGGGCACCATGGGCACCCCATTTGGGAGTTTGGCCAGGAGGAAAGGTGATACCATTTTGGAGTCCCAAATGAGTCCTCTAATCATACTTAGAAGTTCTAGAGGCTATGGGAAGTGCTAGTTCAGAAACTTTTTCTTCCTCCCCTCCCATGGATTTCTAAACTCTTTGCGATCACCGAGGGAGGAATGTGTTGTAAATATCGAGCCTTTTTTGTAATAATTGAATGATATTTGAAATTCCAGAATTTTTTGTTGTTTTTAATCATCCTATATTATTATTTTATTTATTTGTGTTCTGGTATTTCATGCTAAAACGTGTATTATCATGTTTGGGGGTACCCTTTCATGTGATGTTTTACACATCGTTCACCATTTCTTCTTCCCTCATTTAATTGTCATGTTTGTGTGGTTCATATTAGTCAATTGAACTGTCATAAACACTATAAAATCCATATAAATTTGTTTCATGATATAAAAAATAAATAATATACAAACCTGGATATTGCATCAAGTTCTTCATGTGTTTCATTGGTGAGTTTTGGTTATGAAGTTGAACACAAATCACCCAATCATCGGCAGTATCTGATGAATCATTATGTGTTTCCAACTAAACCATAGGAGGTATCCTAGTATAAAATCAGTAAAATTATGGTTCTAGGTATTATAAACTAGGGATTAAAATATCATAACCCTATCTATTGAAGTGATGAAGGATGAGCATCATGATATTTCCCCGATTTGATCACGATTAATCGAATATATCAATTTTAGCTTTCTTGTGTCACTTTATTTTAGATGATTTCATCTTAAATCAAAAAAACAAAAATTTCATACAATCACATTCCCCTTTTTCTTAATAAAAACATTATTTTTAAATTAATTATCTAAGTCTCTGTCAAGAGACGACCTAGGTTTCCTACTACACTATAGAATTTCTAGTAATAAATAAACATTTAATTTGTTGTTCTTGACAACATGATCAATTAGTCTTAGGATCAACTGCAGCTATCATTACTCGGACACTTGACTACCACTGTTAAAGAATTGATATCCTATAAGTACACAATAATTTAAGGATAATCATTAAATTACCTCTTTTCTTTTTTATAGTTTAACCTTATGTTAATTAATTTATTAATCATTAATTAACATTATTTATATTTACATTTCATTAACCATAAGAGTGAAGTCCATTCCCTCTAGGTATAATCCAACCAAGTCCATAGTTTCTCATGATTAATATCTTTTTTATTCAAAAAATAACCAACCCCATGGGTTAAAAAAATTATTAATCATTATTATCATTCTGTAATTCTAGGTACTCTAGGAAAAAATCGTAAGCTACCACAATGGGATGCATAACCAAGCACAACCATCTCCCTTAAGAAGTGGGGAAAGGAATGTAGATAAATAGGAAACCTGGCCATACAAACCTTAATCATGAGATTAATAAGAAAAAATATAGCTTTAAACATAATAATTTGAAAATCATGGATTTAAAATATTCCATCAAACCTAGTGTCATCCCCACTACTATCATGTATATCACCATGCATCTCGTCATCATAGGTGTCAACTATTGTCATTAACTCGGGCCTCTTCACCCTAATATCATCAACCAACAACCATCCCAGGATCATATCACACAGAATATAATGGCTCAAAACTAGATAAATATATAAGGAAACAAACAATAAAAAGGTTAAGATGAAAATTTAGGCCCAAAAAATAATGCATTTAGCCTTTACATGAAAACAGGCTCTCTCATCCCCAAAAATTTATCTTTATTATACAAACAGTTTTATTAACAACTTGTATTTACCAATTCATTCATTTCATGATAAAAATATAGGTAACCTAATGCATCAGTTATCAAAAGCTATCAAATTTATTTAAATATGCTTCCTAGAATATTTACCAGTTGCAATAAGATTTAAGAAGATAATTCACATTAACATGCCTCTTTATTCTTATCAACAACAAGAACTTATATCTTCAAATTTTTTATCCAATTACATTAACTTATTTAAGAATAATATTTAATTAAACATTCATTATAATAATTTCATTTCCATCAAATTATAAGAAATAAAGAATTCATATAACAATCCTATTTAATTCCTTTTTCAATAAAATATTTATCAGCGTTGCATTCATTAACCATTTTTATCAAATTAACATGGTAACCCAAGTATAAAAAACATAATAAACAAATAATAACCTAGATAAAACACCATATAGTAAAATAAGAGTAAAACTGGTATCAAGATGGAAAACATGTGATTTCTAACCATACGCCACTTATTTTATTTAGTATGGTTCATTCTTTATTAAGGTTAATTCCACCATCCCCAAAATATCTAAATCATATTAAACTTATTATTGAATATAAAATAAAAGGACAATTAATGGATCCCATACATCAAGATTTCAATATTCTTCAAGTGAGAATAGAATAATAACGCAAGTCTCTGAAAACCACTCCTTCAAGGAAATTATGATCCCCTAAGAATTTCACGAAAAACCCATGACAATAAACAAAAAAAAACTTTATTATAATGGAGGCGATAAACCACCATAGAATAAATATAATATGGGAGGAAAATTAGACTAGCCTAAGAAGAAACTACAAGAAAAGTATATAGAACTCACTATGGATCACTACAGATCAAACTTGGTAAGTTGATGATTGAATCTGATCCAAAGGGGATTAAAATCCATTGAATATGTCTCTTAGGAACCTGGTATTAGAGATATAAATATTTAAGAAATGTGGGTCCAAATGGGTTTCAGGTATTTATAGATAGACTTTAAAATAGAAGACCACAACGCAACCCTCTATACCATGGCACAAAAATTCCTGAAACAAGGCATACTATGGTGGAAGGAAAGAGACCACACTATAGCCTCCCTAGTCAAATCCACATCTAAGGAATATGTTTTCTTACATTCCACAAATACTATTATTTACTAAGAGGGCCATGTTACATGTTAAACATCTATGTTTTAGATCCCATCTTCCTAGAAGGAGGCTACACTACAGCCTATACTTTATGTTGTAGGGGTGTCAAAATTAGCAGAATAGAAAAAATCCCACGCTAAGGCTCTACACCATAGCTAGCCACTCATCACTACAGAACTAAAAGGGACTATTCCATAGCCCTTCTCCATGTTTTAGCTATTCAAAAAATGGAATAAGATTGAAAATACAACCTCTAATCTCCTACACCACAATAGGTCTCCTGACATCACAATGGCCTACCTTACAACACAGCTCAAGGCTCTAAATCATATAAACCTTCAAAACTGAAATTTCATCTAAATTCCCCTATTTTCTCCTCTAGCCTCATCTCAAAACCTCTGAAACTTCAAACACACAAAGGGAAGGTATACTAGGATTAGATCCCTTACATTATATACCTCTCAAAAAATTCTCATCCTTAAGAATTTAAAACCAAACCCATAGAGGAAATAAAAAAAGGGTTGTTTGAATAACCACCACACAAGATAACTCTCAAGAATCTCATCATCATATGAACCTAACCACCTCTCTTAGAGGAACCAAGAATAAAACCACAAAATAAAATAACCACCTTCTAAACACTCTCCTGGGAAAGATACCTATCAACCAAGATCATAGCCAAAAACAATCATCAAGAGGAAACCACCTCATAAACTAAAAAATAGGTCAACAACCACAAAACGAGTAACATTACATGATAAGATCTAAAAAAAATATCATTCCACTGAGTTATTATCAGTAACTCATGTTCCCATGTACTCTCCTCCATTCCTCTATTTCACCACAAGACACAAATCAAGGGAATATCAAACCCTCATAACACTTTATCCTAACAGTATTGGATCACCATGGATTATCTTTAAAGGTCGTATCGTTGTCAATGTAAATCTCACCCCAATAAATGAAGTGAGAGTCCTCATGAAGATAATTTAAAATCTAAAACACATTGAAAACCTCATGTATCTTGATCATCTATGAGGGAAATTCTATTTGATATTTCACAGCTCCAATATATTCCAACACCTTGAAAGTCCCAAAAAAATGGAAGAAGCTTACTCCCAAGGATTAACCTTTTCTACCCTCGATGATGAATCCCCTTTGGGAACACATGATATACAAAATCAAACTCTATAGGTATTTTAATATGATTGATATAGGAATTTTTATTATTTTACACTTATTTCATCCTATCATGAATCACCCTAACCATCTATGTCATGTTATGCACTAGTTTTGGGCAAAGAATTACTGACTATGTTACCCCAATCTATCATAATAGAGATAAAAAAGTTTGATCATACAAATATTAAATGATGGAGTGGAAACTATTTATGTCATAAAACTCGACCAAGGGTATGTGCCTCATCTATAAACCTCCAAAATCTAGGACACAACAATGTAATATATCCTCAAGATTATGGATACCCCACTCTGTGTGACCATCTTTATATGGATGAAAATTAATTCTAAGGAATAATTGAGATCCAAAATCATGTTGAAAACCTCTCTACACTCAAAAGAAGAAATAAGGATCATAATTAGAGAAGATCATCCTCAATACTCTATGGATTATAACCACCTCCTATAGGTATTTCCTCAATAAAACCCCTACCGATCTCGACTCCCTTCTCAATATAAAGAGGGGTGATTTCATCATGTGGTCCACTATCACCCATATAGCATTGTAGCCTCCCTAAACATGAGGTAAATTGAAAAGAAAGACCATAAATATATACTCCAACTTCCACTAAGTAACATCCAATGGATGGAGCAAACCATTTAGAACACAATGCTCATCCATTAAATTCTAGCAGACCAAGCATCGAGACCCAAATTGTGCCATTGCATTCTTCAACCTAGACAACCAGAACTTCCCTCTCAAATATTCGTACATATTTGTTACAACAATATGTACCACCAAGGGTAGGATATGGAAATTATAGATAACCATACCACTCATAACCAAAGGGATTAAAATACTCCCCTAGAACAACACTTAATATTGTTTATCCTCAAAACAACCATTAGGGGCATCAAAAAAAATGGTCTCTCCAGACCTCCACCTTAAAATCCATGATCTAGTAATCTTCCACATAATTCACTAAATATGACTTCACTATAATTTTAAAAATAAAACCTCTACCTATAACCTCTTTGATATCAGGATGTATCACTACAATATCTTCCATAACTTGCCAAGAATCTCCAAATTCATGTGCGGCATAACTGTATGACTTCCTGCTCAATGAATCGACCACATAATTACCCTTTATTGGTGTATATGAAACACTAAAGTAATAATACTACAATAATTACATCCACTATCACTACCAAATTTTTAGTTCATACTGGTAGAAGACATACCTCATACTCTTATGATCAGTAAAAACCATAAAATAGTTGCTAATGAGGTAAAGTCACTATAACTTCAAGGAAAACATGAATGCTACCAAATCTAGATCATGGATTTAATAATTATTCTCATTGGGGACATAAATTCAAAGACCCATAAGAAACATATGATATATATAGCATTAGAACACAGCCCAAACATTGACGCAAATCATCCTAAGAAACCGCAAATTGAATTCCCTCTTATATTATAAGAATAATTAGATCACTAACCAACTTATCATTTAGGTATTTGATAGAAATATGACACTAATTGGTATAAAAGAATGCATGATCCTTTCTATTCAAAGTAGTTAGAAGTGTCTCAACCTGATAAAAATCAGTGATGAACCTCATATAATATCTTGTAAGACTAAGGAAACTTCTCATCTCTGCAATTGTCTTAGGATATTACCATAAAATGAATGATTTGATCATTTAAGGATCCATAGTTACTCCATGTTGGGATATAAAATTCCCTAATAAACATACCTCATGAGCCCAAAAATTATACTTTTACAGCATTCTTAATAGATATTGACAACAAATAACTCACAAAATGGAATACAGAGGCTCTATAAGCTCTTCCTCAGTCATGAAGTATACAAGGATGTCGTTGATGAAACCCACCATAAACTGATCTAGGAAATCTTTAAACACTATATTAATCAACCCCATAAACATGGATAGATCATTAATCACAGTGAATATCATCACAATAGACTCACAATTCCCTTAACGGCATCAAAATGTGGTCTTTAGAGCATGCTCATCTTTCACCAGCATCTGATGATATCCTGACTACAAATCAATCTTTTAAAACAAACTAAATCCTTATATAATAACTTAAACAATAAATTTTCTGAATATGGTAGTGTTTCTTCACTATCACCTTGTTCAAGTGGTAATAATGGATACAAATATGAAAACTTCCATCAGCATTATTTACGAAAAAAACTGGTGCACCCCAAGACAACACACTCGGTTGAAAAAAAAAATATCATTATAATAGACCATCAAGCAAAAATTTTAGATCTCAAAACTATGAAAGAACCATTATATATGAAGACATAGAGATTGTATAAATGACCAACTATAGGTCTATCCCAAACTCAATCTCCCATTGAGGGGGTAATATCATAACCTCCTTAGAAATAACATAAATGTATCCTTCTACATCCATGGGAGAAACCACCATCTAATCATTCAAATAACTTAGATTCATCTTGGACTAAAAGAAAGATAAGGAAGGAACATGCCTTCAACCCATCCATGGGTCTCACGTTCTAATAAACACATCATACTCTCTGGTAGCATAATAGAACACAACCTACCTCCTAAAGAAATTTATAATAGCATGAACTGAATTCAACCATTCTATACTGAGGATGATTTAATATGAATGTATCATTAAACATAGGAAGTCTCCCAAAGAGTTATTTTTTCCTCAACACTAGCTCATAGTATCTACATACTTTATATAGATAAGATCAACCTTCAACTGACATAGTCAACTTTAAGGGAACTATAAATATCTCTACCTCAAGTCCTAAAGTATGGACTAAGGCATGTGATATGAAGGAGTGTGTAGATCTTAAGTCAAAAAAAACCATACACCCAAGTATAAAAAATGTGTACCTCAAACGATGTCTGGATTTCCTATAGCTAGAAATGCTATAGAATGCAACTGGCCATGGAATGTTTCATTACCTCTCTAACCGTAATGGTGACCACCTCCATGAATACTCTCTTCTCCCTAAGGACAGGGAGTATCTTGGGGTTGTTCTCTTCCTACCCTATCTCCTCCTACTGGTCCTTAGTTGGATAATCCTATTTTTTTCCTCGGTTGAAACTAACTCAATAGAGGAACCTAAAGTGGATAACCTAGTGTAAACTATGTACCTAGAATGGTTTGGAACTCCCTCCACTGATAAACTCATCCTCTATAATAAAAAAATGCATATGATCTTTTAGTAAAGGCATGAGAGCCACTACCCCAGGATAAATGAGATGTTGGGGGCTGGGACCTACCCCCATTTATTTGAAAGCTATTAAGTACAGACAATTAAGAAATCTAGTTTGTGGAGAGTCATGATGACTCCCCTATCATGAAAAATCAGTTCTAGATAGTATCCTCCCAATAGCCATTGCTTTCACCAGCACCTCTAGATATTATTACAACATTAATGGGGTGATTTGGTGATGGATCTATGGATGCAAAGCCTCCTCAAAATGACTCACCATGGACTTATCATTTGGTAATAGTTATGATGAATAATGGTTAAGGGTCTATAAATGGATATTCAACTTCTACATATTGGAACTCCCCTATTGAAGGGTAAGAACCTCATGGTGACTGGCCACCTGAAAGAACCACCACTCTGAACTGGTCCCTAAAATTCTTCCATGATACCTTTAAATCCTCTTGATATTTAAAAAACAATATCCACCACTACTTCACTACGCCACACAACATCGTCATAGACAGTGAAACTCAGTGATATTTTTTATCAAGGATCAAACTAAAATATATCTCTACTTCCACTAACCAATATTTTTTCACTGAGTCTAAAACAGAACCCTCATACTTTTGTATAATATATCACTAAAAACCTCAGTGTTTTCTACTCCAATTGTATTTGTCTTTGACCTCTACTCTATGGTGATATAAAGAAACATCCTTCTGAGCATCCTCGATGTGAACCTGATGAGGACATTGAACTAGAGCTATACCTACAAAAGAAAAAATGTTTATAGACTCATAAACCTAGAATATGAAATATTAACTAATAATTAATAAATTATTTTATTTATTTAATGATTAACCAAATCTCATGGTATACTCATTTCAAACATAAGTGCAAAGAAGAATTAGGCATGATCTTTTCCTAGGTCTCTACCCCACAACTAGCATCAGTTCACTTAGTATGATCAGTAAACTTAAAATATTGTGCATCAGAGTGCATGGGGGCCCTAAATACTTGTTTCTCAGTCTGTCTCCCTTATTTACATTGCCTACTAAACTTAGCTGACATTATCATCCTACCAACCCATGTAGTCTCGCCTATGCTTATATTCAAACTTCATCATATCCCTCAACCTGAACCTCTGATACCACTATATTATGACCCCTCCCCCCAAAGGCACCCCTCTTAGGTCGATAATGAGAGAAGGGAGATAGTGACACCCAAATACCACCTCCAATAGGCCATGTCTTTGTGACAAGAACCGAGGGTATAATATACATAAAAATAGGGAGGTATTATCCTCTAAAAGAAAATGAGGAATTTGAGATAATAAAATTACACTAATCGAATCCTACTTAAAAATATAAAATAAATCCCAAATACATGCATGTAATTTCATACAAACTAGAACAACTGAGAAAAGAGAATATGAGTACCAAAAAGACAAACTCTACAGTAACCATGAACCCAAATAGCTCTCAAAAAACCAAGAGATAATAATATGTAAAAAAATCTATGACTTGAAAATAAATTTATATATTTTTAGGGTGATCATAACAGGTATAATCAATAGGATCCTTCATGTAACCTCTCATGCAAAAGATAAAGAAAGAATACTAAAGCTCATTGAACAAAAATTGAAACTAACTCATCACCTAAATAGGTAAACTATGTTCCCAACATCACCATGTCTAACTCTCTCTAAGTAACGCATACAAGAGATCATATAATATAATAAATAAAAAAGGGTACCCCACTACCACTCCCCCACTACATTCTTTCTCTTCCCCAACATCATACATCTTGATCCATATCTCTCCAAAATAAGCTTGCATGAAAACACCAAGGATAAAGTATCAAAACATGCATCTCATGCATCACATAGTCACATCATCCCAAACACATATCTATATAGTAACTAACTAGTTTATGGGATCCACCACAACTCATATGTCATGTATCATATATTGATTATTGTATCTAAATTCATCACAACCCATACACTGAGTAATGTACCACAAGCCATCACAGCCCATACACATCATACCTATAAAAATCCTTAGGATTGTATATCTAGAGATACATGTGTGTGAAATAAACACAATCCATTACATCCCTCTACACACATATATGGGGATAGATAACCATTTTTCAAACGAACACATAACAGTACCAGGAGAATAAAGTGGGTCTAGAGGGGATAGTCAGCCATCTGTCCCTCACAAACCTGGATGTGGGGGAAAACACCCTCCTAGAGTCCACTGCGTGTCATTTTCCCAACCTACATGGGTGGGGTGGCATATGAAATTATAAAATATTTAGGAAATAATATATCTCACAACCACAATATACGCATTAACCTACTCAACTATAGTTATTGTCATTCAGACACCTAGTTTCCATTGCAAAGGACTAGATATCCTATAATAACATTATAATTTAAGGTGCTTCATTAAATTGCTTATTTTTTATAGTTTAACCTTAAGTTAACTAATTCATTAGAAATTAATTAACATTATTATGATTTACATTTCATTAACCATTAGAGTGAAGTCCTTGCTTACTAGACACAATCTAACTAAGCCCATGATTTATAAAGATTAACAACTTTTTCATTCCCAGAAGTAACAACCCCATGGGTTAAAACATTTATTAAGAACTTTTAGCATACCAAAATTTTAGGTACTCTAAGAAAACATACTAAACTACTACAAAGGGATGAATAACCAAGCACAAATGGCTGACTCAAGTAGCGGGGAAAGGAATGAAGATAAAAAAGCAACCCAATTATTCAACCCTTAAGTTGAACATTAACAAGAAAGCATTTATATTTCATCAAAATAATGGGAAAACCCATCTTCATCCCATTACATCAAACTTAGTTTCATCCCCAACACCATCATTTATATAACCATGCATCTCTTTTTCACTAGCATCAACTATTTCCATAATCCCATGCCTCTCTGACCATATATCATCAACCAACAACCTTCCTAGGTTCATATCACACCACATAGTAAGGATCACATCCAAAGAAACATAGAAGGTAGTAAATAAAAAATAAGGTCAACGGGTAAATCTAGGCCCTAAAAGCAATGAATTTATCATTTACATACAAATAGACTCTCTCAGTATCAAAAATTTGTATTTATCAAACAACGGGTTTTATTATTATCTTAGATTAACTGATTCATTCATTTAAGGAAAAAACTACATGTAAACTAAGGCATCAAATATCACATGCTACCAAATTTATTTAAACATGCATCCTAGAATCTTTTTTAGTTACAATGATATTTATGGATAACATTTACATTAACATCTCTTTATTATTATAAACAAAAAGAATTTTCAACTTCATGTTTTTTAACCAATTCCATTAACTTATGGAAGAAAAAGATTTAATTAATCATGCATTGACATCATTTGATTTCTATCAAATTATAAGAAAAAATAAATTCATTTAACAAGCCTCTTAAATTCTTTATCTAACCAAAAAAATTATTGAATTTACATTCTATAAACATTTTCATCAAATTAATATGTTAACTCAAGCATAAAGAATATGATAAATAAATAATAACCTAGATATCACACTATCTAGTAAAACAAGAGGCAAATCGTTATGATGGTGGAAAACATATGATCAATAACCATAAACCACATCCTTTTTTAGTCTAGTTTATTATTTGTTAATGTTAATTCCACTATGACCAAAAGAGAAAAAACATGGTAACCTTATGATTTTACATATAATGAAAGGATAAGAAATGAATCCTTAACCATAAGGTTCCAAATGTTCTTCAGTCATGAATACAACAATGATGTGAATCTATAATCACCTATCCTGCAAGGAAACTATGATCCCACCAAGAACACTGCGCCAAAAAATGCACTGAAAAAAACAAATAACTCTATTAGAATGGAGGATATAAACATCCATAGAATGACAAGAAGAATTAGAGGAAAACTATAACGGTCCGAGAAGAAACCACAAGAAAAGGTGGTGGAACTCACCTTGGATAACCATAGATAAAACATGGGAATTCAGGTATTGAATCTGATTGAAAGAGGATTCAAAGAATTTAAGATCTATCTTAGGTACCTATTATTCAAGAGATAAATTTATAATAAATGTGGGTTAAGGTATTTATAGATAGACTACAAAATAAAATACCATGACGCAACCCAATATACCACTGTGTAGAACTTCTTGACACATGGAATACTAAAGGTGAAAGGTAAGAGACCACACCGTAACCTCCCTGGTCAAAGTCATATCTATGAAACATAATGCCTTCTTTACCACCAATCATATTATTTAGGAAGAGGACCATGGTATAGGTTAAATCGCTATGTCGTAGAACCCATCCTCCCAAATGGAGGCTACACCAAAGCCTAGAATCCATGTTTTAGGGATGCCTAAATTAGTTGAACCTCTAAAATCCAACCCTCGGGATCCATACCAAAGTTTGACACTCCACATCGCATAACTCAAAGGGCTCACACTACAGCCTTCTCCATGCCACAACTGTATTGAAAATGGAAGAAGCCTAAAAATCCCACCTCCAACCTCCCACGTTGAAGTTGATCTCTCAATGTTTCAATGTCCTACCTAATGATGTGTCACAAGGATCCACACCATAGAAACCTTCCAATCTGAAATTTCATCCCAACTCCCCTTCTTCCTCCTCTAGCCTCCTCTTGACACCTCCAACGCTTCAAACATGTAAAGGGAGGGAGTGCTAGGATCTAGGCCCTTACAATTACATTCAGTTTTGGAATGATCTAAATGTCATATGAGTTTCCATTATTTAATTATAATCCAATTAAATTCAAGGGAATTAATTATATGCATAATTTTATTATAAGTTCATTCTAATGCTAAAATAAGCTATTTTTATAAAAACATTTTTTCTGCATTTTTCATACTTATATTAAAAGTAATTTATACTGCATTAATAAATTATATATGATATAATGTATTCCATATTTGGAATCATTATTTTTAAATTTGGTTATAAGGACCCTATTATTTTTTTCATATAAATAAATTACCTAGGTAAAAAGTTAAGTTATCTTGGTAAATGATCATTGGTGACTACTACTCCCCATAAAGAGGTTTCTTATCTTTTGATCTAGTTGTATATTTGGATTTTTGGTGGAATAGTTTTATTTTTATCATGTCCAGTGACTGATGTGTGGGTTCTCACTAAACCCCAAAAGTGGTTCATCTGATAATAAAAATATAGAATAAGAAAGATAAAATGAGTAAAAAGGGTTTACCTAAGCGATAAGGATTAAAATATCTCTAAAAATTGTTTAAATGTAATTTATTGAGTGGATTTAAACCTTATCTCATATTATATTTGAAATTGGGATACCTCGGTGCTACTTTCAAATTAATAATACTTTATATTCTTTTAAAACTTTGATAAATTACAAGAGTGTCACTATCGTCACTTATAAAAGGGAACCTCATATCCTCACTTTTTCACACACTTTGAGCACTATATATTAACCAATATCTACTCAAATCCTTTATTGACTCTCCTCCCCATTTTCCTAGAATTCCTAGTACTCTTAAAAGACCCATCCTAAAAGGCTTAAGTTGTAATCCAAAGGATGTTTTTCAAGGAGGTGGTATAAGCCCTAACCGAACTATTTCAAGTTTATTTATTCTTCTACCTCATTATAATCTATTATAACCACTATAACATAATGAAATCAGTATATTATATTATATATATGTGTTATTATATTAATGGAACAACTATTTTCTACCTCTTTTCCATCTTATGGTAAATAAATACATCACTTGTGTGTACGTACGATCTACCATCTCCATGAAAAACTGTATTTTATTTTTTATCACCGCCTCTCATGAATAGTTAAAAATATGGAATTAATTAATTTATATGATATATATAACATTATTATCATTCTGGAAAGATAATATATTATCTATCTTCTTACCATATCATCTATCGAAAAATGGCAACATCACTCGTGCGTATTTGTGAACTACCACCTCCATGAAGCAATGTGATTCGGTTTTCATTTCCACCTCACATGGTTGGTCATTAGGATGGATTTATTGAATTAATATGATACTTAAAACATAAATATGATTCTTTAAAGTTAAATATTTATCCATTTTATTTTATTTTTATCTCTTAGAAAGATGAAAATGTTGATTGTGTGTATGTGCGGACTACCGCCTCCATAAAATGATGTGATTCATTTTTCAAGACCACCTTAAATTTTTTGTTTTAAAAGTTTATTTTATGTATAAATATAATAATTATGGCATGAATAAGATTCTGAAACCAATACCCCTTGAACACGGTTAACCTATAAAGGTTGTTTTAAAAAATCAAGATCGGACGACCTCAAGACACCCGTTGTGAACTTAACTGATTTAGTAACTAAAATATAGAATTGAACAAGGTGAAATAAAATTAATAATAGCAAGTTAATGAACTTGAAAAAGTTTCTTAATCAAGTATGAAATTCTTATAATTTTATTATTCAAGAGTTATAGGAAACGTACGAGCAAGTTGGGACTTGATGTAAGAGATTTTTCTTTTAAACCTTATTTTAAAATATTTCTTTCAAATATTTTTCCTCCATATCCATGTTTTTTAAATGTTTCAAGAATGTACATATTTATACTTAAAAGTTTTTTAAATTTTATTTTCAACTACTTTGACTTTCATTAAAAATATTTGAAAATTGAATTTTTATAATGTATATTGTATGGGTCATTTTTTATTTTTTAAAAAATTGAAAAAGAATTTTTTTAACGTATATGATTTGACAACATTTTCTCACCGACATAGCCATTATTCATTATAAATATGCCTTTATATTTTTTTATGTGTTTTAAAAGAAAATTTTATTCCCATTCTTCAAGAAATTTTTCATTTAAAGGGTTTTCAAAAGAAAAAAATATTTCTTCGAATTTTTATTTGAAAATGGAAATTGTTTTTCTCATGCAATCAAATAAGTTTTTCAAGGGTTTTATGATGAAAAATTGAAATCTTATAAATGTTTTCTTCATGATATGGTACTTGGGTATTATAGATGATAACAGATGAGCTCGATACAGCTCAAGATAATGGGTGAGCCCAATATAGCTCTTCAATGCATTGAGTAATGGTTTAACCTTCGAAAGTGAAAATGAGGGGGACAACCCAGTAGGTTAATCCTATGTAATTAACTAGGCATCAGTTATTTTAACATGGGTTAGACAAAAGTGAACACGGGTTATGAATATGATGCTCCAAGAAACTTATTTCATTCTTACTAATGGTTTTTATGGAAATCTGTTAATTTCATGAGGGAAAAAAGTTTATGAACTTTTAAAGGTGAAAGGTTTGTTTTTCAAGGAAAGTTTTCATGAGTTATTATATACATCATGATGCCTTATTAGTTTTCCTATACTTTCTAATGTTTTTAAAAGGTTTTCTTCAGTGATGGTTGATTTTCATAATGTTTTATTAATGTGTACAATGTTTTTACTGTGTAAAATGTAAACATTTTCATGGGTTTTTAGGTTTATATTGGTTGTGGGGGGTGAGGGGCAAGTTTTAGGATTAATTCATCAGGTTTGCATGTTTACTAAAGTTTTCTTTCCTTGTGTTGTGTTCTGTGGTGACGAATATAATCGACCTTATATATTTTCATGAGTTTTCATTTTTTTTCATTGGACTAACGAGTTTTCTTTATTTTTATATCTTTTAATGAGATGTTTGTGTTCATCTCACATTTCAAATGTTTTTATAGTTTATAATGATGAGTATGAACTATATCAGGGTCAAACTATTTGATATGGAATCATCTTAAAAGAAGAAAAAGTTTCTTGAAATGAAACATGAGTGTAAACATAGAGCCCTATTTTTATGGAAGAAAAATGTACATTTTGTGGAAGAGTCCACTTTGTTATGTAATGGTTTTCAGAATTCACTAAAATGCTAAACACAAAAGATCATGAGAATGTAATAACGCGAAATCATTGATATTAAACTCATATTTATGGGTTGTTAAGGTTACAAGGTGTTATATAAAAGGCAGAATAGATTTATAATTATACATATATGTATATGTATATATATAATTTAATAATATTGCTCATGTGACAAAAAAGTTGGTGTTAATTTTAAAAGCATGTTTTAAAAAAATCATATTAAAATTATAGTCTTTCAATTATTTTTAAAAATCTGCGTTTTTTCATATATATATATATATATGATTAGAAAATTTTAATTATTAAAAATATTAATTCATTATAAATAATCAAATAAATTAGAATTTATGATATAATAAATTAATTAATAATAGAAAAATATTTATAAACACCCACACAATAAAATTAATATTTTGTTCTAAAAAATACTTTATATGCATTCTGCATAAACTCACCTAAATAAATAAAATAAAATAAAAGTAATCTTTATATTAAGAGAGAGGAGGTGGGAAGATGAAGATCATTTAGTGGTTATGAGAGAGAATGTGAATGAGGGAAAATATGTGTGATGATTGGAATTAATGTCAAATACAGTATATTTATAAACTGTACAAAAACATATAAATATTGACATCATCGCCCTAATAATCTGAATTAAAATTACATTTTGTCTGGAAATTTCTCATGGGGAACAATATTTCATTTTTTTAAATGTATAATGACCATTCAGGATCCAAAGATACTTTTTGGGTAATTTTTTAATATGGGTTTTATGAAAAAAAATTGGGAAAAGGGGTTAGGGTTCCGATATTTTTAAAATTGGGTCTGGGATGCGTGAACACCGTTCACGCATCCTTCCGCGGTGAAGGATGCGTGAACGTCATTCTCGCATCCTCCCGAGAGGAGGGATGTGTGAACGGGTTTCAGGCATCTCACAGAGAACTCAAATCCTCTTCAAAATGTATAACTATTAATTATAAACTAATACACTTAATGTAAAAATTAAGAAATATTAATAAATATCAATTAAATAATATAAAATATTGAAATAATGTTAATAATTATTAATAAATATTCATGAATAAAAGATATTCATTAAATAATTATTAATAGAATGGCTTGAGTATTCTCTAACATATATTGAGAAATATATAATCTTAGCATCTTTCACTCACTCACATTATCTCAACATGTTGTAGTTAAATATCTATTTATATAAAGATCCTTATATGGTTCCATTTGTATTCTAAAGTGGAAAATATTATTATATATGAATTCCACTAATAAATGTTGTCAATCACAATATCTCTTGAAATAGATCAAGAAATAGATTAGCTGATCTACAAGCCTTTTGATAGTTTAACATAGTTGTTTCTTGATATGTGTGATTCCCACGTGAGTTGTCATATGTTAACAATGTAATATTGTAATTTTTATGTGTTGTTTATTATCCTAAAATGCTGATATACTAAGATTGACTCTGATTGATTTTTTACACATGTGGGCGAGGATTTGTTTTGTTTTTGGGCGAGAATTTTTTATGCCAGTGGGAAAAAATTGTTAGGCCTAAGGGAGAAGACTTGGTTATGCATGATTTATATGGGGAAAAAGACTTCGGAGTAGGCATAATGGGACTGGACCTGAGTTATCTTGGGACCATAATGAAATAGGTAGTCGTTATAGCTCTTACAAAAGACCGAGTAGCCCTTCTATCCAGTCTTCATTTTGTGGGGGTCCATTACTGGGATGCTATTATAGAGAATTTACTAGGGATTCCTCCTAATATGATAATTTATTTAGAGATTTCTCTATTGTACGATGAATATAGTATATCAATTCCAAAATATCATATAGAAACAACTTGGTTGAAATTGTTGAAAGTGAAGATTGAGGATCTGGAGGTGAAGAGATTTATTTGACCAATCACTTCTCCTTGATGTTCTCTTATCCAATCCTCAAATAAGAGAGATTGTAGTATTCATTTATGTGTGTAATACTAGTAGTCGAATAATGTCACAATGAAGAATAGTTATATACTTCTATTGTCACAACCCGTCCTCGGGGCTCGTGCCGTAACTACCCCAAGCCCGCCTTCCATAGGCCAGGGGCTGGCAACTAGCACCAAGGCGTAAATCCTGGTAAAAGGGAAGGCATTGCATTTGTAAAGTAAAAAAACACCACAGAGCAAGCAAGTAGTATAAGTAAACACTAAGTAAAAACTGAGTACAACAGTAAGTGCGGAAAGGTAAGTGGGCCAGTATACAAACCCAAACTGAAAGTAAAGTACAACTCAAAAGGGAAAACGGCAACTGAAAGTAAATCTGCAATGTCGAGCTGTCAACTGGAAATCCCACCGGAAGGGTGAGTACAGATAGCCTCCACAGCTCCTCGGGTCTAGTTGTCCGCTCCGAGAACGTCCCGCCCAGTGTTCACCTCCAGGTATCATTCTGCTCTGCAAGCCTCAACCACGATCAGCGTTGTCCCGTCGTCTGCAACCAACACAAGGTAGTGCGGGCATAGCCCGTGCAGGGGTGAGTATAAGCTACTCAGTAGGGACCCCGAGACCCCCGAAGGTCTTCCAGAATCCACAAAGGATAATCCACAAAGTAAAGATACAATCACGAAGTAACATTCGACACTGCTTAGGTATATGCCAATACATATACCTAAGTCATCAATTCCTGTACGCTCCAACTTCCGAGCCCAAGTACAACCCAGTCCACACAGGAAAACAAAACCCAGTCCACACAGGAAAGCAAAACTTAATCCACACAGGATAGCACAACACAATCCACAAAGGAAAGCAAAACAGGATTTAGCTCACACAAGAATACTACTTCGTAAGACGATAGAGATGATCAGATATAGCCACTGATTCATCTAAGCCGTCGAACCCACATGGGATAGGTAGGTACTAACCCCTGCAATGACCCACACAGGATCGATCATTAAGTTGAAACCATAGCTATTGGGAAACTCTTTCTCTATCAAGTACATTGGGTATGCCGCTACAACCAAGCGCTTCCCTCTAACCTTGGACTGTTGTAGTACTCCATCTATCGTGTACTGTGGGCATGCTGCTACAACCAAGCTCTTCCCACCATGGGTCTGCCGCTACAACCAAGCGCTCCCCCTTATAGCCTATAGAGGTAATCCTTCTGTTGAGTACCACGAGTCTGCCGCTACAACCAATTGCTCCTCTGCCGTGGGTCTACTGCTACAACCAAGCGATCCCCCGTGCTGCTACAACCAAGCGCTCCTCCGTCGTAGGTCTGCTGCTCCAACCAAGCGCTCCTTCGTCGTGGGTCTGCCGCTACAACCAAGCGCTCCCCCTCATAGCCTCCAGAGATACTCCTTCTGTTGAGTATCACTAGTCTGCCGCTACAACCAAGCGCTCATCCGCCGTGGGTCTGCTGCTACAACCAAGCGCTTCCCACTGGGCTATCCGTAACACACCGAGTCATTCGTTCAGCAGTCGTCAAGTCTCAACCGGCTCTAGGGTTTCCGCACACAGTAAGCTCATTCCGGGAGGGTCCACTCCACGAGCCAAGATGTCGATGCATCAACTGACATGTAGTCCGGAGTTGATGTATCCCAAAAAGTACCGTAGTGGTCACTACCGAACCCACGGAGGATTCCCGTACTGTCTTCATTGTCGTCGCAGACGCAGCCAGCACTAGGGTTCCCGCACACAGCAAGCTCGCTCGGGAGGGTCCACTCCACGAGCCGAGAGGCTGATACATCAACTGACACATAGTCCAGAGTTGATGTATCCAAAAGTTGGGTATCGTCAACAGGAACTCAACGTCGCAGACGGCGCGTCAATCGGACACCTGGTCTG
Organism: Viscum album; assembly: GCA_963277665.1. Classification (NCBI taxonomy): domain Eukaryota; kingdom Viridiplantae; phylum Streptophyta; class Magnoliopsida; order Santalales; family Viscaceae; genus Viscum; species Viscum album. The sequence continues at coordinate 779,871,171 of OY728141.1, forward strand.
AGAGTTATTGGCTTTTTCGTCCCAGGGGCCCGGTTGGTTTTTAAGTCAAAACCAACCCGACCGTACTCCACCTGCGTCCAAACCTCGGGCGGAGTAATCCAAAAGATCTGTCTCACTAAGAGGAATCCATCAAAGTCGACGGCACGTCAATCGGACGTCCGAAGCTTAAGTTACGAGCGTTTCCGCTCCGAGGGCCCGGTTGGTTTCGTGTACGAACCAACCCGACTGAACCCAAAGTATTCCGAAACCTTGAGTGCGATATATTGAAACGACCGCCTCGATCCAAAGATCTCATCGCCGCTAACGGTGCGTCGATCGGAGGTCCATAGCTCAAGTTAAGAGCAAAAGACCGAAAAGGTCCGAAAACGGGGGGTCTGGGCCCGAACCGACCCGGCCCAACCCCCCTAGGTCGGCCCGAACCGGGTCGACCCGACCTGGGTCCGGGTCTGACCCGGATGGTGTGACCCAGCCCGGCCGGGGTGGCCCGGCCCGGCCTGGGCACGACCCGGCCCGGCCGGCGGTTCGGCTCGGCCGGTTACGGCCGAGCGGAGCGGGGGGCGTACTGCCCCCACGTGATAGAGTCGCAGCCCCGCGTGGGGCCGCCCTTGCTAGCGGACACGGCAGCCAGCCACGTCCCGTCCTTCGCCAGTCTTGCGCGGTCACGGGATGGCCGGCCTGCCGCCTCGGCTTCAGCCGCGGCGGTTCTCCACGGCGTCACGCCGGGCGCCGCCGCCTTCCACCGCCGGCACCACCGTGCCGGCGTGGCGCGCCGTCGGGTTGCTCCGCGGACCACCGGATGAGTTCTGGTGGTCGGAAATTTACGCCGTCTTCGCCAAAGGCCCTCCCGGGGTCGGTTCTTCACTGCGAGGACCTCACATCGCCCGTGCGGCTTGTTTTGTCGTCGCCCATCAATCCGCTCACCAAGAATGAAGAGGCGGTGGGTTCGGACTTGTTCGTTGGTCTGCACCCACCGCGTTAGAGGTTTACAATACCTCACAACAATTTTAATCATATGCCACGGGTATAAATCACAAATATTTAAAATAATCAACCCCTACCTCGTTTTTGTCGTCGAACGTGAGTTCTTCGCAGAATTGACCGTCGCGGAAGAAGAGGATCGTCGCGTCGCGGAAGGGGCGTCGCGTCGTCGCGGTACATGGCGTCGCGTCGACGATCTCCGAGGGTTAAAGAAAACACACAGATTTAATTGCATGTTTAAACCCAAGTTGAGGATAAAATCCACAAAGGAATTTAAAAGATCCGAAATCCCCTACCTCAATCGGGTGTTGATCGAAAATTGTCGCGGGGAAGGATTGTCACGGAAGGAACGTCGCGGAAGGAGATTCGTTGGCATCGCGGTACACGGCGTCGCGTCGTCGATCTCCGAGGGTTTGGCGTTCTTCTCTTTCTTCGTGTTCTTCGCGTTCTTCACGTTCTTCGCGTTCTTCGCGAAGGAGGATGAAGAACTTAGAGTTTATGTCAATCCTCTCAACAAGCCACCCACATGTGTTGGTCTTATTTTATTCTTATGACAACAAACGAAAAACAAAGTTAATAAACGTACCATTAATTTGGTGAAATAATGGTAACGTCTTAACTGCCCAATTAATAGGGGCGTTAAGAATTTAAGAAAACTCACCGGTTTACTTTCATTTAAAAGAGGTTTTCGCAGGTGCGTTACTTAGAGGAAAAGAAATGGTGGGGCTCGTGCGGGCCCCACCTCACAAATATCCTACCAAGTGGGTAGGATATTCTGGGTTCCACCCTATCCGCTTAACTTAGCTTAAGTGGCTTTAAGTGGCTTTAAGTGAAATAAAATAAAGTGTTGCACCACTTTTATTTTATTTCTTAACTTAACCCCAAAAATTTAAAAACCACACCCGAGCAAACGCAACACTGGAAAAGGAGTTTCTAAGCAAATATCGGCACTGCGATTCCATCGGTGCCCTCGGAATTCGATTCCGAGCACCGGTTCAAAAGTTAGAAAAACCCGCTCGTTCGTTCACTGAACGTACCCGAGCCAAACTTCGGAAAATGATTCTAGGCACACCGGGCCTCAGAATCAGGTGCCGTCAGAAACTGCGCTCTTGTAAAATTCCAAAGAAAATTAAGGAAAAAAATTTCCTTGAATTTTAAGTGTCTTTACATCTATGGATAGATACTCTGTTTGATCAGTTGAGAGGATCCCAGTGGTCCTTTATAATTCAAATAAAATATGGCTATAAAAACCATTGGGTTAAGATTGAGGACATTTTGGAAACATTGTTCACAAGTCGGTAATGATATTATGAGTATATATTCATGCCACTTGGGTTGATTAACCACTAGCATTGTTCATGAATCTCATAAACTTAATTTTTATACTTTCTAATACTCCTTTTTCATTGTTTTTCTGATTAAATATTGGTATATTTGTGAACAAATGAGTTACATGACAAACATCTAGTGATTGTGATGAGTGAACCATGATCACATCATCACTATGCTAAGTTCTCTGAGTTTCATTTCTAGATCCAAGAGTAATATTTTTTAAGGCATGTGATCTCTAAAAAATATCATTTTATCTAAATAAGGTGGAAGAAGTGATGTCATGGACATGACCTAAGTTTTGAGATGCATACTCAATAATCTCACTCTTTAGATTGCGTACTAGTAGAAATTGTTTTCTTTTATAAAGTTTGAATATGTATCTTCTCAAAATTTTCCAAATGAACTTCTAATTCATATTTTAGTTTTCAATGTTGTCCATAAACAACCATACATGTGAAATCATGATCAGAGTGTATCAATTATTAACCAAGGGTAGATAATCAAAATTATCAATGAAATGCTAAATCCTGCACATACTTCACCAAATATATTAAAAAGTTCAAGTGAAAAGATAAATCTCCCCTTTTTATCCCATATTTCTATCAATCAATCTCTCCCCCTTAATTGAAATGAGAAATATAATTAAGAACAATGGATAAAGTGTGATTGGAATACCTCAAGTTTCAACTTCTTGAGATGATATGAATTTCATGATTTGTCATGAAATAATCCTTGGATTTTAGCTCAAACTTATTCTTGGGAATAGTTTCTTTCACAGTTTTCTTAACTTCATTATTTTGCGTATTCCCAATGGAAGATTTTCCAACTATTGTTCCATTCTTCTACACTTGTTGTGGCCTTTTATTCTTATCAACATATGCATTTTGCATGGTTGGACTAAACCAGCACTCATCATAACTGTGACCACTTCTATTGCAATTCGAAATAATTAATATAATTAATATTTATCATTTAATTTAATCATATTATTTATTATACATATATATATATATACACATTGGTAGATAATTTGATAAGAGTAAGACACTTATTAAAAATATAATAGAAGTCTAGATAACAGTAATACACATACAAAATGTATCATAAATCAAATGTCAACCTAATATACGCCTCCGTCGTGGATGCTCCTCTGTCCCACAGTTAGGCATATACTGGATGCATCCACGCCGTGTTTGTCTATATCTGTGCTCTGGCGTACGCTGTGCATCCTCATCGACATCCACCTCCACATCCTCCTGTGTGACAGACGATGGATGTACAATCTCACCACCGGTGCCCTGGCCTGCATCTAAGGATAGTGGAAGCTGGCTGGAACACTCACCAATATAGGAAGTAGATGGTTGTTCTGCTACGGATGACTGCAATAAAACATCGAACTCAATCTAGTCAGCGTCTGTAAGTACCTGTGGTTGTGCCTGAGAAGCTGGAGGAGCATCTAACTGATCATGCTGAACACCCTCCTCCAGTGGAACAATATCATGTGGCTGAGCAAGCTGAGAAGCCTCCTCCTATGGAACAACAGCATCCATAACAGGGTCGTCACCCCCAGGTACATCTATGTGAGGCTCAGCAGGCTCCGCGGCCTTCGCAGCAGGCTCTGCGGCCTCCGCAGCAGGCTCCACGGCCTCCGCAGCAGGCTCCGCGACCTTCGCAGCAGGTGGTGGATCAAATAAAATGCCATGATAAATCTTGTCTATCGACGGTAGCATCTGTCATACAAGGCTGTGAAAATATGTTGGGTCAAAGGCAGCTCTCTCCACTGGATCAGACATATGAAGTAGATGACAAATATGAGCATCCTGCGAAAACAAATTTTGTTGTTAACTAATTTGAATAAAAAATATGTTGAACAGTGAAAGAAAAATGCATACCAAGTCATGGAAGCCTCGTCTGTGTCGTGTCAGAAATCTGACTGGAGACCTGATGTATCATCCTGCATAATACATCTGATCCATCAAATGAAAACGTACTGTCTCTGCCCCTCGCAACTGGGACTCCCGTCATTTGTCCCATAACGCAACATATCTGGCATGGTAGCTCCTCCAATCAAAATCTCTCTCCCCTAACATCTTCAGGGAATGCAATGAATCTAACTGACAGGGCAGGTCAGGAACTGGCTGAAGGAATCCAAACTATCTCATAACCCAATCCGTCTGATTCCACTCGACTATATGAAAATGAATCAGTGGAACCATGCAGGAGCCGATATCAAACATCACTATACAGTATGGGGGAAGACTCTGAAGGATATCATCTGTATATGGAATCCATGTAATCTGAAAGAAAAAATTAATAATCAATTAATAAATTAATATATGTACAATAAAGAGTAAAGATTTAACAATATAAATAATAATCACTTACATCGTCTGGTCGAATGCTGTCTAACATAAGTCTGTAGGCGTGAACATCATGTCTGGGAGAATCTAAATGTCGATGGGCCTGACTCCACCTGTAGATAACATTTTTTTTTACATTTCATAATATAATTTTATACAATTAAGTTATATATTAGAAGGAATTAATAACATACCAACGTGCACGTGGAGCCTCTGCTACAATATCTACAGGTAATGGCGCACGGGCATGTGGAGCTAAACGAGGTATGTGCTCCCATACCCACATATGTAGAAGAACCATGCATCAAGTGATCTGCATCTTATCGATGCGACATGCGCTGCATAGGGCTCTGTATGTATATTCTAGGTAGGCAGACCCTCAACTATATCGGCCTTCCTGGTCCAAATCCTCCAAAAAAGATAGATACATCAGGTGCACAAAAGTAGTAGAGTGGTCAAAAAAAAGTGTGTCATCGATCAGCCTCAAAATATATGCGCGTGCAAATCTCAGCACGATGACGTCATCAGCATCATCTGGTAAATGTGTGAAGTGCTGGTCTAACCAAGGCATCTGCAATCTACCACCGACGATGGTCCTGCCATCATCCTGGACCTCTATGCCCAGAAGTCTATGAACAAGCTCAGGCAAATATGATGGAACTCGGCCTGTCAAAGCATGTCTGTTGATAGAGAGGCCCAACATAATGGCCACATCCTACAATGTAATAGTCATTTCCCCCTCACTGAAATGAAAATTATGCGACTCTGGTCTCCATCTCTCTACAAGTGCGGCAATGAGCTGATGATCAAGAAATGTGAAGTCGTACATCGCTACTCCATAGAATCCAGCTCGACGAAGATGTGGGATGATAGCAGGAGGTGGTGCAGTATGATGGAAATGGCGAGATCTACATACACTCAAGGGAGCCACATGACATCCCTCTAAAAGCAGACGTGATACATGAGTAGCCTGAGATGTAAGTAATGGAAAACCTGTCATCTGCACACATGATATCATCATTACATATTAATAGTGGAAGCATGATATATTCATTTTCATTTGGTGTCACAATCAACATTAGCCTAGTCTCACAATCAAAATTAGTTAATGATGCTCAGACACTCAGATGCCATTACTAAAACTAGACATCTTATAAGAAAACCAGAATTTAAAAGTAAAAAATTAATTATTTCTTCTTTTTTGTGAAATTACATTTGTTAATTTATCCATTATCCATTAAATAACCATTAACATTATTCCACATTAAAAATTAATAGGAAAAAATAAATTCACAGGGAAACTAGGCCCTCAAAACAAGTCTTTCAACCTTCTCATGAAAATGATCATTGATGACTCCAAAACAAGGCACTTGAACTCCTACAGAAAAAGTACAACTCGCGCTCTAGAAAATTATATTTATCACAAAAATGGAGCAGGTACACAGACTCGATCATGGATGATGAGATGTGGAACTCTGTCCTGCCACTTGGGGACATCTCTTACGAGTATGTCCTTCTGCGTGACTGATACTGCATTGTATTCTCCCTCCTCATTGCTGAGGCCAATCCATCTCATTTCTGATGCGAGTTGACTTCGGTCTTCCTTGGGGCCGCAACCTGGTAGCATGAAGCCAATAATTTTAAAAATGACAGACATTGAAAAAATTATAAATGAAACCAAAACCAACTTATGAAAACCTAGAAATATCAGGGACAATGGTCGGTTGATCAGCAGGCAATGTGATAGAATGGAAGTCACCAATAGGCATCCAAGCAGCACTATAACAGTTAACCAAAGTGCTCGTGTGATACACCGGGTCAACATATGGCTCCCATGATATATTTACGGAAGCGCAAGCTGCAATAACATGTACACATGGATATCTCAATGCCTGAAAGTTGCCACAATCACAGTACCTGTTGTCCAACATCACGACAAACACTCCACCATTAGTGCATGTACCCTGGTCGTAGCACTGTCTTACCCGAAAACTCCTCTTTTCCCTGTTAAAGGCTATAACATTCCATCATGAAGCCTCATTCCGTATCCGGTCAATATCAGTTTGAAAATGTTGAGTAAAAATCATTCCATTTTCCATCCTCTGGTAGGCCTTTTGGGATCGGTCAACAAAGTAGTGAACACATCTAAAAAATGTCTCTTGCACTAACCCTGTGATTGGGAGTTTGCGCAACCCTTGAGGACCCCATTTACGCACTCCACTATATTAGTGGTCATATGCCCATATCTCATGCCACCATCGTATGTTAATGACCATTTTTCCTTTGAAATTTGTATCATATATTCATATACCTCCTCATTAACTGTTCGGATCTCTTCAAGACGCCGATCAAACCTTTCTTGTTGGGGTTCATATGCTAAAAGCATAACATAATAATGTATTAAAATGGATATTAAATTTTGTTAAAAAAATCAAGTTTAGAAAACCATACCCAATTTGAGGATCACCTTCTTTATGGACTCATCTCTAAACTGCTTATGCACATTACTTGCAATATGTCTAATGCAATAACGGTGATAAGCATTCGGCTCAGTCCAAGAAACCACATCACTACTCACAGCCTCTATAATCGCTCGATGACGATCAGATATCAGACACACGCCATGTTTTTGCGTGACATGAACACGTACACATGCCAAGAACCAGCTCCAGCATTCAAAATTTTCTTTTTCAACAACAGAAAAAGCAAGTGGCAGAGGAGCGCGATTACCATCCTGTGTGGCAGCAATGAGTAGAACACTTGTATACTTTCCATAAAGGAATGTTCCATCTACCTGAATAAATTGTTTACAATAGGGAAATGCAGCAATGCACGGTCTGAATGCCCAAAAAATCCTATTGAACTTCACATTTGATCGATCAACTCGATGATTTTGGGATACATACTCAACACTGTCCAATTGATAAACAATATGATTATTGAGAGACAACAATTCCATAAGCTGTGGCAACATCGCATAAGACTCATCCCAATCACCATACACTTTTACAACGGCTTTTTGTTTTTCATTCCAAGCTTTTTTGTATGATACCTTATAGTTATACAACTGTTGAATTCTTTCCCGAACAAGGGCAATAGGAACATCCTGACTTGTTCGTATCATCTCACAAATAACAGTAGATATAAACTCTGCATCAAGGGAAGAGTGATCTTGTGCCAAGCTAGGATGCAGACAAGTGTGTGGGCCTTCTAATTTGGTTATCTTCCAACATCCATAATATTTATCAAATAGTGCTCTTATTCGAAATTTACATTCTGACCCATATTTTTTCACAACGAATGAGATATTTGGTCTTCTTTGACTCATAAACCAAAAATGTGAAATGTCGCTCAATGTGGTATTGCTTTATCACATTTTTCATGGCCTGTTTACTTTCAAACTCCTGCCCAACATATATGGCATTATCATTTGATGCAGGCCTATTCCCTATAATGTCAGGGAATTCAGAAGCTGGTGTAATGACATCCCAATCAAAATGTTGTTCACGAGACATTCCTCTAACTAAGGAACTCAAAACTGAAGGCTGATTACCACTAACTGGTGGATGTAGTGGATGTCTGTCTCTCAAAGGAACCTCAGAAGGTTCATTCCCAACCACATCATCTCGTGCTGACTCCCTAGATTCTTCTTCCTCAGATAAACTTTCATGCACTATATCAGCACAGAAAGGGATGCCATCTACATTTCCTTCCAAATTTTGATGATCTTCCTCATTACATTCTTCCACAGGAGTCATATGAGAAGGAGGCAATGAATAAGACTACTGTGAAGGACCGACTTCTATAGAGGTCACAAAGCATGGTTCTATAGTAATCGATTGCACCACATCAATATCAGAAATGACAATAAATAATTCCATTAAACCATTAATATAGTGTTGCCTAAATAACTGAGAAGCCTCCATCCAATCCTCATCATCGACTATAGGGTAGTCGTTGTGCCACAAACGCTCAGGATATTGAAGATGTCGGTATCTAATTGAAGTGATTGCTTGTCCTGCACTCAGTTTTAACCGACTATGAATCTTATTACGAACTGCATCCAATGTCATACAACCATGGAGATTTACCACTTTGACAGGTGGCACACTGTAGCTAAAACCCTGCTCAGTATAAATTACCTCACCGTTGCAATATATTTGAGCAGACATAATTACCTATAAAAAAATAATTTAAAAAATATTATACACTACATTAAAATTTTAAATTATTTAATTTGGTTTTGAATAATTGATTATCTTGAGACTTTTTTATGTATTGATTTATCACTGTTAAGGTATAGTGATTGTGATTTTAGCACAAAAGCAAATTTAATATAATGTTTCATAAAGTTTAATTACTTATGAATATATAATCATGACTTGATCTTGAGACTTACGATTAGTTTATCATTATCTGATAAACTAACCACAACCTATATGGGTAAACTCCTGTCTCTATTATCAAATATTGCAGCAACCGCCAATCTCCTGTCAAACAGCAACGCCTCCTCTTGAACGAGTTCTCAAATGCCTCTTCGTCGACACCTTTTCGGGGATGCCCTTTCGTCGACACCTCTTCGGGGCGTCTGTCTTTTAATTACAAATTTACTCACATGCATGTGAGGGGGGTCTAGGGGCATGAAATATATAAATTATTTTAAGCGGACACGCAGACCCTTACACTTACTGAGAGATGACTCGCAGGTCATCAATGCGGAAAAATGCAATTATTACAAATTGAATAACAACATACACAAAATAAAACATGTAATTTCAATTATGCATGGTCGGTCATCTCAAGATCAGTCATCACTCATACCGTGTTTTTTGGTATATTTATTATATTATCCGTATTATATAAAATCTATATTAAATACTACACCTCTTTTACAAAAATTTAACTTCATGTGTATATATATATATATAATTATTAATAACATTTAATAAATTTTATTATAACTGATCTAATTGAGATTTACATAATAAACACTTTTGTTATTTTAAATTTTATGAAATTGTAATGTTTTTTGGGCATTTTTCTACTTTTCAAAATATAAGTAAATATATTTTCTACTTTATTGATTAAAAATATTATTACTAGTAAATAAAAGTAATTTAATTTACACTTACATCAAAACCATTCATTAAAATCAATTTCTCTAACATAAATTACTTTTCCTAAACATTAAAAATTTTAGACATAACATAAAACATTCAATATTCAGACAACAGACATTCAAAAAATTAAATCATACAAACATTCAACATCAAGAAAATTAAATCATACAAAACATTTCATGCATAACATATGAAATAAATAAATCATACACACAATTAAACATACAAATGAAAGAAATAAACACAATTAAACAATTAAATTATTAAATAGAAATTTTACCTCAATAAAAGCAGCAAATATTTGTTGAGAAAGAATTTCTGCAGAGCTTCGCAACAAAAACCAGAGGAGAACAATGGGTTTTGGGGGGACCTCCTTTTATAGAAAATCTCGTCCGGATGAGTGAACGTCGTTCACGCATCCTTTAGCTAGTCCGTGAAGGATGCGTGAACGGCGTTCACGCATCACTGCCGCGGCTCGGATGCGTGAACGCCGTTCACGCATCTTTTCCCGCGCAAGGAGGCGTGAACGGCGTTCACGCGTCCTTTAGTTGGTCAGCAAAGGACGCCTGAACGCCGTTCACGCATTACTGCCTGGGTCTGGGATGCGTGAACGGCGTTCACGCATCCTTCGGCGCGGAAGGATGTGTGAACGGCGTTCAGGCATCCGAGAGCCAATTTTAAAAATATCAGAACCCTAACCCGTTTTCCAAATTTTTTTTTTCATAAAACCCATATTAAAAAATTACCCGATACTTTCGATACCAGTTTTGATCTAAAAGACCGAGACAAAAAAACAGAAAAAAAAAACTCCGTCCATCATCATTGCCACTTTTGGAAGTGTGGAGGAACATAAACATCGGAATCTTGCTGCTATTTTGAGGCAACCCTACCCTATAAATTGCTTTCTCCCCTTCTGTACATTCCATCATCAAATCCCCAACAAAGAAGGGAAGCCGAAGGTCGGAAAAATGGCATCCAAATTCACCATCTCCGCAAGATCCTGTTCCTTCCTCTTACTCTTGTCGGCGTCTCTGCTAGTTCCGGCTCGAGCCGGCGTTTTCGATATCACCCAGAGCGGCGGCAGTGCCGGCAGCGATGTCACGCAGGTAAGATCGTTGTTGTTGTTTTTTTAAATAAATAAAAGACCTGTATAATGCATGCATGCAACGTGAACGTTCTATATTTGATTATATGCGTTAATAATGTTTGTATTGTGCGGCGTGCATGGGGCTGCAGGCTTTGCAGACCGCCTGGAAGTCGGCATGCGGGGCGGGCGCCGGCAGCAGCGTGGTGGTGCCGGCGGGGCAGTACTCCCTGGGGGAGGTGGTCATGGCGGGGCCCTGCGCCGGCCCTGTCACCCTCCAAATAGACGGCACCCTCACGGCCCCCGGCGACGCCGCCGCCATCAAGGGCCCCGCCTGGATCACCTTGTTGAAAGTCGATAAACTCACCATCACGGGCAAAGGCACCCTCGACGGGCAGGGCAGTAATGCGTGGGCTGAGAGCGGAGGCAGTCATGACCGCCCCGCCGTACGGACACCTCCCTCCCTCTCCCCTTTATCGTCATTCTTACTTGAAATGTAGGGCTGAATGGGGTGTGGGATTGGCATGGGGTTGCAGAACCTGCGGCTGGATGCTTTGACGGACGCGACGGTGGACGGGATCACTTCCCTGAACAGTAAGATGTTCCACATCACCGTGCTCATGGGAAAGGGGGTCACCCTCAACAACCTCATCATCACCGCCCCCGGGGACAGCCCCAACACCGACGGCATCCACATCAGCCGCTCCGACGGCGTCACCATTACCGGCCCCACCATCAAGACCGGCGACGACTGCGTCTCCATCGGCGAGGGCAGCACCAATATCCTTATCTCCGGCGTCACCTGCGGCCCCGGCCACGGCCTCTCCGTCGGCAGCCTTGGCAAGGTCCAGAACGAGGCCCCCGTCTCCGGCATCACCATCCGGGACTCCACCCTCACCAACACCGAGTTCGGCCTCCGAGTCAAGACCTGGCCCGGCTCCCCTGCCGGCACCGCCTCCGACATCCACTTCTCCGGCATCACCATGAACGGCGTCCAGAGGCCCATCCTCATCGACCAGACCTACTGCCCACACCAACAGTGCAAGAGCTCGGTATGACTCCCTCCCAATCCGTTTTTATCTCCCAACGAACGGCCATTACTGATTAATACACGGTCATCGCGGATGGGGCGGGGTTGGTTGTTTGTTTCCATGGCTCAGGCTCCTTCCAACGTGAAGCTGAGCAACCTGAGCTTCCAGAACATCAAGGGGACGTCGGCCACCGCCGACGTGGTGCAGCTCCATTGCAGCCCATCCTCGCCCTGCGAAGGAGTGTCGCTCGGTGACATTACCGTGGCGCCCACCGGCGGCACTGCCAACGCCGTCTGCAGCAACGTCCAGCCCACCATCTCAGGTCAGTTCCCCTCCGGCTGCTCCGGCGCTCAGCCCGGCCCAGCCACTCCGGCAGCTTCAACCCCCGCCTCTCCGACAGCCACCGCCCCGACGACCGCCGCCGCTCCTTCAACCGCCTCCATAACTCCAGCGGCTTCCGCCCCAACGACCGCCGCCGCTCCCGCGACCGCCACCGCCCCAACGACAGCTGCCGCTCCAGCGACCGGCTCGATATCTCCGGCCGCCTCCGCCCCAACGACCGCCGCCGCTCCTGCGACCGCATCCATAAGTCCGGGCGCCTCCGCCCCAACGACAACCGCCGCTCCTGCGACCGCATCCATAAGTCCGGGCGCCTCCGCCCCAACGGCCGCCGCCGCCCCAGCTCACTAATGATTCCCCATTCCTCGTCCTTCTCCGCCTCTGCAAACTAATGCTTCCCTCACGCGGCTTCCCCGTATCCATCATTAGTATGCTCTCATTTGCTTCGTTTCATGCAGTTATTCAACTACAACAGTGTCCCCACCGGGGTGTACCGTGTCCTAGAAATAAAATGAGCTTAGATATCATTTGATTTATTTATATATAGAGAGAGAGAGACACACAGTGGACCGAAATCAGATTCCCAAACAATTCGATATACAATCAAAAACATAACATGATTCTCATTGAATACAAACAAACAATTCAGCAAAATTAGTGAAATCATAAAAACAATAAACAATGTTCTAGATTGTTAATTTATCATTTGGTGGTATCTATTGGCATTACTAGCAACCACCAATTGACGATCGCTCCCTCCCAGTTGCGTCGCCCCACCCACCCCCTGTCGTCGAACACCCATCCCCTGGAACAATCTAAACACTTATAAATGAAATTCCGTTTTGAATGAATAGATGCCTTGTTTATTAATGTAGTTATAGAAAACTCTTGTACTGCTTTGGTTATTTTGAACCATTATAAAATACAGACTGTCGAATTTAAAAGACTGTTAAAAATCATAATCGTTGATAATTTAGTCATTGTATAATGACCATTAAGATTAGAATATATATAAGGGTTATGATAATGTTTAATTGACACAAACGAAAGAAGCGATAACCTCAACTAGTAAAATCATACCCTATGAAGATCATTTATAAAAGTTTCTGAGATAAATGACATCACTGAGCTCTTGGCCAGGCCCAAACTGAGATCAACAACTAAAACACGAGGGAAACCATTTAGAGGAGAAATCCAAGCTTATCAAGATCACAATCGAAATCATGTTCGTTGAACCACCTCAAAAAAGCATCACCATCACACACATTACCTTTAGGGCGTACACTGGTGTAATAAGGGGTTATGTATTTTGATCCTATGTATATTATTTTTTATATTTTCTTTTTAATAAAGTAATGGTTATATTTTTTCCTTTTTGTTAGAACATTATAAATGATTATATAATGAGTTTAATGAAAATTAGATTTTGATTCGAAGAAATCAAAATTTCTTTTTTGGGAAATATATTCTCAATTAAGACACTTTTAATAAATTCAACATTTTTTGAAATAAATGTTATTTTATAAAATATTCTTATTAAGTAATATTTATTTAAATATAAATGATAATATAATTTAATGAAGTCCAATGTAATTTTTATAATGGTCATAAAGTTCTTAGTGTTGTAAAAACTAGTATTTTTGATTAAATAATGTTTTTTTATTTAAAAGTGAAAATTCCCATATTTAGAAAATTATTTTAATAAAATAAATATATTTTTTGAAATCAACAAATTGAAATTAGCCAATGGTGATTTTTTTTTCACAATTTTCTAGGGTAGTTGATTTTTTGGGTAAAAATTAAACACTGCGTAAATATAAGGTTCATATTATGACATCACAATAGCTCAAAAGTGATGAAATAAATCCTATAAAGGGAATCCATGGTCACGAATAATTTCCCCCTTTAAAATAATGTGTTTTTGAAGTTATTTGATTAAATTTGTAATCCTTTAATGAATCATAAAAAACTATATTATTTTTTAAGGATTTAAAATCAATTCTTTATGTACATGACTCATTTTCACATCACCAATGGTATTATTTTAACATGTTCAGTTCTTAACCTTATAAAATATTGAAAACCACTCCTATTTGGGCAGAAAACATGGATAATAACCATGGAAATGTTTACAGTTTTTTATTATTTTATCATATAAAGTCCACAACCCAAGTTTAAAAATTAATATAGAATTCCCCTCTCTTTTTTTATAAATACCCACCCAACCTCCCACTCATATTCACTTGGAACCCATTGATCATGAAGTTCCTCTCCCTATCCCTTCTTAAATCCCTCCCTAGGTGTTCTCAAGCTCTTAACAAGCTTTTAGATGCACCCTCTCAAGGTAAGGGATCTCTCTCTCATCTTTCCCATTTAAGCACCTCCTTTATATATAGCATTTTGAATCATAATTGATTTTGTTTTCATGTATTTATAATTACACAATTGACGTTCAAAGAATGAGATACCATTTATCCCCTCTTGTTATAATCTTTACCTAAGTCGTTACTACGCCGAAGTAAGGGATTCTCTCCTCAAGCACTTTCTTTGAGTTATGCCTTGTGATTTCTATTCATTCATATTGGAATATGTTTTTATGCATCAATTTAATATCCTTATGATACCCAATTAATGAGATAACACCTTTCACTCTCATGAAACCCTTTTATAACTCTTTATTTACACCAGTTATATATCCAAAATTATCTTGTGATTTTCCATACAAAACATTAGTATTTTGTATACCCATCCACAATTCCGCTCAAGGGTATTCACCAAGATGTACCTATCCTTCATTGATTACGGAATTCCATGTATGTGTCCTAAAATACTTAATCATGAGATTAAAAGTGATTAAAAACGTTTTTATGTTGTATGTTCTATGTGCCACACAAATACATGTACATAATATGGATGTGATGGGTGGACTCAGAATTATATAGTCCTCTAATGCATTTATGTAAGGTTTTTATCTCACGAGATTCATGTTTAGTGCATGAGAGATTTTCCTAAGAACACTATGTTATAATGTATTAGTGGTTATCCTTGAATTATACTTATGATGTTATGCTATATGTTGCTCCATATTCTTAAGTTACCTTGATGTTATCATCCAACATTACACCAAACTGACAGTTTAGCAGTGGTTTATTAAAACACCCCTAAACCATTAAATAATTTAATACCCACAACACTCTCCCCCTCCCCCGACACCCCAGACTCCCCGACTCCTCGAAGCCCTACCAGCCCCGTCGCCACCCCTCTCTGCCCCTTTCCACGCCTCACCGTGCCTCACCGCCCCTCGAATCCTCCACTGGAGTCGGTATTCTATGTAGTAACATAATTGTAGGAACATTAGCGATTTATTTTTTGTCTATTTCCTTCCTCATGTCCACACTTCCAGACTTCTTCCCATAGCTTTTATTGTTTGGCCTTTATCAGTCAAGAATATCTATCATAGTGCTGGTAATCTCATCAACGCATATGTGTTTCTAGGATGCATCAACTCTCTTTCTTCTCTGATGACTAGGGATTTTGTAAATTTAGTTGTATCTATACCTCAAATACAATTAATTATATCAATTAATATTTAATTATGAAATGTTCTTCTTAGTAACACACTTCATTATTTGATCTTGTATATAAATATCATAACAAAATAATATCATGAATATTAGTTTTAGAAATTGAAATTGTGAAACTCCACGAACATCGACAATATTAGTGATGTCATGTATAAAACAGGTTAATAGATTCTTAATTTATCTCCTCATTCAAGCTTATTTGAATTAGAGTCACAGTCACTCTTTTAATCATCCTTCAAACTCACACATTCAATAATTATGAGATATTCAATAAATCAAAACATTGATATACTCCATGTTTTCATGAAACTATGACATGGAAAAATCCTCAAGGTCATGGAGACCTACACATTATCATTTCACAACATCACATATTGTTTGATACTACATTCAAAATAAGAATCATACTAAATATTAATCTTATTTTGATGTTTTATTTCTTTTAAGATCATTGCATTCATCATATTAATTTATTCCCATTTTTTTAATATAAATTCATGAATTCACTTTACCGACATAAGTTAAATAAAACCCTTACATGTATCCTCTTACATCAATATCTAACTCCAAATCCCCATTCATTAACCACAACTCTATTCTCATTTCCCTTAGATCAATAACACTAAAATAGATCCCTTTACGATGTGTTACATTCAAGAATCCCATTACATCATCACCCTTACGCTGAGATCCTCCCCTATTTCAGGTACCTTAACATCAACCTCCATATGTGGTTGACTCATCTGATGATGCTCATATGTGGAAAATTTGGACGTGAATCCCCATACATGAGTACCCCTATGTGGATCCAATCATACATGAATATGGAGTTTTATAAGAGGAATCTCCTAACATGTATGACCCTGACATAAATCTCTTTATCAGGTGGGTTATATATGAATCCTTTTATGTGAGGATTGTCACACCCCGACCTATCTAATTAATTTATTTTATTAATTCCTTCGGGTTTTAAAATTTTTATCGAGGTTTGGGTTGAATCCCGGACAATATTTTTGAGTTTTGACAAAAAGTGCGTGTTTTTGAGTTGACATCGCTGGACGCATGAACGATGTGCATTTTGGAAACCCTGCGCGGCCTTGGCCAGACATCGACATGATCTGTCTATCTTCGAAAAGATTAAAACGAGCGAAGTTTGTAATTTATTGTGTTATTTAAAATTGTAATTCATGATAATAATTTTATTTTTATTACTAAAATGAAATGAATATTTTTTATCATTTTTATTTTTATATTTATTATTATTATTATTATTCCGGCCGGTGCGCGGGCACCACACGATTAGCGAAGGTCGTGCGGTCAGCCCAGGCACCCGTGTGACTGCTTCTGGATCGAACAGAAGCTACCGCACGATCCACAAATGAGTGCTTGAGTTGTATGTGGGCCACGAGGTTGCAATATCCAATTAATAAGACTATGTAAGGAGAAATGTGATAAAATTAAAATGAGGTAGATAATAATACTATTACTGAATTTTTCTATTGTTATTATTATTGTTATTAAAATTATTATTATCCTAATTATTATTAGTAAAATCGTTATAAATATTATTTTTATTGATATCATTATCTTTATGTTGTAGTTGTTATTATTATTATTATTATTGTTGTTGTGGTCAAAGTTATTAATTATTACTACCATTAAGAAGTTTAATTTTTATTATTGTTATTATCATTGTCTTTAATATTATTGTTATTAGTGTTATTATTATTAATATAGATTAAATTTATTATTATCATCATTATTATTATACTTATTATCAATTTTTATGTGTTGTTTTTTTATATTATAGATTAATGTTTTGTATTGTTTTATTTATTCGATTTTCTTTTAGTTTTATTTATTTTTATTATTTCCCCCTCTTTTGCTAGGGTTTTTTTCTTCTCCTTATTCCAAGCTACCCCACCCCTCTCTGCGCGCCGCCACCCTCCCTGCTTCGGCCTCCCGCACTGCTCCTGCTCCATCGTCACCCACCTGCACAGGCCACCCCTCCCGCGCCGACTCCCCGCTTCGGCCGCAACACTCCAGGCCGCCCCCTACTCCACCCGCAACACCGCATGCCGCCCGACCACCCTACCTTGCGACAAAACTACACCAGCGCACGCCCCCCTATCCGCACCGTCGTCCGCCTCCCGTCCGCATTGTAACAACCTGAGATTTTATAAGATACATTCTTTTTAATTTCATTCATATCTTCTATTTTACGACACACCAAGATTATCTTGCACTATACGCAACACCGTATTAGCTTGAAATATACGCAACACTTTTCTTGGCTCTTGTTACACACAATTTCAAGTTCGTTTGATAGAAGCTATTCTAGGCAACATTGAGTATATATATATATATATTCAATGTATAAATGAAATATGGTTGGATTCGGTTATACGAAACAACGAAGGATTCTTGCACAACACGCAACCCTGACTTGGCTTGCATTACACACAATCGCAACCTTCCTCGATAGCGTGTGTTGTACGCAATACCGGGTATTACTAAACAACGATATATTATTATAATATTGTTATGAACTAGCCGTTATGAATAGTGTTAACTAAATTTTTAATTTTATAACATTATTATTCATCTTACACATTTCTAGAACATGGTATAAGAACAAAATAAAATTTTCGGGTAAAATAAGTATTTTTCAAAAAAATGCAGTTTTGCCGCCTTTTGATGACGCACCCACTTTAAATCTAGTTTTTGACATGTTTATAAGTTCAATTTGACAAAATAAAATTCTTCTTTTGAATCAGGATATAAAAATTTACATTAGATAAAGTTTTGATATTTTTTCGATAACTTTCATATTTTATTGAATAGTAAAAACATGCTATATTTTAATTAAAAACAACTTTTTTCATCGTAATATCTTATGTGGTTAAATTATAATATTGAATGATTTTAAAGTATAAATAGAATATATTTTAACCATTTAATATAATGTATGTCATTATCATTGATTTTACCTTGAATTCGTAGGTTAAATCAATTCAATCTTTGGCAATGTTTTAAAAAAAACCCGTTTTCTTTTGACAACGGGATTAATTTTAATTTAATTTCTGCATCTTTTGTGTATTGAATTTGGAAAAATGGATTCCATATTTGGAATCAGTGGGTCCAAATTATGTTAATAAGCTACTTTTTATTTTTGGGCATTGTGAATAGTAACTACGGTAAATTTTATTTACTATAGTTAAAGGTAAATCGGGTAATTAAGGGTAAATATAAGATTATAAAAATACCCTAACACTTGTAAAAATCCTATTGGATGGCTAAAAGTAGACCCATATAACCTAAGGGTCGGATTAGATTCATTTTATGAACTTTTGTCCATGAAAATAATTTAATTATTATTAAAACCAAAGAATGTGACAACATGTCACTTTCTTAAATCTTATAAGTATAATAATTTTAATTTAGTGATAAACTTTATGAAACTTCTAACATGAAGAGTATCCATAAATCTAATAAAATTATCTACATCATAGGAATTTATTTAGAATTTTTAGGGATTAAATAATTATCATTTATTATGACACAAAGATGATGCAGTAATTGTCTTATTAATGAAATATTGACATAATTGATGTTATAAATGCCCAAATAAATGTAATTTGAGACTTTTTATGACTTACATTAATTTTCTAGGTTAATATGACATGTTATTGTTGATATAAGTAACTTTGTTAGAACTTATCATTCTTTTATGAATTTCATAAAAATCATGTACCAAATAGTGTCAAAATTGACATAAATTAGTTTTTAAAATAAATATTATATTATTAATTGTTATTTAATTCCTAAAAATCTAAGGTTCGGCCAAAGTACTTAGATAAATATATATATATTAATAATAAACAACTCGGGGTTCGTTTGGCTTGTTATGGTAAGTTTATTCACCATATAGTGTAAGAAAACAAAAAGACACGGTAAAAGTTAAATTATTTAACTTAGAGTTAAATCTAATTGATAAGGTTAAAATAATAACCTAAACTTGTCTAAATCCTATTGGATGAGAGGATTTAGACCCATCCCCACTTTATCTTCGAAATAAGACCCTTTGGAACCATTATAAACCGAATTTGACCTTAATATAAAATAATATTTTGAGATTTTCCTAAGGTGCCCCTCTCATCCCATATAAAAGGGCACCTCCCCCCTCACCTCCTCACACCAATTTTAGCATTCAAGCTCAGCCAACCCCTGACAAAATCTCTTCTCCACTTCCCTAGTATCATCCTAGAGGTCCTGGTATTCTTCAAAGACCATCCTTAGTTCTTTAAGTGGAGGTTAAGAAAAGGCGCGTAAAAAAGAGGTAATATCTATTACCGATCTTTTTCAATTTTTTTCTTCTTCAACTTATTCTTCTTTTGTTGTTTCATGATAAAGAAATAACATCAGTATTTCTTATATACTTATATGTTATTATAAATATGAAACAACTCTAATTAACCTTCTATCCATCCTACGAAAAAAGGAAATCACCGCGCGTGCGTACGTACGGAATACCGTCTCCACGCCGTGGTGTAATCTATTTTCTGCCACCACCTTATTTGGATGGGTATAATGGTGTAATGAGTAACTATATATGATTTTTATAAAGTGATATTGATACTGAAATAGTATACATACACTTCAACACAAGTTCACGATCATGAGAACAATATCATCGCTCGTGCGTACGTACGGACTACCGTCTCCACGACGCGATGAGATTCATTATCCACATTAACCATTCATGAATGATTATAAAGTATATATAATGAATAATAATGAAATATATTACATGTTAAATCTACTGGATTTATGTATATATATATATGTATGTCATCTACTTACTTCCATTCAAGACAATAAGGAAAGGAAAACAACGTTCATGCGTACGTACGGACTACCGTCTCCATGAACGGTGTGTTTCATTTCATTTATATATCTATTATATATATATATATACTGAATATATATGATATATAAATCATGTTTTATATTCTGAAAGTAATTAAATCATGATATAAGAACAACAAGTCCAAACACCTACGATAAATGAAACGATTTTACCCAAAACGCTTCTTTAACATGGAATTTACAAAAGAACGGGTAATATAAAGTCATAAGTGAACTATATATGATATCATAAAAATGAATATGATTCTGTAATAAGTTAATGATATTATTTAAATCATTATACAGGAGGTTCAGATACGTACAAAGCATATCAGACATAAGGTAAGGGAAATATCACAATCTCATTTTTATCCGAGATTGTTTATACTTCGGTATTTACTGGGGTGTATTTTATCATCCATATCCATGTTTCCTCAATATGTAATATTATTTCCATCCACCTACAATTGTTTAAATCCAATTTTATCCTTCAGTGAGTTTTTAGTAAAATATATGAAAGGAATGTTTTGTCGTTTTTCGTACGAGGTACTTTTTGACTTTTCCGACAAAAGTACGAAAAGAATGTTTTTTTAACTTATACGACATGAATGGATTTTTAAAACAATATTTCCAAGAATCTTACTTTATAAGTTTTCAAGTTTATTTTTAATCAACTTCTTTTAGTTTAAAATTGTATGACATGTTAAGAAAGGAAAAATGTTTTTGAAGTAGAAAGGATATTTTCCTCAAGAATGGAGTTCAAGAGTTTTATCAAAATTATTTTCCATCTAAGATAATATAGGGTTCTGTTTCTATCCCTATTATTACATGGATTTTATTATGTTGTGATGGAAATATTTGTATGAATTCCTTTATCGTATATGAATTGTTTTATGATGTCATGATGTTTAAGATTCCCATTTTTATTACATGGGTTATGCTATGATGTATGGTTTATGATTTTGTGGCACACATAAGAATGGTATCATTATGAGATGGATGGGACCTATATCTCCCTCCAATGAATTGGGTAAATATTTTATATCTCATGAGATAGACATGGCTGGAACGGTAGGTTATACCGGTTTAGTGGAACAGGACTGAAACGAGGAGTGAACTCGGTTCAGAAAGGGACTTTGTCCACTAAGATAGTATTGTCAATGAGTCTTGACTAATAAGAAATGATTCTCTATGATTATGTGTGTATGACACAAAGTTTCATGTTTTAAGTTATGATTATTGGGATTACATTTCACTACTATGATTTATCCCATGTTATGAAATTATGATCTCTTTTGTAGGTTAAGATTTAAAAAAGATATGTTCTTATGAATATGATGTGATTGATATTTCTTTTGTTTACCCTTACTGAGCATTTGAGCTCACCCTTTTATGTTTTCTTTTCCCCAGGATATAAAGAAAGGTTTTAGGTAAGAAAAAAAAGGAAGATCTTTATAGGAGATGTTGAAGATCTTTCACCATGATTAGAAGATTACGTTCCGAGTTTCCAAAGATACTAAACTATTATAGTCCTTGTGTGTGTGTTTTTGTTATGTACTAAGTATTCCGCAAAAGTAATGTAATGTCCATGTACGTTAAGCTTCAGGTCTCTACAGTTGGTATCAGAGGAAAGGTTTAGTCAACCTTTGGAAACTAGGATGCGAGAACTTTAGTGAGATCCCTAGAGATATTTATAAGGTATGTATTGGGATGTCTCTAAGGTTAAGTATATGTATAGGTTATAGTCCTAGAATTGCGCTAACGATCTTAGAATTTAACCTAAGATGTTAGATATTGAAGGTACTCCCCCTTTATTATATTGTTTTTCCTAGCGTGATTTTTACCTCTCACACTATTCTTTTTGGGTTTTAGACGATGGCTGGAACCCGAAGGAACCGTGTTGATCAATGTAATGGACAATGAAATGATTGTCCTCCTGAACAAACAAATGTTATGGGAGATGGGGTGCAAAATCTTATTGCTATACTTACACAAGCTATGAATCATTCTGGAATTCCTAATGAGCAGAGAAGGGAACAATATTCTATTGAGTCCTTCATGAGGCAACGTCCACCTTCTTTCAGTGGGTCTTCTGATCCAATTTTTGCTGAACAATGGATCAGTACTACTGAAAAGATATTTTCAGTTCTTCAATGTTCTGAACATGATAAAGTCATCTTAGTAGTATATCGTTTGGAAGGTGAAGCTGATCAATGGTGGAATCTTATCAAGAATATGAGGCCAAGAGATGAAATTGAGTCCATGGAATGTGACGAGTTCAAGAACTTGTTTTTTAGTAATTACTTCCCTCGTATTCTTCGAACAATGATGGAAAAGGAGTTTCTTGAGATGAAGAAGAATGATGATGAATCTGTTGGTATATACGAAGAGAATTTTACAAGACTTGAAAGGTATGCATCTGGCATTATCATCCAACCTGAAAGTAAAGTTGATCGATTTTTCAGTGGCTTCAAACCAAGTCTTCGAAGGGCATTAGCTATAAGAGACTTAAGTAGCTACGAAGAAATTGTGCGTTGTGATATCAAGGTAGAAATGGAAGTTGGTGTTACATATCCATCTCATGGTTTTGATAAGAAATGAAAGATGGAGTTCAAGGAGAAATCTCAGAATAATGGTGAAAAGAAGATGAATGTTTCCTTATGCACAATGTGTGGAAAGAAGCATGGTGTAGATTGTCTTAAAGGGACTAGAAAATGTTTTAAGTGTGGAAAAGAAGGTCATCGAGTAGCTGGGTGTCGAAGTAATGGAAAAAGGGTTTCTAATGATGTGAATAAAGCAAAGACTGTAGAGAACGCACCACCAACAATTCAATGCTTCAAGTGCAAGGAAATGGGGAATTATGCTAATAAATTCCCTAATCCAAGGGTTAGTGATGATCGACATGAGAAACCGCTTAAGGCAAAGGACAAAGGGAAGTCACATGCGATAACCATTGGCGATGTTGAATATGATAACGATGTGGTGGAATGATTAAGTGTTTGTGTAATGGGATTACAAAATAATGTTGTATATAGTATCGTGGAATATTGGAATATTTATGTATTGGTCTACTGTGGTTTTCAATAATTTTATGGTACTGGTAACCATGGAAAGTGATTGATATATTTTTGGAAAAAAGATGATATGTGCATAATGAAGGGAAAATGAGAAAATGAAATATTTGACAGTATTCATGAGCTCATGATTGATATAAGGACTAAGTGATATCATGGTTTGAGTATATAGAATTTTGAGGATTTTAGTATGTGGAAAGTGTTAACTTTTAACTGCATTCATGTTTTCACTAAGGTTCAATGGGTATTCAAGAGAATACATGATTAAGGCCTTTAAATGTTTGAAATGTGGCCAACAAGACATATCTTATATGGGGATCAACGATGGTATTAAATCTCTGGTAATCGTTTTCACTATATTATGAGAGTGGACTGTAGTATTATGGATAAGCCTAAAGATTGGAATGGATTATGTTGGACATAAGTTAGTATTGATTAAGGATAGAATTTTTTTTTGATTTTATTTATGGGATGTTATAGTAATATAGTTTTAGAAAAAGGACAACCTGCAGGACGGGCGACAACCCATCGCGTCGGACAAGGCTATGGGAATCGAACCCACAACTGAAGTGCGACTGACCTTTATCACCTACCACTGGCCTACAGGAAGTCCCTGTTTAGTAGAAACTAGTTTTATTTTATTAAGCGGTATGATATATGAAGTATAAGTTAATTTTTGGAACTATATACGATTAATCTAACCATAAGATGGACTTATAACTTTTGCTAACCTTTTGTTTGAAAGAGATAGAATGACCCATCATTCTATCACATGATCTGCTAACACATCACGAATAACAAATTCAACTTCATTTCTTTAAGGAATGAAGTGGAAATTGTTCAATTCACGAACAACAGTGAGATTGTACCAAAATCATGCAAGTATTTCTTTTAATTCATCAACTTTAGGGAAATGATCTTTAAAACCAAAAATGTTGTCCTAGTTCCCTTATATTCGATTAATCAGATGGTACCTTAGATCATCACAAATCAATAGCTTTGTGATTGTTGGCTTTTTCATAGCCATGTTTTCTACCACTCTCCATCAGAACTTGATGGTTAGATTTTTCTTCCATATCCATATTTTCACCTATGTTCTCCTACGTGGAAACCCCGTGATGAGTTAATTTGGGTAACCGTTACATTTCATACTTTAGTTTTTAAAATCCATGTTTTGATATTCCTTTTTACGATGTGGGTTTCTATTAAACAAACTTTCGAGTAGTAAACCATTTATAACCCCGACGAATTTCGAGGGCAAAATTCATTTTAAGGGGGGTAGAATGTAACAACCCAAGATTTTATAAGATACATTATTTTTAATTTCATTCATATATTCTATTGTACGACACACCAAGATTATCTTGCGCTATACGCAACACCGTATTAGCTTGCAGTATACGCAACACTTTTTCTTGGCTCTTGTTACACACAATTTCAAGTTCGTTTGATAGAATCTATTCTACGCAACATTGAGTATATATATATATATATATTCAATGTATAAATGAAATATGGTTGGATTCGGTTATACGAAACAAAGAAGTATTCTTGCACAACACGCAACCCTGACTTGGCTTGCATTACACACAATCGCGACCTTCCTCGATAGCGTGTGTTGTACGCAATACCGGGTGTTACTAAACAACGATATATTATTATAATATTGTTATGAACTAGCCGTTATGAATAGTGTTAACTAAATTTTGAATTTTATAAAATTATTATTCATCATACACATTTCTAGAACATGGTATAAGAACAAAATAAATTTTTCGGGTAAAATAAGTATTTTTCAAAAAAATGCAGTTTTGCCGCCTTTTGATGGCGCACCCACTTTAAATCTAGTTTTTGACATGTTTATAAGTTCAATTTGACAAAATAAAATTCTTCTTTTGAATTAGGATATAAAAATTTACATTAGATAAAGTTTTGATATTTTTCCGATAACTTTCATATTTTAATGAATAGTAAAAACACGCTATATTTTAATTAAAAACAACTTTTTTCATCGTAATATCTTATGTGGTTAAATTATAATATTGAATGGTTTTAAAGTATAAATAGAATATATTTTTACCATTTAATATAATTTATGTCATTAGCATTGATTTTACCTTGAATTCGTAGGTTAAATCAATTCAATCTTTTGCAATGTTTTAAAGAAAAACCCGTTTTCTTTCGACAACGAGATTAATTTTAATTTAATTTCTGCATCTTTTGTGTATTGAATTTGGAAAAATGGATTCCATATTTGGAATAAGTGGGTCCAAATGATGTTAATAAACTACTTTTTATTTTTGGGCATTGTGAATAGTAACTACGGTAAATTTTATTTACTATAGTTAAAGGTAAATCGGGTAATTAAGGGTAAATATAAGATTATAAAATTACCCTAACACTTGGAAAAATCCTATTGGATGGCTAAAAGTAGACCCATATAACCTAAGGGTCAGATTAGATTCATTTTATGGACTTTTTTCCATGAAAATAATTTAATTATTATTAAAACCAAAGAATGTGACAACATGTCACTTTCTTAAATCTTATAAGTATAATAATTTTAATTTAGTGATAAACCTCATGAAACTTCGAACATGAATAGTCTACAGAAATCTAATACAATTATCTACATCATAGGAATTTATTTAGAATTTTTAGGGATTAAATAATTATCATTTATTATGACACAAAGACGATGCAGTAATTGTCTTATTAATGAAATATTGACATAATTGATGTTATAAATGCCCAAATAAATGTAATTTGAGACTTTTTATGACGTAAATTAATTTTCTAGGTTAATATGACATGTTATTGTTGATATAAGTAACTTGGTTTGAAATTATCATTCTGTTATGAATTTCATAAAAATCATGTACCAAATAGTGTCAAAATTGACATAAATTAGTTTTTAAAACAAATATTATATTATTAATTGTCATTTAATTCCTAAAAATCTAAGGTTCGGCCAAAGGACTTAGATAAGGATATATATATTAATAATAAACAACTTGAGGTTCTTTTGGCTTGTTATGGTAAGTTTATTAACCATATAGTGTAAGAAAGCAAAAAGACACGGTAAAAGTTAAATTATTTAACTTAGAGTTAAATCTAATTGATAAGGTTAAAATAATACCCTAAACTTGTCTAAATCCTATTGGATGAGAGTATTTCGACCCATCCCCACTTTATCTTCGAAATAAGACCCTTTGGAACCATTATAAACTGAATTTGACCTTAATATAAAATAATATTTTGAGATTTTCCTAAGGTGCCCCTCTCCTCCCTTATAAAAGGGCACCTCCTCCCTCACCTCTTCACACCAATTTGAGCATTCAAGCTCGGACAACCCCTGAAAAAATCTATTCTCCACTTACCTAGTATCATCCTAGAGGTCCTGGTCTTTTTCAAAGACCATCCTTAGTTCTTTAAGTGGAGGTTAAGAAAAGGCGCGTCAAAAAGAGGTAATATCTATTACCGATCTTTTTCAATTTCTTTCTTCTTCAACTTCTTCTTCTTTAGTTGTTTCCTGATAAAGTAATAACATAAGTATTTATTATATACTGATATGTTATTATAAATATGAAACAACTCTAATTAACCTTCTATCCATCTTACGGAAAAAGGAAATCACCGCGCGTGCGTACGTACGGAATACCGTCTCCACGCCGTGGTGTAATATATTTTCCACCACCACCTTATTTGGATGGGTATAATGGTGTAATGAGTAACTATATATGATTTTTATAAAGTGATATTGATACTTAAATAGTATACATACACTTCAACACAAGTTCACGATCATGAGAATGATATCATCGCTCGTGCGTACGTACGGACTACCGTCTCCACGACGCGATGAGATTCATTCTCCACATTAACCATTCATGAATGATTATAAAGTATATATAATGAATAATAATGAAATATATGACATGTTAAATCTACTGGATTTATGTATATATATATATGTATTTCATCTACTTACTTCCATTCAAGACAATAAGGAAAGGAAAACAACGTTCATGCGTACGTACGGACTACCGTCTCCATGAACGGTGTGTTTCATTTCATTTATCTATCTATTATATATATATATATATACTAAATATATATGATATATAAATAATGTTTTATATTCTGGAGGTAAGTAAATCATGATATAAGAACAACTAGTTCAAACACCTACGATAAATGAAACGATTTTACCCAAAACGCTTCATTAACATGGAATTTACAAAAGAACGGGTAATATAAGGTCATAAGTGAACCATATATGATATCATAACAATGAATATGATTCTGTAATAAGTTAATGAAATTATTTAAATCATTATACAGGAGGTTCGGATACGTACAAAGCATATCGGACATAAGGTAAGGGAAATATCACAATCTCATTTTTATCCGAGATTGTTTATACTTCGGTATTTACTGGGGTGTATTTTATCATCCACATCCATGTTTCCTCAATATGTAATATTATTTCCATCCACCTAAAATTGTTTAAATCCAATTTTACCCTTCGGTGAGTTTTTAGTAAAATATATGAAAGGAATGTTGTGTCGTTTTTTTTACGAGGTACTTTTTGACTTTTCCGACAAAAGTACGAAAAGAATGTTTTTTTTAACTTATACGACATGAATGGATTTTAAAAAAAATATTTTCTAGAATCTTCCTTTATAAGTTTTCAAGTTTATTTTTAATCAACTTCTTTTAGTTTAAAATTGTATGACATGTTAAGAAAGGAAAAATGTTTTTGAAGTAGAAAGGATATTTTCCTCAAGAATGGAGTTCAAGAGTTTTATCAAAATTATTTTCCATCTAAGATAATATAGGGTTCTGTTTCTATCCCTATTATTACATGGATTTGATTATGTTGTGATGGAAATATTTGTATGAATTCCTTTATCTTATATGAATTGTTTTATGATGTCATGATGTTTAAGATTCCCATTTTTATTACATGGGTTATGCTATGATGTATGGTTTATGATTTTGTGGCACACATAAGAATGATATAATTATGAGATGGGTGGGAACTATATCTCCCTCCAATGCATTGGGTAAAGATTTTATATCTCATGAGATAGACATGGCTGGAACGGTAGGTTATACCGGTTCAGTGGAACAAGACTGAAACGAGGAGTGAACTCGGTTCAGAAAGGGACTTTGTCCACTAAGATAGTCTTGACAATGAGTCTTGACTAATAAAAAATGATTCTCTATGATTATGTGTGTATGCCACAAAGTTTCATGTTTTAAGTTATGATTATTGGGATTACATTTCACTACTGTGATTTATCTCATGTTATGAAATTATGATCTCTTTTGCAGGTTAAGATTTCCAAAAGATATGTTCTTATGAATATGATGTGATTGATATTTCTTTTGTTTACCCTTACAGAGCATTTGATCTCACCCTTTTATGTTTTCTTTTCCCCAGGATATAAAGAAAGGTTTTAGGTAAGAAAAAAAAGGAAGATCTTTATGGGAGATGTTGAAGATCTCTCACCATGATTAGAAGATTACGTTCCGAGTTTCCAAAGACAATAAACTATTACGGTCCTTGTGTGTGTGTTTTTGTTATGTACTAAGTATTTCGCAAAAGTAATGTAATTTCCATGTATGTTAAGCTTCAGGTCTCTACACGCATCACCTATCTTTCTCCAGTGAAAGCCGCACACCTACCTTTCCCTTTGAACATGCCTGTGGTGAATTTCCCCCTACTACAAATACGGCTTTTATCAGTGCTAAAAATGACTTTTAACATCGTTAGAAAAGTGCTATAAATGCTGGCAAAGATAAAATGGGTCCCCTTTATCAACGCTCCAAAAAGCGCTGATAAAGACCCCTTTTATCATCGCTAAAAAAAGTACTGATAAAAGAGGCCTTTTATCAGTGCTAAAAAAGCACTGATAAAAGGGTCCTTTATCATCACTTTTTTTAGCGCTGATAAAATGCCCCTTTTATCAACGCTTTTTTTAGTGCTGATAAAAGTTAAAAAATTTTAAAAAATTTTGTAAATCGGAAGGGGCTTTTAATAGCGCTTCCCC
Source organism: Viscum album (assembly GCA_963277665.1). Lineage (NCBI taxonomy): Eukaryota > Viridiplantae > Streptophyta > Magnoliopsida > Santalales > Viscaceae > Viscum > Viscum album. The sequence goes on from OY728141.1 coordinate 779,901,040, forward strand.
CCCCATTTATCAGTGCCCCCGCCCCACCCACTCCCCCGCAAGCCCCAGTAATGACGCCCCACGTTTTATCAGCGCTTTGTAGACCCCTTTAACAACGTTATATCCCCCCCCCCCAAATTCACCCATGCGCATGCCCCTACCTGCCTCTACCAGGTTTTGAACTCAAGACCTCCCCCCATGCGCGCTAAGCCTTTACCACTCCTCTAATTTGATTTGTTCTTCAACTAGTGATAATATATATATATATATAGTTATATTTATTCATGTATTAATATAAATTTATATAGTTGTATTAATAAATATATATATATATATACATATATAGTTATATTTATATATTTATATATTTATTTGTATATTAATATATATATAGTTAGTTATATTTATATATTTATATATTTATATATTTATTTGTATATTAATATTAAGTTATATCTATTTATTTATATATTTTTATATATTTTTTTATCCATATATTTATTCGTATATTAATATATATTTATACGATTTGTTTTCAATACAATTATAAAATATGTTTTGTTTTGTGTGTGTGTAAATAAATACATATATACAACACACACACACACACATATATGTGTGTGTTTCTATAAGTATAATTATATATATATATATATATGCATATACATATGTTAGAATATATATATATATATATAATATCAGTTTGTTAATATATAGACACACACAAATAGACACACACACATTATATAGGTACATATATAGTTAGATTAATATATAGGTATATAAATATTGATATATTGGTATTTTAAATAAAATGGATATTAGTTATTATTTAGATAAAGCTAATATATTTTATATGTAAATATGTTTAATTATTTATTTAAAAAATTTATTTTTATGTGTGAAAATATAAAAATATGTATATATTGTTATATATTTGATTATAAATAGCAGTGCATTATAAAAACGATAAAATTTCAAAGACATAATATCAATATGAATGTAATACCATGGAATAAATTCAGTCCCAACCAAAAAAAGCCAATAATACCCCCTTAAATGAGGCTGAAGATCCAAAAAATGTTAAAAAATCGGGGTATCCAAACTAAAAACTCAGTTTTGGAGGCCTTATGGGCCTTTTTTGGCCTTGAAGAATGTGATAAAGACTTTTCTTTGGTCACCAGCGCGTAGAGCTTGTCGCAGACTTCAATTTGATATGCTCTAGAGCTCAAACGGACACCCGAATCAAAAGTTATGACTGTTTGAAGTTTGAGTTGCGTTTTCAACATATTTTGGTTCTTTTTTAATTTTTTTAATTTTTTTAGTCTTCAAATTGTTATTAAATGACTATTAATCCATAATAATTAGCAAATTATTAATTAAAAATATTTTTTTTAATTTTTTTATAAGCTATTTTCACTAAATATCTTATATATTAAGTGTAACTGTATATTTACACTTATCTAAAATATATTTAAAATTATATTTAAAAAATATATATTATATTTATATCAATATAATTATATCTATATATATAAATATTAATATATATTTTTTAATGATTTTTTTGGAAGCAGACCCTTTATCAGCGCTTTTTAAAAAAGCGCTTATAAAGACCCCCCTTTATGAGCGCTACTAAAAAAGCGCTGATAAAGGTACCCTTTATCAGCGCTTTTTTTAGCACTGATAAAAGTACCCCCCTTTATCAGTGCTTTTTCGTTAGCGCTGATAAAGGCTGGCGCTGGCCTTGCCCAGGTTTGCGGTAGTGTCCCCTCGCACACCCACCAGCCGCTCACCTACCCTGCCTGTTCGCCGCCCATTCCAACGGCCCTCCCTCTCACCAGCACTAAAACCTACTCTGGACGGCTCCATGTCTGGTGAGCCCCCACTCGCTCCTCCGGTGAACCTATTATCCTGCCCGGTGCACCTCCAGAGGACCCGACCCCCCATGTCTAGTGGATTTTCGGTGTGGTCTTAACCCTTTGCATAGTGCCTCTATCCCTGCTCCGGCCGACCAGCTCACAGCTGCTCTCCCCTCCGACACCTACTGTCCGGTCTCCCCCTCCTTCATTAACCCCACTACGTACCCCCCTTACAGCGCCCTCTTTCCATTGACCCTACTCCTAGCCGACCCCTTTTAGTTGCGCGCAACCACCTGCAAGCGTTTCCCCTTGCCGAGTCGTCAACACCATCTCCCTTCGCTTCTCTGGCCAGCCCCTGCTAATGCGACGTGTAATTTTTCCATCCAGCAACAGTCTCTGCCGGTGCACGCCAACACTTTCTGACTGTTGCGTAACTGCACTGGTCGAGCGTGTATCTGAGCTGAGGTGAGGTTTGCATTGTTCTTGCTTGAATGTTAGATAATTATTTTAGCGTGTATTGTGTTTAATTAAATTGGTGTGAACTTAGTTTTTAAAATAATTGAGTTTGTTTAATTAGTTTGGTGCGAAGTTATTTTTTTTATGAACTTAGTTTGTGTTTTATATCTTATAGCATGTTCATGTGAATTAAGGTGTGTTTTTTTGAAAACTCGTCCTGAGTTGTTTAATTACTTTTTATAAATTGTGCAATTAGTTTTTTTATTGTGAAAGCAGTGCATTTTCTGTTTTAGTAGGAAGTAGGTGTGTTTTTGATCAAAAATGTGTTTCTGAATGAGTTTTGAGTGTGGGAAGCTATGAGATAATTTTTGAAAAAATGTTTCATAAATTTTAAAGTGATTTAGGAAATAATGTAAATGGTGCGAAGTATGTTTTAAAAACATGTCGAAGTGGTTTTTATACTGTTTGCTCATTTGGATTGTCTTAAGTCAGTGGTTATGGGTTTTTAGTTGATGTGTGTTTGTTGCAGCGCATTGGTGAGGTAATTCCGCGAAACTGCGGTCATCATCTTGTGCGTGCTTGTGCGTCTATGCGAGGCATGACGTGCCTTTGTGTTTGGACCGCGATCCGTGGTAGGTCTCCCATAGCACTCACCATTAAATTTAGAATTTATTAATTTCTTGATATTTTATTAATTTTAATAAATGATAAATAGTATTATAAAATTAATTCTGGAATAATTACTCGATGTAAAAAGATCATTTTATTTTATACACAACACCTACATTATTTTCTAGATGAACTGACACACGGTAGTGAAAGAATGCCTGTTTGACCTTTGAACATAATTCATGGATGTTAAATTGTGGTTTTTGGTTTGTTGGTAAATGTTTTCTTCTGATGCGTGAGCAAATGGTATGGTTTCTCTTGAGAAATGGGGATTCTTTCAAAAGTTGCATCAGGCCCGCTTGGCATTTTTGATAAAATAAAATATTTTGGAAAACTCTCTTTGGGGTGACTCAGGGGTGATATTTTTCATACGTTGATTGCGTGAGTTGTTTGTGATGTTTGTGCCACATGATTGGTTACTTGATTGAATTTGTTAACTAACCTCTTTCCCTTTTATTATACATGTGGACATGAGAACCTGACATAGTGAGTGAATCTTATGAGAAATATTACTGCACTAGTTTAGATTACGCACTGACTAGTGTCCCTTAGTACAGATTATACTCTGCTTGGGGATTGGGCCCCTCAGTTAGTCCATGTAGGGTGATACCGTGCATTTGGGCGTTATGACGTCATCGAGAGTAGGCATGCCTTCAGGATGAATCAAATTTATAGTACGTTCTGGATTGTTCACAAGCTCCTAGGTTCGACCCATGTTTCCTTTAGTGTTTATTTGTTGGTGGCAGATGATTGAGAGGTCTAGTTCAGTTGCTGGCCCCTGTGTTCCACTTGTTCCATTTCCCTTAGTGTGTGTTGTGTGTTATGTGTGGTTTTCCTTTTGGCTAATAACTAAAAATTTGGGGTTTTAAATTGTTCGTGAAGATGTTTTCAAAATGAAATGCACATATTCCTTTCAAAAATTAAACTTGTTTTTAAAATTAAAAGGGGAAATGGACTGTTATTTATTTTTGAAATGAAAGTGTGTGTGGAAACCCATATTTTATATAATTTATTTCAAACCTGGAATTGATAAATTCTTTATTTAATGGTATGTGCATTGGGAATATAATTAGTCAGACCTACCTACTAAGTTTTAATACTCATGCCTATAGTGTTTTTCCTTTTTTTAGTTTTTGTTGCAGGTTCGACTCATGAGTGCTCACTGTGGGTGAGAATTGGTTGTGGATAGGCGAGCGAATCTCTAAGTCGCGATGAGTTTTGGTTGTGGTCTGGTTAGTTTGTATTATTCTACTTTTTTTCCACTAATTTACTTATTTACTTATTTTCACTGGGTGAAATCATTCCCAATTGTCCTCTATTGATGGCCTGTCGCTTGTCGCCAGCCCGGAAGGATTGGGAATGCCTCTCAGGCCATGTTGCAGACCGGATCGGGTGACCGGTTCAGGGTCGACCCGGGTTGGTTCATGAAAAAATGGTATCAGAGGAGGTCATCTCTTGAGCAGACCTTATTTTTCAGAGCGCCCATTGTTATTTTGTGATTCTCATGGTAGAAGGAGTAGAATTTTCGGGACTCAGGGCGTACGGACGAGAAGGACGTCACGAACCCTTTCTCGTTCCGAACCTCAGGTTACCATGGGATGTTCGGGTTAGTCGATGTCCTTTGATTCTTATGGTTTGTTTGGTATTGGGAAATGAAATGGGAGCCGGGCAAGTGACCTCCGTGAGCTCGCATGGTCTGGCAAGCCTTGTGAAGCCGGGGACATTACCCTATAGGGCTCTTTGTGACAGTGGCATGACTGGCATATGGCCGCCAACCATATTTCCAAGTCACCCATCGACACTAGTTTCCCCTTGTGAATTGTTTGGGTCTTCTTTAATTCTAAAAACTATTTGTAAATTTTTATTTTGTAATTTGTGGAAAGTCGAATTTGAAATAACAATGATCATGTTTTGATCCTACTCCTTATTTTATTGGTCCTTAGTGTTCTCCCCCATGAAGGTTTGATGGATGCCCAAGGTGTAGCTTCGGGTGGTGCATCCTTAGAAAATCCTCCAGTTTATCAACCTATAGACTATGTTCTAAAATTCCAGAAGTTGAACCCTCCCCTGTTTTATAGTCAAGAAGATCCACTTGAGGCGGAGGAGTGGTTACAGATGATGTAGAGGAACCTCAGTTTCATTGGATTGCTTGAGTCATTGAAGGTGAAGTTGTCTACCTTTATGCTTGAAGGTCTAACTTGGAAATGGTGGAAGTCCGTGTCTCGAAGAAAGCCTCGAGAATATCTCACTTGGAAATTATTCAAGCCTTCGTTCATCCAACAATACTTATTGAAGTTGACAAAGCCGAGGAAGAAAATGAAGTTGTGTTTTCTTGAGCAGGGTGCTGACTCAGTACTAGAATTTTATCGATGTTCCTCATACCTATTTCCATATGACCAATGGTTTGTTATAAACAATCCCGGTAAGGCTCGATAATTTGAGTCTGGAATCCGACCTGAACTGCAATCGAAAGGTGAAGAGATCAACCTAACCACCTTCTCAGATGTTATGGGGCAAGCCTTTCTTGCTAAATTCGAGTTATCAGGGGGACTTGTGGTGGAAAATCCTACAGCCTCGGGAAGCAGTGTAGAGGATGGCAATAAGAAGAATGGGAAACGACCTGATGCTGGCGGTACTGGTAGGGGAGTCAAAAGGCCATCAGACATTCAGTCATTTTCTTTACAGTGCAATGCTGTGATCTGTCACCAGTGTGGTAGGTAGGGTCATAAGAGGTCGACGTGTCTGAGTGCTTCGAGACCCTGCCACACCTGTGGATGTTTGGGACACTTGCAGGGATTCGGCCGAGGTGTTTCCAAAAAGCTTGCTGAAGCTAGACCTGGCTCATCTAAGGTCACCTCAGCCCGTCAGTAGGAGTAGGGTGATGTTTGTGGATCAGTTTGAGGTATTATCTATGCAGTGTTTCTTGGATGTAGTAATCATCTCTTGTAGCATTTTGCGGTGTTTCTTTTCTTTCAGTTATAAGAATGGTTGTGGTTGAACCTCTTTGAAACTTTTATTTTATTGGAAGTGTGTTTGGTGAAATTCGGGGTTGTATGTTATGTTTGGGAATTTCTGAAACCTGACTGTGTGGAAGGAGATGCTTCAATCATCGGTGCTCTAGCCATAGGCCCCGGAGTGAAGCTGGCGCATAGTCAGGAGAACCCCAATGGTGAAGAAGGGCCTTGTATTAATCTTGGTCTTTAGTGTGGAATGGTTTGTGTTCTTCCATGTATGTAACATAGTTAAGGTAGCTGTGACAATAGTTTTGATGCTCCATTGGTTGGACCCTCCCCTTCCCCCCTCGTGGTGAGGGTTTTTGGTCCATGTGGAAAGTTTTCAAGTTTGGTTAATCTCGTCAGTTCTTATGGTGGGGAGACCCACAACAGGTCTCGCAAAGTTACACCTGAAGTAATTTATAGTTATCCCAATCCTTATAGTGGGGATTCTGTTCGGGCCTCCCTGAGTCAGTATCAGAGTTTATTTTTATGTATCGTTTGGTGGTAGGTGGTTTCGTGCGGAACCACCTAATCCCGTGTTCATCCTCTCGAGTAAACGTTGTGATTGGAGTACACCTAATGGTTTTGTTGGACTAAGATTATGGGAATAAGTGTTAGAGGTAGTTTAAGTATGTTCATTCCCTGGTTGCGATGGATGGTTTGGGTTCTTCTTGGTGGTGGTTAAGGTGTTCATGTTTTAAGGATGAGTTGTGTGTCATGGGTTTTTAGTGTCTGTTTGAATCGATCAACTGTAGGTGCTTAAACTTTTAGAGGAGGGTGACCCTTGATAAGTTTTATCTTTGGGTTTAGATCTTATTGTGGACTTACAAGGGCGAAAAGCATTATGGTGGGGAGAATTTTCACACCCCGACCTATCTAATTAATTTATTTTATTAATTCCTTCGGTTTTTAAATTTTTTGTCGGGGTTTGGGTTGAATCCCAAACGAGATTTTTGAGTTTTGAAAAAAAGTGCACGTTTTTGAGTTGACATCACTGGGCGCACGAGCGATGTGAATTTTGGAAACCCCGCACGGCCTCAGCCAAGCATCGACACGATCTATCTGTCGTCGGAAAGATTAAAATGAGCGAATTTTGTAATTTATTGTGTTATTTAAAATTTTTATTCATGATAATAAATTTATTTTTATTATTAAAATGAAATGAATATTTTTTATCATTTTTATTTTTATATTTATTATTATTATTATTCCATCTGATGTGCGGGCACCACATAGTTAGCGAAGGTCGTGCGGTCAACCTGGGTACCCGTGCGACTGCTTCTAGATCGGATAGAAGCTACCGTACGATCCGCACATGAGCGCTTGAGTTGTACGTGGGGGCGCAAGGTTGCGATATCCAATTAATAATACTATGTAAGGAGAAATGAGGTAAAATTAAAATGATGAGAATAATAATACTATTACTAAATTTTTCTGTTGCTATTATTATTATTATTAAAATTATTATTATGTTTATTATTATTATTATTAAAATCATTATAAATATTATTATTATTGATATCGTTACCTTTATGTTGTAGTTGTTCTTGTTGTTATTATTATTATTATTATTATTGTGAATGTTATTAATTATTACTACCATTAAGAAGTTTAATTATTATTATTGTTATTATCATTGTCTTTAATATTATTGTTATTAGTGTTATTATTATTAATATAGATTAAATTTATTATTATTGTTATTATTATTATACTTATTATAAATTTTTATGTGTATTGTTTTTTTATTATAGATTAATGTTTTATTTTATTTTATTTATTTGATTTTCTTTTAGTTTTTGTTTTTTTTATTATTTCCCCCTCTTTTGCTAGGGTTTTTTCTTCTCCTTATTCCATGCTACCCTACCCCTCTCTCTGTGCGTCGCCACCCTCCCTGCTTTGGCCTCTTGCACTGCTCCTACTCCATCGGCACCCACTTGCACAGGCCATGCCACCCGCATCGGCTCCCCGCTTCGGCCGCAACACTACAGGCCACCCCCTGCTCCGCCTGCAACACCGCAGGCCACCTGACCTCCCTGCCTTACGACAGAACTGCACTAGGCCGCACCACCCTGTCCGCTTCGCTATCCGCCTACCATCGTCCTCCCTTATCTTCTCCATTGAAATCCGCACACCTACCTTTCCCTTTGAATAGGCTTGCGGTGAAGTTCCCCTCGCACACCCACTAGCCGCTCACCCGCCCTGCCTGTTTTCCGTCCATTCCAACCGCCCTCCCTCGCACCGACACTAAACCCTACTCCGGTAGGATCCACATCCGGCGAGCCCCCAATCGATCCTCCGACAAACCTAGCGTCCTTCCTGGTGCACTCTCAGAGGACCCGATCCCCCCCCATGTCTAGTGGCTTTTCGGTGTGGTCTTAACCCTCTTCATTGTGCCTCTATCCCTGCTCCAGCTAACCAGCACGCATCCTCTCTCCCCTCTAGAACATGTTTTCTAGTTTCCCCATCCTCCATCAACCCCACGATGTACCCCCTTGCAGCTCCCTCTTTCTGTTGCCCTTACTCATGGATTCTCCCTTTTAGTTGCATGCAACCACCTGCGAGCTTTTCCCCTTGCCGAGTCATCAGCGTCATCTCCCTTCGCTGCTCTGGAAAGCCCTTGCCAATGCGACATGTACTTTTTACGGCCAGAAACAGTCTCTGCCAGTGCACTCCTCCACTTACTGACTATCGTGCAACCCCACTGGTCGACCATGTATATGAGATGAGGTGAGGTTTGCGTTGTTCTTGCTTGAATGTCAGATAATTATTTTAGCATGTACTGTGTTTAATTAAATTGGTGTGAAATTAGTTTTTAAAATAATTGAGTTTGTTTAATTAGTTTGGTGAGAAGTTATTTTTTTTATTATGAACTTATTTTGTGTTTTATATCTTATAGCATGTTCATGTGAATAAAGATGTATTTTTATGAAAACTAGTCCTGAGTTGTTTAATTTCTTTTTATAAATAGTGCAATTAGTTTTTTTAACTATGCAAGTGGTGCGTTTTCTATTTTAGTAGGATTTAGGTGTGTGTGTGATCAAAAACATGTTTGTGAATGAGTTTTGAGTGTGTGAAGCTGTGAGATAATTTTTGAAAAAAAATGTTTCATAAATTTTAATGTGCTATAGGAAATAATGTAAATGGTGCGAAGTATGTTTTGAAAACATGTCAAAGTTGTTTTTACACATTTTGTTCATTTGGATTGTCTTAAGTCAGTGGTTATTGGTTTTTAGTTGTTGTGCATTTGTTCTAGTGCATTGGCGAGGTAATTCCGTGAAACTACGGTCATCAGCTTGCGCGTGATTTTGCGTTTGTGCGAGGCGTGATGCGCCTTTGTGTTTGGACTGTGAGCCGAGGTAGGTCCCCCACTGCATTCACCTTTAAATTTAAAATTTATTAATTTCTTGATATTTTATTAATTTTAATAAATCATAAATAGTATTATAAAATTAATTATGGAATAATTACTTGATGTAAAAAGGGATTTTTATTTTATACAGGGCACCTGCATTATTTTCTGGATGAACTGACGCACAGTAGTGAAAGAATGCTTGTTTGGACTTTGAACATAATTCACAGATTTTCAATTGTGGTTTTTGTTTGTTGGTAAATGTTTTCTTCTGATGTGAGAGTAAATGGTTTGGTTTCTATTGGGAAATGGGTTTTGTTTCAAAAGTTGCATCAGGCCCGCTTGGCACTTTAATAAAATAAATTATTTAGGAAAACTCTCTTTGGGGTGACTCAGGGGTGATCGTTTGTGTATGTTTATTTCATGAGTTGTGTGTAATGTTTATGCTATGTGATTGGTTACTTGATTGACTTTGTTGACTCACCCCTTTCCCTTTTATTATAGGTGTTGACATGGGAATCAGGCATAGTGAGTGAATCTTATGAGAACGATTGCTGCACTAGTTTGGATTACACACTGGCTAGTGGCCCTTAGTACGAATTATACTCTTCTAGGGGATTGGTCCCCTTAGTTAGTCTAGGCAGGGTGATACCGAGCATTTGGGCATTATGACGTCATCGAGAGTAGGCATGCCTTCAGAATGAGTCACATGTATAGTACGTTCTAGATTGTTCACGAGCTCCTAGGTTCGACCCATGTTTTATTTAGTGTTTATTTGTTTGTGTCAAATGATTGAGAGGTCTAGTTCAGTTATTGTCCCCTCATGTGCCACTTTTTCCATTTCCCTTAGTGTGTGTTTTTTGTTATGTGTGGTTTTCCTTTTGGCTAATAACTAAAAATTTGGGTTTTTATTGTTCGCAAAGATGTTTTCAAAATGAAAAGCACCTGTCATTTTTAATCATTAAACTTGTTTTTGAAATTAAAAAGGGAAATGGACTATTATTTATTTTATAAATGAAAGTGTGTGTGGAAACCCATATTTTATATAATTTAGTTCAAACCTGGAATTGATAAATTCTTTATTTAATGGTATGTGTATTGGGAATAGAATTAGTCAGGCCTACCTACTGAGTTTTAATACTCATGCCTATAGTGTTTTTCCTATTTTTAGTTTCTATTGAAGGTTCGACTTGTGATTGCTTGTCGTGGGTGAGTTTTGGTTGTGGATTGGCGAACGACTCTCGAAGTCACGAAGAGTTTTGGTCGTGGTCAGGTTAGTTTGCATTATTCTACTTTTTTTTCACTGCTTTACTTATTTACTTATTTTCACTCGGCGAAATAATTCCCAATTTTCCTCTATTGAGGACCTGACACTTGTCGCCAACCTGGGAGGATCGAGAACACCTCTCGGGCCATTCCATGGACCAGCTCGGGTGGCCAGTTTAGGGTCAACCTGGGTTGGTTCGTGACAAGAACATTTCCATTTTCCAGAATATCACTCTAATTGTATTTGAATCTCATCTAATTGAATCAGTGGCTTCTAAAAAAATTGCATTCATTTAAATTATTATTGGGATTTATTAGGAAAAAATACATAATTTAAATTCAATAATTTTACAGATCAATTTTCTCTCCCCATTAATGACCTCAATTCAAACCCCCCTTATTAACATCTTGGGGTTAGGGAGAAACATTCTTCAACCATTTTCCCCTTCTCCAATTTTCTTCCACTAAATTTAATTTAAGTCTTGAATTTATTGATAGGAGGATGACATTGAATATCTTAAATTAGTAGGACATGAATTGGCTAAATAAATGTCTATGTGTTCCATGCCTGGAATAAAAAAAGTGTTATTAACTCAAACATTATGGAAATCATTAAAATTTTAAAAGTTATTTAAAAAATTATTAAATATTATTTTATGTGTTAATTTATTATATATTCATTCAATATACATTCATTCATCTATCTCAACAAACAAATCAAAAAAATTCAACCATAATATATGAGTTTTTCCCTCTTTAAAATATTTATTACTCTTCCTTCACAAATTAATACTTTCATTTACATTTAAACATTTTTATTTATATGCAAATATGAGAGTATAAACAACATACATAATAGATGAAAACTACATGTTTTCTAGAAATTTTCAATATCCGGAACATGATCAATATCAGAAGATTCTCTTCTTTAGGTACATAATTGTTGAATTTATGATATATTCATAATATTGTTTCATATACATTGGTTGTTCAAAAAATTTATATTCCTTTAAATATCATTGGATATATCGAATCAGTAGCTTCCACTTTTGGTTCATACTCACCCTTCATTATTTGACATTAAATTCCCCTTTTCATTGAACATTATAAAAAATTATTACAAAATAATGTACATCTTCCTTTCACCATTATTTAGAGCTACATGGTTGATAAATAAAAATGTTATATCCAAGAACACATCTACTTAAATGTATTCCCTTGCAACTATAGGCCTATTTAGAATCTTTGTAGCTAAAACAATTTTGATAATATTTCTTACAAATAATGAAATTCCACCTATAACTTCAATATTGAAAAATGAATTGGTATACCCAAAAACTCAATTCCACCCATAACTTCAATATAACTTCAGTTTTGATAGGATTTTATATATATATATTTTTTTATTACTATGAATCTGTTATCATTTTTAATTTATTTTCTGCATAATTTTTTTGATATATATGTTCTAAACTTAATTTTATTTGATTAAATGATAGGAATGCCAAAGAGGAAGTGGTATACTATTTCATCGACCACACCGACAGATGACTATACATCTGTCTCCCTCATTGCGGTATTTGAGACACCATCCTCTTGCCCCCTGCACCATCTCCCCCTGTACCATCTCTCACGCCCTTCATGAGCATCTCTTTATCTTCTCAGTCATCGCCTTCCCTTTCAGGAGCCTCAGGAGTGAGGGAGCGGGTCACAACTTCTAGTTCTTCACGAGGATACTGGATAATGACTATTATAGGTACAAATTTTAATATCAATAAATTTATTTCACTTTTTCATCCTAACTGTTAGTTTATAAAATGTGGAAACAATTCAAGTATGGATAGAAATATGAAAAGTTCAGATGTATGGAATCTGACTAGAGAGAAGATAGTTGTCCCTTCTATTACTATGGGGTCCCTATGGATGATTCCATAGGATTACTTGGCTAGATTCTAGGCCAGCTGGCCGTGGAGCCAGTTTCTCTTCCTATTACGTATGATGATTGGAGGCATATGACTTCAACTTGGAAAAATGAAGTTTCTAATTCCCAAATAAAGGAAATTTTAATACATTATGGTGTAATTGAATTTTATTATGTTATTAAATTATAATATTTTCAAAATAAATTTCTGTGTACATATGTTATTCCACTTTATGGTTGCTGATGTTCTAGCACGAAAGTGTTTTTTGAAAAATATGGGCATGAAATGGAAAGAATTTAAATAAATATTGTCGAGAAATGTCAATGATACTTTTTTGAACACACAAAAAATGTATAATAAGCAACCTTATGGGATACCCAAAGCACAATGGGATGCTTTTGTTGACATACATCGTGATGAGAAACAGGTGGTATTTAAATATATATTATTATATTAATCTTATTTTACATTTATACATGTATAAGAAAAGGAGATGAAATTGAATACATTACTATTAAATTATGTTTTATTAATTTCAGGATCTTTCAAGGAAGAATGCATCAAGTCGAGCTAAGCAAGTCATCCCTCACACTATAGGGTCAAAGAGTTTTTCTAGAAGCCGATCAACTCTAGTAATATTTTCATTAGTTTAAATATTTATAATATAATGTTATCTGTTTAATATATTAAATTATTGATTTATCTTTGTTTAATGAAATCACAGAATTTAGGTCACCAGTTATCCCAAAAAAAAGCATGGTTAGATGTTTACAAAAAATATGAGGGAAGTTTTGGTAACGAGCCTTCCAAATATGTTGGGGTATGATCTCATATTTTATTATAATAACTTATTATTAGTTGTCACTATGTTAATATATATTGTTTCTAATATGACTAATATTTTATTTATAGATAAAAATTAAAGAACTATGGGATGTCAATCCCGTGAAATCCTACTCAGTCTCCCAGGATGACACAATTGGTAAATTCCTCAGGAAGAAGCATCCTGGTTGAGTGTGTGGGATGGGTTTGGGACCCATAACATCTGAGGTCTTTGGCAGGTCACCAAGGATTGCAGTTGCATCTACTCATGGTTGTAGTCAGTTAATACCCTGAGATGCTCTGAGAGAGATTATTTCTCTACAAAACACAGTTCATGAAGAGGGGACTCAGATATTCGCTTTGCAAAAAGCATTAATTGATTTATATCAGAAGACGACCAGATCTATCCCTGGTGGTATGCATCGACTGATGGTGAGAAGGTAAATCACAAAAATTAAAAATCATTTAGTTTGAAAACATTTATTTGTTTTAAGTTTAAATATAAATATACAATAGTATTTGATTTTCAATATAATGTTCTTACAGGTGCCGGTAGTAGGAAGTATAGGTGGAGGTGGAGAGGGGGACGACCTATGTTCCTGATTGGACAGTGATTAGTGGAGAGGGTTCTGGTAATAGTATTTGTATATGTATCATGTGTGGAACATAGAAGTCACCAAAAATTTTCATAACCTAACATTTTCTTGATTTATCGTGTTTCCTTTTATGTATTATGAACCCATTATTCCAAAGACACTAGGTATTTAAAATCCTTATGTTTTATTAATGGATATTTATATTTATGAATCATATAATAATATGTGTAAAAATATCTAGGTTGTTATATCTATGGTGTAGAGGATCAGGAGGAGGTTTTTGGTGTTATTTCTAAAATCATCATAGGTTTATCATAGAGATAATGGCTTCAATATAGTGTCTAATGGTAGAGTTTTTAGTTGTTATAACTTTTTAGGAATAGTTGCACCATGGAGAAGGGATGTGGCCTAACATCTTCTTGATAAGATACTTCAATTTATGTGTATAATTATGTAGTTTAGGGGGGTTTTTAGTTGAAAATTTGGATGTTTAAAGTTTTTTAGTTTCATAGGCATATAGATTTACTACATTCAAGTTTTAAAGTTTTTTGGATAAAAAATTCACAGGTTTATCGGTTTACAGGTTATAGGATTGATAGTATGGAGGTTTGAAAGCTATGGGTTTGATGGATTCAGTGTTTCTCATTAAAATTTTCTAGTTTCTAGGTTTCCAATTTTTTAAGTATTAGGTTTAATGTTTTTTTAGGTTTGTATGTTTGTAGGTTTCTAGTTACATATTTTTTTGTCTTTTTTGTTTTTAATTAATAGTTTATATATATTTTTAAGTTAATTTTTTATTGGATTTCATGTTATATGTTTCAATTTGTGTGCATTTCCAGTGTTCAGTTTTTCAATTTTCATGTTTTCAGGTTTATTATTATTTTTACATATTTTAAAGTCAAATGTTCACATGAATTATAGTTTATCAAATTTCCAGAAATAGCTTATCCAGTTATCATATTTTAAAATTTATAGATTTCATATTTATTATGTTTCATGTTTTCAGGTTGTAGGATTTAAAATTTGATGATTTTATATGTTTTTATTTTTAGGATAATGGTTGGATTTTTGCACATTTTTTGTTTTCAATAAGGAAGTTTGTAATATTATAAGATTTTAGGCATGGATATATCATGTTTAATGATCTCTAAATTTTTAAGATTCGTGTATATATGTATGAGGATTCCATGTTTTCTGTCATATAGGTTTTAGTTTTGTTTTATAAGAAATCATTAGTTTTATGTTTGTTGGTTGAATGATTTACAGTTTGAAGGAATGCATTTTTGGAATTTTAAAATTTTCTATATTACATGTTTACATGTTTTCAGGGTACTGGTACTAGGGCTGCAAAATCTGTAGCAATTTTTTATTTTATATCCACCTTTAATGGCAGTTTAAAACACCTCTATATAAATGGACCATATTTTGCGGTGGTTCAAACTGCTGCTATAAGTTGGTATCTTACTATTGGCGTCAGTTAAAACTATCGCTACATACATGAATGGTATAATTTTAGTGGTGGATTTTTTTGATTTAGCGGTGATTATTGTGAAAAAATGGGTTTTTTGTAGCATCTATTTAAACCACCACTAAACATTTCTCATTTTTTATTAGCATTTTGTGGTGGTTCACGTGGTTTTCCCAACGTTCTTCCTGGGAAAAAATGATATGATTTTTAGTGGTGGTTTAAACCACCACCAAAAAAGATTTCATTTTTTCCTGGAAAACCACCGCAAAAAAAGCACTCGAACCGCCACGAAATATGTTTACTACGACAGTGACCAGAAACCACTACTAAATTGAATAAACTACCGTATATTTTATGCTGACACCCAATTTAGTGGTGATTTTATAAAACTGATGTAGAAGAATAAGGCAACAGTTTAAACCACCGCTATGAGGTGATTTTCTTGTAGTGAAATATCATGCTTTGATGTTCATATTTATGATTCTAACCCCCTTTTATCACACCTTGATATGCCTCTTGAATCATGTGTATTACTTTAATCATGTAATGCTTTAATTATTTCATTACTGGGATTTATAGCTCACCCCATTCTTATATACATCCCTAAGTTGTCCTAGGTAGTTTTATAAGATCAATAGAACTTAAGGACATGTTATGAGATTTATAAATAATGTTTCTATATCCTAATTTTATTTTATGGTGTTATGTATCTAATTACCCAAATAAAATAGGACTTTTGGTATTTTGGGATTATATTAAGTGAATATTTATCTGATAAATCATGAAATAAGGTTTATAAAAGATATGGGTTTTCATAGTTGATATTACAGAAAATTCTAGTTATTTTTGGGTATTTGGACTAGAAAACCTTAGTTAAAACCTTAGGGATAAGAATAAACATAGGAGAAAATCCCTAAACTTTGTTTATGTATAGAGTGAGTGTTTTCCAAGAAACAAAATACCCCTACGGATACTAAAGTGGATGTGGATCTAGAACAGTTATACCCAGGGATAAAAACCCAAAAAATAGATCATTGGTATTAACTTGATCATCACTTAATGCAAAAAAGAGGCCTTGTTTCACTCTTGGTTTGAAAATATTTGGGGATACAATTTGGTAAATTAACAACCTCCTTAAAACCATCATGAAGGGAACAAAAAAGTCCCATTAAATTCTATGTTAGTAAATAGATCATGGATAACATAGATTGAAACCTAGAAATTTACAGGTTCAGTAATGCATCTTATTTTCTAGTTATCCCTTCAAAGCTCATAGTTTACCTTTTTTGTGTTTAATAGTTTAAAAATATCATCCATAATTTTTCCTTTATTTTTATCCAATTTAAGGAAATATGAGGAACTAAGTCAACAACCAATGTGATAGAATATTCGATGACTACCCAAATGAGATTCCAAACTTTATGGGAGTAAGACTTGGAAAATTCATGATAATAATTTATCAATTTACTCATGTTTTTAATAGAAACTTGAATTAGGGTGAAAACCCACCCCCTGATAAATAGAAAGTTGTAATTAATACCATTATGTGATAAAGGTATCTAAATTTCAATGGATCTTCTGAATAATAAATAACTGAATAATAGATACAGTATATTGAAAATATATTCTCTATACATACATTCTCTATAAAATAAAATTTTGTGATGACTATTTATCATATATATGGATAATTGTATCAATGTTGAGCATTTATAAAAAATATGAAGCTCGATGAGGAGATTGATGTAATGGAGTGGAAAGAATTCCATAAAAAGTTTTTTGATAAATATTTTTCCTGCACACTCTAACATAAAATGGAGAAATATTTCATTAGACCAAAGAAAAAGTTTGACGAATCCCTCAGGGCGTATGTGGAGAACATCAAAAGACATGCATGATATGCCTCCAACTTTGTCATTGACTTATAAAGTAAAGTTGGCCACTTCTTTGTTCGGCTAAAGCCAGGTATATGAACATATTTTGTAATTTGAGTCTTTAAAATCTATAAATAAATTATTCAATGTAACCTAAAATTCAAAATGAAGATCAATGAATCTCAAGGGTCTCATGGTTCTTGAGATAGGAAGCAGACAATGAAGATTAATTCAGAGGAGCAATGAAGAAATCTCACAGTGAAAAAAAATTCCAACATCCCAACTGTGGAGGTAGATCCCAACAATGACGTGACGATAAGAATGCTAGATATTCATTAAAATATAGTGAATGTAATACTTGATTTAGGTTCTACACATTCTTTCAGATCACAAATGTTTAGTAGAATATTTTAACACCACCTCAAAACATAGAAGTGGAGCTATCTGTGAAAACAAAAAAAAAGTATTACATCCCAAGTATATAAATTATCTTCTATCCATATTTTCATGCTAAATTTACCATTGAACCTTGTGGTACCCCCTTTAGTGAAATTTGATGATATTTTGGGTATGGATTGGATTTCCTTATATAGAGCCAACATAAATTTCCATGAGGAAATCACCATCTGTATTGTGATTCCCCCATTAATTCTATACAAGTGTAAGGAGGATGATAAATCTCATTTGGAATAATAATCTTAGGAATGAATATTATTGCCTTATAATAAAGTTTATCTAGATAAAATGAGTGATACTAACCAAAATATATTCCTTAACATAATTTCCATTGTAAGGGAATATGCTGATGTGTTTCCAAAATAATTACCCAACCTTCCTCCAAGCCAAGAGGTTGATTTCTCAATCAATCTTATACCTATAGCTTTTACAATATAAAATACTCCATATATAATAGACATTGTAAACCTTGAAGACATGAAGATAAAACTATAAGAGAATTTAAATAAAGGGTTTATATGTCTAGGTGCTTCACCATGGGGTGCACCATTCCTTTATGTTAACAAAAATTATGGGTTAATGTACCTCTGAATTGATTATAATGAGCTTAAATAAAATCACAATAAAGAACAATTGTCTTCTTCCATGGATTGATAATTTGTTTGATCTGTTACATGGAGCCTAATAATTCTCCAGGGTGGATCTTTGGTTGGGATATTAACAAGTAAAATTAAAGAAGGATGTTATCCCCAAGGCTACTTCTCATACAAGGTATGGGAACTATGATTTCATAGTGATTCCATTTAGACTGACTGATACTCCAGTTATCTTCATGGAAATAATGAATATAGTCTTTTGGGATTACCATGAAAAATTTATTGTAGTATTTATAGATGATATTATTATCTACTCCAAATGTAAGGAGGAACATGAGGGGCATTTGATTGCTATACTGAATACATTGAAAGAGGAAAAGTTATATGTGAAGTATTGTAAATGTGAGTTTTTGATGGTGTAAGTAAAATTACTAGGAAATATAATCATCACAAAAGGTATATCTATGGATACTTAAAAAATAATGGAAATTTAAGGATCGACCATCCCAACCTCTATAACGTAGATTCGTAGTTTTGTTGGATTAATAGGGTACTATCTTCAATTTTTGGGAAAATTATCACAATTTTAAATCCCAATAAAAAAGATAACTTAGAAGGGAGTGAGGTTTTTATTGACTGATTAATGTAGGGAAATATTTAAAGAGTTAAATAAGAGTCTAATCACTGCACCTGTGCTCACATTATTGACCATCAGGGAAGGATTTGTGATATATAGTGATGCGTCTAAAAAGGAATCAGTTTGTATACTCATGTAGGATCAAAAAGTGATAGACCATGCCTCCTACCAATTAAATATCCATGAGAAGAAATACCCAACCCATGATCTTGAATTAGATATAGTGATTTTCACATTAAATATTTTGTGGAATTATCTCTATAGAGAGAATTGTGACATATACATGAATCATAAAAACCTCAAGTATATATTCACCAAAAGGATCTCAATATGCCCTAATGAATGTGGTTAGAGATGATCAAGAATTATGATTATTTAATCCATTACCATCCTAAGAAGGAGAAAAAAGTTGTAGATGATCTAAGTAGAAATGATCTTTCAACACTATCCATGATGAGGATTAAAAGTGATCCTATATTCTTGGATAAGAAAATTATGGATATGGTAATAATAAAAGGATCTTCATCCCGCCTTTCTCAAATAATTAATCAACCATCCATTGTTGAGAGGATCAAGGAGGATTAAAAATATAATGAGTAGATACATAGAAATGTAGTGAATATTTAAGAGTTCAACTTTTCAGAATATGGATTTTTAAGGTTTGGAACTCCAATATGTGTCCCATCAAAACCAAAACATAGGAGGGAAATTCTGGATGATGGACATATCTTATCCTTCTCTATTCATCTGGGTAGTACCAACACCATGATCATAAGGAAGGGGGTTACTTTGCTGAACTGTAAGATGTTCCACATCACTATGATTATGGGGAAGGGGTGACCCTTAACAAAATCATCATCACCACCCCATGGATCTCCCCAATACCGATGACATCCATGTCATCCACTCCGATGATGACACCATTACTAGACCCATCATCAAGACTGATGATGTCTGTATCTCTATCAGAGAGGGAAGTATGAATATCCAAATCTCTGGAATCACCTACAACCCCGACCATGAAATCTTGGCTGGAAACCTTGGTAAGTACTAAAACGAGGCCCCCATCACTAGAATCACCATTTGGGATTCCACCCCCACCAATAACAACTTCAGCATCCAAGTCCATACCTAGATCAACTCTCCCATTGACACTGCATCCGACATCCACTTCTCCGACATCACCATGAATGGATTCTCGAGGCCCATCCTCATCAACTAGACCTATTTCCTCCACCAACAGTGCAAGAGATCAGAATGACTCCCTATTTTTATCTCCCAACGAATGGCCATGAGTGATGTGGAGACTGACTGATTAATACATGGTTATCATGGATGGGACATGGTTGGTTGGTTGCTTACATGGATCAGGAGCCTTCGAACATGAAGCTGAGAAACCCAAGATTCAAAACATCAAGGGGATATCATCCACCAGTGATTTGGTGCATCTCAATTACATCCAATACTTTTCTATTGAGCCCCCATCCCCTTGCGCCTCTGCCCTCATTGATCCCACCCCTCACTCCCCAATCCCACCCCCTCTCATGTTGAGCCCCCCGCCCCCTGTTGTCAAGACCCCATACTCCCCTCGAATGATCCGAACTTTTATAATTGAAAATATATTTTTAATGAATAAATGAATTATTTATTAATGTAATTATAGAAAACACATGTACTTATTTGGTTATTTTATAATATTATAAAATAAAGTCTTTTGAATTTAAAATAATGGTAGGAATCATTACCGTTGATAATATAGCTGTTGTATAATGACCATTAATATTAGTATATATTAAGTGTTATGATAACATTTAATTAATATAGATGAAAGAACCAATGACCTCATCCAGTAAAATCCTACTTTATAAAGCCCATTTATGAGATCTTCTAAGGTAAATGACACCACTGAGATCTTGACCAAGCTTAAGTTGAGATTCAAAAACTGAAACATAATTGAAACCATTTATAGTATAAATTCAATCTTATTGAGATCACAATATAAATCAAGTTCGATGAACCACCCCAAAAAAGCACCTCCATCGCACACCTTACCCTTAGGGAGTACACTAGTTTAATAAGGGGTTATGTATCTAGACCCTAGTAATATGAATTTTTATATATCATTTTTAATAAAGTATATTTTATATTTATCGCTTTTTTTTATAAAAATATAAATGATTATATTATGAGTTTAATAAAAATTACATTTTGATTTGAAGAAATCAAAATTTATTTTTAGGAAATATACAATCCCAATAAAGACACTCTTTTGATAAATTCAAGAATTTTTAAAATAAATTTTATTTTAATAAAATGTTCTTATTACATAATATTTATTTAAATATAAATGATAATATAATTTATTGAATTCCAATGTAATTTTTATAAGGTTCAGAAAGATGTTAGTGTTGTAAAAACTAGTAATTTTAAGTAAATAAAGTTTTTTATTTTAAAGTTAAAATTATACTATTTATAAAATTATTTTGATAAAAGAAATATAATTTTTGAAATAATAACATTGAAATTAGCCGCTGGTAATTTTTTTCATAATTTTTTTGGGGTAGTCGAATTTTTGGGTGAAAGAGAAATATTGTATAAATAAATGGTTTCTATTATGACTCATAATAGCCAAAATACTATGAAATAAATGATATGAAGGGAATACACAACCATGTATAGTTTTCCTCTTTTAAATAATGTGTTTTTGAAGTTATTTGATTAATGTTATAATCCTTTAATGAATTATAAAAAACTATATTATATTTTATTGTTTTAAAATCAATTCTTTATGAACATGACTCATTTCCACATCCCAAATGGTAATATTTTAATATTTATGGTTCTTGGAATTATAAAATATTTAAAGAAACTCATATTGGGACAGAAAACATGGACAAAAACCATTGAAAGGTTTGTTTTTTTATTATTTTATCATACAGAGTCCAAAACCCATGTTTAGAAATTAATATAGAATTATCCTCTCTTTTTCTATAAATACCCACCCTAACTCCCACTCCTATTCACTCAAAAGACATTGAGAATGAATTTAATATACCTCTACCTCTTTAATTCATTCCCAAGGTGTTCCCAAGCTCTTAATAAGATATTCTCAAGATTTTATAAGCACCCACTCCTGGTAAGGGATCTCTTTATCTTCTTTTCTATTTAAACACCTTATTTGTATTTAGCATTTTGAATCTCAACTGATAATGTTTTCATGTATTCATAACTAACCAATTTATGTTATAATAATGAGATACCATTTATCCCCTCTCATTATAATATTTACTTAAGTTGTTACTATTCCGAAGTAGGGGATTCCATCCTTCTCTTTATTCAAGCACTTTATTTGAGTTATGCCTAGTAATTTCTAATTTTTCAAGATGGAATATGTTTTTACACATACCTTTATTTTCCTTATGATTTCCAATTAATTATATACCACCTTTAACTCTCATTAAAACCTTTCATAAACCTTTATGTACACCCATTATGCTGTTGAAATTATCCCCTAATTTTCCAATCCAAACATTTGTATTTTGTATACCCATCCACATTTCCAATCAAGGGTATTAAACTAGAAGTAACTATCATTAATTGATTAGGGACTTACATTTATGTGTCCCACACTCCTTAATCATGGTATTAAAAGTTATTAAACACATTCTTATCTTGTATGTTCTATGTTCCACAAACATGTATGTACTTTATATGAATGTGACGAGTGGACCTAGAATTATATAGTCCTAAAATGAATTATGTAATGTTTTTATCTCATGAGATTCATGTTTGGTGAATGAGAGGTTATCCTAAATACACTATTTTATGATGTATCAGTGGTTAGAATTTACTTATACTTATGATGTTATGTTATATGTTGTTGTCATGTTCTTAGGTTACCTTAATGTTATCATCCGATATCATGCTTCGATGTTCATGTTTTTGAATATAACCCCCTTTTATTACAACTTGATATACCTCTTGAATCACATGTATTACTCTCATCATGTTATTATTTGATTATTCCATTACTGATCTTTATATCTCACCCCTTTCTTATATATTCCCCCAGGTTATCCTATGAAGTTTTAAAAGATCAATGGAATTTAAGGACCTCTTATGGGATTTCTAATTAATGTTCTCATATCCTTATTTCATGTTATGGTGTTATAAATCTAATTACCCAAATACACTAGTCCTTTTAGTCTTTTGGGATTTTATCATGTGTATCTCTATGTGATAAATCACTAAATAATGTTTATAAAATATATGGATTTTCATAGTTTTAATCATAGAAAATTATAGTTATTTTTGAGGATTTGTTATCCCAATTTGGTTAAATACTCTGTGAGGGGGGGGGGGGTGAATCAAGGTATGATATATTAAAAAAAATTCCGCTTAAAATATTGTTTCATAATTAAATAAAACACACTTCTCTCTTCCTCCCATAGAAATATATGTACAGAAATGAAATCATGCATGAGACAGAACAATTTTTACTTGGTTTACCCTCACTAGGCTACGTCCAAGGAGCATATAACAATAATGAACCAATTGTACCAAATCCACTAAGGCTCACTGCCAAATTAATAGGTTTAGTATAGATCACTTATATGATCATGCTCACTACCTTTACAAGATTTAGGGTCTTCTCACTACATTCCAAAGGGTCACTCCCTATGTGTCTTTCTCTGGCTCACTGTTAGTGGAAAAGATCACCATATTCCTCTTCCTTCGCTCATTTCTCTTGGATGGGATGCACTCACATTTTATGGACCTATATATCCCTTAATTTTCATGAAATAATGAATCCTAAACTATAGATATATGCTCTAGTGAAGTTTCTTTTTCACCCATATATTAAATCCACTTTTACACATACTATTAGTTAACGAAAATTGCTATCAAAAACTATTTAAGTCCCTTCGAAAACAACCTACTTCCTCCATGAACTACGCTGTACCACATAGCGCATAAGCTTTTCTGACCACCTATCCCTTACAAACTCCCCCTGCTAAATGGATTGTCCCCAATTTCGTGTACCTCCTCCACGTACCGCCTCCATGTACTGCCTACGCATACCACCATTGCATATATCCTCTATGTACTACTGCCACTTCTGCATAATTCCTTATTCTATAGAACACTTCTTCCACAAACCGATTCTTATCTGTATAAAAATTCTTCTATGTAGACATCTTCTTCTTCCATGGACCAAATCCTCCCCCGCGGACTAATTTTCTTTGTGAGCTATAGAGCCCCGCAAAAACGATTTTGCAGACTATTCCAATGAACTACTTCAATTCGTGGAATCCTTCATCACAAACCAATTTCAGACTTAGTGGAATTCTTTCAGAGAAATGATATTTTATAATGAAAATAACTCTAATTAATACTGGGATTATCCATCCTTATATATTAAAATATATCTAAAAAATCCACTGATCCATTTTACTCAAGTCTTCGATTTGTTCTACCTTCACCGCGTATTGCTTCTCCCGCGAATCGTTTTCATTCCGTAGTCTGCATACCATCTTTATTCCTTCACAGAGGCTGATATCTTCCGAGAATGAATCCCTTCATAGCTCCACAAATCAATAACTCATTTTTACAAATGAGGAGATACCCCACATACCATAACCTTCTATAAACTACTTGCCTCCCATGAACGTCAAAACTTCCAACGAACCATTTTCCCTACATAGTTCGCGTACCACACTTCACAGTCCACATAGAATAACTATCCAAAATCTTTACTTTTTTGATTTCCCAAATTCATTCTATGTACCACATTTTTTGGTCCATGAACTATCTTTTTTTGTCCACAAACCATTTACTCCTACACGAAAACCTTCTTTTTCTAAAAACAAACTCTGAATTTTGAGGCCCAAAAATTTAGCAAACACTGGGAAACCACACCACCTTAAAAACCTGCTTCAGTAACATCAACCATACTCATTTTCATTCATCTTAATTTTTGAACAAACACAATCACACCAAAAACCATTGAGAGGACACCTTGATGGATTTTTCCCAACAATATCCCCATTTGTGTTTGTTGACAACTCTTCTATAATTTGATGCATCATTAAAGATTCTTCTATATTCTACAAGCATTAACTTCTTAAAAATAAGCTATAAATTAAGGATTTACTCAACACATACTCTAAGCCCACATGATTCATGCTTGACATGAGAATTAAGAGTAATAAGAAACGTTCATCAATAAATCACTTCATTTTATTCCAACACCACTCATTTTCTTTCATCACGAACTTAAGATGTCATGATATATAATATTTTGATTGATCACTTCTAGAGTCATCATATTTAAAAATTAACCTATTTTACTACTCCCCCTATATCGCTGATCCCCCTATCTCACTGATCCACCTATCAGCTTCTCCCCATGTCTTGACTAAGACATTTTCTCCCTTTGAATAGCCACAATTTCTCCCCCTTTGTCAATGAACCTGAAGGCCACTTCTCCATGGTCTACCATAGGGTAAAGAACTAAAATTAATACATTAGGGAAAAACACACCATACCTTGGGGAGAGGGGGTCCCACATCCACACTTTTTCATGTGTGGGGAGTCTACTAAACTCCAAGTGCCAGTCGATGCCTTTCAAATGCTTATTTGGGTAAGAAATTTATCATAATGTTTGTAACCTTTTATTCTATAGGCACATAATCCAACTTCACAATACCTTTCTCTACATATCCTTAATAAAATGATACTTTATTTATATGTGATTTGTTTTTGAGTGATGGAAAATATTTTTCTCAAATTTATAGAACTTGAATTATCACAATGGATTCCGATCAGATAATTCACTTCAAATACCATATCATCAAGCTACTGATTCATCTACAATAACTATGTTCAAGCTGGAGTAGCTGTAATATACTCAGATTTTACAATTCTCAATAAAATTCAATCTTGTTTCTTGTTTATCCAATAAATAAACAATCCACCAAGATAGAATGCACCACCTGATGTTGATTTTCCATCCTCTAATGAACCAGCCCAATATGCATATGTGTATACCAATAACTCTTATTGAGATTTGTCATTATATATCAAAATAAAATCCACTATACCCTTGATATAATGAATTATTATTTTTACAAAAATAAAGTGTATTTAATTGGTATTTATTTGATATCTTGCTGCTTGGAAGGTGGAGAAAACAATATATGTGGTATATCCTTCATCATGTATTGCTTCTCCCGCAAACTGTTTTCCCTCTATGGTTCATGTACCATCTTCGTTCCTTCATGATGACTGATCTATTTCATGGACTAATATCTTAATAGCTCCATGAATCATCAACTCATTTTTGTGAATGATGATCCATCTCACGTACGACAAGCCTTCCACAAACAACTTGCCTCCTAAGAACCTCAATCCTTCCCATGAACCATTTTCCCTATGCGGTTCACATACCGCGCTTCGAGGTCCGCATAGAGATACTATAAAGAATCGTTCCTTTACCGATTTCCCAAAGTCATTTAGTGTACCACCTTTTTTGGTCCACAAAATGTCTTTTACGGTATGAAAATTGCTTACTCATATGCGAAAAATATTCCTTTTCCAAAACAAATCTCCTGATTTTAAGGCCCAAAAATTTGGCAAATACTGAGAAACACCACCACTTTAAAAACCTGCTTTGTCAACATTAACCATACTCATTCACAGTCATATAGCTTTGTCAGCAAACAAAATCATATGAAAAAACATTGATATGACACCTTGATATATTTTCCCCAATTGATTTGGACTAGAAAAACTTAGTGAAATACTTGGGGATAATTAGTAAACATAGGAAAACATCTCTAAAGTTTGGTGAAGTATAGAGTGAGTGGTTTACAAGAAACAAAATCACCATATGGATACTACAAGTGGATTTGGCTCTGGAATAGTTATACATAAGTGTAATAACTCCAAAAATTGCGCATTGGGTATTAACTCGATCATCACCCAGTGCACAAAAAAGAGGCCAAACTGCATGCCAATTTTGACACTCTAAGGGGATACACTTTGGTAAATTCACAAGATACTTATGAACCAAAAGACATGGAATAAAAAATACTCATTAAATTTTATGATAGGAAATAGATCATGGATAACTTAGATTGAAACCTAGAAATTCATAGGCTATGGAATGAATCTTATTTCTATGTTATCCATTAAAATTTCATAGTTTTCCTTTTATGAATTTAATAGTTTTAATATTATCATCCATAATTTTCCCTTTATTTTTTACTAATGGTTGGAAATAGGAGGAACTGAATCAACAACCAATGTGATCTGAAATGTGATGACTACCCAAATGAGATACTCAACCCGATGAGAGTAGGATTTGGAAAATTAATGAAAATACATTTTCAATTTACTCAAGTTTTGAATAAAAACATGAATCAGGGTGAAAACTAAAACCCCCTAATAAAGAGCAAGTTTTAATTAAGACTATTATGCGACAAAGGTCTCCATATTTTAGTGGATCTTATTAATCCTTATTAGTAAAATAATAGATAAAATAAATTGAAAATATCTTTTCCATCCAAAAATGATCTGATAAATAGATGTTTGTGATAGATATTTATCATATGGAGGGATCAGTTGATCAATGTTGGATGTTAATTAAAAATATAAAGCCTGAGGAGGAGATTAAAGAAATGGAGTGGAAACAATTCCTGAAAAAAGTTTTTTGATAAATATATTCTCCGCACCCTCCGACTTAAAATGGAAAGGTATTTCATTGGAATCAAGAAATATGATGATGAATATATCAGAAATTATGAGGCAAATATCACAAGATATGCACAATACACCTCCATATTTATCATTAAACCTGAAAGTAAAGTTTACTGCTTATTTGGTCATCTAAATCCATGTCTATGAAAATATTTAGTTTTTTGAGACTTTGAAAGATATAAATAAATTGTTTGACATTACCTCAAAGTTGAAATAGACATTAGTGAATCTAAAGGGTATCATGGTTCTAGATATAAAAAGAAGATAATAGATTTTAATTCAGAGGAGTTATGGAGAAATCTCATAGAGGAAAAAAATTCCAACATTCCAACTATAGAGGTGGATCCCAACAACGACATGGTGATATGTATTCTAGTTATTCATTAAAATATAGTGAATTTACTATTTTATTCAGGTTATACACATTCTTTCATATAAAACAAGTTTAGTAGAATATTTAAACGCCACCTCAAAACATGGAAGTGGTTCTATATATGAAAAAAAATAAAAAAAATACAATTATTACATCTTAAGTATATAACTTCCCTTACGCATATTTGTGTGAGGAATTTCCCAGAGAACCCTGTGATACTCCCTTTAGTGGAATTTGATTCTATTTTGGGTATAGATTGGATATCCTTATATAGAGAAAACATAAATTTCCAAGAGGAAACCACTATGTTTATTATGATTCTCCCTATGATTCTATACAAGTGTAAGGAGGATAATGAATCTCCTTTGGAATCATCATCTCATGCATGGATATTATTTCTTTATGAGAAAGAGTATCTAGATAAAATTATTTATACTAATGAAAATTTCATCCTTGATGACATGTACTACTAGATATCCTACCTATACCAACGCCCCTATCCCAATGGTTCTTCAAAACCATTGGGATAATTTAAGGCTATCCCATCAGTTTTACAAAAACATTGGAATATATAAAAAAGTATCCTTATCCCAACGGTTCTTCAAAAATGTTGGGATAGATAAAAAAATTATCCTTATCCCAATGGTTCTTCAAAACCGTTGGGATAGGTTAAGGTTGTCCCAATGATTTTGTAAAACTGTTGGGATAGGTACCCTTATTTTTTATCAATTATTTTTTAATATATCATTAAATAAATAAATAAATAATAAATATATATATATATATATCCAAATATATTCACAAAGATAATTATAGCATAGTGGTTAGGTCGTTGATATATAAGGTGGGGGTTATGGGATCAAAACCCGGCTGCAGATTTTTTTTAAAAAATTACCTATCCCAACGCCAAATCAGCCAACGCCCCTACAAAACGTTGGTATAGCCTAGACCAATGGTTTGGGGACCTATACCATTGTTTTGGAACCATTTTCATAGGCTATTTTTCTAGTAGTGATGACCATTGTAAGGGAATATATTTATGTTTTTCCCAAAGAATTTTTCAACCTTCCTCTAAGCTGTGAGGATGATTTCTCAATAAATATTATACCTAGAGATTTTCCAATATCCAAGAATCTATATAGAATGGACACTTTTGAACTTTAATATATGAATAAGTAATGGTAAGAGAATCTGGATAATGTTTTTATCTGACCAAGTGCTTCACCATGGGGTGCACTGATCTCTTTTTTCAAGAAAAAAGATGGGTTAATGTGCCTCTTCATTGATTATCACGAGCTCAAAAAATCACAATAAAGAACATGTATCATCTTCCATGGATTGATGAATTATTCGATAAAATACATAGATCCCAATACTTCTCCAAGGTGGATCTTCAGTTAGGATATTAAAAAGTAAAATTAAATAAGGAGGATATCCCCAAGACTACTTTTCATACAAGGTAAAAGCACTATGAGTTCATAGTGATTCCATTTGGACTCTCTAATACTCCATCTATCTTCATGGAATTAACAAATGGAGTATTTAGGTATTACCATGAGAAATTTATGGTAGTCTTTATAGATGTTATTATTATCTACTCCAAACATAAAGAGAAACATGAGGGGAATTTGAATGTTGTACCGAAGAACTTGCAAAAAGAAAAGTTATATGAGAATCATAGTAAATGGGAGTTTTGGATCATGTAAGTAACATTACTAGGGAATGTAATCACCAATAAAAGGATATGTGTGGATAATAAAAAATAAATAAAATTGAAGGATGGCCTTTACCAACCTGTATAACAAAGATCCATAGTTTTCTTGGATTAGCATGGAACTATCTTTGATTTGTGGGAAACTTCTCACAATTTTCAAGCCCACTAACCATGATAACTTGACAGGGTGTAAAGTTTTTATTGACTGAAAAATGTTTGGAATGATTTAAATATTTAAAGAAGAGTCTAATAACTGTACCTGTGCTCACATTTCTGACCAGTGGGGAAGTATTTGTTATCTGCAATGATGAATCTAAAAAGTAATTGGTTTGTGTACTCATGTAAGATGAAAAAGTGATAGCCTATGCCTACTACCAATTAAATATCCATAAGAATTACTATGAAACCCATGATCTATAATTAGTTGTAGTTATCTTAGTAATAAATATTTGGTGGAATTATCTCTATTGAGAGAATTGTGACATATAAATGAATCACAAAATCCTCAAGTATATATTCACAAAAAAGGATCTGAATATGCACTAATAAATGTGGTTAAATATGATAAAGTATTATGATTATTAAATCCATTACCATCCTAGGAAGGTGGAAAAAGTGAAAGATGGTCTGAGTAGAAAGGATCCTATAACTATATCAATGATGAGGATTAAAAAAGATCCAATATTATTAGACATGAAAATGATGGACATGGGAATAATAAAAAGGATCTCCATCCACACTTATCAAAAAAATTCTAAATCATACATTCTTGATAGGATCAAGGAGGACTAAAAATATGATAAGGAGCTACATAGAAATTTAGTGAATATTTCAGAGTTTAACTTTGCTAAAAATAAATTTATATGGTTTGAAACTCAGATATGTGTCCTATCAAAACCAAAACTTAAGAGGGAAATTATGAATAATGCACACATATCATCATTCTCTATTCATCTAGAAAGCTCTAAGATGTATATATATCTGAATAAAAATTTTTGGTGGGATAACATAAATTGGAGGATTATAGAATTTTCATGTCGATTCTTAGTATGATAACAAGTCAAGGATGAATTACATATGTATAAGGGTATGATTTACACATTTCCCATACCAGTATAGAAATTTTAAAACATAACCATGAATCATCATTGGACTCCTCATGTCATTTAAAGGCAATAACACAATCTGGGTGGTAGTCGATCACCTTACAAAGTCAGTACATTTCATTACTACCAAGGTATATTTATCTCTTGGCCAACATAAAAATATATAAATAAGGGAAGTGGTAAGACTGCATGGAGTGATACTCTCCATTGGATCAAATCAATATCTGAGGTTTGCCTCGAGGATTAGGATAATACTTTAGTAAAAACTAAATAAAATACTAAGTTTTAGTATTCATTATCACCCTCAAAAGGATGGTTAGTCTAAGAGAACCAATAAAACTCTAGATGATATGATAAGATCATGTTCAATGGATTTACAACTATGTTTGGATCAATACCTTCCCCTGATGGAGTTCTTGTATAATTATAGTTTCCATTCTATCATTCCAATGGCACCTTATAAGGCTCTGTATGAGAAGAGGTGTTCAACTCCAACATGTTGTGATGAAGTAGGAGATAGAAAGATTTTGGTACATGATATTATCAAAGAGATGATAGATAAGGTTCAAATCATTCAAAATCAAATGAAATATACAAAAAGTTGACAAAAAATCTATACAGATAATCATCGATGTGACCTAGAGTTGGAGGTTGGAGATAATGTATTCCTTCATATATCACCATAAAATAATGTCATGATGTCCAGGGGGAAGGAAAATTTTTGTTCAAGAAAAATCATCCCCTTTGAGAACCATGATCACATAGAATCTTTGGACAACTGACTATCACTCCCACCTAACCTATCCCAAGTACATGATGTGTTCCATGAATCACTCTTGATGAACTACACACCAGAACCTTAAAATGAACTAAATCCAAAGGTGGTACCATTAGAGAATTATATTTCATACAAGTAGAAACTAGTGAAGATCCTATATCATATATATAAAGTTCTATGAAACAAGAGAAATCACCTAGTCAAAGTGTTGTGGAAGAACCACAAGTTTGAGGAGGTGACATGGGAACCAGATGAGGTAATGAAAAATATGCACCCTAATTTATTTTATGGTATAAAATGAAACTTTGAGGGTTAAATTAATTAATAGGGGAATAATGTAATGACTTGGAATTTTATAAATGAAATTCCCATTTTAATAAAAAAAATTATTATTAAGTATTGTAGTTATAGAAATCACATTCACTACATTAGTTATTTTAGACAATTATAAAATATAGCCTATTGAATTTAAAAAACCATTAATAATCATAACCATTGATAATATATCTATTGTAAGGTAACAATTAAGATTATTATATATTAAGGGTGTTTATAAAGTTTAATTGACATAGATAAAATAAGCGATGATCTCGACCAATAGGATCATACCCTATGAATCCCATTTATTAGATATTTTGAGGGAAATGGAATCACTGGGGTTTTCCATTGACTAATACCAAGTTGAGATTAAACAACTAAAACATGTTAAAAACTATTTACAAGAGAATTTCTATCTTATCAAGG
Source organism: Viscum album (assembly GCA_963277665.1). Classification (NCBI taxonomy): domain Eukaryota; kingdom Viridiplantae; phylum Streptophyta; class Magnoliopsida; order Santalales; family Viscaceae; genus Viscum; species Viscum album. The sequence goes on from OY728141.1 coordinate 779,933,466, forward strand.
TCATGACCCAAACCATGTTTTTCGAACCACCCCAAGAAAGCACCACCATCACACACCTTACCCTTTGGGAGCATGCTAGTGTAATGAGGGGTTATGTATCTACACCAGAGTAATATGAATTTATATATTTTATTTTATAAAAAATAATTTATATATTTATCCCTTTCTTTTATTACTTTATAAATGATTATATAAAAAGTTTAAAAAAATTTGATTTTGATATGAAGAAATCAAAATTGTAATTTTAGGGAATATACAGTCTCAATTAAGACACTATTTTGATAAATTCAAGATTTTTTGAAATAAATTTTATTTTAATAAAAAAATTATTAACTTTGTTTAAATATAAATGATAATATAATTTAATTAATTTTAATGTAATTTTTATACGGGTCAAAATTTTGATAGTGTGGAAAAACAAGTATTTCTAAGTTAATACATATTTTTATGTAAAAGTGAAAATTTTTATATCTAGAAAATTATTCGGTAAAATAAATATATTATTTTAAATCAATATTTTTAAATTATCCAATGGAGATTCTTTCATAATTTTCCAAGACAATCAATTTTTTGAGTAAAAATTAAATACAGTATAGATATAAGGTCTATATTTTGACATCATAATAGCCCAAAAGTGATCTAATAAATGATATAAAGGGAATAAACTATAAAATATAGGTTTTCCCTTTAAAATAATGTGTTTTTATGTTATGTTATTAATTTTTTTTATCATTTATTGAATCCTCAAAAAACTATATTATATTTTACAGTTTTAAAATCAATTATTTATGAACATGAATCACTTCTGCATCACCAAAGGTATTATTTTCATATGTTTGATTATTGACTTTATAAATTATTTAAAACCAATCCTTTTTGTGTAGAAACCATGATAAAAAACGATTATAAGGTTTGTGGTTTTTATTATTTTATCATATATAGTCCAAAACCTACGTTTAGAAATTAATAAATAATTCCCTCCTCTTTTACTATAAATAATCACTCAACCTACTACTCATTTTCATTAAAAAAAAATTGAGAACTAATTTAATCTCCATATACTTTTATAAAGACCTCCCAAGGTATTCCCAAGCTCTTAATAATCTCATCCTAAGATTTTAGAAGCACCCCCTCAAGGTAAGGTATATCTCTCTCTTATTTTCCATTCAAGAACCTTATTTGTATTTAGCCTTTTGAATATGAATTTATTATGTTGTCATGTATTTATAAATATATATTTACTTTCCAATTTATGTTATAATAATTATACATTATTTATCCCCTCTCTTTATAACCTTTATCTAAGATATTACTATGATAAAGTAAGGGATTATCTACTCCCCCTATTTATTATATTTTTAAACATCCCTTTGCTATCCTTATGATTCCAATGTAACTAGAGAACACATTTCACTCTCATTAAACCATTTCATAAACCTTTATGTACACCTGTTATGATACCAAATTTATACTGTGATTTTCCATGCCAAACATTTATGTTGTGTATAACCATCCCCATTTAGAATCAAGGGTATTCACCTTGATGTACCTATCCTTAATTGATTTATGAATTCCATGTATGTGTCCCACACTCCATAATAATGAAATTAAAAGTGATAAAATATGTTCTTATGTTGTATGTTCTATATGGAACATTAATGTATGTACATAATATCAATGTGATGGGTGTGGTCAGAATTATATAGCCCTACAATGCATTGGGTAATGTTTTTATCTAATGATATTCCATGTATGGTGCATGAGTTGTTATCTTAAGCATGATATGTTATGATGTCTCAACGATTAGTTGTGACTTATGCATATGATGTCATGTTATATATTGTTTACACATTCTTATGTTACCTTGATGTTATCAACTTATAACATGATTCAGTGTTAAAGTATATGATTCTATCCCCCTTTTATGACACCTTCATATGCCTATTAACTCACATGTATTAATTTAATCATGTTATAATTAGATTATTCCCTTAATAAGATTTATATATCACCTCTTTTTAATTTACATCCAAAGGTTATCCTGTGTAGTTTTAGAATATTAAAGGAATTTAAGGACATGTCATGGGATTTTTAAATAATGTTATTGCGTCCCTATTTCAAGTTATGGTGTTATTTATATAATTACCCAAAGACACTAATACTTATGATATTTTGAGATTTAATTAAGTTTTTCTTAATATAATAAATCAATAAATAAGATTTATAAAATATATGGGTTTTCATATCCCTATCCTCCATCTAAACCCCTCCTCTGATGAACCTCTCCCACTGTGAAACCACCTTATAGGCCGCCAAACCTCCCCTTGGCCATTTAACCTCCCCCTAAATACTCTCTACATGAGGTGAAACCCCTATTTTGGAGACCCTCACTCCCTTCCCTAGGTTCTCTTCTATGCACCAACCCCCACCCCTCTGCTTGCAACCTCCACTCCCCCTCAACATCCCCTCCCCTCCCCCCAGTGATGGTTTTGGGTGTAGTGAAAGTGTTGAATGGGGAATTACCAACATAATTTTTTTTTCATAATCAATTATTATTAGGAGATTGACATCGCTGGTAAATTATATAACCAACATAATTGAATTAAAAATTAATTGACTAAAGAATACAGGAACCAAATTACATGATCATCACATATTATTTATAAATACTTTAAAAAATTAACAAACTACCTTGTGATGAATTATTTTTTCATTGATGAATCTAAAAATGTATGTACATTGTTTTATCATTGTATTTTAGAAATCTAGAGTAAATTACCTCTAGCGGTGATCAACATGTACTCCATGGACTTCTGAATGTCACCATAGGAATCTCTGAACATGGTAGATCCTAAAACATATGTTGTTCATCTTTGATCACCATAATAATATCTTTAAAAAAGGGTTCTATTCAATCTCTCTAGACTTTAGAGTACTGGTGGAGGAGGATCTCTATATAGTCTTAAGATAATTCTTAGAGAGATATCTCTCTAGATATTTTAGAGAATTATCTCCAGATGTCATTGTGCATAACAAATTAAATAAAAACCATTTAATAAAATAATATAATTGAGGTTACATACCGATAGGGTTAGAAAATAATAATTACGCATGGTCCCTTATTATTTATTTAATCCTGATAGAATCCCATGCCTATAATAATAATAATAATAATATTATTATTATTATTATTTATTAACACATTCAATGATAAAAAATTAATTAAATATTATTTATTAAAATAATATTCAATATTTATTATTTCTCATCAGAAAATTAAACTTGATTCGATATTCCTCAATAATATTTATTAGATATTGAATAATAACTATTTATTTAATAAATAACTATCACTAAATTATTTTCCAATAAATAAATAATTATTATATTTACTAAATAAAAAATAAATATTTTTCTCACAACACATTATCTCGAATAACTAGTGACAGAGTATGTACAATCAAGAAAAAATGAATAATTATTAAGAAAATTGTGAGAATAATATTTATTCAACTTTTTAAATAATAAATAATAATATTATTTAACTATTGTTCTAGATATACTTAGTGTGTGAACCTCTAGGACTCTTTCTCAGTGGAAATATTTGAAGTATCCTAAAGTCTAAGGTTAACATATAAAAACACATCAAAGAACCCATAGAGAAATAAGTTAATGTTTTAATGACATAAAAACTCATAAAAATGCTAACCATATAATATAATCCCTTCATTTAAATATCTCTAATCACGCATGTTTCATTCTAGTGTCACCAACTTATGTGATCAATGTCTCTTTCTTTGAATTTTTGGAAATTGAACTTTCTTATAGAAAACCATGGCCATTGATTTATTTAGGCTGTATCATTTCCATCAAAGGGCCTGAGATATAAAATTAAGTTAAATAATAAAAGGGAAAAATATTTTTTTCACATTATCTATATATGAAATATTACCCATGATGCACCCAATGTATCCTATTTTGCTATGAAGAAATCACTACACATTTTTCATCAATAAATCAAATAACACGACTCATAATATTCATTAATAATAATACTAAAGTTTAAGTATCTATAAACATGTATATCAAAAGGAACAACCAAGGACACTTATACATGTTGATTTTCCCCTGAAGAGTCTTTTTATCACAATTTCCCACATTGGAAATTACTAAGGGAATACACCATGAGATCATGACTCAAATTCCTATGGATCTCTACTCCTGATAGCCTATATAATTTATTTATTTCAAATTATTTCATTCAGTTATATAAAATCTATTTAAGAATACTATCATGGCACTTCTGGGTTATCATCATAGCAGGGAGCTGCTATGACCTTTAATGTGACAACTACAATTAAGACATTATCACATAATATGTCATAGAGAAAAAAATCATTATGTGATAAGGAGATTATTAATATTAAAAATAATGAATATAGGTAATCATAAAGTATAAAAATTTTGGTTCTAGGGCACCAAATACAACACCCATTATAGTGAACCTACTTTTTCTTACATGACTGTTACATGATTTTCAAGATAGAAAAAATAATAGTGTTACAAAACCAAGATCCATAGGTTTAGTGTCTTGGGAAAATTAGAACCATACACAAATTTTACATAATGAAACATCAAAATTAATTTAATTCCTCATTCTCTAGCTTCTTATTGTCCCTCATTTTGTCTTTAGTATAAGTAGTCATGTGGGTATATACATCAAATAAAGGGGTGAGCATGAACCACAGTAAGAAGATAGATAAGAACATGGATCAATATAACATAGGGTGAAAATAATAATAATCATCATAACATAATAACAATATCTTATACATAATCAATAGAGGTAGAATTATAAAAAGGAATGGAATGTGGAAATGCATAAAAATGAAACAACATGTCTTAGTGGTGAACTACCATACATAATTGTGAACAAAGCTATGATCATGTTCACACATAACATATGTGAATAATAATAACATAATCATTTTGAAAAAAAGTATCATCATGTTCACACATATTTCAACTTATCTCATGAGATACATCACATTACCCAATGCATTAGAGCGCTATATAATTCCAGGCACACCCATAACATCATTACATTTACATAATCATTCATTACACTTAGAACATATATTAATCTTGGACATAAAATAACCCATGAATAGGAATGAATTTTATTTCATACAAAATAAATTCATGAATAAACCTCTTGGTTCCCAAAATAAAATATAATAACATACTTTGTATAAGAAACATCAAGCTTGAGTGAATAAAAAACAATCTCAAGGGAAGTAAAAAATGCGTTTTCAAAAAGAAGAGTTATTTTGTAAAAATCTTTGAATTTGTCATTAAATAAGATTTGAATAATGTATATCCAGGAAATAAAAAGGTAATTACAATGAAATTATATTTCATTAATATTAAAAGAACACCCATACTCAAATTTGGCATGAAAGAGGAATAATCCAAAGAAAGGAAATTGGGTTCGAGAATCCTCTTACCTTATGTCCAAATTATCTCTTCAATTTAATATCCTTGATAATCAAATTAGATTAATTAATTAATAAATAAATAATCTATTCTATATGTATGTTATTAATTATAATTTTATTAAGTTCATTTATGGACATTTTTATGAGTTATAGTGTTCAATTTCATTATTCGGGAGTGTTTGATTTCTTGGTTTTCATGACCGATTCACTTGTATACATGTATGGAAGTTCATGTAAAATAAGAATAATTTTAGAGAATTGAGATTATATGTTATTAGTGAACCTATATAAGGTTAAATGATCTTATATATAATTTTTATATAAAATTAGGATTAATCATTAGATAAAATGTTAATTATACTCATTTATATTAATTTGGCGGTTTTTCGATCATCATGAACTAGTTTCTTTTCATTATTTAATATTATGTATATATGTTGGTTAAAAAATATAAAAAGGGTTATAAAATAAATTTTATAATAATTTTAAACCATTATAATTGTTTTATGACCATCCTTAAAGGAAATATAGTAAAATAAAAGTGCATCATCCACGACGACGGTAAATCGACACATCACGAATGATGTTTTCATTTCTAGAATAAAAGGGAGTGGAGAAGGGGTATGTTGGGGAATTATTACATTAAATAATAAAATAATAGTATATATAAGATAATTTATTTATCATTCTACTTGGATAAGGGTATTTTAGGGGAGAATAAGAAAAGAAAATAAATTAAAAATAAATTCAATGAAAATATGGAGGATTTTACCTCTTGAATTATTATCCTTGAGAACCTCCTTAGGGAAATTGGTTTTGATATTATATTGAGACAAAAGTATCATGGATGTGTGGGAGTGGATTGGGAATATAATTGGTCAGAAATTGGACAAGCTTCAAGTCTTTGATGGTGTGAAGAGAAGAGGTGGTGAGGGTGATATTTATAGGGGAGGTGAGAGTTTTTTTTGATTATTTTATTCAGTAGTTTATTATTTTGGCCTAGGAATATGATAAATTTAAAACTTATCACTATATATATATATATTAAAATAATTAAGTATAGTTTGATATTTTGGGCTTACATCATCCATACATCATCTATGACTCAAAAATTCATACATTTGTTAAATATTGCAGATTAATGTATTTCACTATTCACAAAAAAATCAACTATTTTAGAAAAATACAAAAAAAATCACCTTAACCATTTTTCAACATATAGAATTAAATAATTATATCCATTTTATGTAAATAATTTTCTAAGTATGATAAAATTAATTTTTAATTAAAATCATCATTTATTTAGAAAATACAGATTTTAAAATTATAACCAATTTTATAATACTTTGAAAAGTTAATTAAGGTATCATAAAATTATCTTATAATCATAAGAAAAAATATATATTAATTTATGAATATTTTTTATGAAATAAAGTTTCTTTTAAATAATTATATTAATTATAAAATTTAAAATAAACCTTTACATTTTATAAAAATACCAACACTTAATTAATAATTTTTTTAAAAATTATTTACTTATAAAATGATATAATTATATCTTATTATCATTTATAAGATACCTAAATTTTATTTATACTTTCATAGACGAGGTTATTATTCTATTGGTCAGATTACTATTCTTAATGGTCACATTACTATTCCAAAGGTCAAGTTACTATTTCATTAGTATAGGTTCCTTAACATATAGAAATACCTCTTATATCATTTATTAATCATTTATAAAGTTTTTATTGTGTTTTATTTATGATTTTATTTGATTTACACTATATGGAATAATTATAAGAATTGATTTTCCATTCATAAAATTCTTGGGTTATTACATTCTTCCCCCCTTATGAAATTTCACCCTCGAAATTTCATTTTAGAAAAATAGATTAGGGTACTTATCTATCATTTATTCCTCCATTTCCCATGTTTCCTCTTCATACTTGTGGTTCTTCCATAGTAATTTGACCAGGTGAGTAGTCTTGTTGCATATAAATTTATCTTTACCATCCAATATCTTCACTGGTTTCTCCTCATAAGAGAGATCATTTTCCAATTGTACCACCTCTGAACTCAGTACATTTGAGGGATCTGGAGTATACTTACCAAAGAGAGATTCATGGAATACATCATGTAGTTGAGACATGGTAGGTGTAAGTGCTAGTTGATTGGCCAAATCTCTCACACGATCAAGAATCTCAAAGGGGCCGATGTACCTAAGACTCATTATTCATTTCTTACTAAATATTATGATCCTATTCCATGGAGATATAAAGAGGAATACCATGTCTCCAACCTAAAACTCTAGGTCTCATCAATGATTTTCTGCACAAATATTCTATAAACTTTGTGATTTCTTAATGTGATGCTGAATGGTTTCACTTTTTGCACTATTTCATTGACCATTTTAGGTCCTAGTATCTTACATTCACTAACTTCGTCCCATCATGCTGGTGTTATGCATCTTTTCCCATAAAGGGATTCATATGGAGACATTTGGATGCTCGGGTGAAAACTATTTTTGTAAGAGAACTCGACCAGAGGTAGATGTTGGTACCATACTCCTTTGAAGTTCATGGAACATTCTCTCAACATGTCTTCTAGTGTCTAAATATCCTGTTCATATTAGCCACCATTTTGAGGATTATAAGACATAATAAAGTTCATCGCAATGTCTAGAGCTTGTTGGATACTTTTTTAGAACTTAGAGGTGAGTATTGGATATCAATCAGATAAAATTGATAGTGGTCCTCCATACAGTCTTACCATTTCTCTGATTTTTATCCGTTCAAATTAATCTAGTGAGAATTCTTCTTGAATTGTGATAAAGGGAGCTATCTTTGTTATATGATCCACAATAACCTATATAGCATTGTTTCCTATGGATGTACTCAGAAGTCCGCTGACAAATTCCATAGTTATATTTTCCCATTTTCATGTTGGTATGAGTAATGGTTACATCATCCCTTCAGACTTTTTCCTTTAATCTATCACTAGCTAACATACTAAGAAATGTTTTTTATACTCAGTGATCTCCTTCATCATATTTTCCCACTAATAGTTCTCTTAGAGATCTCGATACATCTTTGTGATCCCTGAATGAATAGAGAAGTTTTATCTATGTGCATCAGCCAGAAGATCTTTCTTTATCTCTAGATTGGATGGTACACATATTCATGACCCAAATCTCATGACTCCTTCATCACCCATTTTGAACTCTGTGGATTTTCCATTTATGATAGATTCCCCATTTTTTTGAATTTCCACATCATTTCTGTGAGTATTAATTATTTTCTACACGAGGGATGGTTTAGATATAATTTGAGAAAATATTGATGATTTTCCTTGTTTAATAATTCTCAATTACATCAATTGTAAATCTAAGAATATTGGATCCTTCTCAATTATCATCATTTATAAAGATACTGTATCTTTTATATTTAGAGCTTCCACCACCTTATTTACTTTTAAAGGATTATTGTGGATTGAGCAGTCATAATCCTTGATGATATCTAACCATCTTCACTGGAACATATTAATCTTATTCTATGTGAATATATATTTTAGGATCTTATGATTAGTATATATCTAACACTTCTCCCCGTAGAGATAATACCGACAGATTTTAAAAGTGAAGGTCATAGTCATCAACTCCACATTATGCATGGGGAAAGTTTTCCCATGAATTTTCAACTTAATTAAGGAATATGATTTCAATATATCATTTTGCTTCAGTACAAATCCTAAAACCTTATTTGAAGAATCACTTTATACCACATAGTGTTCCCCACTTGTTGGAAGTGTGAGTACTGGCACAATGATAAGCCTCTATTTTAACTCTTTGATGCAATCTTCACATTCACTAGTCCAGAAAAACTTTTCTCCCTTACGATTCATCTTGGTTAGTGGGTATGAAATCCATGTGAGGTTCTTAAAAAATACCAATAATACCAATATGGACTAAGGAAACTATGGATCTCTATTACATATGTTGTCTTGGGCCACTCTTCGATTGCCTTTGTCTTGGAAGGGTCTACAGACATTAATTTTCTTGTGATAATATGCCCCAATAAAGATACTTCCTCCAACCATAACTCACATTTACAGTACTTTTCATAATGTTTCACCCTTTGAAAAGTCTTTAGCATAGTATTAAAATACTCCTCATGTCCCCCTTACTCTTAGAATATTTCATAATATCATCAATAAATACTACAAGAAATTTTTGAGGTAATATCTAAAGAATCCATTCACTAATTCCATGAATATGAAAAAGCATTCATGCATATTAAAGGAATCACTATAAACTCATAGTGTTCGTAAATTGTTTAAAAGGCAGTCTCTGGAATATCTTCCTTCCTCACTTTTAATTGGTGATATCCTGACCGAAGATCCAACTTAGAGAAATACTTGGTCCCACACAGTTGATCGAACATATTATCTATCCATAGAAGGGTATAATTTTTCTTTATCGTGATTTTTTGAGCTCACAATAATCAATGAAGAAGCACATTGATCCATCCTTATTCTTGATGAAGAGTACTAGTGCACCCCATTGTGAATTACTTAGGTGTATAAAACCCTTGCCCAGATTCTCTTGTAGCTGCTTCTTCTATTCCTCCAACTCAATGGTGGCCATTCTATAATATTTCCTTAATATAGGTAGAGATCCAGGAATAAGTTCAATTGAGAACTCAACATCTTAGTTAGAAGGAATACTCGGAAATTATTTAGGGAACACATCAATATAGTCCATCATGACGGGAATGTCCTCGAGCATGATTCACTCCTTTGACTCAATCATTTAAGAAATATATTCTTTCCCATAAGGAAATAATATCCACACTTGAAATGATGATTTTGAAGTATATTCATCCTCCTCCTTACACATTTACATAATTAGAGGATTCCTCAGGATGTGAAGGGTGATATATATTTTCTGAAAGTTGATGTTGGCTTTGTATAAAGATATCCAATCCATGCCCAATATAGCATCAAACTCCACAAAAATAAGTAAGACAAGATTTTCTTGGAGGTTTAGTCCACAAACATTAATATGGGATGAGTTATATACTTTGGATATAATAATTTTCCCATTTTATATTCTCATAGATAACTCAAGCTCCATATTTTGAGGTGGTGTTTGACTTATTCTACTAAATTTGAAAGATATGAAAGAATGTGTAGAACTTGAATCAAATAGTACGTTCAATATTCTTGAAATAATAACCATCATACCGGTCAATAAATCATTATTGGGCTCCACCTCATAGTAGTGATAGAATAATCTTTCTCTTTCTCCTTTATATTTGGTGGCTACTAACGCCGATTGCCCTCAGGGACTCGATGTTTAGTACATTAGCTTTTATAATTCCCTTTCTCCCTAAAATTGAAGCATTGAACCATAGGTGGTGCTATCCTTTACTCCACCACATTGTCTATATTCTTCATGTATCTTCATCATTCATGATTTTGGTGGCCTTCTGTCTCACACTTGAAGAATTTCCACATCCATTAGAGGTAATTAACATGATGCTTCTTCACAAATATTTGACATGTGAGTGGTTGAGTTTTATTTCCACTTTTTTCATTTGTTCCTCTAGCTTGAAACTCCATATTTTCTTATTATCACCATATCCATGGGGCCACTCTCTGAAAACCATCTCCACTTGTAGATCACATCGAAAAACTTATCCATAACTCCCAAAGTCTTGAATTTATAGATCATTTTAAGGTTTGGTTTTAAATCACTAAAGGATCTATCTATTTTTATATCATTTTTATAAGAAAATTTGAAGCATAAATTGAAATCCTTATGAAAATTTCTTCGTAAGCCGTGAAATATGCACCATCATTTTTCTTCATCTCTATAAATTCTCTCTCCATCTTCATATAAAGATCTTGAAGAATATACTTGTTAATAAATATTTTCTTAAAGTCTTCCTACTCCATCTCTTCAATTTCAGCCTTAGTCTTGGTTTTCCTAATAAACAAACACCATTGGTAGGACTCTCCATCTAAATGATAAATTTTTAGAGCCAACTTTTCCATCTCAAAATAGTGAAGCATAGAAAATATATTCTCTATCTAGTTGACCTACTATTCTATGACTAGTTGTAACAAACCATGTATTTATAAAATAATACCTTTTCATTTATATTAATATTTATGAATAACATATTATTTTTACATTAAAGGGGATTATTTTTCCGATAGAGTACTCAACACGCAACAATGGATTTTTTGAAATCATATGTTGCACACAATGTTGAGTTATACCAAAAAATAATACAATAATAATATTATTATTTTAAATAGTTGTTAATGCAAAGTAGTTATACTAGAAGGAATGAATAGAACTAACTACATTATTATTACACATGTTTTTAAATGTTTTTATATTTATCCAATAAATTTTAGAGTCTTAAAATAAAAATGAATCCGATTTTAAGCATAAAATACTCTAATATTTTTAAAAGATTGTTTTAACACATTTTGAAGGTGAACCCCTTTTAAATATAGTTTAATAACTTTTATATGTTATATTTGAAAAAATAAAATTATTATTTAGAATAGGGACTTCAAAATTTACCATGGATGAAATTTTGTTATTTTTCAGATAAAGTTCATTTTTAACGAATAGTGAAAAATACTCTATTTTAATTCAAAAATGCATTTTAATCTAATTTATTTATATAGTTAGATTGTAATTTTAATTGCTTTTAAAGTAAAATTGGATTATATTTTTATAATTTAATCCAATAATGATATTTTTAAGTAATTTTACTTTTAAATTGGACATAAACACGTGTCAATCCTTTTGAAAGTTACTACTTCTTAAAAACCCGCCTTTTGGTTTTGATAATGAGAATCAATTTTAAATTAATTTTGGAGAGTTATAAGTTTTGAATTTGAAAAAATGGATTCCATTTTTTGTAATCAAAAGGTTCAAATTGTATAAATAGGTACCTTTTATTTTTGTACATTATGAAAAGTAACTTCAATAATTATTTTATTTACCATGGTTAAAGGCTAAATCTGGTAAATAAGAGAAAAAATAATTTTATAATAATATAAAACTACCCTAAAACATATCCTAATACTATTGGATGAGATATTTTTGACTAAATACATCCTTGGGTAAATTTTTGGACCCCATGGATCTACTTGGGAGTGATAATGACATTTTGTAATAATTAATTTAAAGTAAAGATAAATATAACATAAACATGTATCTTTTAATAAAACAATTTTTATATGGGGTTATATAAGTGATATTTTTTACTATAAATTATCATTATAAATTTAAAAATATTTCCTATATAATGATATTTTATTTATAATTTTTAGACATGAAATAAATAAATTTAATTATTAGACAATGATGATGCAATGATTGCTTCATGAATGATTCAAATAAATGATATTATAAATATTAAAATAAAGTTAATTTTATTTTTTTATTCCATACATGAATTTCATGGGTTATATTGACATATTATATTTTATTTAATTCCTTTGGTTCGAAGTAACCAAGTTTTTACGACTTGAAAAAAAATCAATTACTTTATAGTGTCAAAATTGACATAAATGTGTTTTTAAAACAAATACTATTTTATCAAATGATATAATAGTATTAAAAATATAATATTAGGCCAAATAACTTATATAATTTTAAAAATATCAATAATTATCCAATTATTGTTCTATTTTTATTTTATAGTAACTATAATAACCACATATTGTGAAAACACAAGAAGACATGGTAAAAGTTAATGTTTTTAACAAAGGGTTAAACCTAAAATATAAGGTTAATTTTGTGACATAAACTTGTCTAAAACCTATTTTTTGGGAGTTTTTAGGCCCAAATACATCTTATATTTTAAATAAATGGGTTTGGAACCATTTTAAAGTGAAAATTATTTTATAATAAAATAATACTTCAAAACTTCCCTAAAGTGCCCCTCCTCCATCTTATAAAAGGCCATCACCTCTACCCAATTACTCACACCTCTCAAGCCCATTGGATCATCCAAATTCTGATTAAATAATCTCCAAAAATTCCTATTTTACTCCTAGAATCCTTACCTAGGGCAGAAGGAAATTCAAGAAAACGTTTTGGCTCAAATCAAAAGGAGTTACACATTTTAGAGGTAACGTCTTCTCTAGAGTTATTTTCTTTTATTTTCCTTCTCCACTCCCTATGATATTATTATTATTTGATTACATAAAAACACCTGTATCCTAAATATACTAGGATTTTTTATGAGAAGTATTATAACTACACTAACACACACCTCCATATAATGGATACGAACATGCAGTTTCTGTGTACGACGAACTACTGCCTCACGAAATGATGATTGTTCAATTTTCCCCTACCACCTCTCATGGTGGTAATTATGATGACAATATATTTATATATGATATATATTATATTTATATTTTCTCTATGATTCTGTATTTTGTATTTACAGCATACCTTTATGCTTACCATAATGTATAAATATGATAATTTCATTTGAGAAAGTGCGGACTACCGCCCCCTCAAAGTGATATGACTCGTTTATTCCATACATATAATGTATAATAGATGGTGTTAATGAAATTATGTAACATATATAAAATATTATATTATAATGTAATTATAATATACCTATGTATCATTTAGTTTTAATTCTTTTAAATATGAAAAATAAATGAAAGTAGTGTTCATGAGTACGTACGACTTACCGTCTCCAGGAACGGTGCATTTCATTTATTATCTCTAAATGTTATGAACTATTATAAATTCATATATATCATATATATATATATATACGATATATATGATATCTAAATCATGAATAATATTATGGAGATGATGAACTATTTACCACATGAAAAATTTACATCAAACAAGTTCATTTTTGAATCAAGTACTGAATATCGAAAAAATGGCCGATATGAACTTAAATAATTATGTAATTTTTATACAATGATTATGAGTAATATGAAATGAATAATAAAATTGAAAAATGTTCTTAAGTAATTATAAATTAACCTAATTTTACTATTTAGGAATATAAATAATGAACGAGACAAGTCAGACTCAAGGTAAGTGACTACATCTCAATCTCCTTTCATTAAGGAATATTTTGATTTATACACAACTTTATTTTATATGGTGTATAAACCCCTATAAATTTTAATGTTATTCAAATGGAATATTTTTTCTACGAATCATTTTACTAAATGACAAAAATAATGTTTCTTTTTAACGTATGTGACAACAATGACCTTTCCTCTATTGTAAGCATTATTTTATATTTGGATTCCTTAACAAGCCATAATGTTTTTAAAATGAAAATAAATACCATATACCCTTTTCATGTATTTTGGTATTGAAAATGGTTTTAAGAAAGAATTGATTATGTTAATTTCTTTAAATTTTATATTGTGATTGGAATGTGGAAATGTTATATTTCCTTCATGCATGTTTTATATATTATGATTATGTTATGGTTCTTGGGAATTGTTTATATATACAGGTGGTTATGTGATAAAAAAGGATGGGTGAGCATGAGATAGCTATCCAATGCATTGGGTAACATGATATAGGTAAATATTAATTTTTCTCCTAAGATATTTAGGGAATATACTATGATGGGTATTCCAAACGTAACTCCCTATGTAGATATGAAAGCTACAATGTAAGTATGTTATATATGCCACAAGTTAACCTTATGATTTATGATTTCTATGTGATATTCATAAACATTATGATTTCATGAGGTATGTTTAAGATTTTATGTTTTATGAGTTAAAAGTATGATTTCATTGATTTGTATGTATTGATGAACTAATGATTTATTTTCCTTATTTTATAACCCTTACTGATATTTTTATGCTCATCCCAAGTTTTTGAAATGTTTTTTATAGGGTATAAGGAAGGGTAAGAGAATGGAATATTTAAAGAATATTTATATCAAGAAAATAATTATTATTTTATTTAATGAGTTTTGTAATTGTGAAAAACATTGGATAGAGTTAAAGTGTCTACTTAGTAATTTTTGAGATGTAATGTAATTGTTATAGCCTAATTCTCTAAAAATATAAACCTGAAAAAATCCTCAATGTCAAATTCTTGTCTTAACTCAAGATTATGTAATGTTTAAGGCCGAGGCCTTATACTAGTGGATCAGAAGATCCACTAAACATAGATGGTTGTTTCCACATAAAATAATCGATAGCCAATGTCTCCCTATTAAGGTAAGGAGGAAATTTCACATTATTTAGTTTATTTTTAATAGCCTAAGACAAAATGGTAAGAATCACTCTGAAATCTTGAACTCCACCTCCCAAGGAATTGGGGATATCATTTGAGAAATCAATGCATTATCCCTCACAATATTTATTGGCTTGGTTTCTCTTGGTTCCCACCATTTTATAAAATATAATAGTTTTGAATAAAAAATAATTCAATAAGTCATGAATAAATAATTTATTCATTTGTACAATTAAATCTAACAGAATATATTTTGGTATCCCTATGTTTAGAATTTTTCTAAAACAGATAATCTTAGGTGATTATATATACTTATTCTTTAACTAATGTTTTCTAATCCTAATTCCCAAATTAACTAAAGCATGATTTTATATCAACTATAGCGACCCTACTTTTTCTTACTTTATTATTACATCATTTTAAATATTAACAATATAATAGTTTTACAAAACCAAGATCAAGAGGTTTAGTGTGTCGGGAAAATTTGGACCGTACATAACTTTTACATAATAAAACATCAATATTAATTTAATTACTTATTCTCTAGCTTCTAATTTTCCTTCATATTCTCCTTAGTATAAGTAGTCACCTGAGGATACACATCAAAGAAAGGGGTGAGCTAAAATCCTATTAAAAGGATAGATAAGAACATGAATCAATATAACATGGGGTGAGCATAATCATTATAATCATAACATAAGAATAAGATCATCATTATAATAAAGATATTAAGAATTAGATAAAGTCATGAAATGTGAAAATGCACAAAAATGAACCATCATTTCTTATTAGTGAAATACCACACATAGTTACGAACAAAGATAACATCATGTTCACACATAACATATGTGCACAATCATAACATAATCATAGTGAAAAAGATAGCATCATGTTCACACATATTTAATCTTATCTCCTTAGATACATCACATTACCCAATGCATTAGAGCGCTATATAATTCCGGGTGACCCATCACATCATAACATTAACATAATCAAGCAGCCACTTAGAATGTGTATCAATCTTGGACATAAAATAACCCATGGAAAGGAATGAGTTTCATTTAATATAGAATAAATTCTGGAATAAAAATTTTGGTTCCCAAAATAAAAATGTAATAACATACTTGGTATAATAAACATCAATCTTGAGTGAAGAAGAAACAATATTAAGGGAAATAAAACATGTGTTTTTAGAAAGAAGAGTTATTTTTGAAAAATTGTAACATTTTTCATAAAAATCAAATTAGAAGCATGTATATCCATTTAATTAAAATATAATGAAAATTAAATTATATTTTACTAATATTAAAAGATCATCCATACTGAAATTTTTCATGAGAGAGAAATAAACCAAAGAAAGTAAATTGGGTTTGAGAATCCCCTTACCTTACGTATGAATGATTTATTCACTTTAATATCCTGGATAATCAAATTAAATTCATCAATTAATAAATAAATAACCTATTATAAATTTATTTTATTCATTATAATTTTATTATGTTTTTTTATTTTCATTTTGATGAGTTATAGTGTTCAATTTTATCTTTTAGGACTGTTCGTTTTCTTGGTTTTCATGACCGATTCACTTGTATACATGTATGGAAGTTCATGTAAAATTAAGAGAATTTTATAGAATTTAGATTATATATTATTAATGAAATTAAATAATGTTAAATGATATTATATATCATTTGTATATATGTTATTAGTATGAATCAATAGTTAAAATGTTAATGATAACCATTTAGATTAATTTGGCGGTTTTTCAATAATCACAAACTAGTATCATTTTATTATTTAATATTATGTACATATGTTAGTTAATGAAAATAAAAAAGGTTATATAATAAATATTACAATCTATTTTAACCATTATAATGTTTTTATGAGCATCCTTGAAGGTATAATTGGAAAATGAAAGCCCATCATCCACAATGGCTGTAAACCGACACATCATGAATGATGTTTTCATTTCTAGAATAAAAGGGTGAATAGAAGGGGATTGATGATAAATTATTCCATTAAAATAATAAAATACATTATATATAATATATTGGAGTTATCATGAAACTTTTATAAGGGGATGTGAGGGGAGAATAAAAAAAGAAAATAAATTGAAAATAAATTAAATAAAAAAAGAGGGATTTTACCTCTTGAATTCTTCTCCTTGAGAACCCCCTTAGGGAAATTGGTTTTGTTATTTTTTTTGAGAAAAATGGATATTTTATATGGGGGTTGAAATTAGGAAGATAATTGGGTAGAAATTTTACAATATTCATGCCTTTTAATGTCAAAGTAGAGTAGGTGGTATTTATAGGGGAGGAGAGGGGTGCTTTCTGATTATTTTATTCATTAGTTTATTATTTTGGGCCAATACTATGAATAATTTGAAACTTATAACTCAAAATATTAAAATAATGAATTATAGTTCTATATTTTGGTCTTATATTATCCATGCATCATATATGACTCAATAATTCATGAATTTGTTAAATACCGTAAATTACTATATTTCACCATTCACTAAAAATTCAATTATTTTAGAAAAATACCAAAAATTCACTCTAACCATTTTTTTACGTGTAGAATTGAAAAATTAACTAAATTTTATGAAAATAATTTTATAAATATGATAACTTTAATTTTTAATTAAAATCATCATTTACTTGGAAAATACTGATTTTAAAATTATAACTGATTTTATAATACTTTTGAAAAATTAATTAAGGTCTCAGAAAATTATCTTATAATCATAAGACAATAAAATATTAATTTATGAATATATTTTATGAAAATAAACTTAATTTTAAATCATTATATTAATTATAAAATATAAAATAAAAATTTATGTTTTATAAAAATACAAACACTTAATTAATAATTTTTAAAACATTTTTTTTCTTATACTATGATATAATTATATCACATTATCATTTATAAGATACCTAAATTTTATTTAAACTTTTATAGATGAGGTTAATATTCTATTGGATGTTTTACTATTTCGAATGGTCACATTACTATTCTAAATTCACGTCACCATTCCATTGGTATTGGTTCCTTAACTTCTAGAAATACTTCTTTTTTCATTCATTCATCACTTATAAAGTATATGTTTGGTTATATATGTGATTTTATGTGATTTATAATATATGGAATAATTATACGATGGGTGTTTCCATAGATAAAATTCTGGTTTGTTACACCAATAACAACCAAGACCCCTTATATATTGTCCAGGTATGATTTTTAATGCTTGGATTTTATATTTTTTTTGAAATAGGGTCTTTAGGTAATTAGGAAGTTATAGATTTATGGTATACCAGTTAGAGAAATAGATTTTTTGATAAAATAAAAACTCCCAACACTTTTATCATATTTTTTTAACTACCCATTCTTTTGTGTTTCTAATGTTTTATGCCTATGAATAAAGGTTTAATTCTTTTTCTCTAGGTGATAAATTATTTATGATGAACATGATATATGTTTTATGAATATATAAGTTCTCTAAAAATAGATAAATGATACATGTCTAAATTTTATGTACAACTAATTACTTTTTGTCTCTAAATAATTATTCTTTATTAGTTAAATAGTTCCATAGATATCTCAGTGTAAATATTTTATAAAAAGAAATGTTATGTCAAAATAGTTATCATTGTTCCCATTTCTAAATTCCATGGACCTAAAAATTATTATTTTTTAACTATTATAAAAATTATTTTTCTCTTTTGAACATGTTATTTCTTATAGTAATGTATGATCCTTGTCAATGGATAAATTTATCATGATTAAAATGAAATAATTTTTGTTATAATAGAGTTTTGAAAACTTTCATTCGCTGAAAATATGTTTGAGAAATATTTTTTTGAAATAAAATGTTTGAAATCATAATATTTGTAAATATATGGGAAAATTAACTATATTTATGTAAAAATAATTTTATGAAATATTTTGTTTAATTATGATATTACATACCATTGAAATATTTATAATAAATTTTATGTATTATATTTTTTTTATTATATTTGTATTAATTTATCATATTTGTGAAAATATAATTTGGTACTTTATTTTGATTAATTATGAACTCATATAAGATACCCATTTTACTTTGAGGTATAAATCCTTTTAATTCTATTAAACTCATTTTTATTCAAATACAAGTTGCCAAGGGGATAGTGGAGGTATCGAGAGTGTTTATAAGGGCTTGGGGGGCCAAAATTAAGTTTTTTAGAGAAATAGAATGAGGTGCATAGTTAGAGCACAATTTGAATTACCATGAACCTCAACCATGAAGCCTGAAAGTGGAGGAGTAGGATTATGGAAATCATCTAAAGGGGACCTATAAATCATGAAACAAATTTAATTTATTACAGGTCAGCCTGCATAATTTGTGCATGGGTTGTCTAACTATGTTCCAAGGCCATGCGAGGTGTGGGTTCCCGGGTAGTGGAGATCAAATGGTTGTAACATAGTTTGGACAACTCTATAACCAAACCATGCACCCTATTAAAAGAGGGGGAAAATACATATTTACCTTCCTAACCTCTAAATCTAAAATTCCATCTTCCTCCTCCCTCATTTTCATAGAAGAGGCGTCATAGATCTTCTATTCACC
This sequence comes from Viscum album, assembly GCA_963277665.1. Lineage (NCBI taxonomy): Eukaryota > Viridiplantae > Streptophyta > Magnoliopsida > Santalales > Viscaceae > Viscum > Viscum album. Next base: position 779,953,861 of record OY728141.1, read on the forward strand.
TATCTTATAGGATTTAGTTGAACTCCCTCATACAACATATGATTACTTTGTAGTTGGTTGTGTTAGAACACCCTTGGTAAGTCTAACACCCCTTTACCTTCATTCCTTGATTTTCTTCACTATATTTGGTGTTATCTTTATGTGAGCTAATATACCCTATTTTCAGTGCTTTTGTCTGTTCTTATGATTTTTCTACTTCCATCCCAAATCTAAGGTGAATACTAGATAATGAGTCTTATATAGGGAAAATGTAGGTGGTTTATTACTTTTCTCTAAAATTATAGAGGTTTATGAAATGTTCCATTATTCCACACACTAGGATTTGTATTATTTTCCCCTAAAATGTGTAATTCCTTTATTTAATCACATAAACCTTGATCTTGATGTTCCATGAGACCCCTTGGCCCTGTTCGGGTTGATGTACTCAACTTGTACTACCCCTTAGGGCGTTTATGATTAAATGTCCTTGAAAACCTTTCCTTACTTGTAACCAAAATAACCTTAAGGTGTGTTTGGCTTGTCACTTATAAATGGGCTGACCAAATTGAATTTATTAAATTGTTAAATGAATGGTTATTTCTCTTTTACTTTTCACCACTTATTATATTATTCTAGGCTATTGTCATGGGCCTTCATGACACTTTTAAAGGTGTGTCCTTCCTTTACTAAGACTTGGATTCCCAACCTAGAATGCCTTGGGCAAACTCATAGGATGCCAACCGATTCATTGATGCATCTTCCATGTTGGACACCACACATATATTTGGTCAATGTATTAGATTCACGAATGACTCATCTAGACACTGATGATTCAATTGAAAACTATGAAAAATTTGAATGCCTAGGATGAGCTCCTATGATTCATCTTGATGTCATCATACACTGACTGCCTTGGATGATCTCCTTAGACTCTAATAAAGTATATATTGAGATTACCATGGACATGTAATCTGGATTAGTTAGAAACTTTTAGTATGAAATTATAATGGTTCACACCTTTGATCACACTCAACCCCATAGCCAAACGTTACTGTTGATCATTACAAGTGGGATCAACTTTCTAAATTCAGGGATTCCATGGGTATCCCATGGATCTCTTACAGTTATTATATTAGGATGAATTGGATATGTTCCTTGGGTCCCTTTCCAAATAATGGTCATATTCTCAGAGACATCTAGCTTAGGCCGAAATAGGTAGGGTCAGCCAGTTATCCCCTAAGCAGTATAATCTTGACATGGTTTATATTTACTTTGTTTCTCTACATATATTATAACTTCACACTATACATTTTAGATTGATAAACTGAATTTTCATTAGAAACCATTGGTAGTGGCCTACTAAGTTTTAATCACACCCTGTTCCAACCATCGTTTGGTACCCGAGTATACTTCATGGATACATATAAGGATAAAGAGAAGAACCCAACTATGGATACTTTATCTATCTTTTAGGATGGGAGTTTGTGAGCAGATGACTGATACAATGCTCTTGATTCTCATAGAGATAATAGTTTTTGATTTTTTTTGTTTTCTTTATTGTATAAACTGGTACTATTGTATGCATACTACTATGTCTTCCTTTTATAATTTTTATAGCCATGAAATCATCCTCATGTAAACTTGTTTATTATTTCTTGTATTATTATTTACAATATATATGATTTACTTACACTGTCTCATTATTTACTCTTTGTTTATATACTATTTATACAACCCTTATTTACCACTATGATGCACTCTGATAAAGAGGGTATAGTCTCCCCAACGTACCACAATGCACCCTCACTTCTAGTTGACATCATCTGAAAAATGGAGAGGTGTACTTGAGGCCTTTTGGACCTTAAGTTTGGTTACTTATGATGAAACTGGGATTTATAAGTCACAAAGTGGCATCCGTGGTTTTTTTTTCCTTTGTCTTACTATTTGGGGTTGGTAGACAAGAGACTAGGGAGTGTTGGAATTTGGAAATGAACATGTTCCTAGGAGTAGATAACTAACATGAAAGGGAAAAATCCAAGTTTCTAGGGAAGGGACTTGTTGTTTTGAATTTCACCAATTAAAGTTGTAATATTTTAAATATTGAGGGACACACATGATTTAAAATGTTATGTTTTATTTATTTATACACTTTACCCGGTATATAAAGGGAACATTATCTCATTCATCAACATGGACTCATAGGAATTTATATGTCTTTCATATGCCATGCCATGCATATATCATTGCTTATATTTATTTTATCCTAGTGTGTGTATTGGTTATTCTACATGTAATTTCTTATGTTTCTTGTTGGAAAAGAAGATAAAAATTGGTTACTTAAAGTGTCCACATCAACCTAAATGGTGTTTTTCCACATAGAATGAATATGACACCTTACCTAACCAATTTTTACATGGTTTATGCTATGAAACCTAGATTACATATGCTAAAACATTTAGGTGGCCATAGTTAAATTGCTGCCAATTGTAATTTATATTATTATGCCTTTATAAAATGGGAATAACAAATCAAAAAATGGAACCATCGTACATGGACTTGTTACATTTTGAGACTGAATGTAAAATGATTTATGTAGTTAAATAGAATAAAAAATTTGACTTATAAAGTTTATTTCTTTTTAACTTGGGAGTGGAAAATCTATATAACTGGACATTTATATGTATAATTTTAAAAAAAATTAAACTGCTAATGTAGAAAAAAAATGGTTGCTATTAAATGGAAATTCCAATTGAAAATTAAATACTATTTTTCTCTATAACTGGTAATTGAAACCCCATATGACAGAACCATTATGATCAATACTTGAAACCTCACCTTTAAACCTAACTTTAGAAGAGGGTAATGGGTTAGTGAGTCTCTTGTAGTAAGGCCATGTACCTGTCTTGTTTTCTTATCTATAATCACTTATACTTTGTATATTTCTTTGAGGAATTTACTTGTCAATGTAGATATATGCCCCCATGATGATCTTAGGTTGAATTCTAGGAAGGTGGTGACTACCATGGTCCAAAAGTGGCGGGACCTAACATTATGGGAAAACCGGGAAAATGCGAAGAACTATTTGCAAAAGGCCATTGACCTATCACAAATAGTTCTTCAGAAAGAGTTTTTGTGACGAGAGAACCATCTCTTCACAAATACTAAGGTTTTTGCGGCGACAATATGGTTCCCGTCGCAAAAGATTTGGCATGCGTTGCGTGCCAAAACACGAGGAAGGGTATTTACGACGGGCTATAGTAGCCCATCACAAATTCCCAATTGTGTTTTTAGTATTTGTGACGGGATATATATCCTGTCGCAAATACTATGTCGGCAGGTGGTCTTTTGCGACGGGCTCCGTCAGAAAAGACTTTTTAACCAGAGGGTATTTGCGATGGGTCCCATCACAAATGGTACTATTTGCGACAGTAGTCATCACAAATAATCCCGTCACAACTAATTTAAACTATATCAACCCCACCTAGTTTTTCTCTCATTCCACTCAATTCTACATTTCTCTCTCCACTGAAATTTTTTCTCCCAAAACTTTTTGTAGTTTAAAATTTTAATTTGGGGCATTATTCGCAACCTATATCATTCGAAAGCTTCAGTTTTAAGGTATTTATCTATTTCTTTTATTTTTTACTTAATTTATTTTTATTTTATTTTAGTTATAATTATTGTTAAATAGATGTTGTTAAATTAATTTAGAAATAGAGAGTATTATTTATCATTAATTATGTTGATATTTATAAATAATTATGCGTGATTAGTAAGAATTAGTATTAATTAATAGTTATTATATTAATTAGTATTAAATTGTAATAATTACTATTAAATTATAATAATTAGTATTAAATTGCAATAATTAGTATTAAATTGCAATATTTAGTAATAAATTGCAATACTTTGTATTAAATTGCAATAATTAGTATTAAATCAGAATAAATTTTAATAAATTGTAATAATTAGTAATAAATTGCAAAAATTAGTAATAAATTGCAAAAATTAGTAATGAACTCCAAAAATTAGTAATAAATTGTTAAAATTAGTAATAAATTGCAACAATTGGTAATAAACTACAACAATTACTAATAAATTCGAATAATTACTAATAAATTTGAATAATTACTAATAAATTCTAATAATTACTAATAAATTCAAATAATTAGTAATAAATTGTAATAATTAGTAATAAATTATAATAATTAGTAATAAATTCTAATAATTAGTAATAATTAGTAATAATTAGTAATAAAACGTAATAATTAGTAATAAATTGTAATAATTAGTAATAAATTTTAATAATTAGTAATAAATTGTAATAATTAGTAATAAATTGTAATAATTAGTAATGAATTGTAATAATTTGTAATGAATAGTAATAAGTAGTAATAAATTGTAATAATTATTAATGAATAGTAATAATTTGTAATAATTTGTAATAATTAGTAATAAATTGTAATAATTAGTAATAAATTGTAATAATTAGTAATAAATTGTAATAATTAGTAATAAATTGTAATAATTAGTAATAAATTGTAATAATTAGTAATAAATTGTAATAATTAGTAATAAATTGTAATAATTAGTAATAAATTGTAATAATTAGGAATAAATTGTAATAATTAGTAATAAATTGTAATAATTAGGAATAAATTGTAATAATTAAGAATACATTGTAATAATTAGTAATAAATTGTAATAATTAGTAATAAATTCTAATAATTAGGAATAAATTCTAATAATTAGGAATAAATTCTAATAATTAGGAATAAATTGTAATAATTAGTAATAAATTTTAATAATTAGGAATAAATTGTAATAATTTGCAATAAATTGTAATAATCTGTAATAAATTGTAATAACTAGTAATAATTTGCAATAATTAGGAATAAATTGTAATAATAAGGAATAAATTGTTATAACAAGGAATAAATTATAATAATTAGGGATAAATTGTAATAATTAGTAATAAATTGTAATAATCAGCAATAAATTGTAATAATTAGTAATAAATAGTAATAATTAGTAATAAATTATAATAATTAATAATAAATTATAATAATTAGTAATAAATTGTAATAATTAATAATAAATTGTTATAATTGGAAATAAATTGTAATAATTAAGAATGAATTGTAATAATAAGGAATAAATTGTAATAATGGGGAATAAATTGTAATAATTAGGAATAAATTGAAATAATTAGGAATAAACTTTAATAAATTGTAATAAATTGTAATAATTAGTAATAAATTGTAATAATTAGTAAAAAATTGTAATAATTAGTAATAAATAGTAATCATTAGTAATAAATTGGTATAATTAGTAATAAATAGTAATAAATAGTAATAATTAGTAATAATTAGTAATAAATAGTAATAATTAGTAATAAATAGTAATAATTAGTAATAAATAGTAATAAATTCTAATAATTAGAAATAAATGGTAATAATTAGTAATAAATGGTAATAATTAGTAATAAATTGCAATAATTAGTAATAAATTGTAATAATTAGTAATAAATTGTAATAATTAGTAATAAATTGTAATAATTAGCAATAAGTTTTAATAATTAGTAATAAATTGTAATAATTAGTAATAAATTGCAATAATTAGTAATAACTTGTAATAATTTGTAATAATTAGTACTAAATAGTAATAAATAGTAATAAATTGGTAATAAATTAGTAATAAATTCTAATAATTTTAATAATTATTATTAAATTTTAATAATTCTAATAATTAGTAGTAAATTCTAATAATTAGAAATAAATTATAATAATTAGTAATAATTAGAAATAATTAGAAATAATTTGCAATAATTAACAATAATTAGCTAGAAATTGTAATAAATTTTAACAAATTGTAATAAATTGGCACAATTTCCAATAAATTAGCATCTCTCTTTTCCCCAATGCCTTATCTTCTTAAAATTTTCTCTCACAGAAATCACTATAAAAATCTATCCTTATATACGAATATCCATTTTTGTATGCACGATAATGGAGAGAAGTGTGGCGAGACCTTCCTAATCTACATTCTCATGCATAAAAAAATGGATATGCATACGTCAGAGAAGATTTTTTATACTAATTTTAGTTAGAGAATGTTGCAAGGAGATGAGTCGCTAGGCAAAAGAGTTGTCGCAAATCTGTTGGAAATTGTTTCGCTAATAAATAAAAATTATTAGTAAAAATTAGATGTAATTAACAATAATTAGTGGTAATTAGTATAAATTATTATAAGTTAATGTAGATTAGTATAAAAGTTTAAAAAATACTATAAATAAGTATGAAATAATAGAAATTATTATCATTTTATAGAAAACATAATTTAATTTTCTTCTCTATTTTGGATAGTGTTTATCTTATATCAAATTATACCAATAAACTAATTATTTTATATTTTTAGAGAAATATGGAATAAGGAATTCAAAAAAAATCATTATTAGATGATCATGCTTAGATAAATCAGTACAAGAATCCAAACAGTTCTGGTTTAAATTATATATATATTGAGGGTGTTGAAGCTTTTTTATCATTTGTATCATCAAAACCAGAATTTGTTTCAGAAGGGAAAATTATGTTTCTTTGTAAAAAATGTTCTCTAAGGACATTTTACACATTTGAAAACGTTGGGGGTCAATTATTGCATTTTGGTTTTCAATAAGATTATGTTTTTGGTATCAACATGGTGAACACAATTCCAGAAAAGATACTAATAATTTGGTGCTGAATCCAGTATGATTTAATAATTTAGTACATGATGTGATAGGTCTGTCTTTCCAACAAGATGAAACTTAGGATGAAATTAATTTAACTCTTGAGTTGGAACCATCACATTTTTATTATTTTTTGAGGTTTGATGAGGATGCCTTATATGCTGGTTGCAAGATAAAAGTTTCTGAAGAAGTTGCTAAATTTATAGCTATTAAATCAGATGGTGGAATGTCAAATAGCTGTTTTGATCATATAATATCTTTTTTAAACACACTACTACCAAAATGAAATGTTTTGCATATAAATTTCTATGAGAGAAATAGGCTGGTTCATAATATGGATCTTGGTTATCAGAAGATTCATGCATGTTGAAATGATTTCATCTTATATTATGGTGAAAATGATTCATTGAATAGTTGTCCCACATATGGACAATCGAGGTATAAAGAGGCTCAACAAGGGAAGTCTATATTTATTCCTATAAAAAAATTGAGATATTTCCCACTTACACCCAAATTACAATGTTTATTTATGTCTCAAAACACAAAAACATTTATGTCATGGCACAAAACCAATATTCCAACTGGTAAAATATTAAATCATCACTCTGATGGTGATTCATGGAAACATTTTGACCAAGTGCATCCATCCTTTTCATTAGAATCCCAAAACATGTGTTTGAGTCTTTCTACTGATGGTTTCCATCCATTTTGTTCTTAAGGTAGTCAGTATTCATGTTGTCCTATCTTTATAACTACATACAATTTACCTCCTTGGATGTTGATGAATGAACCATAAATATTTTTAAAATTATTAATTCTAGGACTTCTGAAAAAGAATATTGATATTTATTTTAAACTATTGAATTATGAGTTAAATTCATTGTAGAGTAATGGTGTTAGTACATTTGATGTTTCTGTGAAAAAAAATTTCTTACTAATAGCTGCATTGATGTGGACAATTAGTGACTACCCAATATATGGAATGTTATCTAGTTGGAGTACACATCATCCAAAATCATGTTCATACTATATGAGATAAAAAAATCATTTATGCTCATCAATGGTAGAAAACTTTGTTTTTTTTGACTTTCATGGAATATTCTTTCCAACTGATCATCCTTTTTAGAGGAACAAATATAATTTTAGAAAAGGAACAATTGAAAGATATGGAACTCCAATAATGATCTTAGTTACATAGTTAAAATCAATTATCTCTTCATTACCTCCCATCACATTTTGACTAATAATAAACCAACAAAAAATTGATAGCTTTAGGAAAGAACACAATTGTATAAAAAAGAACATTTTTTGAGATCTGCCATATTGATACAATTTATTAGTTCATCACAAGTTGCATGTCATGCATATTGAGAATAATTGTTTTGATAATTTATTTCATATAGTTTTTGATACACCAGGTAAGACCAAAGATAATGTAAAGGTACGATTAGATCTTTCGCAAATTTACAGGTGACCAGAACTTGAACTATTTGAAAATGTCAGATCCTAAAATTCTATGAAGCTAAAATAACATTATACACTCTCCAAAGAGAATCGATTATTATATTATTAGTGGATTACTAATTTGAGATTTCTAGATGATTATGCTTCTAATTTGGATAGATGTGTCAGAAATTTTCATATTACTGGATTAAAAAGTCATGACTATCCTGTTATAATGTAAAGTATTTTTCCAATTAAATTAAAAGGTATATTGAATTATATTTTTTTGGATGCTCTAACAGACTTATCATATTTTTTCTAATACATTTTTATGGTGACAAGTGATTATGATTCATTAAGAAAACTGTAAGAATCTGTTTTTTTAATTTATGTAACCTGGAAAAAATCTTTATGCTAGCTTTGTTTGACTAAATGGAACATTTAATATTACATTTGACACATGAATAAAAATGTGGAGGTCCGGTATAGTTCTGAAGGATGTACCCATTCGATTGATGCATGTAGAAATTGAAGAAAAAATAATGTAACAAAACAGTGGTTGAAGGTTCAATTGTAGAAGCTTATTTACAAGAGGAAATTTATTTTTTCTACTCTCATTACGTTCAATATGAATATCCCTCAAAACAAAACCATATGGTACATATTTAGGGAAATGTTGATGATTAAATGGGAAATCAATTATCAGTTTTCAATCAGCCCGAACTTGGCTTCGGTGGAGTTCATGAATGAAGGATTTCAGATAATGAACATCACAGAGCTCATACATATGTTCTTCTCAACTGTGAAGAAATGAAACCATTTGTACATGAGTGATCCTATCACTTATTCATTAATTTTTGTTAGAGTAAATTAATGTTATTTTATTTTTAGGTTATACGATAATCCTATCAAGAAACAACTTGCACAAATTACAGTAGCTACTCTTGAAGAACGTCGGCAAAAAATATTTTTCCACTGGTTTCAAAAACTGGTGAATAAAATTATTTTTGGTTTAACATATAAAATCAATTTATTATATATAATAATGATAAATTTTTTACAAATTTTTAGGTATCTCAACATGCTGATAAAATTGATAATTGATTATGTGTATTGAGTAACCCACCATAAAAAATGGTTAAATATTATAATGCATATGTGGTGAATGGTTTTAAATTTCATACATGTGCATATAGAGAATAAAAAAATGAGTAGTAGTGTTTTCTTGAAAGGATCTCATAATAGATAAACTGAAGTTTACTTTTAGGGTATGATGGTAGAAATTATTGAATTGTGTTATCTGGGACAAAATTATATAACGATTTTAAATGTCAGTGGTTGGAAATTCAGAGAGGCTTGCATGTTTATCTGACCCATGGAATCATTGATATTAAATATAAAATTCTTCATGAATTAAATGAACCATTTTTATTGGATTATCAGACACATAAAATTTAATATTCAAAATATTGTGCTACTTCAAGAGAGTTGAGTGATTGGTGGAGCATAACAAAAATTAAATCTTGTGAAAACTAGTTTACTCAAAGTGAATGTGGTTCCGCTGAAGCGGAAGGAATTGAAATTTTTCAAGATATTGCTCCAAATATATATTTTTCATGAAGAGACACAAATATCGATGATGACAACCTAAAGTTACGGGTAAATGGGGATGATGATGTTAATAATGTTACAAATGAATTTGAAATGACAAGAGATGATGAAACTAAAAGTCATATGGAAATTGATGATGCTGAGGAGGAATATGAAAACATTGACATCATCAGATATGAATATGAGGATTAAGATGAACATTGATATAGATAAATGATGGTTATAATCATATATAATATATATCTATATATAATAGTTGTTTTTAGTTTTTTGCTAACAACATTCATTTCATGTTTCATATGGATGAGGATCTGTATTGCTTGTTGCAAGAAGATGATTTACCTTTGGACGAGCAGGATATTGGGTCATCTAACCCTTATACTACAGGAGGTTCAAGGGGGAATTAGAGGGGGAGTGGTCTTGTGCATTTGATGATTCTTGTCCTGATCCCTGAGCGACGTCCACATTTGGGCGTCGATCCACGCGTGCAAAGGTATATTTACCTTTGTATTTTAGTTAGTTTTCAATAATTTATTTATATAATAATTGTTTGTGTATTTGATTTTTTCTTCACATATTTATACATATAGATACTAGATAAGGGAGTGCTATATTGAACAATTATTTTTTAGAATAATGGGTCTCATGGGATCAGATTTCCATTGATGTGTAGCTCTGCATGTTCGATTATTGGTTGGTACATAAATAAATAATATTTATTTTGAAATTAATTTAATTAATAACTTGATATTATAAATTATCTATAGGGTTTATGGTATCCCATAGATGAGAGCAAGCATGAGGCTATCTAGAAGACATAGAAGGTGAAAATGTGTCAGTGTTGCAGTTAGTTTTTTCACAATTTGAGAAGGAAAGAAATGGAGAACGTAGGAGTGACAGAGTTTGATGAGTCTTGTCGCACCCACCAACCTGATTACATTTCATCTCAGGTTTGGGATGAATTATGTTCACACTATTTGGGTGATATTTTTCAGATCATCTCATTGGTAGGCCGAAAAAATTGGGGGAGACAGGAGGTGACACATCAAGCCGGAAGATGTACAGTCAGTACGCATAGGGAGCATACAGTAAGTAATTTTTTTAAATATTTTTTATAACTTAAAATGTAAACGGTATATTTTATATTCATATAGGAAGTCAAAAAACCCGATATTTGGACGTTCTACATTTATAAGAGGATGTATAGTGATTCGACCACTGGAGATATTAGAGGTGCTCGCCAACATCATATCGTGGTCAGTATATTTTCTTTTTGAGTTTAAAAAATAACTGCAAATAAAATTTTAACTATTTTACTTTTGAATTGAAATTGAAGGAGTCATTTGAGTCCATGAGATCTCAGACACAGACTGAGAGTCAAGCGAAGACCAACACTCAGACCAGTGACCACTGATTTAATGAGACAATATGGATGCATGCGACCCAGTATGCCTTCAAGAAAGGATGAGTTGTTGGTATCGAATCTCGATTGACGTCTGTAGATTATTATGGAACTAATGCGATGTCGACATCCAGCTCGAGAGGAGCTCATGAAGATGCATCATCATCTGCCACACAGTATGAGGAGTAGTTGTGAGCTCTTAATGAGCTTATAGAGAGTATGCATAGGGAGAAGGAGCAGATGCGTCAATGGCAGCAGCAGCAGCACGAAGAGTACCTACGACATCATAAGTAGTGGTAGCATGAGATGCCAGAAGAGATGCATCGATGATGGCAGTAGCGGGAGCAGGATTAGTTGGAGTACATGCGACATCTGACTCATGGTTTAGGGATTAAGTTTCCTCCACCATCTACACCAGACGACCCTCCCCCTCAGTGTTCTATTTATTTTTTATGATCAAACATTTGAATGTAAATTATGTTTGTAACATTAACTATCTACATTTTTATATAGCATGTATTTTATATTATTGCGAATATTACATTTTTTTTATTTTTTTATTTTATTACTTTATTTTATTACTTTATTTATTTATTTATTATTTTTATTATTTTTTTAATTATTATTTTTAATTATTTGCTTTTAATTATTTTATTAATTATTAATTTTGATTATTATTAATTATTATTTTATTTTATTTTTCACGAATATTGAGGTTTTCATTATTTTATAATTTTTTATTATATTAATAATATTAATATTATTATTTTAGTAATAATAATAATAATATTATTATTATATTATCAACATTATTATTTTTATTATTATATGAATATTATTTTATTATTTTATTATTTAATTTATTTTACTAATATTAATATTATTATTTCATTAATATTAATATTAGTAATACTTTATTATTATTATTTATTATTTTTTTAAACTATTTATGATGGGCCCGTTGCAAATAGTATCTACGACTTTTGTAGCGGGCCATCGCAATAAGGAATTTTAAAACCACGATGAACCTATTTGCGATAGAGCTTCATCCCATAAAAAATATTTACTTTTTATGATGATCCATCACAAAAACCCTATTTGCGACGGTCCATTGCAAAAAATCCTACTTGCAATGTCGTTTTATGCAATAGTTAATTTATAAAGGGATCCCATCACAAATGACCTATCGCAAATGCCCCTATTTCCTATAGTGTAAAACACCTATAGTTCCACCACTGAAACCACCTACATTAAAACCTTTTGTTCCCAGATTGGGAATTCACACTCAATTCATTGAGGGTTTTCTAATCCAGTGTAGTCCATAGAGGGATCTTCATGACCTTCACCAACTATGTCAGAGTTGACCAAGGTGTTTTAATAGTAGAACCCACTTACTTTTTAGATGGATAGACAGAGAAGATGTCTGAAGGAGAAAGAGTTAATGGTTCATGTTGAGTTAAAATAAAATTTTTACTTTGAATGTTGAAAATTTATGCACTTGAGGTTATATTTCCCCAGAAGGAAATGAATAAGTGAACACATTTTAATAAAAAATTCAATTATTCCTAAATATTCTAATATAATGAAACAAACTAGTAATCTATGTATCATGTGTAAATATGATAAGGTTAGTAGTTCAAATTCTAAATTTTATTCATTGCACTCTTTTTCTAGTAATCCTGGTAATGAAAAAAATAAAAAGAATTTGTGAAAAGTATAATTTAAATATTGAAATTATGACCACATTATACTTGAATATCAAGGATAAATACAAGGAAGTTACTAAAGAATATAAGGATTTTAATATTCAAGTTAAAAATTTAATAATGCCAAATGTTCCATTTGAAATATTAAATTGTATGTTTTAGAATGATTGGATTAAAATTTATTATTATCAAAAAAATGAAGTGGAATAAATGAAATTTATGTTATTATAAGATAAAATATCTCATAATGAGGAAATATATATGAATATTAAAAAGGAATATTGAAAAACTAAGAAATATATATTCATCCACACATGAAAAGGTTTGTAATGACTTAGAATTTCTTTAAAAGAAGAAAAAAATTATGAAAAGAAAAAAGTTTGAGATGAAAAATTCTGTCTGAAAAATACAATAAAAGTTTAATGTGTTTCAAATTTTATTTTTGGAACAACTATTTATTTCAAAAAATGTGATGATAAATGGAATGGACCAATTTATAATTCTATTTTTTTCTTTATTGTTGAATAATAATGTCATGAAAGAAAAATATACTGGAATTTGTTTAGTTAATTTCATTAAATTTGGATTTTATGGATATTATTATTGTGATTGTCCTTTGAAATTTACTCAATACTTTGGTTTTAAATAAAATTTCTTATCTAAATATAGATTAAAGGAATTTTTTTTCAAACATTTTACTACTTAGGTGGATAAATGTATTAATTAATTTTTTTATAAATTTTACCTTTCTATATACACAACTAATATGAATTTATTTTTATAGCCAATAAACATAATTATTTATTAACATTTGGTATGTTGGTATGCATGAAATTTTATATTATATTCTATTTATGGACAATATTCATATCACTATAATTGTATTCCAAGAAATTTGGCATGAGATTTAAAAAATAAATTTAGTATCTCACTATGGTAAGATTTCATATCTTTTATCATGTGGGATTCTAGAATTGGTTTTCGTTTTTGGTTGGTAATCACGAGTAAAACTATATTTATTTTTTATTTTACTAGTATATACTTAAATATATCATAATACAGCTAGTGATCATGATATAAATATTCTACATTATGTTTAAATAATATACAATTAATAGTTTGTTTTTTTAATTCATTTCAAATCATTTATAAATTCTTTAAATATTTTATGACATGTTTTTTGGCCCTTACTTCTTTTAGAGTATGTTTTAAGAGAATCATAACTATTTTATATATGACTTTATTTAAATTATGTATTAAATATTTTTATTATTTTAAAATAATAGAAATAAAATAAAGAGGAGCATTACTATTTTATTTTACATTTGCTCACCAAATAGTTTTTAATGCATCAATTGAGGGAAAGCAACATTTTTTTAATTATAAAATTTTATTGAATATAAATGAAGACAATTTTTTAAATTATATTTAAATAATTTTAAAATTTACTAAACATTTTTTATCTTCTTAAGAATATTGAAATTTTAGATCATTATATAGTAAAAATATTGTTGAAGTTAGGGGGAACTTAAATTTTTTATTTATAAGGAAGTATGTTACAATCTATTTGATAATGTTATTTTTTAATTTTGAAAATATTTTTTAAACTTTATAAAATATTATTGAAGTTTTATTTATATTTAAATAATTCTAAACCATTTTAAACACTTTATTTTTTTGATATTTAATTTTTAGATCTACTTAAACTACCTCAAGCATGATTAAAAAGCAATTTTGATATTTTTAATATGAATTTATAGTTTAAACATACGTAGTAATAAAAATATATTTTTAAATTTTTAAATTGCACCAAGTTTAGTTTTTCAATATCATAAATATGATTCATAATAAAATTTAAATAGATTTCAGTTTTTTAAATTTTAAAACATTCTCTTATATACTATAATATATCTTTAAAATCATGCTGATTTTTTGTCTCTAAAAGGATGTTCAATGTTTTATAAATTTATGGGGATATATAAAATTTAATATGATTAAATTTAGGGGCAATTAATATATTTAAATAAATTTTCAATTAAAATTTATTAGCATTTGAGTTTGAAATATGAATCTATTTAAGAATATATGAATACTATTTTTGAATTTATATAACATCAGTTATGATATTTAAATTGGATCCTTTTGATAATTTTTGTAACATTGCTACTATACTATTTATTGAATTATACTATTATATTTTGAAATCAATGTGAATGTTGCAATCAGGGATGTTTTCTAATATTTATATTTATTCTTTTTGAAATTGTTAGTGTTGATATTTTTTTCATAGATTTGTTTGTTATTTAACATCATGTTATTATAATTAATTTTATTTGAAAATGTGTTTTAAATATATTTTAATGATGTAATATCATGAATTGTTTGATATCTTCAATTTTAATTTATAGGGGATAATTTTTTTTTGAAGATTTTATTTTCTTTAATAAATTTTAAACATAAATTTAAATGTTTTTGATTAATTACTAAAAGGGGAAAATTTTTATAATTAATTATTGGTTTTTTTATTATAAAAAAAGTTTATATTATTTAGTGGATAATTGATCCACATTATGTATTGATAATTATAAAATTTGATTTGTTTTTTACATCTAACATATTATTGAAAACTCTTAATGTTTTGATAATTTTATGAATAAATTGAATAGTTATAATTATCACAGTATTATTAAGCCTTATATTTTTTTATTTAATATTATAATGATTTTTAAATATTTTACTTATGATTATTTATTTACTATTCAAATGGTTTTTTTTAAATTTTTACTCTTTATTTATTCATCATTTTATTAAATATTATTTTTGGCATATTTTTTTTTATAAAATAGATTTGAAATTTTTATAAGTAATTTTACCCTTATGAAAATTATTTTTAAAATAAGAGACACATTTACGTATCCCATTAAAAAGTTACTTTACTATTATGAACCTCTCAACTTTCCTTTACATAGTGTATAGGATTTGGTCTTTATGTTTACATAACCTTTATAATTCAGACTTAACTTTATGCAACAATTAAAATCCAAGATTACATTTTCAAAACAATTAAAAATTCAATATTACCTATAATACCCCTGTTTTTTGTTTCCTTTATATTAATAATACATTTAATAACATGCAACACATGCAACCCTAAGATTAAATGAACTTGGAAATAATATTATTTAAATAGAACTATTATAAAAAATTGGGTACAACTCTGAAAGTGGCACACAATGCAAGGAAGAAAATTAAATTAAATTGCAAACCCGGGGACTCGACCCAATGACCTACCCCTCACCCCCAAACCCTTACCACCCCACCACCAATGATGGGGAAAATATAACTGTTATAACGTAGCCGTTGGGTTAGTTAGTACAAATAAGAATAAATGAATTATAAAAAATATATATAAATGATTTCTTTAGTAGAAATAATAAATTAAATCAAGAAAATTTACATTCATTTAATTTTTTTTACCAAGAACAGTATAAGAATAAATTTATTTTATGCCATAAGAATAAATTATTCATAATAATTTTTAAGTTCTTTTTATTAAAATAATTATAATAAATTTATAACTTTTTAAGAACTTTTATTTGAAAAAATGAACATAATTTTATAAATTAGCATGTCAAAATTATATTAGGGTGACATTTAGGGATTTTTCTAAAAAATTTGACTTTGGGAGAATAGTGAAAATACCTATTTTTAGAATACTATCACTTTTATGAATTTATCCGGATATAAGAGTAACTTAAAATCTTATGAAACCTTATAAATATATCAAATGTATGTTTAATAGTAAATAAAATTTAATAAAATTTTATGATTTTTAATGTCTAAATATATTTTTGACAATTTTTAAACATAAAAAATGTTTTATTATAATAAACGAACAATTTTGATCAATTTCTCTAATTATGTATTTTTATGGGTACAAGTGATTTTTATTGGTATTAAAGTCACATAAATCTACTTTTATCATACATAATTATGTTAATTCTATTTTAATCAACATTAAACATTTATTTTGGTATAAAATAATTTTTATACTTATAAAGTCATTTATCTAGAAGTCGTTTTTTATTGTGTTACGTGTAATGATTTTAAAAGTTATTTCTTCCATATTTAGAAATTTAACATGATATAATTGATTTAATATTTTTTATTAATAGGTTATAATTTTTTAAATAGGTAAATTACATTTTGGGACTTAATTAATAGTAAATGTGGTTAAAATTTAATACTATGGTAAAGGTAAAAATGAGTTAAAATGGTGTTAAACTAAAATGAAAATAGTTAAAATGACCTAAAAAATTGTCTAAATTTTATTGGATTATCTTTTTTATACCTTATACATATATTATTTTAAAATTATAACATTTTAATCCACTTTAATTGATTAATACATTTAAATATAATGATATTTCATGTATTTACAAGATTTCCACCTACCTAACATAGAAAAGGGAACCCACTGTCCAATATTATTCATAAATGTTGATCCGCATACCACATATAATCATGAAAAAATACCTTCCAAGATTTCATAAAAATTTCCTAGATCTTCTGATCTTTCCCTAAGAACGTCCTAAGAAGGCTTAAGGTGTACGACAAAGTGGGATTTCAAAAGAAGAGGTATAACTACTAACTGATTTCTTTCATTTTATTTATTTTTATACCTCCTTAAATTATTTAATAAACATGATGATATAATAAAATTAGTATCTTACATATAATGAAATTTTTTTATGTTTATAGAACACCTTTATCCACCTCTTTTCTATAAAATGGTAAATGAAAGCATCGCTCGTGCAAACATGTGGACTACCACCTACACGAAGTGATGAATTTTAATTTTCATATCCACCCTTCATTGTTGGTTATTATTATGTATATAATGTTTATATATGATATATATGATATAATTATGTTCCTATAATTATATGATATAATCTACCTTCTTACTTTTTCATCCAATTGGAAATGGAAGCATCTCTCACCTGTACATACAGACTACCATCTTCACGAAGCGATGTGTTTCATTTTTCATCACCGCCTCTCATAGTTATATATTGTGATGAATATATAAATTATATTTATGATTTAAATATAATTATTTAAGTATAAAATATTATATTATATTATTTTATTATTTTCATTAGAATATTAAAAACAACATTCATGTATACATTCAGTCTACCGTTTCTATGAATGATGTATTTCATTTTTTTGCTACCACCATCCATGGATGGATATAAAACTATATGAATGAATAAATATTATATTTATGTCATGAATAATAATATATACAAGATAAAATCATTATCAATATGTAAGACCAAAACTACAAAACCAAAATGTACATGAAAAATAGAACAGTTAACACCCAAGATGATGACGTTAACAAATAATTATCAATATAGGGTGGTAGAATGTTATAAGTAAATAATATATGGTGTTAGAACTATGATTATTTTTATTTTATAGATTTATAATAAATATATATTTATTATAGAATAGGTTAAGAGTTCATACAACACAAAAAGTGGCCACATTAGTTGGGTAATTAGTGTATATGTACCCATATAATGAAAATGTATTGTCTAAGGACCTGAATATAAGATCCATGATGTCTTGGTAGATACCTTGATTCATGAATGTCCAATATTATACATTTCCATTATTGGGAATTCAATTATTATTTTCCATGTGATTGTTTTGTTGATATAATCGATGGATTTATTTCATGATCAAGTAGTTGAATTTATGGCATTTGTATTAATTACTGACCTTTCCATATAGTTCATTACTTATCTACAAATATAGATTCCACTATACATAACATTTACGGAGATTTTGAACTCACACTTTATTCTGTATTTTCATTCCCCATGATATGAAGAAGGGATCTTTAAATAAAATTCAAGGATGTAAGAAAGTTTTTCATGATATGGTCTTATATTTCTAATGTAATATAGGAATCATGTATATATTAATTTAACAAAATTATTCAACTAATAAATCATTGGTGATGTAATACCTTGTATATTATACCAATTTAATTAGTAATAATAATATCTAGGGTATCAGAGTCAGGGCTGCTTCAGTTGGTATCAGGGAAAATTTTCTAATGTAATATGAGAATCATGTGTACCATTGGTTATGGATTTCACCTATTGGAATGAAGGGTATCAAAACCTGTAGTCAGTAGGGGGATTGACTTGATGAGTTGTAACACCCTAGAATGTTAAATGGGTAAAAGGATAAATGTTACTACCCATGTCAACAAGGTGAAACTTTATTTTCAGGATTCTACCTGGTTTGAACTCTATAGTTAATGAAGTTTGTCTTGGAGTAGTGATCTGGATGGGTGACCTCCTAGGAATTATACTAGGGTTTGTGAAAGTGAGGAAAAAGCACACTAGAAAGATATTGTGTTGGATTGATTGGATATTCATTAGTTTTATGACCCATTCTAGCATGTGGATAGGCTATAGGGAGGGGAAAACACATGCCAGTGGGGCAACTAGGGGACCTACAAGGCCCATTTGTTACATGGGTGTCATAGGAGAAACCCATACAAAAGTGAAGTAGAACTAACTAGGTTGAGATATAGGATCTAAAACATGGATTTTTTCTTTAGTGTGTGTGTGTGGGGGGAGGGGGATGAATGTAAAACCCCTGAATGATAAAGGGTTAAAAAGAAAAATTGTTACTACCACAGTCAACAAGGTGAAAATTTCTTTTCAGGATCCTACTTGATTTAAACTCCACAGTCAAAGATATTTATAATGGAGTAGTAATTAATATGGGTGACATCCTAGGAAGTTTTCTGAGGTGTATAGAAGTGACCCAAAAATGTTAAAGGGTTAAAAGGTTAAATGTTAACACCCATGTAAACAAGGTGAACATTTATTTTCAAGAGACTATTTGATTAGAACTCCACAATTAGATAATATTTTTTTAGTTTAGTGATCAATATGGGTGGCCTCCAAGATAGTTTTTTTGGGTGTGTACATGCATAGAAAAATCACATAGGAAAAATCATGTGTTGGCCTATTGGGACAATCATTTGTCTGATGACCCGTTTGAGCATGTGGGTGGGCCCTGAGGAGAGGAAAACTTGTGTCTATAGGGAAACCAGGGTTCCTACATGACCTAGTTGTTATATGAGCATTCCAATACAATGATGGTTATAGGTGAGAAAATAATGGACATATTTGGGAAATTGACTCAGGTTATGATTAATATCCTTTCCCACATGAAGCAACTAAATAGGAGAGAATATAGAGTAAATGGTGTTATAATTATTCATAAGAATCTATCTTTAGTTATGATTAATAATCTAGACCAAAATTAACTTCCTAACACATGAAATAAGAGAGAATGGAGTTTCAAAAAATTTTAGATGATAAAGATCATAGAAGGAAGAATATTTAACATCCCATGTGTCAAGGATGTTGGAAGAAGAAGCTTGGTAAATTTTTGAAGGTAATGTTATTTTGTTACAAGGGTATGGAAAAAATCCACCATATTGATGATTTTAATGTAAGGAAAGAATATAGTAATGTCCAATGCTTTAACTATATGAATTTGGGGTATTATGCAAACCAATTCCCAAATCATTAAGGATAACCCTGATATTTTTTCTGGTATTTAATGATGATATATTGAAATAATATAAGGATTATAAAGAGGTTGAAAGTCACTTGGGGATCGATTTTTAATATTTTATAGGAAAATGTGTTATTTTATAAATTTATAAAGTGTTAATGTTAATTTTAGGATGTTGCAACATCCCACATGTCAAGAATATTCGAAGAAGAACCTGAGTAAATTCATAAAGGTAATGAGAGTTTTTTTACAAGTGTAAAGAAAAATTCCTTCCTTCTCATGAATGTAAAGAAAAAACAGATCTAATGAATTCTTGTTCTTTAACAGAAAGAAGATGGGGCGTTATGAAATCCAATTCCCCAAACATTAAGGGTGGAACTAATAATTTTGTTATGGTATTTATTGATGATATCTTTAAGTAATTTAATTATTATAAAAAACATGAAAGTCACTAGGGAATCATTATTGAATATTTTAGAGGAAAAGGTGTTATATAATAACTTTAGTTAATGTGAATATTTATTTCAGGAAGTTTATTTTATTTTAAATATTGTTTCCATGTATGAAATATCTATTTTTCATTCTAAGACAAAAGGTAATCAAAGAATATCCATTGTGGATAAATGTAACCTTTAAGGATATAAATTCAAGTTAATTATGGTTACTTGAGATAAAATATGATTATGATGTAATAGTATGGTATTTTGTAATGTAGATTAAGAGATAACATCCAAGTTTTTTTTAATATTATTTAGTTGTATGGAAAGTTTAGAAATTGTAAATTTTGGAAACATATGTTTATTGATATCAATGTCCCTAAAGAGTGTTTTTTATGGTGATGTGAAGAATTGATAGTAGGTCTTAAGGGTTATTATTTGAGGTGATCCTTGGATAATTTTACCACATTTGTTTTGTATTTTATATCATGGTAATTTAGGTTATTTGGGAAAAATTATATTTTTTAATTTGTGATTAGGGTATATATATATTAAATTATGTGATTATATAAGTGATAAAGTTTTTTTGGGGGATAGAGTAATGAATAAGTTATCAAAAATTTATAATTTTTCGGTTCAAATTTAATATATAATATTTTAGGAGTTTTAATTTGATCCCTATTTATAAACATATTTACAAGTTTTATTCATATAGAGGTACATGTATAATAAGCTTCATAGTCATAATCTAGAAATTAAAGTTCATGATAAAAGTTATATGCGATTTTATTACAATGCTATGATATATTCAGTTTTTGAAAGAAGAATTAAAATTTAAAGGACCAAATTTCTATAAGGTTGAAAGAATGTTACATCCAAATATTTTAGTTTCCATTAAAATAATACTACATTCGATAGCATTCACCATAAGAAACCCCAATGGTTAACGAACTAAAAAAATAATATTATTTAAATATGACTATTATAACCTAGCTGTTAGGTTGGAAGGTATGAATTAGAATAATAGAATTATGAAATATATGTTAATTGTTTTCCTTAATACAAATAATTAATTATATAAAGAAATTTTACATTCATTTAATTACTCTTACCGGGAAAAGTATAAGTATAAATTCATTTTTTCCCGTAACGATTCATTCTTGATAAAAATGTATTTTAGGAGTTTTATGTGAGAATAATAAAAATTAATATCTTCCATTTTTAGAAAATTTATTTTAAAATTTTAAATTCATTTTCTAAATTAGTATTTCAAAATTATCTTATAGTGAATTTTTTTGATTTTTCTAAAAATGTTAATTTTTTGGTGGATGATGAAAAATTCAGATTTTGGAAATAATATCACTTTTATGAATTCATCCTGATATAATAATAACCTTAAATCTTATTAATATTCATTAATATATCAAATTTATGTTTAATAAGTAATATAATGTATTTAAAAAATAATATTTTGAACTTAGAAATCTGTTTTAGACATTTTTAATATCTTAGTAATGATTTATTCTAGTAAAAGAAGTATTTAAATTTGTTTCCTTAATTACGTATTTTCAAGATTTTTTTTATTTTTTTCAAATTCAAATAAATCTCATTTTATCATAAATAATTAAAATAATTCAATAGAAATCAACAATATACATGATTTTGGAATAAAATCATTTTTATACTTAAAAGGCATTGTTCTAGAAACTATTTTTCATTTTATAACATGTACTGATTTTAAAAGTAATTTTTACCACCTTTATAAACATTGTATTATAAAATTTATTTATTATTTTTAATTATGATTTTAATTTTTTTAAATAGTCTGAATTCATTTTTTTCATATTGAATAGTAACCTAGGTAAAAATTCATTAATACTGTAATGGTTTAAATGAGTTTCGGGTTAAACAAAAATGATAAGGGTTAAAATGGCCTAAAAATTTATCTAAATTATACTTTATGATATTATTTTGAACTTATCTATATAATATTTAATATTTTGGAAAATTTTAGCCATTTTAATTGAGTTAGAAATTTAATATACATTAATATTTTATGTATTTAAAAGATTGCAACCCATATCACTTATAAAAAAGAACCCCATCTCCACTCATATTCACAATATTTGATCAAATTATCTCATAAAATACCTAAAATAGAACCTTTATATATCACTTATACATATATTATAGCTTTTTTCTACACCTAATACCATCATATTAAGGATTAAGATGTAAAACAAATCAGGATTTCTAATGAAGTGGTACAACTCTTAACCGGGTACTTTCATTTAATTTATTATTCAACTACCTTAAATTTTAATCAAATAATTATGATATAATAACATAAATATATTAAATATAATGTAATTTTATTAATTTTATTTAACAACCTCTATACACCTCTATTCTATCAAATAGGAAATGAAAGCATCACTCGTGCAAACGTGCAGACTACCACCGCCTTCACGTAGTGATGTATTTCGTTTTTCATCACCACCCATCATGGTTTGTTATTAAGATGTAAATAATTTTTATATATGATATTTGTGATATAAGGTTTATTTATTATTGATAACATTAAATCTACTATCTAACCCATCCACCTGATGGAAAATGAAAGTTTTCCTCATGTATACAAATAGACTACCCTCACCATGAAGCGATGTTTTTCATTTTTCATCACCACCACTCATGGTTAGATATAATAATGAATATATATATATATATATATATATTATTTTTATGTTATAAATATAATTATGTGATGGTAGAATAATTTTTTCCTTTTTTTCTTCATTTCATTATAAAATGAAAACAAAGTTTATACATATGTACATACTACCATCTCCGTGGACAATATATTTCATTTTTATATTATGGAATTTCATGAATGGTTATAAAACTATAAATAATGAATACATATGATATTTATATAATTAATAATATTTTTTAGGTGATGAAATATAGACTAAGAAGCAAGGACCAAAACTAAAAAACCAAAATATACATGAAAAATAGAATAGTTAACACCCGAGATGATGATATTAATACAGAATTATTAATAAATGGGTTATAAAATATTATAAATATATCATATATGGTATGAAAAATATAAATATGTTTCTTTTATATATTAATAATAAATATAAATTTATTATACAGGATTTTAAGAGTATATATGAAGCAATTTGGATATGAGGTAAGGTTAATTTCCTCTCATTTCCACTTCAATGAGACATGTTTTACATTATGAACCAAATTTCCTTTACATGATGTATATACTACCCATTTAAAAAATTATATCATTTATTCTTATTTATTCATTTTATTAAATTTTTTTGATTTATGTTTTTACTTTTAGGGGTTTTGATTAAAAAGTTACTGAAGATGTAAATATTTATTTCAAAATATCATTTTTAAACGAGATTGTTTATTATAATTTTTTTTTGAAATAATTTTATGATATATTATCCTTAAATCCATATATTTTCATTTATTATTTTTATTTATGGGGATTATATTTTTTCAACCAAATTTTCATCTCTTTGGTACTTAAATTGATCATTATTTTTTTTAAGAAAAGTCTACCTTATTTTCTCTTTGGATGATGAATTTTTTTTCCATGACCATATTTTTTAAATGTTTTCAATAATATTATTTTTTATAATCAAATGATTATTTAAATTCAATTTCCACCATACTGAATTTATTTTAAATTTTTTAAAAGAAATATTCTTATCTTTTTTTAAAAGAGATACTTTTTTCTTTTTACCAATAATGTAAAAGGAATCCTTGTTTTTATCATTTTAAAAATGAATGGATTTTATCAACTTCATGAACATTATTATTTTTGGAGAATCCTAAATGAGTTTCCATGGTTATTTTCAAAGAAAATATATTCTTTAAAATATTTTATAAATGTTTATCTTTTAAAGTTACTAAAATAAAAAGGATATTTTCCATGTTTTCAAAGAAATGTTCAAAAGTTCTTTTAATAGTTTTTTTCATATATTTAAAAATAATTTTATTTTTATTATACTTCACTTGAGAAATTATTTAATGATATTATCCATATTATATCTATGGATGGATTATGATCACGTGATTTTGAAATATTTATGAAACCTATTTCTTTTCCATGGGTTGTTCTATAATGAATTGATGACATTATTTTATCCTTTTTTGATTCATGATTTTACAGCCATTAACCGTCTCATGATCAATTTTTTTATCACTTTTTATCTATTCAATTGACATTATTTTATCCTCTATTTCTATATTTTTAGTATCATGGAGTTATATGGTTTCATTTCAACTACATTTATGATGCCTTATCCATATATCATTTCTATATACAATATTAGTTGATGGAAGATTATTAAGAAATTAATTTCATTTATAAAGAAAATAATGAAGTTCTATATTATTAATTAAATATGGGTAACTATTGAATTATAAATAATTTAGAGAATTAATTTTATTGATCATTGAATTTATAAAGAATAAACTGAACGTGGAAATGATGGGTGGGTCCTAAATATATATAAACCCTCGATTAATTTAAAGGTCACATGAGATAAAATAGGTCACCATATTAGTTGGGTAATTGGTATATACCTACCAAGAAAATGAAATTTTCTTAGTCGAGGCCTGGACTATATGAATCATGATGTCTTGGTTGAGGCCTTGACAGTAAGATCATCAATGTTTGGAATTATTTATTTCTATTATTAATAATTAATTTATTATTATCCACGTTATTATTTATTTGATATTATCCATGTATATATATCATGGTCTAGTTGTTGATATTATTAATGTGTTTTAATTATCCACCTCAACATATAGTTCATGTCTTATATGATCATTATATATTCCACTGAACATAAACTTTACTAAGGGTTTGAGCTCAACCTTTATTTTTTCATGCCATTTTTTTACATTTACAACATAACATGAGATTTATGTATGTATTTAGTTTAAAATATTTCTAAACTAATCGATCCTTAAGGATGTGATCCATTGTATCTTTTACTAATGCAATTAGTAAGTACTGGTTCTGGGGTATTATATACGGGGTTGCCTCATTACATTCATGCAATGCTTATAATTCAATATTACCTTTATAAAGTTCTTAAAAATTCAAGCATATTATTATGTAGTGAAATTATTATTAAATTTACACAGTGCATAGAAAATTATCATTTCATTTTCATAGAAATGAAATATTCATTTACATAACTAGAACTATGTTACCTTTACAAAGCAAATAAACTATAAATTTTCCCCTTTAAAATCACTTCATTTTTTATTTACTCAACATATATAATTTTCATGTCTTCTTTATGCGATATAATCTTTATGTAGAACTTTTATTTTTTATTATATTTATGAATATAATGATTTTACCTTTACATAGATATTGATATTACCTTTACATAGAGTGGAAAATTACACATCTTAGTATTACATAGGATATGTTATGCTTATCTTTAAGATGAAAACAAACTAGATATTTTAGCATGCTCTATTTTCAAGTATCTTAATATTTTAAATCACAGTATAATAATAATAATTGTTTTAATTTATTTTTTGTTCCATAAAATCTTATTAATTATGTAAAAACTATGATAATTGGTTTTGGAGTATTTTTTTGATAATTAAATAAGATAAATGCATGTAATACATTAGATAAATATATTTATAGCAAGATGATTAACATTTTTAAGTGTTCATAATTTGAAGAGTATATCTCACATGATTCATTTTATTTATCAACATAATTTAATGCTATTTAAAGTGAAGTATTTATTTATTTTTGGTTTAAATGTGTATTCATTAAAATATTCTACACTATTTTCATATATTACTTCGATATTCATGGTTTTAATTTTACAATTTAAATATTTTTTAAAGGAGTACAGGTGATCATATTTTTTGGAAATTATTTCTATAATTTAAATGAGAACATTAGTTTATATATTTATTATTTATTAATTATTATTATAATGAGATTATTTTTACAACATGCTTTTTATTCTTATAGTAATTGTATCATTTTATGGAGACTCTGTGTGATGATTTTATTGTTATAATATATGACAAAGGATCATAAAGTGGAGAATATGGTTTCTATAAATGGTTCCATATAAAGAGGCTAAATGCTATTAGCAGTGTGATAAATGCATGTGAGAAGGATAATATATATTTTTATCCACAATGTTCAATCTTTTGAATTAATTTAATTTTTGAGATTAATCATTCATCACTGCATTTACTATTTTTTCCTAAGCTTCATCATCTTAATTAATAAGGCTATGAACCCTACCTATTCTAAAGGCTAATAACCTTTATTGACCACCATTCACTGGTTTTATCATTTTTTTATTTCACTATATTTCACATACTGAACTATAAATTTTATCAATTTTTCACATTTCCTGGTGTGATACTACCCTTAATAAGAGTATATAGGCATTTGGTCTATCCATTTATTAGATTGGGTTAGTCTATTCCTTAATAAGACCTGGTTTTATATCCCTTTAGAAGACTAGGTTATCTAGGTTTAGTGTATACACTTAGATGACTGGGTATGGTCTCTCCCATTATAAGATTGTAGTACTGGGTTTAGTCTATCAACTTATTAGAATGAGAATGGCATTTCAATTTTGAAGTCTTATGCATGACTTTTATTGTACCCAATTATAAAGATTCATGTTCCAACTATATTGAATTATGGTCTTAAGAACAAGTTTTAGATAATTTAAGTACCTAATATTTTGATTTTGTTGTTGAAGTTGAGGGGTAAATTTTCATTTAATGATTAATATCTAGTTTTAGGTTTGATAATATGAGTTCTAAGGAAATTTTATACATGTTTTAAGATTTTAGAAGTGTTTTAGAGGTTCCATGAAACGTCTCGGCCCAACTAACCACTAAACTGGTAACTAGACTGGTCTACTCATGGCCTCAAGCACACCTCCCCATATGCAAGTGGCTTCCGACTAGCAATGAGGGTCTTAGGAGGTGATAGTGGGGAAAATGTACAATCACTATAAAAGTACTATATTGTTAAATCAGAACATAAAAAATAGACAATAGTGAAATCATTAATAAATGAAAGATAGTTCAGTGGAAGAATAATATAATATGAATATAAAAGTTGGCCAACAAAAAATATTTAACAGATTCATGCATGTAAATATGATGATACTTAATAAAATAAAGTATAAATATAGTAGGAAACAATATACAATACATTAAATTAATAAATTAAAGAAAGAAAATCCCCATGGGAGATCTTCACGAGCATCCGGAGCTCCAGCTCAGTCCCGTGCTCCTAGATCCTAGGTATAATAAAACAACATAAGAAATAGTCCATGGTCCTATAAAAAGGATATATAATCAGGTAACCCTAGTGAAATGGAGGCCTGATCAGTGTGTGAGATATAAATCCAAATAGGTTACCACCCACAATGTCTATGACTCAATCCACTTCGGGAATACAAAGAAGTGTGCAGGTAGAAAAAATAATTAAAAAACCTAAATAAATGAATAATAGCCCACTCAGGTTTCTAAAATAAACCTAGTGTCTCTACTTTCTTTGGATAATGACTAGAAGGAACTTGAACCAAAGAATATATAAGGGTAAAGTGAGAGGGATAAAGTGTAAGGATTTTTACTATTTCCAAGCTTGTGATTTAGATTGGAGAACACATCCCTACATTCTGATTCCAAAGGTCTAATAATTTTTTAATTGAAAATGTTTCCATACTCTATAATTTAATTTAATATCCTTGTAAAACATCCATTCATTCTTTATAGAGTATTTAGAGAACCTTGATCCCATCCATGTAAAATATGAAGGAATTCCATGTATCGCTCGAGGGACTCGATGTGAATCCAAGGATGAGGAATTCTTTCCATGGTGATTTGCATAAGAAATCCCATGGGTCACTCTAGGAATGGTGAAAAAATAGTATGAACTATCCTTGGAGTCCATCCCTAGTATTTCATATAGGGTTATGAGTCTCACTCATGGAATGATACAACCAACATTCCATCAAGATTATCCACGGGGTCTCCCCTAGGGAACTAGTGTCACTCATCTTGAGGTAAAAGTATATAATTCTCATAGATCCCATCTCATTCATATCTGATGTAGGTCATAGCATATTCATTAAGAATGAATCATACTATAAAAGAGGCATAAGATTCCGTCCAAGGGGTACTTAAGTCAAAACCCCTTATATCACCCTTGGCTCTAAAATAAAGCATTCTAAACCAGTAACATATATTCATAACACAAAAATCCAAACTATTTATTAAATGGAAAAACACTAATAAGGTTATTTGGTTCATTCAATATATATATGAAAGGAGGGAAACACCATTTTATAACATCAATAAAGGTCATGCCCCAAACATTCCACATATCAACCAATTCTATGAATCATAAAATAAATACCATAAAATATGTCCATCCATGTTTTAATTCACCAGTAATCACTTTTTAGATTAGAAGACAATACACCTCATCCAAGGGGTTTTATTATAAAAAAAGTCATTGTTATCAAAAAAATTCATTTAGAATAATAAAGTATTAAATAAAATAGCCACAAATAATTTTAATTTAAATAAAAATTTTATAAAAACTAGCCAACACAAGGAAAAATACTCACAAGCCTCAACATGGCACTTAGGAGGTACCATTTCTAATTGGTCAAAGCCTATAAGGGGAAATTCAATTATTAATCTATGATGAATGCTTATAAGTCATTAAAGGCATTTAAAAAATTAATTAAATAAGGGAAACTTAAGCCGGAACACCCAAGGGGTGTCTATAATTGAGGTTAACATCATCAACTAGCTAAATAAGGATCAACAGGTGTATACCAAGGTGCATAAACTATTTTAAATTGAAGAAATTTTTTTAAAAGAAATACGAGGAATGGTTTTCATGTGAAAAAATGATGTTGTTTATAAAATGATGTAATAAATTGAGGAAAAATTCCTAGAACACCTACCTTATGCGTAGAAAGTTCCACTTATCCAATATCATGGTCTGATTCAGTCTAGTTTGAAAGAAATTGATGAAATAAACATTTTCCCTAAAAACAGGGCAAATGATCTTGCACCTCGATGACTCATTCAAGATAAAATTAAACAAAGAATGATTAAAATGGAATTTTGATCTTAACAATAGGACTCCATAGGGATTGATGATTCTAATATTGGATGATGTACGAAGTAGATAAAATCATGTCTAGAATTGGATTGGAGGATATCCATGAAGGAAGGAGAGGAGGCTCATGCATTTGGAGGAGGGAGAAAGAAGAGGAAAAGAAAAATGAAACCTTATTAAGTTAAAAATAGTAATTTCACCCTCAAAATTGGGCCATAAGGTTTGGCTAAATAGTCTGGCCTAATCGTGCACCAACCGTACCACACTCCCATCCATAGAAACCCACCTCTCATGGTTTTCCCACATGGTTAGCCTAACCATATACCAACCATGCGGTGAATAGTGAAAGGTTAACTCTTATGTGAAACGAAAAGTGTGGTATAGAAGCATTGTTTAGAAAAAACTATGCATAGCCTGTGAATCTCACATCTTCTCCTCTAAAACAGGCCTCACAAATTGATGTTGAGGGCTACATAGTTTTAGAAAAACGATGCACCCTTTTCAAGTCACCAAAACATGATATGTCAGGGCCTAAAACCCCTAAAACTCAACGAGACATACAAGAGACCCATCTAGACATTACCCAAGTCTGAAAACAACACTTTGAAGTGTTCCAAATCTCATAATTTCTTTCTAAAGATCAGTTCAAAGAACATCCCACCTGGTAATCACAAAAAATCAAATTCCCATAGAATTTTGTCTGGTTCTAAAACAAGGGTCGTTACAACCATCCCACCTTAGAAATTATTATCCATGATAAGCCTTTTGGAATAGTAAAAACATAAACTGACCTAAAAGGGTCATGAAATCTCATTCAAATGGCCGTGTTATGTTACCAACCACCCAACACACCTCAAATTAGTTCACGAGCACACGACACTTAAGCCGTCAAGACCCGATCCGACTCCTGTTTTACAAAAAAACACCAAAATGATGGTTAAATGAGTCCATTCACCTATATAAATGATAAATTCATCATCTTTTTAAAATAAAATTGATGGTGTTCCCCACTACAGGTTTTTAACATTATAAAGGGGTTAATTCTAAACCGTGGTACCTCCATCATTAGAATTAACTACCAAGCACGCCTTTAAGAATTATAATGATGCTCCTGGAAAGATTCCGAAATAGTTAAATGTTTGGTTACCCACTAAAACATTAATCAGAAAGATCCATATTTTCATGAAAAACCTTGGCTGTCACATACTGTAGTCACCTCCACCTAATGATGTGCCCAAAAATAGCCCTTCACTAACCGTATACATTAAAAAATATGGATAAAATGTCAAGAAATTACTAGCTAAACCTTATCAAGATTATCTTCTTAGATGACCTATGTAATTAAAGATTAATTGTAAAACCA
Organism: Viscum album; assembly: GCA_963277665.1. Lineage (NCBI taxonomy): Eukaryota > Viridiplantae > Streptophyta > Magnoliopsida > Santalales > Viscaceae > Viscum > Viscum album. The sequence continues at coordinate 779,985,333 of OY728141.1, forward strand.
ATTCCAAGGAATCTAGAGTTTACAATGAGAATGTTTTCTGAAGCCCATACCTAACTTCTGATTAGGTTTCTCGGTCCAACAAACACTTGAAAATTTAAACTAGCATGCCTCAACATGAACAAGGGAGTGAACGAGATCCACCCCACTGGAATCATTACCCTTTTATAAATTACCTTCAATCCCAAAAACAAGTCTAGTATTACCTCAAATTCATTAAAATAGAGTCTAAAGAACCATCCTAGGGTAGTCTATACACCATGTTTACAAGTGAGACGTTGGTATAATGAAAAAACGTCCACATCCATTCATTAACTGAGCCCAAAGAAGTATCCTCTTGGCAATCAAGCCTAAAGAGAATGTATGGTGTACAAGATTCCATCTGAGGCATTTCTACTGAGTAACCCAAGTATCACTAAGGACTAACCATGCCTAAAAAATCATGTATCCAGTGTGAAGCTCAGATAGAGATCACTTAAAAGTGAAACAACTTTTAAAACTTAGCATGACGTATATCCAATTCTCTCTTAGGGAATCATGGACGATTTCAATATAGGAGACATGTTCATTTCTAAAAAAGAGTACCCTAATAAACACCCCAATAAATCCAAAATAAGAACAGTTGAACCACCACTAGTTGAATTCTTCAAAGAAGACCAGCTTGACCTACTGATGAATCTTCATTAACCAATTATAAGACTTTACCACCTAAGGAATCTCTTGATCATTCAATATTTAACCACTTAAGTACATCCATAAATAAGTGATGTTTCTAAAAGGTTTCATACACATACAACCACATCAACATCATTCAATATTAAAAAATTTAGAGCCTCACTGGAATTTGGAAAAGACCAACCATTTCTAAATGGTCCTCTTTGGTTGTGTTCCTTCTACTTGGAAGGAAACACATTCTCCATAACCGAAATAAAAATTCCCACCTTAGGAGTGTCCTAGTAATAAAAATAATAGATAGACCAACTACTCATAATAATGCTAGATAAAGTCACCTTAAACATGTGTGTGCCACTCCTTTGAGTCACACTCACAATCATCAAATCATTTTTCATGAAAACTAAAACCAAAATGACTAGCATGTCAAAACACCCAATTCTCATGGAAAATATATCCTGAGAATTGAAAAAAACTTGATTCATTTAATGATAAGTCCAATATACTATGGAGATGACTTGAGATGACACTCAATATACCAAGGATTAATGATTTCACAAAACTCAACTGGTTCATTACAAGACAAAGGAAATCAATGGGAACTATGCACGTAAATGTATATAACCCCGAGATCATAGAATAAAATGACACATCCTGAATACTATAAATAATCTATGCCCCCAAATAATTCACATATCAGATGGAAAACATAGAAAACTGGCTCGAATCACATTATCCCATATGACTATAAAAGAGACTGATGACCTCCTAATCTAGTCAGGAAAAAGAAACAGGGTCATAAGACCTATGAAACGGACGACCATTCCCTTGTCATGTCTAACCTTAAAAAACTGAGCATTAATTGATGCTTACACCCATAAAAAGGGTTACAAATACCACAACCACCCATCTAAACAAGGGTTTCATTTGAAGCTAAGAGTTCTATGAGGGACAAAGACACCGAAACGACACCAAGGGTTAGAAAATTCACAACATTTGGAAAGAAATTTAATCTCTAAGTGTGATACCTATAACAAGATAGAATCCTAAAAAACATAAGCATTGACCCCATTCACTAGGACATGTTAAATAGAAAGTCACTAGGCTTAAAATAAAACCATTTAATTCATTTATGGAAAGGAAAAAGGCCTACAAAAATTGTCACATTTTCATTCCAAGGAAACTCAAAGAGAGTTTTAAACTACCCTTAAACAAGGGTTTAAAGAAAGAAACCACTTAAAATTCCATTTTCAATTTATTACATTTATTACCATTTAAAACTTAAACACTTACACTATTTAAAAATAAGAATCAAGAACCAATTCATATGATAAAAACACTCGATACCTTATTTATTTAACAACTCATGGAAAAAAAGGAAAGACTTATAAAAATTCCTACTTAATTTTTTTAACATTTATTGAAACCCCTTCAAGAAGAGGAAATTTATGAAATAAATTCATTTTATGTTTCAAAAGAAAAGTCAACCTATGAGGGTCCCATTTAACAAAACTAGTTTCACCAAAATGTAACCCAGTAGTAGTTAATTAATTATTAATGTTTTAAAACCCCCATAGTGGGTATCTCATAAAAAACATGCCCCAACTAACTTATTTGTCACCAGTTGAGAATTTAGAAATTTAAACACACATTGGAGTTAAAAATTAAATATATTACACTTTTATAAAAATTTCAAAATTTAACATGGCCATATATAATAGTTTAGTGATATGGGTGGCCATTTACCAATCCATAAAGTGCCTATACATTTTATAGGATGAAATTTGGATCCCATTTAATCAAAATCAACTCACTTTAAAATTTATCTTTAACAATATTTTAAAATTTTTAAAAACAATTTGAACATGTATATATATATATATAATCTTAAGAGAGGGTTCAAACACATGGATCAACTATTCCCAATTATAAGGTGCCCATACACCTTACAATTGAAAACTGGATCCCGTCAATTACTAGTGATTTACATTTTAAAACTTGAACTTTAAAACACTTTAAGTTTTAAAAATTATCTATATATATATATACATGCTTAAGATATGGTTCGAGTACATGGGATACCCTTTCCCAATTATAAGGATCTCATACACCATATAATTGAAAACTAGTTCCCATTCAATCCTAACCACTATATTTATCCAATGAAACCACATATATATATATATATTAATAAAAATAATAAAATTAGCATGATATAAAAAAGTATTAAATAGAAAGAAACATGTTATAAACATAGAATCATGTCATATAATTACATAAGCACATTATACTAATTACCATGGTAAATAAAACACGAGCACGACATGGAACTCAAGGCATAGAGTCAAACTAGTAGGCACCCTAAAAATTCAACTACATGGCATGTAATATGCATGAAATGTGAATTTATATACACCTATAATGACGAATATAATGATACTTACTTACCAAACCAGGATAATAAATAAAATACCAAAAACTTCATAAATAAATAAATAGTGAAAAGTACACCATTCACTTAAGGTGAAATCAAAATCAACTGTAATATCAAACATCATGAACATCAATCCTATCCATAGCTACTTGGACATTTCCCTATAGGTGAGGTGATTAGTCCCAAACCTGACTATTATCAAGTGCTGACACATTCCTAGTCTCTTGTCTACCATCACCAAATAGTAAGATAAAGGAAAAAGAAAGGATCAGATACCACTTTGTAATGTCCTGACCCAACTGACCACTAAACAGGTAGCCATACTGATCATCACATGGCCTCAAGTGCACCTCCCCATATACCAGAGGATACTGAATAACAGTAAGGGTCTAAATAGGTGATAGAGGGGAGACTATATCCTCATTATTAGAGTAGCACAGTGGTAAATCAAAACATAAATAACAGACAATAGTAGAAGAAATAATAAATGAAATACAGAGAAACAAAAGAATAACATAAACTGAAAATAAAAGTTTGAAAACACTAATAGTCAATAGATTCATGAATTTCAAGATGTCGATACTTAATCTAAAATATTATACATAAAATAGGAAACAAGATACAATAAATTACATGAATTAAGAAAATAAATCAAATCCTCATGGGCGATCTCCATGAGAATCCTGAGTAACAGCTCAGTCTTGTGGTCCTAACTTCTAGGTACAAGAAAAAAACACAAGCAAGAGTCCATGGTCCTGCGAACATGGGATCTACTTGGGTACCCTGGTGCATTGGCGACCTGACCGGGGTGTAAGATATAAATCATAGTAGGTTACCACCAATGGTGTCTACAACTAAATTCAATATGTTAATATAAAGAAAATAAGTGTGTATGAAGAATAAATAAATAAACAAACTAAATATATGAACAATGGCTCATTCTACTTCCTAAAAGACATCTAGAAAGTTGACTAGAAAGTGTCTACGCTAAAGAAACTACAAGGGTAAAGTGAGAGGGATAAAGTGTAAGGAGTTGTAATATTTCCAAGATTGTGATTTGGATTTGATAACATGTCCCTACATTCCAATTCCAAATGTCCAGACCATTTTTATTGAAAAACATTTCCATGCTATTTAATTTAATTTATTCTCCTTGTAAAACATTCATTAATTATTTACAAAGTATTTAGAGTCACCATGAGCCCATCCATGAAAATTTAGAAGGAATTCTATGTATCACTCCAAGGACTCAATGTGAATCAATGAAAAGGAAGTCTATCCATGGTGATCTGTGTAATAAATCCCATGGGTCACTCTAGGAATGGTATAAAAATAGAAAAAACTAACCTTTGAGTCCATCCCTAGTATCGCATGTAGGGGTCTGAGTCTCGCTCATGGCATGGTACAACCAATTTTCCATTAATCCCATCCACAAGGTCTCCCATAGGGAACTGTTTCCACTCATATAGAGGTAAAATTATATAATTCTTGGAAATCCATTCTGAGGCATATATGATGTAGGTCCTAACATATTCACTAACCATTAATCATACTAGCAGGAAGGAACAAGATTCCATCCCAGGGGTCCTTAAGTCAGAACCCCTTGTATCACCCTTAGACCTAAAATGAATCATGATAAAAAAGAAATATATATTCCTAACATGATAATACAAACTATTTATTAAAAGGATAAGCACTTAGAAGAATCTTTGGTTCATTAAACATCTATATGAATGGAGAGAAACGCCATTTTATAACATCAATAAAGTTCACATTCCAAACATTCCATTTATCAACTAATGACATCAATAATAAGAAAACCAATAAATATGACCATGCACATTATAATTCACTAACCACAATTTTTTATATTAGAAGAAAACACAACTCCACCAAGGGGTTTTATTATAAAAACATGACGTTGTTATCAAAAAATTCATTTAGCATAATAAATCATTAAATATAGGTACCAAAACTCATTTTACTTTAAAGAAACATTTTATAAAAACAAATCAACATAATAAAAAACATTCATGAGCCTCAACATGGAACTTAAGAGGTTCTATTTCTAATTGGTCAAATCCTACAAGGAGAAATTCAATTATTAATCTAAGATAAAAACATAGAAGTCATTCTGCGAATTTAAATAAGTAATTAAATAAGGAAAACGTAAGATGAAACAACCAAGGGGTGTCCCTAATTGAGGTTCACATATTCAACTCGATAAAAAAGGCTCAATAGGTGTATTCTAAGGTGCGTAAATCATTTTAAATCAAATAATTTATTTTAAAGAAAAACGCAGCAAGGTCGGTGTGTGGAACAATGACTATGTTCATAAAATGATAGAAAAATTGAGGGAAAATCCATATACTAACCACCTTATGATTAGTATGTTACACTAATCCAAAATTAAGGTCTGATTTAGTTTGGTTTGGAAGAAATGGATGAAAAAACATATTCCCCGAAAATAGGGAAAATGTGATTATACCTCAATAACTCACTTGAGAGGAGATTAAATGAAGAATTATTCAAAAGGAATTGAAAGCTTACCAATAGGAATCTATTAGGACTGAAGGTTCTCAAATGGGATGATGAATATAGGATATCTCATCATGCCTAGAATAAGATTAGAGGAGATCCATGAGGGAAGGATATGCGGCTCATGTGACTCGAGGAGGAAGAAAGAAGAGGGAAATAAAAAGTTAAACCTCATTAAGAGAAAAATAGTAATTTCACTCTAAAAAATGGTCCACATGGTTTGGCCAAACCATGCTCCAACTATGAAACACCCACTACCATAGTAACCCATATCGCACGATTGTCTAGTATGGTTACCCTAACCATGTGCCAACCATGTAGTGAATAGTTATAGGGTGATGCCTAAGTGGAATTAAACATGTAGGATGGGAACACATATTGGGAAAACTATATGTAGCCCGTGTGCCTCACATATTCTCATATAAAATAGGATGCACGGTTTTCTACTAGGGGACACATGGTTTCAGACAAACCATGTACCCTTTTCAGGCCACTAAAACATGATATTTTAGAGCCCAAAACCCCCAAAACTCAATAAGACACCCGAGAGACCCCTCTGTCCTTTACCCAAGTATAAAAATAGTATTCTTAAGTGTTTAAACTCTCTTAATTTCATTCTAAAGATCAGTTTAAAGAAATAATTTCCCAATGATCATAAAAATTCAATTTCCCTTGGAATTTTCATCTAGTTCTAAAACACCCATCATTACATTCCAAGTACCTACAAAGGGTTTCTAGTTTCATGTTACAGCATCCAGTGAAACTGGGTAGCCACTTGTCTTGGAAGTGGCATGGGGGTACCACCAAATACTCGGTGGAACTGACTAGGAACCCGATGGTCTTCTTCGGTGCTTTTTGTGAGGGATTTTTTTTTTATTTTTTCATTACTACCTCACTTATTATCCTCTATATATCCCTCAAATTTCATTATATCTGAGATACATGAGATCTTTTCCATAGACCCTTGAACACCAATAAGTCTTATATATTATCCCTCTTGAATCATGGGGGATCTAAATATCTTCTTCATGCTAAAAACAAGTTAAAAACTCACTTCTCCCATCATCTTTCTTCTACTTACCTTCTTTTATAATTTCATTTACCATAGATAGAGATTTTAGATTTACTTCTACAAGATCATGGTAGAGCTTAACCTATATCTTGGGGTATCCTTTTATTTTTCTTCAGGAAAGATCACGTTGGTTGATTTCTAACCATTCATTTATATTTAAATTAATGGTTACTAAGGAATGTTTTTTATAGGTATTCCTAAATTATGAGATGTATTTTTATAGATATTATTTTGGAATTGTTTTTGGATTAGTGATATTATTTTTTTTATATAATTTAGTGAGTAAACCACACTATTTTTCTTTAGGTTTTAGTTTTTCTTATGTTATTTTGGCTATGTGTTTGGGTTACTTTAGTTATTTATTTGTGTTTAAATGGTTTCTATGATTTCTGATGATTGTTTGGGGTTCGTAAATATCACCATTAAAGTTGTTAGTTTCTCCCAGCTCACTAATAATTTTTAAGATATTCCTGAACATAGTTTTCCAAAAATTAATATACAATCTTATTGTTTTTAAATATATAAAAGATAATTTTTAAACTATATTCTCTATACGATGATTTAAAATTTTTCAATGATGTTTATTTGGATCTATTTAATAAATAATAATCCACTTTTTATATCATTACAAAATTTAATATACATAGTTCAAACTTTATGGATACCTCATAAGTCTTGATCCTTGTTATTGATTTTCCCTTGAAATTTTGGTTATGTAACCCACGATTATGTCTATTCACTTAGAAATTTCTTAAAAGGAATAAAAAATTTACCTCAATATTATACATGATATAAATTGCATTTACTAGTTATGTTTTTAAAATCAATACATCTTGAGTATATCCCGAATTATATGAGTCTCTACTTAGATTTAACCAACATGATTTATTAAAATATATAATTAAGGATCACATTCTTTAATCAAGATATTACTATATAAATAAGGGTCATATACTTGGTTGATAGATTTATGAGGTGGTACTAAGTGATTATTTATGAAAATTATAATATATTTAGCATTTCACTAATCATGGTGGTTAAAATATACCAAGTACTCACTAAGAGTTTGTAAAGTTTAATTAAAAAATTATTTTAAGAATTAATATTTTTAGAATTTTTTTTAAATTTTATTCCCTCTTATACTTATTCATTATATTTTTAAAACATTACTAAATAGGTTTTCAATTTAATATAACTTTATTATTTATAATGTTCATTACTTTATTAAAAATTTAAAATTCCTAGTTTTAATTTTAAATCCATATCTTGGGAGGTATTATTAAAATGATAAATTAATCTGATAATATTGTATAAATACATAACTTATCAAATTATTCCCATAGTTGTATGTTACACATTCTCTATAGTATATTGATCACTATAACTTGTATTCCTTAGTTGAAAACTATATTTGGTTTGTGTATACCTTTTTAGAATTGATATAGTGAAATATAAACCACCTTAATTAGTACCTATCTTTTATGTATTTGGGGACAAGTGTGTGAAATCTATGAGGTTACATTATAATTTATTTAGAATATTTTACTACTATATTATATTAAACTTATATTGGATCACTTTACATCTTAATTACGTTCTTATATCCGATATTGCCTCTTATTATTCCTGAATGTTATTATGAATATTTGTATCCTAAGTGTGGATATAGTTTCATGTTGGGTAAATATTATTATTAATTTAATATAAAAATCATAATGAGCGATGTCATTAATATATTTTATTTATCATGGATAATGTTTTTTTAAATAATAAGCACGATGGTTGTTTTGTTTTGAATGTTTTGATCTTGGAAACCTCTTCGATAGTTGATAATCATTTTAGAAGAAAAATGTTTTTATGTTTTGTCAATATTTTTTTTAAGAATAAAAGTATGTTGGAACATGATATTAGTATGGGATCATAGTTCCCTAACCTTACATACCCTTTACCCTATACCAAAATGGGAAGGTTATCTCAGTTAACCTAACTCTATTTGAAACAATTCCATCCCCCCTAGATGGGATGTGTGTTTCACCCCGATTTCAATATAAAGGGTTGGTCGTTGAACCATATATTCAATATTCTATTTATCTCGGATTCTGTGTATTGTCCAAAATTAGGTAGTATAAGTATGGGCCCTCTTGTTATAGATAGTTACTATTTGGAGTAGTCAAAATTATATATAATTCATCATCATTGATTAATTTCTCTACATTTTTGGTAATATGTTGTTACACAATACTTTTTGAATGTAAGACATGTTTTATTATATTTTTATAGATGTGTTGACATGTACATGCATACACCTATTTTATAATTTCATTTTTGAGAAAATATTTGTGGTTACCCTCTTAGTGTTATATGATTATGCCCGATATAGAAACCTCAGTGGACATGTAACCCCTCTTCTGTTTCTTTCTAGGAATATAAAATCACTAGTAGTTATAGGATCATCATAGTGGATATCTTGTGTTTTTATGGGAGAAGGATAAATTACTACTTCAAATATAGATCTATTGGAGGTGGTTGGAGGCCTTTTTTATCTCTTCACATATTCCACTTAGATTTTCCTTGGTTGTAAGCATAATTTTTCTTGATTTTTATTCTGAACTATCTTCATACTGTGTTATATATGTTTTTTGAAGGATATGCATTAATATATAGAGAGATTTGGGTTCTTACATTCTTTTTTTAATTCCATATTTCATATTCATTTTATTTCTAGTATATACAGATTATGGATTGGTGATATCCATTTTTTGGCGGTGGCCCAACATGACTCATCTTGATAAAAATTGGGTAAATCATTCTTTAATATTATGTTGAGATATATGGTGCTATTATCCATCCCCTGGGTATTGATGACCACTCATGGGGAAATACCACACATAATTTGGGTGTCTTATGGGTATATAGGTCATGAACATTACACTAGACACATAACGTTCTAAGGATCCAGGATTATAAAGGCCACAAGTTAAGAATTATTTCCATATAGAGGTAATAACTCCCACCCTTATCTTTTATTTTCATCTATGTTCCACTTTTAAATATTTAACCATAAAATTTAGAATTATTTAAACATAATTTAAATTTTATTATGTTTTTATAAAATATATATAAACACTAAATGGTACATATAACTTATTTCTATCCAATATTGAGTCGTCCTTACAGGTTTGGTTCTACTAACTAGAAGGAAAATGTCTTTCATTTACTTCTCCTCACATTCATGTATTGTTAGTGTAAATTATATAATATTAAAAAAAGTAATTTTATTTATATTTACCATTATAGATAATATAGAAGTCCTACAAAAAGAATAAATAATAAAGGCCACAACATTAAAATAACATTGGAATGTTTTTACTAAACATTTCTTATAGACGTTTACATATAAAAAAGCAAATATAGTCATATAATAATTGATATAAATGATAAAAAGAAAATGAACATAAAATTATTTTATATTAATGTTTAAAAAAAATTGGTTAGATAAGATATTTAATTCTGTTAAGAAAAACCGAGACTTGAGGTAAGGGGTTTCTCTTCCAATTGTCTTCTTAATTAGTTTGATTTCTCCTATACCATATTCTATCATATAGATGTTTCAATGTCATTTTTATTTCATTTTATCATATTCTTCTTTTTATTTATCCTCTTTTAATGACTATTAATTTTTACAAAACTTATCTATCTTCTCATTAAAACCCTATCTTTTTTCTATATCTTATTTTAAAAGATTTGTTTGTAATATTATGTTTCACTTATTAGATTATATATCTTATAGATTTTCTCTATTTTATATTAACTAATTTTATTGTTTCTTATTATACACCCTATGAAATTTGTGAGAGGTTGTCTTCTCAATTCGATACTCTTTACTTCTCAATTCTTTTTTTTGGATTACGTTTTGTTATCAACGGTCACGACCCTCTATAAGATTTTAATTCAATATGTAACTATCTTAAAACAATGTTAAGGAATTTATATCTATACATATGTATACTTGTATATATATCAATTTATTACTTTTGGAATGATGATATGTTATAAAGTATGATATTGTTACACAACCCATTTCTATTTTATCAAGAGTTATCCATGTTATGATTACTAATTTATGTATGATCATTATATCCATTATTTTCATTGATTAAATGTTGAATTTGAATATATCATTATGCCATGGATTTTATTGGAACTATAAAACCATATAATGTATTAATTAATACTTTTATCTCATGAGATACTATATGTGGGGCACAATCAGAGAGCCTATCCCGACTATGCTATGATGTTTGGGATGTAATCATCGATATATACTAATAATATTTCATCATTATGCATGTTACTCTTTCCTTATAAAACTACAATGATAACTTTTTACATATGTTATTCTATATTAATTAAGTAATTATTTGAATAATTATGATCCTTTATATAGTCATATTAATTCACGCCTCCATTACTATTAAATTATTCATCCCCTTGAAGTTATTTTTAGCTAAATATTTTCATTTATGTATGTCCTAAGTGTTTTTTTCACTATAATATAAATTCATATGCTTTATGCACATTGGATATATGTATTATTTATATAGATATGTATATAATTCACATATTTAGATGCATATGTATTATGTACATTGGATACATATATTATTAATATATACATATATATATATATATATAATTCACATGTTATACATGCATATGATGCATGTATATAATCATGCATAAGATGCTTGAAGGGTACATGAATTTGAAACATATAACCATAAAGATATTATAATGTAATTAATACAATGAATGAATACGAACAATTACAATCTAAAATATAGGCTTACTACATGTGCATTTCCCATATGGAAATAGACCCTCCTGACATGGTTTCATCCATATTTTAATCTTTTTATAGTAATTGTTGGAAGATATAATTATAAATAACTAACTAGAAACATTATATATTCTAGTGAATTTTAACTAGAATTTACATTATTTTTTCATGGATCTTTTAGGTTTAGAGTTTTAGATAATTAGGTCGTAACAATTTTAATATAATCCCATATAATACAAAGTGGATGATTTTGATTAGAATCCATTTTTACTATAATATAATACTTTTAAAATAAAATTAATTTTATTTTCATGAAAAATATTCACAACATTAAACTTGACTTATTCATTTCCTTTACACATCCTTAAACCCAGTGGTTTTTTTAAATGTGGGATGGGAAAAAAATCCTCAGTATGAGACATAAAAAGATGAAATCTATTAGTCCTGTGAAAAACATGAAAACCCATAGAATTTTTTTTCTTTAAAATATAATTTTTTAGTCATAAAGTGAATAATATTTATTTTAAAAATATAATTTATCTTGCAGCTTGAAAAAAAAACATTTCAATGAAAACTCATTAGAAAGCATAGAAAATTCATTTAGGTTCCTTGGGACAATATATTCATAAAATCCTTAAAGAAATCTTATAAATTGGAATAACCATACGAACAACTTCCAATATATTTTTTCAGAGATCATAATCATTACCCAATTTATTATAGATATATAATGGGGCTCACCTTTCATATCATGAGATTTAATGGGGCTCAACACATAATATATTTCACTATAATAGGGATAAACCTGTAATATCTTGATCCATAATAAGTATCAGCCCATCATATAAGATTTATCAGCATCACCCATTATAATAAATAATTTCTAAATACCATATTAGTAAGAAAACATTTTAATCTTTCACCTTTTCATTATAAAACCCCTAAAAAAATCTTTTAAACCTATATGCAAAACTATTTCAAATATCAAAGTACATTTTTTATTAAAAACCAAATTTTCAATACCAAAATACCTATAAAAAGGGAATGAGTGTTTTTATTTAAATAAAACATGAATGATAATAAAGGAATCCAAAAATAAAATAATGATTCTAGATGTGGGAAAATGTGTTGTCACCTTATACATTAAAATGTAACACTCCTTTTGTCTTTTATAAATAAATTCAATCATTCCATAAAATATTAATTTATGAAAACCTTTTAAAGAAAGTAAAAGGAGGCATAAAATTTCCATTGTGATTATTTTATGTCCATAAAAATGTATTCATGAAATAATTTTAAAAAATGTACATTGAAGAGAAATATATAGAAAATAAATCTTTAAAACATTTAAAAGGATATTTTAAGTTAAAGTGTAGCTTATATAATGATTACAAATGATCATTTAAAAAAATAGAAAAAAATTAAAATATTTTAAAAAATGATATTTATCATCCAATGAAGAATAAATAAGAATTATCTTGAAACATTTATAAGAACATGGAAATGGAATATAAATATTTATTAAATAAATATTTAATACATTTAAAATGAGGTTTTAAGTTAAAGTGTCCCTTACATAAAACCCTAAAACGAATACTTATTAAAAAATTGTAATGATAGTGAAATATGGTAAAAAAGACCTTTATAATCCATTTAATAATAAATAATAATTTTAATAAAATATTTAAAAGAACATGGACATGAATGAGAAATATTTAGAAAATAATTCTTTAAAACATTTAAAATGCGTTTATAAGTTAAAGTTTTCTCTACCTTGAGTCTTACTTTTTATGTATTTTCTTTATCATCTTGAATAATAAAATTATGTTAATTAATTACTTTATTAATAAAATATTCAAGATTATTATTCTTATTATTTTTTCTATTATCATGCTATACACAATTAGTTAATAATTTATTCTCACTTCGGAAGTTTTAATGGTTTTTGAATTATATGTCAAAGATGACATCGATTGGTTGACTATGGTCAAAGTGGTCATTATTAAAATATCTCAAGAATAATAATCATGAAATAGTTAAAATATTTATACATCAATTATAATTTTAAAACTAATCAACAAAAATGTTCATAAAAAATTAACTGCATTACAATCATGGAGATGGTAGACCATACGTACGCATGAGTAACATTTCCATTTTTCAATGATCATTATGGAAATAAGGTAAGTATTATTTTATATTTTAATAATTATAATTTTATCATTAATATACTATTATTTATTTAATTACACATATTTATATTATCCTTGTTATGTGGTGATGAAAACAAATCACATCGTTTCGTGGAGGCGGTAGTCCACACATACACGTGAATTACGTTATCATTTTTCAGTGAATGGAAAGGTAAAAATGAAATGATATATTATATTTTAATAATGATAAATATGTCATGAATAAAATATTTAAAAATTAATTCCATCATTATAAATAGTATTTATATTCCATGATGGAAAAGGAATTATATTTATTCGTGGGGTAGTAGTTTTCCATACACACGAACAATGGTTTCATCTCTTATTTGAAGAATGTGGAGATGGATTTAGGTTATTAAATTAAAATAATAAAATATAAATCTATTTTATATAATGATATTTTTTACAATAATTGTTAAATAATATTTTAAATATGAGGAAGAATAAATAAAACAAGATGCTCGGTTAAGAATGATACCTCGTCTTTGGGTTAACTCTTTAGAATTATACTTAAAGACTTACTAGATTAAAATTCAAAAAAAAAACCTCTAGGACATATAGAGGGAATGGGATCAATTTTTTCATGTATTTTATTAACTAAAAGGCATTTAATGTGTGAATATGAGAGGAGAGGGTGTTTCCATTTATAAGTGGGTGAGAGGACACAATTGGAATTTTTAAAAGGAAAAGTTATACCCATGTTTTACACATGACGCAAGGATCAAAAATTAACTATTATTGATAATTATAATATATAAGGTCAGTGTATAGAAATAAAATATAATTTAGACAATTTTTTTCATTTTAACCCTTATCTTCTTAGATTAACCCATTGTAAACCCGTTTTCACCATAACCGTAGTAAAATATTTTTACTGTTTTTACTATTCATTATGAAAAAAATTAATTTAACCTTATTATATAATATAAATTATAATGATTAAAAATATAGAAAATAGTTTAACAAATTAAATCCCTAGAAGTGAAAATTTTAATTTAAATTAAAACTCATAAATGCAATAAAAAATGGTTTTTCAAGAAATGTATTTTTCAAGCATATGATGGTCTTAATTTAACTTTATGATAAGTAATAATAATTATATTAATTTAAATTAATATTTATAGACATATATATTTTATAAATTACATTTAAATAATTCATTATTAGTTTTTTTAATTAATTAAAATGGAGAAACATTATGCACTTTAAAACAGTTTTTAGAAAAATCTGTTTATAATCTCAAAGGTAAAGTCATACTCAAATTCAGTATAAATGTTATTCAAATTTAATTAATTTTATTAAATATAAATAAATAATATTTATTTTACCTGAAATAAAATTCAAATAATAATGATACTTTTAAATTACTTAATTTATATAAAATAAATGTTAGTTTTCCTAAAATCAGTATTTTTCACTATTCAATGAAAAATAAATATTTTCTAAAAAATAGCATAATTTAACTTTTATATGATAATTTCCAAAATGAAATTAATTTAATAAAATTAAAATTATATAATTTATATAATAAACTTCTAAATAAAACCTTATATGAAAATATTTTAATAAAAGTATTTCCTTTTTGATTTAAAAATGACTTAGTATTTTTATAATTAAAATAACTATATTATTCATAAATAATAATAATCATGAAAATGAATTATTCTATCATTAACAGGGTTGTTAAATTATTCCCCCATTTTTTAAAATTTTCCTTGAAATTTTATTCACTTATTAAACAAGTGTTGATATCTTTCCCTCATAGATTTTTCAGATTCACATGTTTCTTCTTGAACTATATTATTTTTCCATAAAACCTTAACTTTATTAAATGTCTCATTACACAAATTTTTTTCTCTATATTTTAGAATATTAACTAGATAATCATCATAAGAAATATTATCTTCCAATATAACTAACTCATGGATCAAAACATGATATGAATCTGGAACATATTTCCTTAACATTAAAATAGAAAATACATTGTGTACCAGGGATAAACTTTGAGTCATGGACACTGATTATGAAACTAATCTATATTTCTATAGGATTTTATATGGTCTAATAAATCACAGACTTAACTTTCCATTTTTATTACAACACATAACACTTTTCCATAGAGATACTTTGAAAAAGATATATTCACCTACCTCAAAAGAAAGATCTTTCGTATGGTTATCTGGATTAATTTTCTTCCTGAAATGAGATATCCTAATATATTGATGAATCAACTGAATCTATCATCCATTTTCTATAACAAATATGTCTCCCTTAACTTCTTATCTCTTATATCATTCTGAAAAGCTGGAATCTAACACCTCTTTCCATAAAATGCCTCAAAAGGTGCCATCTCTATACAGGAATGAAAACTATTTTTATAAGAAAACTAAACCAAAAACTACAATGATTCCAAATTACATGTTAATACAATTAAAAAGAAAAAAAAACCTATATTCTAAGGTTTGAGATTTTCACTCTGATAGTCAATCAAATTCAGGATGAAAAGGTGTACTGAAATTTAATTCAAAAACCAATGACTTCTAAAGTCCTTTAAAAAAATTACAAGTGAACCTAGGATCATGTTTCTGATACAATAGAGAGAGGACCTCCATGTAACCTTATTATATAATTTAGAAACTGTCAAGGTATATTATTCAAGTATATGGTATCTTGAATTATAATTAAATGTACATATTTAGTAAATCGATCAACAATAACCAAATTTCCATTATTACCTCGTGATTTTCATGGAAATCCACCACAAAATCCATTGATATATTTTCCCAGTTCCACTAAGGAATTGAAAAAGTTTTAATAATTATATTTTTTAATTTTAATTCTACCTTAAACTATTTATAAGTCAAACATTTCATGGTAAAATTAACACTATCTCTTTTCATTCCATCCCACCAGTAGTACTCCTGAAGGTCTCTGTACATCTTATTGCTTCCAGGATGAATGGAAAACAGGAAATTATGAGTTTAACTAAACAATTATCTCTTCAAATAAGAATCCCAAGGAACACATAATATCTTAAAACATCTCAAAAGACTTTTTTATTAAAAATAAATTAAGGCAACTAACCCTTCTCAAACAAATATATCAGTATCTATAAAACATAATCCTCTTTTTTAGCTTACATAATTCTTTCAAAAGGATATGATTATAATGAAACTTGAAAAAATAGAGGAGGTTCTTGTATCCACAAAATGTTGTCCAAAATTTATAAAATAATTAACTAAAGGGTCATGTTCTATACATAACATGGTTAATATAGATTTATTTTTTCGACTCAAGGAATCAATTAATTTGTTTTCTTTTCTAGGATTATAATGAATCATGTAATCATAATTCTTGATTAGTTCCAACCTTATTCTTTATATCTTGTTCAATTATTTCTAAGTTAATATATACTTCAAACTTGTGTAATCAGTATATATCTCACACTTTATTCCATATAAATTATTCCTTTAAATTTTTAATGAAAAAATAGTAGTTAATTCTAGATGTGTAGGATAATATAACTCATGGGTTTTAAGTTGACACGAGGCATAAAAAATTACTTAATCATTCTAAATTAGGGAAAAACCAATTCCCTTCAATAAAGAATCACTATATATATCAAATTCAACATTTCTAAAAGGAAGGACCAAAACTAGAGCATTCAATAATCTCATTTTTAGTTCATGAAAAGAAATCATCACATTTATTTTTTCTAATGAATTTATCTCCTTTTCAAGTTAAATTATTCAGTTTCCTAGACAACTAAGTAATGTTTTCAACAACCCAATGGTAGTAACCCACTAATCCAAGAAAAATGTGAATCTATGTGATATTTATGGTTCTTGTTTATTCTTTAACAACTTTTTTACTAGGGTCACCAGAAATTCTATGTTTACAAGAAATATAGCCGATGAAATAATTTTTTCAACCAAATTTTACAATTAAAATTTCCATATAGTTTATTTTATTTTATGTTTTACAAAATAATCCAGGCATGTCATTCATGTCCCTCCTAAATTTTGGAATATAACAAAATATTATCAATAAAAACAACCATAAAATTATCCAATAACTCATGGAAAACTTTATTAATAACATATATAAGTATAGTTGGGGAATTAAATAACCTAAATAGCATGAATAAAAACTCATAATTCTCTTATCTGGTTCAAAACACAGTTTTTAGAATTTCTACTTACTTCACCTTCACTGGATTGTACTCCGACCTGATACCAATCTTTGAAAAATACCATGAATCCTGGAGTTAATAAAAAAATCATCAATATTAGGTGAAGGGTAATTATTATTAACAATTATTTTATTCAAATATATATAATTAATGAAAAGTTACATTGAACCATTCTTATTTTAAGTAAATAAAACTAGATCACACCATGATTAAGTGCTAGGTCGAATGAAACATTTATCTAGAAACTCATGGGATTTATTTTTCAATTAAAAAATCCATACATGTGATTTTTGATAAGGGGGTTTTGAAATAATATTAGAATCAAGAACTAAGTCAAAATTAAAATGAACCTCCTGATCATTAATAAGACTAGTTCAATAATCAGGAAAACATCCATTTATTCATACACTACTAGAACATCGCTAATTTAAATAGTTTATTTTTCTAAAAAATATTATCTAAGTAACTTTCACTACCATATATCAATAATTTAATATCTTATTGGTATGTTATGAAAGGTATAAAATCATTTAACAAAAATTTCTTAGATATTAAATCTATCTTAGCATGATAAAATGAAATTCAATCCACACCCAAAATAATATCAAACTACACTATGAGCAGTTCAATAATATTTTCAATAAAGAACATCTCACTAATAATGACATGAAGTTTCCTACAAATCATTGTTTATTTAATACTTACACTTAGATTTATCACCAAATGTTTTATCTTCTTGTTATGTGGTGATATTCCCATTTTACTTGAAAATTTCTCAAAAATAAATAAATACGAAGACCCAGAGTCAAACACAGTCTTGGAATAACTCGAATAAACAAGTAACATGACTTTAACCACTTAATTTTATGGTCTAACATGAACTATACTAGTGGTAATTAATTTTTTCACACCTTTATATCTCCAATATTGATGATTCCTATCCTGTGTGAATAACATTTAACACACATTAATTAAATAAGACAACTCCTTACAATTAAAGTACTTTACTGTTATCTTCTCATTATTTATCTAATAATTTTACTTCCACTAACGAGCCGCATTTACAAACATTCCAAATTGATGACACATCCCATATTTTACAATAAATTCACCAGGATTCATTTTACTATACTCATAAAAAGATTATAACTTTATATTCTTATCTTCAAATTTCATTAATGAATGTTTCCCCATTTCCCACCATACTGAACTTTTATTATACATGTTTTATTAAAATAAATGATTATCAATAAACACCATTTCTAACTTCTAGTAACACTGAAAAAGTTTCTCATAACATTTGAATTCATGGGAAGATAACACCCTTCAATATCTCTGTTTCAACCTTGATTAAAACTGATTAATCTTACTATCAATATCCCAGATAAAAAATGAAACATACGTATTAAATATTGTACAATTTTCATCATATGAGGCTACTAAATCTTATACTTTTTTGCTTCAATTAAATTTTTTTTCTCTATTCATAGCAATAAAATATTAGGGAAATATTTATCTAGAAAAATATTCTTAAATGCTTCCTATTCTAGGGAATCAAGATCATTTTTCTCTCTAGTATTCTTAACCAGATACCACCATTGATCAACATCACCATCAAAATGATGAACAACAAGATTTACCTTTTAATTTTCTCAAAACCCCATGAATTCAAATATCTTTTCAAGTGCATTGATCCACCCTTCATCTACCACTAGATTATAGGATCCACTGAATGATGGAGGATATTGTCTCGTAAAATCCTCCACATGCATCTTGTTCTTCTATAGAAGATCTATATACTATATAGAATGTATACCACCACCATTTATAGCTTGTGTTAACTAATCCATAAAAAAAATGCTCAGTTCTAATTCCAACCATGTCAAGATTTTTTTTGAAGGATATTTTCTTCTTAGTTCCTTCCATCAATATTTTCCCTAATCCCTCTATGGAAAACCTTTTTGAACTAACGTATTTTCGATGAAGTAACATGGTAACCTTAAAATTATATAACATGATAACCTTATATTAAAATATCTTAAAGTTATTTCCTTACATAATCACAACCTCTAAAGTTATCTAAACCCTTCTACAAACCAACTATAAAGACCTAGATTAAAACATTACATATTATTGTGACTTTAGATTAGAATTAAATTTCTTTTCCCAAAGTTATTTTAGCTTTATATTTTAAGAGAATTTGGTCATAAATCTTACATGACAATCCTATATAATTTAAATTAGACACTTCTGATCAGTATCCATTTTCCCTATAATATAATAATTTTAAAGTAAAACATGTTTTATTTTCATAAAAAATCTTTATGAATTTGAAAATGTCATTATAATTTCCTTTAACCATCCATAAACCCTATGAATAACATTTTAAAAACATGGTTTGAGCACAAAAAGCTTAGTAACAGAGATACATAGAAGAAATCCATTTGTCCAGTGAAAAACATGAAAACCCATAAAGATCATTTTCTTTAAAACATTAATTTTTTTACCTTTAAAGGGAATCATATTTATTTTAAAAATATCATTTATCTTAACTTTTAAAAACTAATAATTTCCATAAAAACCCAGTATAAAAAAAAGAAAATTCATTTAGGTTCCTTGAGACATAATCCTCATAAAAACCTTGGATTTATCATACAACCATCTTTTAATATAATTATCTGGATAACATAATCATTATCAAATGGATTTGAGAGATATAATGGGGTTCATCCATCATATCATGAGCTATAATGTGGCTCAAACCATTATATATTGAGCTATAATTGGGATCAACTCATCATATATTAAGCTATAATGGAGATCAATGCATCATATAAGTTGTATCAGCCCCAACCATTGTCATTAAAAATTACCAAGGATCATATCAAAATGAATTTTTTTTAATATTACACCTTTTTCACCATAAAACCCTTGAAAAACGCTTTTAAACCTGTATGAAAAACTCATTCATATATCCAAATACCCTTTTATTTTATAAACCCATTTTCAATACCAAAATACCTAGAAAAATGGAAAGGGGGATTTCATTTGAATAAAACATGAATGATCATAAAGGAAACCAGACATAAAATAATGGTTACGGTGGAATAAAAAATAATTGTCACCGTATATGTTAAAATAGAATATTCTATTTGTATTTTGTAAATAAAGTCAAACATTATGTAAAATTATTCCATTTTAAAAACATTTGAATGAGATTAAAATGATAAATAAAAGTTTACTTTATAATTATTTTTTGTATATAAAAACATATTCATAACATAATTTTTAAAACCTAGACATAGAAGTGAAATATATTGAAAATAAATCATTAAAAAATTTATAATGATGCATTAAGTTAAAGTGTCCCTTACATAAAAACTTAAAAAGATACATTTAAAAAAAAATTATAAAGAAAATGAAGTATGGTAAAAAATTACCATTATAATAAATTTAATAATAAATAATAATTTTCTTAAAATAAATAGAATAACATGGACATGGAAGATAAAGATTAATAAAATAAAATTTTAAAACATTTAAAATGAGGTTTTATGTTAAATTGTCCTTTAAATAAAACATTAAAAAGATTCATTTTTTAAAATTCTAAATAAAGTAAAATATGGTCAAAATTATCATTTATAATAATTTTAAGAATAAATAATAATTTTAATGAAACATTTGTAATAACATGGACAAGTAAGAGAAAGATTTATAAAATACATCTTTTAAACATTTAAAATGAGGTTTTAAGTTAAATTAACAATTTCCATTAGTCTCACCTATCACATGTGTTATTTATATTTCTGAATAATAATATTTTGTTAATAACTTATAATCATAAAAACATTTTTAAATTTTATTATTAATTTTATTTTATCTCTTACCATTCTATACACTATTAGTTGGTTACTTAAGTTTACTTCAGAAGTTTTAATGGTATTCAACTTATAAGTCAAAAATGACTACATTAGGTTGAATTTGGTCAAAGAGGTCACTATTCCATCATATAAAGAATAATAATAATGTAATATTTATCTTATTAATACATCAATTATACTTTTAAAACAAATCATGAAAGATAGTTATGAAAAATGATCTATGTTATAATTATAGAGACAATAGTCCATAAGTACGCAAGAGTAACGTTTCCATTCTTCAAATATCATTATAGAAATAATGTACGTATTATTTTATATTTATAGAATTATAATTATATAAAAAATATAATATTATTTATTTAATTACACTTATATATAGAATCTAAGTGATATGGTGATGAAAAAATAATCACATCGCTTCGTGGAGGCCATAGTCCAGATGTACACATGGACGATGTTATCATTTTTCAATGAATGGAAAGGTAAAAAATAATTAATATATTATATTTTTAGAATGATAAATATGTTATGAATTTAATATATAAACATTCATCCCATCATTATTCATATCTGTTAGAGGTGGTGATGGAAAACATATTATAAAATTTCATGAGGCATTATTTTGTCGTATACACAAATGATGGTTTCATTTACCATTTGATGAAAGTGTAGATGAATATAGATTATTAAATTAACCTAATAAAATATCATTATAAGTTAGATACTATTTTTTATAAAAATATTTTAATATTATTTTAAGAATGTGGAATAATAAATAAAACAAACCACTTGGTTAAGAACGATGCCTCTTCTTCAGGTGACATCTTTAAAATTATACCTAAATCCTTCTTAGAATGGATTTATGACCAAAAAATAAATATATGGAATGGGTATGGAATTAAGGTATGCATTTAAGTATCTATTGTATTAACTAAAAGGCATTAAAGGTATGAAGTGGATAGGATAGTTGGTGGTCATTTATAAGTTGAGGAGAGGACACCCTTGGAATTTTGGAAAATAAAAAGTTATACCCAAAGTTTAAACATTCAAAAAGGATAGAAAATAGACAATTATAAAATATTGGTTAATATAAGTTCAAAATATTTACATAAAAAATAATTTAGATAAGTTTTAGGTCATTTTAACTCTTATATTCTTAGTTTTATCCATGGTAAACCCATTTTCACCTTAACAGTAACAAAAGATTTTTACTTTTGTACTATTAATTATCCCCGAAAATTAAGTTGAACTTATTATATAATATAAATTATTAAAATTAAAAACATTTAATCCATTTTAACAAATTTAATTCATTAAATTTTCATAATTTAATTTAAAATAAAACCGATAAACGTGATGAGAAAGCAGTTTTTTAAGAAATGTATTTTTCAAGCATAAAATGATCTTATACTAACTTTATGAATATTAATAATCATTTTATAAATTTCAATTAATATATATATATATACAATATAAACTTCATTTAAATTATTCATAATTATGGGTTTTTAATTAATTTAAATGGAGAAATATTATGCACTTTAAAACAATTTTCTGGAAAATTCGTTTTAAACCTAAAAAAACATTATACTAAAATCATGTTTATATATGATTAAAATTTAATTAATTGGATTATATATATATATATATATAAACTTATGTTACTTAAAAATAAATTTAAATCCTAATTAAAATTTTAAATTAGTTAATTTTTTGAAAAAAATGATTGTTTTACTAAAATCGATATTTTTCGCTATTCATTGAAAAATCATTTTTTTAGAAAAAACCAAAAGTTCACCCTATATTAGTTTTTATTTTATGATTTAAATATTTAAATTTATTTTATGTAATTAAAATTCTTTAACTAATTAATAAAACTTTAGATAAAACCTTATAAGAAAAGAGTTTACTAAAATTATTTCCTTTTTGATTTAGAAATTTCTTTAATATTTTTATAATGAATATAATTATCTAATTCATAAATATTAATAAACCTGAAAATGATTTATTTTACAATAAAATGTGTTGTTACATTAATACACTCATCAATGAGGCATAAATCATATAAATTATTTGATAATACTCGATGATAACAGGCACCTTCTTTATTTACAAGGAACACATCATGTATTAACAATAAAAGAGAAAAAATTACATTTGATGGTTTTGTAGATTCTAAATTTTTTTATACAAAATTGATCGTCAGTTTAATTCCAAGTTCTTGAAATCCCTTTTCTTCTTAATCCTCATTCATCTCTCTCAAGATAGCGCTAAAACCCCTTCGAGTGTTTTGGGTATCCTCATATATTGATTATCATCCAACAGATGATCTATCCACCTCTGAGATAGTCTAATTAGGTCAAATACTCATTTTGATATTCCTAAAGAATTCTATATACATTAAAAAAGAAAATAACTGCTCAAAAATTGAAACAAGTATGATTTTTAATGCATTTTCTAAAAATATTTCATGTTTATTCTGTTTGAGGATAGATTTATCCAGTTTGGGTGTGATTTCACTGTCAAAGGTTTATATGACAATTCTACAAAATCATAATATTCCCATAAAATATCATTTCATTATCAGATGAATTGTAATTATTCCATGTTTTTAAAAAACATGATATATGCAACATAATTGGTCTAACTTTTTTTTGAAACTATGTTGTATGATATCATTGAGAAATATTTCACAAACCAACCCAATGGGGATCGATCCGCGACTCCCCAAGCCCAACTCCAATAGGCTAGGGGCTGGCGTCTAGCGTCGAGTAGGCTATCACACATATGAGAGGAATTAGCCTAAGGTACCTATACACTCGCACCCATATACACCTCCATGCAACAATGCATAGATATATAAAACTGAAAAGTAAATGAATGCACACAATATATCCCAAACCAGAGTGCAATAGTGAAAGTACAAAAAGGGAAAAATAGGGTCTAACAAAAGAAAACTAAAAAAGTGACCAACCTGCTCAGAAGGAGGGAAAACACTGCCAAAACACCTGCCAGTAAGCTCCTCGACACAGCTCCGGTAAACACCCTGGTCAACCCGCTCACTAAGCTCCGCCTGCTCCGAGTCCTCTTGAGACTCCTTCGAAAGGCCTATGGTCTGCACAAGACAGAAACATGTGCGGGAAAAGACCATGCAGGGGGTGAGTATAACAATACTAAGTAGGCACCCCAAAAACCCAAAACAAAAGAGAGAAACTGAAAGGAAACAGTCCGCTCATCCCAGCAAGAGGGAACCCAGACAAGAGAGAAACTCCATCTCGTGACCATCCTTGGCTAAACACAACTAGTCAGCTCAAATCAGGTGTATGCCCACATATATACCATGAACATCCAGATATACCCAACTCACGCTCCAAGCCACATGAGGTAACAACCTCATCACCAGCAACTGTACACAACCAGGAGAGCACACTCCATGATCACTGTCATCCTAGATGACACTCGTCTGAGAGATACACTCCAGCGGGTCCCACACAAACATCTCAGATGCTTACCCGAGAGATCACACCCTTCAAATACCATCACTGAGGAAACGTCGCTGAAACAACATAAACACCAAACTCCTCAGATAAGGGATCACTCCTAGGGTCCTCTAGGTGATACCAAAACCCACACCGGTATATGAAGATCTCATAGATAGGGGATTACTCCCAGGGTCCTCTGGGGGATACCATAACCCGATCTGGAATTCGTAGAACTCACAGATAGGGGATCACACCCAGGATCCACTGGGGGATACCACAACCCGATATGGAACTCAAAAAAAGCACATCACTCAGATAGAGGATCTTCGCCCATATAAAGGTGGTCATGATGATATCGAAACTCTATCTGGTATGACTCGTGATGTAGGGGATCGAACTGACGATGCCGCAACCCTACAGAAACCACGCGCTGAGTAGGGGATCGCATAACCTACGATACCACAACCCTACTATAATCCTCATGCTGAGTAGGGGATAGTACTCCTGAAGATACCACAACCCTACTAAGCACGACCCACCGTGTAGGGGATCATATTCCCGATGATGCCCCCAACCATATGGGGTTAACCTACTAGATAGGGGATCGCCTCCCATGGAAATGCAGTCACAACGATATCAAGAACCCAATCTAGGGAAACGATGCTAGAGGATCCCGCTCCGGGCCAACCGGAGGGATGCCACAACTCAAATAGATTAAACATCCCATCGAGAGGATCACAAGCCTAGACTAGGGTTGTGATGCCACGCTAACCCTCATAGAAATGAACCAAAGGAGTACCCTCAACCACTACTGGTCCCAACGTCGCTAACCCGAGCGACCCGCCACAACCCAACCTGTGCTCCTCCAAGGTTGGTACCGAGGCCACCATCGCAATCCATGTGAAAAAACACGCAGGATAGGCTGCTTACTCACCCGAAACGGACAACCGGTGAAAAAGGTACTATTCACCGTAGCAACCCCTTGCAGGACACACACAACGATCCCGAAACTCATCAAGCGTATCATACCATGACGATCCCCTCGAAGAAACATGTGGGACCGACTACTTGTTCGTTCGAAACAGCCCCCCGGTGAAAATTCACTATTCACTGAAGGCAACCCGAGTGGGGCCCATGCCTCGATCCTGAATCACATTGAACCGATTGTACAATTTTCAATCCCCTCGAAAAAACACACAGTATCGACTACTCGATCGTCCAAAACAGACACCCAGCGGAAGAGTTGTGTTTCTTTGAAAATGCCAAAACCCGGCCACGTAGGGCCCACAAACCAAACTCAGTCCCAACACCCGAAAACCAACAAGAAAAGTCTATCGTACCATCAGGGTCTCAATTCCACTGACGACACGTCAATCAGACGCTCCGGTTAGAAGATACGACGACCCGAAGTCGAATAATAATAAAATCTTACTATTTTATTCAACGTTTCAAGCTCCCAGGCCATGATCCCGAAACCTAAAACTGTCGAACCCACACCTAAAGGTTCTTCTCATCACCAGGGTCACGTCATGGTGGATGAAACATGAATTCGACTCTCGAATTTTAAGAAACGGGGGTTTTAAAAACCCTCGTGTATGAAAAAGGGGCCAGACCGACCCACCGCCGCCGGCCCGCCCCGGCCGGCGGCCCTCCGCCATGCTCCAGTAGCTGGGCCGGCGCGCTGCCACCCTGGTTGGCCAGCTGCCGCGCGCCTCCGCAGACCACCGCGGGCCGCCGCGGTTCCACCGACGCCGGCGCCGTCGCGCCGGAGCTGCGCCGTCGTGCCGGATCCACGCCGGCGGAGCTTCCGCGGACCGCCGGTGTCACCCCGGTGGTCCTTTTTTGCGATCCAAAGATACCGACGTGACCCTCGGGACGCGATCTTCCCTGCTATGACATCAAAATGATGCAATTTGCAGAAAAAATGGGATCAGGGAATTATAACTCAAACCGCCTACATCACGGGCGAAACACCGATGCTTCGGGTGTAGAACGACGCCGACGACGCCCTGAAGTGCGATCTGCTGACGATAGGCGCTGAAAATCGATGATTCTGGCATGATTTGGTGACGAAATGGAGGAGGGAGGGGGGTTGTTGTCCACTTCATGTAGGAGGTGGGAGGGGGAGATGAAATTGATTTTCTTTTTTTATTATTTAAAAACCTTCATTTAAATCAATGCCCCCGACCAGACCTCCCGGTGCGGAGGTAATTAGGTCGCCCCTAGGGTAAACGTGCCATTATGAACACTACGACAGAATCAGATTTGACATCCAAGACTCCGTTCAAAATTTATTCGAGTTGACGCTCGTAATTAAACTTTTCCATTTATTTACGAAAACGCCCCTGCTGGAGTTTTCCACAGCAGGCCCGTGCTTGCAAAGTTTACACCTCGTCTAGGGTAAACGACACGTTCCAAACACAACAGTTCCCTCAGATTCCTATTCTGAGCCACTTTTTAGGAGATATCACACCCCCGCCACGTGCATAGTATAAAAAAACTTAATATTTTTATAAAATTAATTCCGGGCACACTGGGCCTCGGAATCGCATGCCGTCTTTGATCCTAGCTTTGGATTTATTCATAGAAACATTACAAAGTCTGAAATGGCCAAAACCAAGTCGCTACATCCCCCTTTAGAACTTTTCGTCCCCAAAAGCCATAAACACAAGTAAAGCAACTGGACTCTTAACTGGGTCTCCCATGCCAGCTAACCCATGCCTGAACACATAAGTCAGAAGGACTCATCCACCACACCTCAACACTATCATCTTTGGGTGGAAGTAACTCGCCATCATGGGTTTAATCGCATCACAAAAATACATCTCGGTGGGGGAAGGATCCCTCTTCCTCACGCATTCGAAGCACGCCAAACAAAACTCTCACACAGGGTCTTACCAACGCCCTGGACAAAACTCGAGCAAGAAACAAAAAGGAAAGAGGACCGTTAAACAGTATCTAAAAAGATACTAAAAAAAGCATAAAGGACACAAGGAATATCTCTATCTATCCATGGAGCCTCTGGGTTAACATCATATAGGGAATGCAACTGACCTCGCACTTGGCCACCAGCTCCCTGAGCTTGGCGTGGACCACCTGGGGGTGGGGGTGGTGGCAACTGATACCACCCACCACCTCCTGCTGCTGCACCAGCTCCGTCGCCATGTCCTCCGTCCTATAGACCTTGCTCGATATGATGCCTATGCCAAGGTGGTCCATCGACCGACTCCCTCTCAATAACATGACGGGTCGGACAATATCTAGCAAGATGTCCCCGACCGTTGCAAGCATAACACCGCCTCTCCTACAGCTACCCAAATTAGGCCTGTGAGCCCTGTGACCCATGATCCTCAGAGCCTCCATCCTGGGGTCGCCTCCTAAACCGTCAGCCACGTCCAGACCCTTGCATCTGCCATCAGCTACCAGATGCTGACGTCTCAGCTCTCGCATGCCCAGCACTAACAGGGGGGATCTGATCAGCCAGAAAGCTCTCCACCAACAATGCTCTCTCCAGCACTTCAGCATAGGTGGCCAGGTACAAGGAGACCACACCTGCTTGGATGTCTCTCTATAATCCCATCTCAAAAGTCCGATCCCTAAAGAACAGGTCTTGAACCATATCTAGGGAGTATTACGATAGGTATGTAAACCTCGTTGAGTACTCCGACATAGTCATGCCCTCCTGCCGAAACTGTAGAAGCTCTTGGATCCGCACTGACCTCAGCGTCACAGGATATAACTCTTCTCAAAAGAGCCTCTCAAAATCTGCCCACGTGAGCGTCTCCTCGTCATGGGACTACGTCACTAGGCTCCACCATCGCCCGGCCGAACCATGTAGAAGGCTCGCCGCTAGGACAACCATCCGATCTGGGGGTATCCTCACCAGGTGAAAAACTCGGGTGACTGCCTCAATCCAGTCATCAGCTGCCTATGGGTCTGTATCACCTCGGAACCTCAGAGGTCGCTGCCTCTGAATCTCGTGCAGTGCACTCAGCCTGCACAGAACCTCATTCTGCACTGCCGGCACAACCAGCTGCTCGATAGGTGGTGGCTCAACTGGAAGACCACCTGGAGGTCTAGCCTCAGATCCTGCGCCCTGGTCCACAACCTCTACATGGGGCAGATCATCACCACAACCACACTATAGAACCCCTGCTGGCGGTCGTTGTGGAGGCATCCTAAAATACATTCAAGAAGCACCACAATCAAAGAGTATATCTGGAGAGCTGACTCAAGGACAAGGAAAAACCAAAAACCCAGTCCTATATGATGAATGTACCATTTTCCCCTACGACCAGTGTAGGAATGTCCTAAGTCTAAAGGCAGGTTATTAGAGTCCTGGTGTATGGATACATCAGCCGCTGCACCAACACTGGAGTCTCTGGCTTGAAATATGAACTCGAAACATCGTGTCACTACTGCTATGCAACCCAAACCAAACTCACAGCTAGACCAGATACACTCTGAGATCCCAAAGGTGGAACCTCCTCTGATACTACTCAGTCACGAACCGACCCAATGGGGCTCGACCCGAAACTCCCCAAACCCACTTCCAATAGGCCATGGGCTGGTGTCTAGCACTGAGTAGGCTATCACATACATGGGAGGCATTAGCCTAAGGTACCTGTATACTCGCACCCACATACACCTCCATGAAACAGTGCAGAGATATATAAAACTGAAAAGTAAATGCATGCACACAATCTATCCCAAACCAGAGTGCAATAACCAAAGTACAAAAAGGAAAAAATAGGGCCCACTAAAAGAAAACTACAAAAGTGACAAACCGACTCAGAAGGAGGGAAAACACTGCAAAAACACCTGCCTGTAAGCTCCTAGGCACAGCTCCGGTAAACACCCCGGTCAACCCGCTCACTAAGCTCTGCTTGCTTCGAGTCCTCCTAGGACTCCATTAAAAGCCCTGTGGTTTTCACAAGACAGAAACATGTGCGGGAAAATCCCATGTAGGGATGATTATAACAATACTCAGTAGGCACCCCAAAAACCCAAAACAAAAGTGAGAAACTGAAAGGTAACAGTCCTCTCATCCCAGCCAGAGAGAACCCAGACAAGAGAGAAAATCCATATCATGACCATCCTCGGCTAAACACAACTAGTTAGCTCAAATCAGGTGTATTCCCACACATATACCATGAACATCCAGATATACCCAGCTCACGCTCCAGGCCACATGAGGTAACGAACTCATCACCAACAACTTTCCTCAACCAGGAGAGCACACTCCATGATCAATATCATCCCAGATGACACTTGTATGAGAGATAAACTCCATCAGGTCCCACACAAACATCTCAGACGCTTACCCGAGAGATCACGCCCCTCAGATATCATCACTGAGGAAACCTCACTGAAACAATATAAACACCAAACTCCTCGGATAAGGGATTGCTCCTAGGGTCCGCTAGGGGATACCAAAACACACACCAGTATATGAAGATCTCACATATAGGGGATCACTCCCAGGGTCCACTGGGGGATACCATAACCTGATCTAGCATTCGTAGAACCCACAGATAGAAGACCACACCCAGGATCCACTAGGGGATACCACAACCCGATCCGGCGCTCGACATAAGCACGTCACTCAGATAGAGGATCGTCGCCCATATAAAGGTGGTCCCGAAGATACTGAAACCCTATCTAGTATGACTCACGATATAGGGGATCAAACTGATGATGCCACACCCCTACAAAAACCACCCATTGAGTAGGGGATCGCATAACAAACAATACCGCAACCCTACTATAATCCTCATTCTGAGTAGGGGATCATACTCCCGACGATACCACAACTCTACTAAGCACGGCCCACCGTGTAGGGGATCATATTCCTGATGATTCCACCAAAAATACGGGGTTAACCTGCTAGATAGGGGATCACCGACCGTGGAAATGCGGTCACAACGATACCAAGAACCCGATCTAGGGAAACGATGCTAGAGGATCCCGCTCTGGGCCTACCGGAGGGATGCCACAACTCAAATAGATTAAACATCCCATCGAGAGGATCACAAGCCTAGACTAGGGTTGTGATGCTGTAAGAACCCTCGTAGGAACGAACCAAGGGAGTACCCTCAACCATTGTTGGTCCCAACGTCGCTAACCCGAGCGACCCGCCACAACGCCACCCCATGCACCTCCAAGGTTGATACCGAGGCCACCATCGCGATCCACATGAAAAAAACACGCAGGATAGGCTGTTTACTCACCCGAAATGGACAACTAGTGAAAAGGCACTATTCACTGTAGCCAGCCCGTGCGGGACCCACACATCGATCACGAAAGTCATCAAGCGGATCATACCACGATGATCCCCTTGAAAAAATATGCGGGACCGACTACTCATTCATTCGAAACGGACCCCTAGTGAAAAAGGAACTATTCACTAAAGGCAGTCTGGGTGGGGCCCATGCCTCAATCCCGAATCACATCGAACGGATCACACAATTGCAATCCTCTCGAAAAAACACACAGGATCAACTGTCCACTCGTCCAAAATGGACACTAAGCAGAAAAGTTCAGTTTCTCCGAAAATGCCAAAACCCAGCCATGTGGAGCCCACATACCAAAATCGGTCCCAACACCTGAAAACCCACAAGAAAAGTCCTCTGTACCATTAGGGTCTTAACACCACTGACTGCACGTCAATCGGACGCTTCAGGTAGAAGATATGACGACATGAAGTCGAATAATAATAAAATATTATTATTTTATTTGACATTTCAAGCTCCCGGGCAACGATACCAAAACGTTGAACTCTCAAAACCACACCGAAAGGTTCACCTCGTCTCCAGGGTTGCATCGCCGTAGATGGCATGCGAATCCGACTCCCGGATTACAAGAAACTGGGGTTTTAAAAACCCCCATATATGAAAAAGGGGTCGGAGCAGCCTGCCGGCCTGGACCGGCCCACCGCTGCAGGCCCGCCCTGGCCGACAGCCCTCTACCGCGTGGTGCCCAGGGCCGCCGTGCTCTGGCAGCTGGGCCGGCGCACCGCCGCGGGCCATCGCGGTTCCGCCGGCGCCACCGTGCCGGAGCCGCGTCGGCGGCGCTTTCACAGACCGCCGGGGGCACCCCGATGGTCCGTTTTGTGATCCGAAGGTATCAGCACGACCCTCAGGATGCGATCTTCCCTGCTACGACATCAAAATGAAGCAATTCACTGCAAAAATGGTATCGGGGGATTATAACTTAAAACACCTACCTCGCGGGCGAAACGCTGAAGCTTTGGGTGCAGAACAACGCCGTCGACGCCCTAAAGCGCGATCTGCTGATGATCGGCAGAGAAAACAGACGATTCTGGCATTATTTGGCGACAAAACGGAGGAGGGAGGGGGGTTTCCATCCTCTGCGCATAGGAGTTGGTAGGGGGAGATGAAATTGATTTTCTTTTTTATTTAAAAACCTTCTTTTAAATCAACACCCCCGACCTGACCTCTCGACGCGGAGGAAATTAGGTCGGCCCTAGGGTAAACGCATTGTTCGGAATGCAAATGCGGACTCAGATTTTTGATCCGAGACTCCTTTAAGAAGTTATTCGAGCCAACTCTCGAAATTAAACTTTTCTATTTATTTACAAAAATTCCCCTGGTGGCGTTTTCCACAGAAGGCCCGCACCCGCAAAGTTTACACCTTGCCTAGGGTAACCGACACGTTCCGGACGCAATCGTGCCCTTAGATTCTCATTCTGAGCTACCATTTAGGAGATATCACACCCCTTCCATGTGAATAGTATAAAAAAAACTTAATATTTTTATAAAATTAATTCCGGGCACACCAGGCCTCAGAATCACACGCCGTCTTCGTGCCTAACTCTGGATTTATTCATAGGAATATTCCAAAGTCTGACAGGGCCAAAACCGAGTCGCTACAAAATCTATATTTTTCTCCATTAAATATAATCCTATTAGTTAGTTAATAAGATTTTAAGTGTGAGGGAAAAAAATAATAACTGGATAATTACAGTATTTGAGAGTGGTGGGAAAAACTGAGCATCTTTTTTCCCTTATATAGACTCCCACAAAACACTCATAAAGGTTATCCAGTTTTACCTTCACACAGATTGTACTATGTAAAGGACATTCTAAAATACCTTTACATAAATGGGTCTACATAAAGTCAACTAATGTTTACCTTTAAAAATTACATATATGTAAAAGTAATATCTTTACATAGAAATGTTTTGTAGAGGTAATCATGTTTTCCCTTCATGAAAATGGGAATATGTAAAGGTAGCACATGTTTACCTTTACACATTAGACCCGTGTAAAGGTGACCTCTATACAAGCTTTACATAGGAGGTAAATCTTGTATTACCTTTACACACATGGACTACTTAAAGGGAAAATCTTTTACCTTCACACATTTTATCTCTCTTATATAAGGGTAAAGTGAAACATAAAAAGAATATTTTTTAATGTTTCCTTGTAGTTTATAAAAGTTTTATAAATCATAATAAAAGGTATTTTGGAGATATTTTAATTTATAAATAATTTATAAAATTTTTATTTTAAAAATTTTACAATTAATTATATATAAATATTTATGAAACATTTATTAATAAAAGTAATCCAAATATTAAATGTTAATTTTTAAACATATATTTAGAAAATTATATGAAATATCTTATAATATATAAATAAGATGTTTATTTAAAAATTTTAAGGGTAATATATATTGTTTATAAATTAAAAAATAAGGCTGAAATATAATTTTTTTTTATATTTTAAATATTAATTTGTTCATACAAATTTTAAATTTTCAAATTAAAAAGGAAAGCCTTATTAAAAGATATTATTTAGAGAAAATAAAAAAAGTTTTAATGATTAATGATAGATGAAAGATCTAAATAATATAATATATATGATATATATAAATTATTTAAAAGGATTATATGATGAATTAAATATTAATTATTGAAATCACAAATTATGTAAAATATGAAAGAGTTTATATTGAAATTGGATATAAAAGTGTTTATATCTTAAATTATTAAATAACTATAATGTTTAGCTTAATTATAAAATAATAAACTTTAATTTATGAGATTTGAAAAAATTGTAATTTCATGTTTAAATATTTGAAATTAAAAATTATTTAGATGTAATAACTTAAATTATTCATGTTTATAAAATTATTTATATTTTTAATATTGTGTATTCTTTATTTATACAATAAATTTATTCTAGGAGATAGGGCCTTTCATTACATGCTAGGTACAAGTTCATTAAATTTAATTTTCAACAATCTTTAGTTTGGATTGTAATTAATGTTATTTTATTGAATTTAGTTTGTAGGAATAGTTTGTGCTTATTAGGTTTTATAATTATCATGAATTGTAATCTCTCTTGAGTAAAGTCTTCCCAGGGAGTGGGAATTCAAACCTGACTATAATGAACTAGTATTTTCATACATACATATCAAATCTTGTTAAATGAATATTAAATACATTTAACAAAAACATGCCTGAGGACCATAATGGTTTAGTGTCTTTGAATACTAAGTACACAATATTATTATTTAATGAAAGATATTCAACATAACCCATAAATATCTTCCCATTTTTTACTCTATATAACATACCCTATTTAAAACATTTCTTTATAACATGGGGAAAAGAAACATAAAAGGGTGATCTCATATACTCAATAAGGGTAAACATATGAGATATCATTATATAATCATATGAAAGAATAAGATATGTGTAAGGGTATGAGATCATGAAAATAAATTACAAAGTTTATACCAAACCTATCATAGATCATAAACATGAGTCATGACATAAAGAATTATCATTTGAAAAGACACGAGTTATAAGAGTGTGAAATCATCATGATTAATGAACCATAATATCATGTCATATGAGTGTGGAACCAACAAAGGTATAGAAACCAATTCAATTGTCAAGGTAAGACCATCAAATATATTGGATCATTCCTCACCACCTATTTTCCACTGTGGAATAAGACTATCTGACCATTTCCCACTATGGATCAAGCTTGCCGAATTGTTTCCTATTGTGGATCAAGCCCATCTAATTGTTTCCCATTATTACCTCATGATATATAAATCTTTACCCAATCAATTGGAGAGAGATATAAGTCCCAACAATCACATAATATATACATTTATGTTCTAAAGAATCATAAAACATTTCACTATATAATAACCCATAGAAAGGAAATGGGTTTCATAAACATTTCATCATAACATAACACATATAAATGGAATGGTTTTTATATGCATTTCATCATATCATAAACCATATAAATGAAATAGGTTTTATAAAAATATCATAATTTCATCATAGTATAACCCATGGAAACAGAATGGGTTTCATAAACATCTATCCATCACAATCATAAACAATCCAAATAAATAATAACGGTGGTGTAATTGGATCATATCCTTAGTAAAACATAATCAACACCAACGTTTGTTGTCCTTGATTGATAGATATTCTATAAATGATCATTAAAACATTCCTGAGGAAAATATCTTTTACATTTTGAAAATAATTCTTTAAAATCTAAAAAGTTCTCAAATATTAAAGAAATAATTTTATTTTAAAATAACCTTGAAAACATGCAACATAATATTTAAAAAATCCAGTGGTCATGATGATGAGAAATTTCATTCATGTCATACATGTTGAAACTAATACTCCTATCACATTATTAATAAAATCCAAATGGGGCATTTTTGGAAAATGAATAAAACATTAATTTGAAAACCTTTCGTAAAAATTAAATAAAGGGTAATTTAAAAAAAAAATTATAATAATAAAAAAATTCTTAAAACATTTTAAAAAAACATGGATTATGAAGAAAAAGGGGTTTTGACCAAAGAGATAAATAAATATTATTTTTCTTAAAAATATTATTTCGATATCTTGAGTACTTTAAGATATTAAAATGAAAGGAAAACATGTGTTTTAATGAGATAAATATAGGATAAGGAAATTCATGTGTTTTTTGAAAGGTATATCATAATATCTCATTATTGGAAACATATCGTAAGCAATCTTGATAAGCAATGAGACTGCAACATTAACCTTCACCACTTTGGTATGTTTTGAATCATAATTTACATGAAAGAAATAATATTATATATATATATATATTTATTTATATCCCATAATTATAATTATAAGGTTCATAAAATAAATTCATGTGAAGTATATACACCAGACAAAATAAACATGTTCTGCATAGGGAATGTGTCCCATAGAAATAAAAGTGAGATAAAAATCCCTTACCACTTTGGTAACTTATAAATTATAACACCACTAAATAATAATTATAAAATGAAAATTTAAATATCATCAGAATAATTATATTCATGATATAACATGCCAAAGTGGCATTATATACACTGCACAAAATAAACAAGTGGTGAATATGGAATATATCTCCCAAAAATAAAAGAGAGACTAGAATTCCCTTACCTTAAGTATCAAATTGCTTCATACACATTAAAACCTCATATAAAATAAATATAATTTTATTATTTATATATATATTATAGAAAAATAATTATATATATCATACCATATATGATTTACTTATGACCTTTTATTACTCATTTTTAAACAATTCCTTGTTAAAATCATGTTTTGGGTAATAACTACTCATTCTTCATGTATGTTTTGATTTGGTATTTTTGATCCTTTTATTTAAATCATGGTTCCATAATATCAATAATTTTAAAAATTATATAAATATAATATATATTAAATATATATGTATTTATAGTAATCCAGTAAAGTTAGTGATATAAAATGAATGACACCATTCATGGAGATGGCAGGCCATACGTACAGATGAACGTTGTTTCCATTTTCTCGATGGATGAAATGAAAGAAAAGTAAATAATATATTTCCTTTAAAAAAATTTATGTCATATATATCACATATTTTAATTAAATCTATCATTATTAACTTCCATTTAAAGATTAAGTGAAGAACGAATCACATCACTTCATGAGGTGTTAGTCCACCGTACACATGAGCAACGTCATTGTATTCTAACAGAATGAGAAGTAAGAAGCTATATGTGATATTATAATTAAAAAAGTATAATTTTTTATAAATATAAAATAAATATATTAAATCTTTCATTATATTTATCCATGATATTTGGTGATGGAAAATGAATTATATCGGTTTGCGAGGCGATAATCCTCCCTACACATGATCGACAGTTTTGTTTCCCATTTGATGGAAGATGAGACAAATGTAGGTAATTAAATTAACATAATTAAATATAATTATATATTATATTCTGATGTTATTATATCACCTTGTTCAAATAATATTTTAAGGGGTTATAAGAATTTTTTTTTATAATGCATAGTTAAGGACTATACCTCTTCTTCATATATCCCCTTTAGGTTTACACCTAAGGCCTTCATAGGAAGATTTACTAATAAAAATAAGGAATCTAAGATATGGGAATGGAAGTATGGAATGTATTTGGGTAGGAAATTTTCTGAACCAAAGGGATTTTGTTTGTGTAATGATGATAGAATAAGGGGCACAATTTTATTAGCATGAAAAGGAACCCACAAAGAAATTACTAGGAAATTTCCTCAGAGAATACAAAATGCTAAAGTCGTTCCCAAGAAAAATGATTCTAAATGAAAACATATTAGAAATTTTAATTGTATAATGTTGTAATATGGATATATAATAGGATTTAGACATGATTTATTTGTAAAAATATCCATATCTTTTTTTTAACCTCAATGAAAACACCTTTTAACCTTAAACATGGTAACTAATTTTTACTATTTTACTATTCATTTTGACCAAAAATTAATTTTATATTAATTATAATTATTATAAAAATGGAATCAATTTTTCGAAATTCCATTAATATATGTGAAAAAATTAATTTAAAATTAATCCCCCAGAATGATGAAAAGGCGGGTTTTCAAAGAAATATTTTTTACCAGAATATAATGTTTTAATATAAAAAGTTAATATAAATTTGATTTTTATGATATAAATTGAATTAATAAATATATAATTTAACTAATTTAACTATAATTCTTTATAGAATATCAAAATTTATAAATGATTTAAATTAAAAGGCAAATTTCAATAAAAATAAGTATTTTTCACTTTTCCCTGAAAAATTAGTCTCTTTAGAAAATTCTCAGTAATTCAACCTAAGATAATTTTTATTTATTGATTTAAAAAATTAATTTAATTTTTTAAAATAAATTTTATGAAAGTGTAAATAATTAATTTTATCATTTTTTCATAAAAATCAATAATAATATTTTTTTGTGGAAATAGTATTTTCAAAACATATAAATACTTTACAACAAAAAATCAAGTAATTTTTTATCAATTTGATTTCTTAATTAAAAAATATTATAAATAAAATTTAAAATTTTATTATTCCTATTCAAGCTTCCATATTTAATGTCCAGTTTATAAAAATCATTTTTAAATAATAATATTAATAGTGTATCATGGTTTCTAAAAACTCGGTATTGTGTATAGCACAGGCTATCGAAGAAATTATATTATTCCAAAAATAATTCATAAAATCTTAGGGTGTTACATTATACCCCCCATTAAATTAGTTTCAACATCAATTTTTTTTACTCTGATAAAATCAACTAAGGATACTTCTACCTGAACATATCCTTAGGTTCCCATGTTTCTTTCTCAAGGTGGCGGTTTCACCATAAAACTTTTACCAGGAAAGTGGTCTTGTTTGATAGCATATTATATCTATTATCTAGAATATATGAAACATTTTACTCATAAAAAAAATCTTTTTCCATTGGTATAACCTCTGAGTTAAGTACATGTGAAGGGTCAGGTATGTATATACTCAGGTGAGATACATGGAACACATCATGATCCTGAGAGAGGTTCGTTGGAAGTACAAAGTGATAAAGAACCATCCATACTCGATCAAGAGTCCTAAAAATGAAAATATACATATGGTTTAGATTTAATTTCTTCCAAAAACTCATATCCTTCTTCTGTGGATAAATTCATAGAAACACCTTATCAATAAATTCAAATTCCAGTTCATGATGGTGATTGTTACTATAAATTTGATACCGAATTTGTGATGTCCTTATGTGCTTATGAATTGATACAACCTTATCTACAATTTCTTGAGAATTTTCAAGACCCAATAGATTTATCTATCCAACTCCATCCCAGTATGTTTGAGTTTTACACTTCTTTCCACAAGGGATTCACAAATACCTCTATGAATGCTCAAAGGAAATATATTATTGTAAGGAAATTTAGATAGTAGAAGGTATTGATCCCAAAAACATTTGAAATCCATATAAAAGATCTAAATATATAATATAGGATTTTAATTGATACTTTATACTAAATATCTATCTAATGATGATATAAAGTGCTGAAACTCAAGTCTATATCCAGATCCTACTGAATACTTCACAAACAAATTGAGGTAAACCTCAAATAATTATCATATACAATAGAATATGGTAATACATGAAACATTTCCACTTCATTAATTTATAATATGGAAATATGATCAAGAGATAAGTATTCAATGAAGTTATGAAGTGTGTAAAATTTGTAACGAGATTGAATAAAACCAATATAGTTTTATTCCCTTTAGATATTTTGGGGATTCCGATGACAAAATGCATGGTGACATTTTCCCCTTTCAATTCTGCTATGGGTAATTGTTCTTATATCCCCTTATAATTTTTTCTCTTAGTATTAACTTGTTGACATACCCAGAAAAATGATTTAAACTCTTTGATATCTCTCTTCATACAATCCCACCCGAAATACTATTTCAAATATCTATATATCTTTTTAATTCCAATATCTATTGAGAATAATGAACTATAAGCCTTTTTAGTAGTGCATTCATCTAATCTGGTATAGACAGAACACATACACGGTTCATGAACCTTATCATTCCATTATAATCAAGTTTAAAATATGGAACATTTATCACCTACGTTTTTATCTAAATATCATCCTTTTATTCCTTTTTTATCCTCACATGAGTACATAGTTGAACACTAATTTGAGATAGATAATGTTTCTCCCATTACTTCAAGATTTCAAGATCTATACTTTTAAAATATTTAACATTGGATCTTTTGTGATCCTCATCATAGATAAGTTAACCTAATCCTTTCGAATCAAATCATCATCCACCTTGTTCACTTTCCTTGGGTGGTAATGTATCGAGTAATCATAATATTTAATCATATCTAACCAAATTATTTGGAATATATTCAACTCCATCTATGTGAAAATATACTTCAAACTTTTTGGATATGTATATATATCACACTTTAATCTATAAAGATAATACCTCCACATCTTTAATGAAAAAATTACCACAGCTAACTCCAAATCACGAGTTGGGTAATTTTACTCATGAAAAATCAACTCCCATGAGGAATAAGCTATAACCGTGTCATTATGCATGAGAAAGCATCCCAATCCATTCATAGATGCATCTATATAGATTTAAAATCCTTATCCAATTTAGGTTAATGTAATCACATATGCTATGACTAATCTTCCCTACAGTTCATTGAAATTTCCCTTACATTCATCTATCTAGAGGAACTTAGATCCCTTCCGAGTTAACATAGTGAGTGGACTAGGTAGTCAGGATAAAGTCTCTATAAATATCCAATAATGTCCAAATAAACCATGAAACTACATATCTCAATCATTATGGTTGGTCTGAGACAATTTTCAATAGAATTCCTCTTTAATTGATCCAACGATATACCCATGCCTAAGATTATATAACCCAAAAATTAAACCTTTCGTAAGAAAAATTAATTCTCTGTAAAAATTTTATGAAAATTATCATTCATCAGGGTATTTAGTACAATTCTCAAGTGATATTAATGATTTTATGTACTCTTTAAATGGGTAAGAATATCATCTATAAAGACTACCATAAAATGATCTAGGTAATATCTAAATAATATATTCATTAAACCCTGAAGATGGTGGGGGTATTAGTAAGAAAAAATGGAATTACTATATACCCATAGTTTCTATACCTAGTATAGAATGTTTTCCTAGGTATATCCACCTTATTGAAACTCAATTAATGATATACAGAATAAAGTCCAAACTTGGAAAATATTTAGATCCACACAATTGATCAAATAAATCATCAATATGGGGTTGAGAATACATGTTATTGATTGTGATCTTTTCCAAATCCTAATAATAAATGCAGAGTCACATTGATCCATCAATTTTCTTAAAAAAAATAACCAATGAACCCGATGGTGACACACAAGGATGAATGAGTCCCTTTTCAAGGTTTTATTAAAGTTTATTCTTCAATTCCTATAACTCGATCAGGGCTATTCTATAGGGTGTATTTTAAATAGGTTTGAAACTAGGGGTGAGTTCTACTAAGAGCTCAAGTTTATTTTTAGGTGGAATACTAGGAAACTCTTTTAGAAATACATTAGTGAACTCCCACATAATAGGAGAATCATCTATTTTGAGTTTCCCCCCAACCATATGATATAAACACACATTTTGAATAGGAATCAAGACATATAAAATGGATGATATCTCCATCAGATGTTTACATTTATCATCACAATGATAGATGATCATAGGTTATTTTTAATATCAAACATGACTTCCCTTCCTTGGTAATAGATGTGGTACTTATATAGAGAAATACAATCCATGACTAATATAACATCAAATTAGACCAAAGGTACAATAAAAATATTTGAAAGAATAGAATTCCCACAAACATCTACTAGAGAATAATTAAAGACAATAGATGAAATCATCATACCAATATGGGTTTTCACTAATGAATCAACATCAAATCATTTGGAAAATTAATTAACATTACAAGATACCATTCAGGATATAAGGGAATTAATATAAAAAATATCAAATAAGATTCTTCAATATTTGATCATAACCATCCCCAACCAACATCATTGTTTTATCTTCAATCCCTTAGTAAAACCAGAATGGTTAGCATAACCATCAATCAAAGTGATTAATCATGAAAAATTATTCATATGATATCTAAATCATGACACCTTATTTTCAATAAATGAAACCATAGGTTTGAACAAGGTAATCCATTATTATCATTTATTCAAATATTTTATGATGGTCTATAAATAAAATGTGAATTAACCAAAGCATACCCCTTGGGAGTGTCAAACCTGGTGTGTAGTAAGGACCATTATCACGGAGGTTGATATCTTCCGAGAATGAATCCCTTCATATATCTACAAATCACCAACTCATTTTCACAAATGAGGAGCCACCCCACATAACGCAAGCCTTCTGCAAACTACTTGCCTCCCATGAACTACAAGCCTTCCCGCGAACCATTTTCCCTACATGGTTCGCATACCATGCTTCACAGTCCACATCAAACAACTATCCAAAATCCTTAATTTTCTGATTTCCCAAATTAATTCTACGTACCACATTTTTGGGTCCATGAACTATCTTTCGAGGTCCTCAAACCATTTAATCTTACACGGAAAAACATCTTTTAAAAAAAATTAACTCAAAATTCTGAGGCCCAAAAATGTATCAAACACTGGGAAACCACACCACCTTAAAAACCTGTTTAAGTAAAATCAACCATACTCATTTGTGGTAATCTAAAATTTTCAACATACAATCACACCCAAAAACATTTATAGGACACCTTGATGGATTTTTACCCAATAATACCCCCTTTGGATTTGTTGAAAACTCTTCTATAATTTCATGCATCATTAAAAATTCTTCTATATTCTACAAGCATTCACTTCTTGGAATTAAGATAGAAATCAAGGATTTACTCAACACATACTCTAATCCCACATGAGTCATGCTTGACATGAGAAACAAGAGTAATATGAAAAGTTCATCAATAAATCACTTCATTTTATTCCAACACCACTCATTTGCTTTCATCATGAACTTAAGATGTCATGTTATATAATATTTTGATTGATCACTTCTAGAATCACCAGATTTAAAAATTACCCTAATTTACTACTCCCCCTATCTTGCTGATCCCCCTATCACGCCACTCCACCTATCATCTTCACCCCATGTATTTACTAAGAGATTTTATCCCTTTGAATACCCACAATGTAACGCCCCGACCCTAGCTACCCAGAGTTGGTGCCTTATTACATAACATTGGCATGATCACAAGAAAGATCAAATCTCGAAAGACCGATTGGTTTAGTAGCCTTAGAAACACTAGATACATTAATAAAGTTTTACATTACATCATAAAGTGAAAAATTACTACAACAACATAATGTCTCCATAGTCCACACTATTATCCCCTCATAATATCCCTGCAGGTCATTCATAATTTACTTCTTCACATCCTGGGAAAAATAAAATATAGAAAAGGGGTGAGCTCAAATGCCCAGTAAGGATAAAAATATAGCAGAAACTTTTATAAATAAGAATACACATTTAAGGCAGTGTATAACTAAAACAAAAGCCTTTTGAACTTGAACTTCAACATAGTATGGCAAAAATAAAATGAAATAATTCCATTTAATTATTCACATGGATATTCTACTAATCGAATAATCACATGAAATATCAATAACCACTTTCATAATGATGGAATGCATAATGCCAGACTATCATAACCACATAGCCAATGCCTCGTGCGAAGACTACAAATAAGATTTTGCAAAGGCCTTGTGCCAAGACACTAGTTTGTCTCATGAGACCTACCGATGCATCGAGGAGCTATAGCGGGCTCCACCCATCACATATTAAGTCCAATGCATTCCCATATGAAAAGGTTTAAACATAATATAAACATTCGTATCAAAAATAGCATACGAAATGTCAATACTTTCACCATAAACCATGAATGGTATAAAAAAATATCACATTCACAGTCAAACATATCACAAAACCATCAATACAATATAGAAGTTTTGTATCATAATAAATCAACTTCAAATAAGCGTAAAATCCATCAAAGGATGTTGACATAGATGAAATCAAAACTCTTTTTAGAGAATTATCTCTTTCTATTTTGAAATCATTTTAAGAGTCATATATTTATAAAATAAAACATTTTCTTTGAAAATACTCTTATAAGCTTGTAAGGGAAGCTTCAAAGATTTTATAACGGCAAAAAATAGCCGCACCCGCAGTATAAGTTAAAAAAACATTCTTACCTTAATTTTGTCAAAGAGGTTAAAAAGGACATTGTTTGGTAATGGACAGAAAGATTCCTTTATAAACCTCTTATAAAAAGTCAAATAAGGGTATACATGTCTTTAACCCATATTCTTGTAAATAGTAAAAATGTTTTGAAATACATTTTTAAGAAACATGGATGTGGATGATAAAGAGATCCCAGTAGATTATTACGTATAAACAACCTCGGATAATGAAGAGATTGCGAAATAAACCCTTACCAATTTGGTAACTTATGAAACATACAACCCATGAAAGAGGTATCATACAATGAATATGTAAATACACATAAATTAAAGTGTATTACACAAAGAATATAATTATGGGCAGTATATACACCACACAAAAGGTAATGGTGGCAATATGGAATGAATCTCACGGGAATAAGGAGTGAGATGAAAACCCCTTACCTTGTACTTTTCCTTGGTTGGG
Source organism: Viscum album (assembly GCA_963277665.1). Classification (NCBI taxonomy): domain Eukaryota; kingdom Viridiplantae; phylum Streptophyta; class Magnoliopsida; order Santalales; family Viscaceae; genus Viscum; species Viscum album. Next base: position 780,030,318 of record OY728141.1, read on the forward strand.
GTAGGTTAACCTCATCTTCTTCGGGTTCTTACTTTTGATTTGATCAAAAGGGATCTTTGGTTGGATTTATGACTAAAGGAAGACCTCTAGGATGAAGTGAGGGAAGTTGAGAGAGTATTTGGGCAGTGGTTGTCCAAACCAAAAGGCTTTGAAGGTGTCAGTTAATGAGAAGGGAGAGTGCCCTTCTATAAGAGGGGTGAGGGGCACCTTTGGAAAAGCTAGAAATATTATTTTAAAATAAATTCATATTCGGTTTCTAATGGCTCAAAAGTGGATTATTTAAAGTTTAAGGTGGGGATAGGTCAAAAACCACCCAAACAATTGAATTTAGACAGGTTTGGGTCATTATACTAACCTTATCTATAAGTATTAACTCTTAGTTAATTAGTTTCACTTTTACAATGTCTCTTTGTATTTTTATATTATATAGTTAATAAACTTACAATATACCTCCAAGAGACCGCCAAGTGGTCCATTAATGATAAACCTACCATGATATAAGTTTCTTGGCCGAAACATAGATTTTTAGGAATTTAATATCAATTAATAATATAATATTTGTTTTAAAAACTCTTTTATGTCAATTTTGACACTATTCAATAGTTGATTTTTGTAAAACTCATAACAGAATTATTACTTCTAAAAAAGTTAATTAAATCATTAATAACATGTCATATTAACCTAGAAAATTAGTGTAATTCATTAAAAGTCTCAAATTATATTTATTTGGGTATTTATAATATCAATTGTTTTAATTTTTCACTATTATGGTAATTACTGCATCATCATTGTGTCATAAATAAATTAAATTATTTAATGTCTAAAAATTATAAATAAAATATAATTATGTAGGAAATCTTTTTAGATTTATAATTAATATTTAAAATCGAAAATCAAACATATATAACCCTATGTAAAAATTGTTTTTCTAAATGATATATGCTTGTTTCATTTTTGTATTCATTTTAACTTAATTAAAATAAAGTGTCCCTATCACTTACAAGTGGAACCATGGGGTCCTAAAATAGACCCAAAGATGATCATGGTTGGACATGTATCAACCAATAAGGTTAGGACACGTTTTAGGGTAATTTATTATTATTATAATATTATTTTTTAACCCTTATTTACCGGATTTACCCTTTAACCATGGTAAATAAAATATTTACCGAAGTAATTATTCAAAATGTCTAAAAATAAAAGTTACCTATTTACACAATTTGAACATACTAATTCCAAATATGGAATCCATTTTTACAAATTCAAAACACAGAAGTGGCAGAAATTAATTTAAAATTAATTCCCGTTGTCAAAACAAAATGCGTGTTTTTAAGATATAATAACTATCAAAAGATTGATACTTGTTTATGTTCGGTTTAACTATGAAATTATGTCCAATGACCAACATTGTATTAAATGGTTAAAATATATTCTAAATATAATTTAAAACCACTCAAATTCATAATTTATCACTATTAATTATTTTGATTAAAAAAGTTGTTTTTAATTAAAATTTAGTAATTTTCATTATTCATCAAAATATTAAAGTTATCCGAAAAGTACCAAAATTTCACCTTAGGCTAAATTCGATACTCCAAATCCAAAAATGAAGTCCATTTTGAGAGATAAAATTTCTAAAATTTAAAAAAGTAGGTATTAATATTTATAACGGCTAGTTTGATTGGTTGTGGTGTGTGTTAGAACTCGATGTTGCGTACAACACACGCTATTGCATTATTCAAAGAGAACCGTAGAAGCTTGGGGTGTCAAATTCTCCCCTCCTTCAAATAATTTCATCCTCAAAATTTCTAGAATACTACCGCATGAAAAGACTCAAGTGGTTCTTCATCATAAGTTCCTCGGGTTCCCACGTTGCCTCTTCCATCTTAATGGTTTCTCCACAAGACTTTTACCAGACGCGTCGTCCGGTTTCTCAGTAATTGTTCTCTCGTATCAAGAATCTTGACAGGATCTTCATAATAAGACAAGATCGGGTTCCAGTTCTAATTCCTCATAGGTGAGTACATGCGTTGGGTCAGGCATGTATTTCCTCAATAGAGATACGTAGAACACATCGTGAACTTTGGACAGACTTGGCGGCATTGCCTATCGGTAAGCTACAGTCCCAATTCGTTCTAGAATTTAGAAAGGTCCGATGTACCTGGGAATCAATTTACCTTTATTACCAAAATGTATGACTCCCTTCCATGGAGATACCTTCAAGAAAACATGATCACCGACTTGAAATTCCAAATTCTTCCTTCGATTATCAGCATAGATCTTCTACCTACTTTGAGCTGCTTTGATGTGGTTTTGGATTACCTTCACCTTTTCCATTGTTTCCTCTACCAGTTCTGGACCTACAAGTTTTCTTTCACCAACACCATCCCAACAGGTTGGTGTGTGACATCTCTTTCCGTATAACGCTTCATATGGTGTCATCTGAATACTCGAATGGAAGCTATTGTTATAGGAAAATTCTACCAGAGGTAAATATTGATCCCACATACCCTGAAAGTCAAGTGATCAAGATCTCAACATGTCTTCTAAGGTTTGAATAGTCCGTTCTGATTGTCCGTCTGTCTGAGGGTGGTAGGAAGTGCTCAAATGGAGTTCAGTATCCAGGGATTTCTGAAGACTCTTCCAGAATCTTGAAGTAAAACATGGATAACGATCAGAAACAATCGATAGGGATACTCCATGAAGTCTCACAACTTCATTAATATATTTTTGCTAGACGTTCTAGTGGTAGATCTTCTCTTATAGCAAGAAAATGTGCTGACTTGGTAAGACGATCAACAATAACCCTTATTGCATCGTTCCTTCTAGGAGTCTTTGGTAGCCCCATGACAAAGTCCATCGTAATATTGTCCCATTTCCACTCCAGTATGGGAAGAGGTTGCATGACTCCTCCAGGATGTTGCCTTCTAGCTTTCACTTGTTGACAAACCATACATCTTGACACAAAATCAGCAATCTCCCTCTTCATGTTGTCCCACCAAAAATGTTCTTTCAAATATCTATACATTTTGGTGCTCCCAGGGTGTATAGAGAAATTGGAACTATGAGCATCTTCCAACAATTCCCTTTTTAGATCAGGTATATCGGGAACACAAATCCTCTTCCCGAATTTCAAAATTCCTTCTTCATACACAAAGTCTCTCAATCTCCCATCATTCACAGCTTTAATCTTCTTTTGAAATTCTTCATCGTCGGTCTGAGAACTCTTAATCCTTTCTAGTAAAGATGGTTTGACAACCATTTGAAAAAGCATTGATGTTTCACCTTCCCTGGTTATTCCCATGTCCATCTTCACTAGATCCATGAAAATTGGATCCCTTTAAATTCTCATATTGTTCAAAACTCCATGATCTTTTCTTCTCAAAGCATCTTCCACCTTGTTTGATTTCCCTGGGTGGTTGTGTATCATGCAATCATAATCCTTGAGTAATTCAAGCCATCTCCTTTGCCACATGTTGCGTTATTTTTGTGAGAAAATATACTTCAAACTCTTGTGATCAGTATGAATCTCACATTTTTCACCATAGAGGTAGTGCCTCCATATCTTCAAAGCAAAGATCATAGCTGCTAACTAAAGATCATGAGAAGGATAGTTTTGCTCATGAATTTTCAACTGTCGTGATGCATAGGCAATAACCCTATCATTCTGCATAAGGACACAACCAAGTCCTTTCTTCGATGCATCACTATAAATAACGAACCCATCATTCCCCGATGGCAGAGTCAATATAGGAGCATTGACTAATCTTATCTTTAGTTTTTCGAAACATTATTCACACTCTTTTGTCCAAACAAATTTAACCCCTTTACGTGTGAGCTTCGTTAATGGGTTTGCCAATCGGGTAAAATTCTGGACGAAACGTCGATAATAACCTACCAAACCAATAAAACTGTGTACCTCAGTTATACTCATAGGTGCTAGCCATTATTGAATTTCCTTGGTCTTAGAAGGATCAATAGGGATTCTATCTTTAGAGACAACATGGCCAAGAAAAGAAATCTCCTGAAGCCAGAATTCACACTTGCTAAACTTCCCATATAATTCATGTCTTCTCAAAGTATTTAGGATAATGCGCAAGTGATTTTCATGATCTTCGTATCTTTTGGAGTATACAAATATATCATCAAAAAAATTCCACCAAAAATTCATCGAGATATTCCTTGAAAACTCTATTCATCAGATCCATGAATACAGAGGGTGCATTAGTCAATCCAAAAGGCATTACAGTAAACTCGTAATGCCCGTACCTGGTTCGAAATGCTGTCTTCAGAATGCCTTCCTTCTTTACACAAAAATGATGGTATCCATATCGAAGGTCAATCTTTGAAAAGTATTGAGCTCCATGCAGTTGGTCAAATAAATCATCAATGTGAGGTAGGGGATACTTTTTCTTTATTGTTATAGCATTGATCTCCCTATAATCGATACATAACCTCATAGATCCATCTTTCTTTTTAACAAAAAGAACAGGGGCTCCCCATGGAGAAAAAATAGGGTGAAAAAATCCTTTATTACTCAATTCCTCTAGTTGTTTCTTTAGTTAGACTAATTCTACAGTGGCCATTCTATAAGGGGTCTTCGATATAGGCCTTGATCCAGGAATTAAATCAATGGAAAACTCAACTTCTTGTTCTGGAGGATGTCCAGGTAAATCTTCCGGAAACACATCTACATATTATTTCACAACATGTACATCCTCTATTTGAACATTCCTTTCCTCACCCACAGTCATTTCATTCTCTTCCTCCCCAATAATTGAATTTAGTTGAGCTACTGGGGATGGATCTAGATAAGAATTAGGTGGTGACGATTCTGCTCTAAAGATAAGGTGTTCCTTATTATCATTATCAAAAATCATAACCTCCTTATTATTACAATAAATCTTCGCATCATAGTCTGAAAGCCAATCCATACCGAGGATTATATCAAACTCAATCATAGGTATACCGATGAGATCAGTAGATAAAGAACATTTATGTGCTCTAATGGGGACTGATTCACAAAACTTTGTTGCAATGATACTTCCCTTAGGAGTTTTAACTGACAACTCCCTTGTTAAATCAAATTGGAAATATGTAATTTTCTTAGCAAACTGGGAAGATATGAAACAATGCGATGATTCAGAATCAAATAATGCATTTGCTAAACTTGAGGAAACCATTAAATTACCTGCCACCACGTCTTTGGGAGCTTCTACCTCAGCAGTAGTGATAGCATAAGCTTGTCCTTGATCCCTTGGCCTTTTCTGAGGTAAGTTCCCCTGACGATTAGGAAATTCATTTGCATAATGTCCCATCTCCCTGCAATTGTAGCATTGAAAATTGGTAGCTTCCTTCTTCCCTTTGCAATCACGATATTGGTAGCCTTTTTCACCACACTTGTAACAGACACCCATTCCCTTCAAGCAAGTACCGGGGTGTTTCTTCCCACATTTACCACATGATGGATATTCAACCTTTCCGTTCTTCCCCTTATTTCCATTCCCAGATTGATCAGCAGATCTCTTTTTCTCTTGCTTTGCTTTAAAGTCATAAGACTTAGAGAATTCCTTTTTAGTCTTGATAGCACATGAGACAATGTCTTCGTACGACAAGAAGGATTGTGAGACTAATACTCGACGGAGAAATGGTTTTAACCCATCAAAGAAATGATCAATCTTACTTCCTGGGTTATGTATATAATCTCCAGCATACCTTTCTAACCTTGTAAAGTTAGCCTCATACTTTGCGACATTCTCATCCTCCTTTTGTCTCAGACTCAGAAATTGCCTTTCTATTTTTGCTAGATGGTCACAAGGAAAGTATTTTTCTAAAAACAGATCTTTGAACTCCCTCCATTTCATATTTGATACTTCATCACATTACTTCGTGTTTAGAATCAATGACCACCATTGATCAGCATCTCTAGTGAGGCGGTAAACTGCCATGATAACCTTTTCCCTTTCACTACTCCCCAATGCCTGAAATATTTTTTCTAGGTAATTTATCCATTGCTCAGCTACTAAGGGATTTGTACTCCCATTGAACATTGGTGGTTGTTGCCTCATGAATCGATCTAACATTGATCCTCCACGCTGCAGATCAGGGTGCTCCATACGGGTAAGGTTATTATTCATAACCTGAGTGAGTTGTCCCAGTATGGTGATTAGCTGATCGGCACCAATTGCATCACCAGCTCCACTATAATTATCTTGGGCAGGAGGGAAATCCCTACATGGACTGCGTGCATTGATACAGTTTCCATTTCTTCTACTAGGTGCCATTTATAAACAATGGCATAAACTAGATCAGTTTATGAATCAAAATACATAATTTCATAATTATAAAACACTTAACATAAATTGAACTATTTATAGATATAATCCATAATCATAAAAATGTTTTCTTTGAAGAAGTATATACTTATTAACCCTTAATAATGATTTGTAAAGAAAATGAGAGTTATCCTAAGCATATCCCCCGGGAGTGTCGTAACCAAGATTGCAGCAAGGCCCGTTGTCGTGCACCAGTTCCCGTTCGAGTCTAGCTCAAAGCTGTGTTTTTGGGTTTTACCCCTAGGTACATCTGTTCCAGAGCCGCCTCTACCTGTTCGTATCTAAACAGGGAAGTATTGCTCAGAAAACTCACAAAATCTCTACAATACCAAAATTCTAGGAAGTTCTTCTATACTAATCCTCAAAGTCCAGCTTAGGTCTATGTGCTATAATCAGAGTTTATCTAAATCTAGATTCCAAGGCTTGTACTAAACTTCCTCTGATACCAACTGTAACACCCCGACCCCAGCTACCCAGAGTCGGTGCATTATTACATAACATTGGCATGATCACAAGAAAGATCAAATCTCAAACGACCGATTGGTTTAGTAGCCTTGGAAACACTAGATATATTCATAAAGTTTTACATTACATCATAAAGTGAAAAACTACTACAACAACATAATGTCTCCATAGTCCACACTATTATCCCCTCATAATATCCCTGCAGGTCATTCATAATTTACTTCTTCACATCCTGGAAAAAATAAAACATAGAAAAGGGGTGAGCTCAAATGCCCAGTAAGGATAACAATATAGCGAAAACTTTCATAAATAAGAATACACATTTAAGGTAGTGTATAATTAAAACAAAATCCTTTTCAACTTGAACTTCAACAGAGTATAAAAAAAATAAAATGAAATAATTCCATTTACTTATTCACATGGATATTCTACTAATCGAATAATCACATGCAATATCAATAACCACTTTCATAATGATGGAATACATAATGCCAGACTATCATAACCACATAGCCAAGGCCTCGTGCCAAGACTACAAATAAGATTTTTCCAAAGCCTTGTGTCAAGACACTAGTTTGTCTCATGAGACCTACCGATGCATCGAGTAGCTATAGCGGGCTCCACCCGTCACATATTAAGTCCAATGCATTCCCATATGAAAAGGTTTAAACATAATATAAACATTCATATTAAAACTAGCATACGAAATGTCAATACTTTCACCATAAACCATGAATGGTATAAAAAATAGCACATCCACAGTCAAACATATCACAAAACCTTCAATACGATATAGAAGTTTTGTATCATAATAAATCAACTTCAAATAAGTGTAATATCCATAAAAGGATGTTGACATAGATGAAATCAAAACTCTTTTTAGAGAATTATCTCTTTCTATTTTGAAATCATTTTAAGAGTCATATATTTATAAAATAAAACATTTTCTTTGAAAATATTCTTATAAGCTTGTAAGGGAATCTTCGAAGATTTTATAATGGTGGAAAATAGCCGCACCCGCCGTATAAGTTAAAAAAAACATTCTTACCTTAATTTTGTCAAAAAGGTTAAAAAGGACCTTGTTTGGAAAATGACGGAAAGATTCCTTTATAAACCTCTTATAAAAATTCAAACAAGGGTATAAATGTCTTTAACCCATATTCTTGTAAATAGTAAAAATGTTTTGAAATACATTTTTAAGAAACATGGTTGTGGATGATAAAGAGATCCCAGTAGATTATTATGTATAAAAAACCTCCGATAATGAAGAGATTGCGAAATAAACCCTTACCAATTTGGTAACTTACGAAACATACAACCCATGAAAGAGGTATCATACAATGAATATGTAAATACACATAAATTAAAGTGTATTACACAAAGAATATAATTATGGGCAGTACATACACCACACAAAAGGTAATGGTGGAAATATGACATGAATCTCATGGGAATAAGGAGTGAGATGAAAACCCCTTACCTTGTACTTTTCCTTGGTTGGGGTAGGTTAACCCCCTCTTCTTCGGGTTCTTCCTTTTGATTTGATCAAAAGGGCTCTTTGGTTGGCTTTCTGACTAAAGGAAGGCCTCTAGGATGAAGTGAGGGAAGTTGAGAGAGTATTTGGTCAGAGGTTGGCCGAACCAAAAGTCTTTGAAGGTGTCAGTTAATGAGAAGGGAGAGTGCCCTTTTATAAGAGGGGTGAGGGGCACCTTTGGAAAAGCTAGAAATATTATTTTATAATAAATTCATATTCAGTTTCTAATGGATCCAAAGTGGATTATTTAAAGTTTAAGGTGGGGATAGGCCGAAAACCACCCAACCAATAGAATTTAGATAGGTTTGGGTTATTATACTAACCTTATCTTTAAGGATTAACTGTTAGTTAATTAGTTTCACTTTTACAATGTCTCTTTGTATTTTTATATTATATAGTTAATAAAATTACTATATACCTATAAGAGACCCCAAAGTGGTCCATTAATGATACACCTATCATGATATAAGTCTCTTGGCCGAACCTTAGATTTTTAGGAATTTAATATCAATTAATAATATAATATTTGTTTTAAAAACTCTTTTATGTCAATTTTGACACTATTCAATAGTTGATTTTTGTAAAACTCATAACAAAATTATTACTTCGAAAAAAGTTAATTAAATAATTACTAACATGTCATATTAACCTAGAAAATTATTGTAATTCATTAAAAGTCTCAAATTATATTTATTTGGGTATTTATAATATCAATTATTTTAATTTTTCACTATTATGGTAATTAATGCATCATCATTGTGTCATAAATAAATTAAACTATTTAATATCTAAAAATTATAAATAAAACATCATTATGTAGGAAATAATTTTATATTTCTAATGAATATTTAAAATCGAAAATCCAACATATATAACCCTATGTAAAAATTGTTTTTCTAAAGGATATATGCTTGTGTCATTTTTGTATTCATTTTAACTTAATTAAAATAAAGTGTCCCTATCACTTACAAGTGTCACCATGGGGTCCCAAAATTGACCCAAATATGCCCATGGTCGGACATGTATCAACCAATAAGGTTAGGACACGTTTTAGGGTAATTTTTTATTATTATAATATTATTTTTTTAACCCTTATTTATCGAATTTACCCTTTAACCTTGGTAAATAAAATATTTACCGAAGTAATTATTCAAAATGTTTAAAAACAAAAGTTACCTATTTACACAATTTGAACATCATGAGTCCAAATATGAAATCCATTTTTCCAAATTCAAAACACAGAAGTGGCAGAAATTAATTTAAAATTAATTCCCGCTGTCAAAACAAAATGCGTGTTTTTAAGATATAATAATTATCAAAAGATTGATACTTGTTTATGTTCGGTTTAACTGTGAAATTATGTCCAATGAACAAAATTTTATTAAATGGTAAAAATATATTCTAAATATACTTTAAAACCACTCAAATTAATAATTTATCACTATTAATTATTTTGATTAAAAAAGTTGTTTTTAATTAAAATTTAGTAATTTTCACTATTCATCAAAATATTAAAGTTATCCGAAAAGTACCAAAATTTCACCTTAGGCTAAATTCGATACTCTGAATCCAAAAATGAAGTCCATTTTGAGAGATAAAATTTCTAAAATTTCAAAAAGTAGGTATTACTATTTATAACGGCTAGTTTGATTGGTTGTGGTGTGTGTTAGAACTCGATGTTGCGTACAACACACGCTATTGCATTATTCAAAGAGAAACATACGGTAGAAGCTTGGGGTGTTACACACAATTTTTTCCCTTTTTCAACGATGTTGACGGTCACTTCTATATGGTCTGCCATAGGGTAAAGAACTAAAATAAATATATTAGGGAAAAACACACCATAAGTTGGGGAGAGGGGGTCCCACATCCACACTTTTTCTTGTGTGGGGAGTCACCTAAACTCCAAGAGCCAATCGATGATTTTTAAATGATTCATTGGGTAAGAAATTTATCAGAATGTTTGTAACCTTTTATTCTGTAGGCACATACTCCAACTTCACAATCCCTTGCTCCACCTCTCCTTAATAAAATAATACTTTATTTTGATGTGATTTGTTTTTGAGTGATGGAAAAGATTTTTTTCAAATTTATAGCACTTGAATTATCATAATGGATTCTGATAAGAGAATTCACTTCAAATCCCATATCACCAAGCTGCTGATTTATCCACAATAACTATGTGCAATCTGGAGTAGCTGCAATATACACATATTTTATCGTTCTCAATGAAATTCAATCTTGTTTCATGTTTATCCAAGAAATACACAATCCACTAAGATAGAATGCACCACTAGATGTTGATTTTCTATAACCTACTGAACCATCCCAATCTGTATATGTGTATCCCAATAACTCTTGTTGAGATTTGTCATTATATATCAAAAGGAAATCCACTATGCCCTTGATATAATGAATTATTCTTTTTACTAAAATAAAATGGTTTTCATTGGTATTTATTTGATATCCTGCTGCTTGGAAGGTAGAGAAAACAATATATGTGGTATATCCTTCATCACGTACTGCTTCTCTCACAAACCATTTTTCCCTCTGCGGTTCATGTACCATCTTTTTTCCTTCATGACGACTAATCTCTTTCATGAACAAATATCTTCACAGCTCCATGAATCATCAACTCATTTTTGTGAATGATGATCCATCTCATGTACCGCAAGCCTTCCATGAAAACATTTCCTCCCATGAACCTCAATCCTTCCCATGAACCATTTTCCCTATGTGGTCCACATACCACTCTTCGCGGTCTAGATAGAGCTTCTACGAAGAATCCTTCCTTTTCCGATTTCCCAAAATCATTTAGTATACCATATTTTTTGGTCCACAAACCATCTTTTACGGTCTGAATACTATTTACTCGTATGAAAAAAATATTCCTTTTCCAAAAACAATCTCCCGATTTTGAGGCCCAAAAATTTGGAAAATACTGAGAAACTACACCACTTTGAAAACCTGCTTTGTCAACATCAACAATACTCGTTCGTGGTCATATATCTTTGTCAACAAAAACAATCACATGTAAAAACATTGAAGTGACACCTCGATATATTTTCCCCAATTTATTTGGACTAGAAAACCTTAGTGAAAGACTTAGGGATAATTAGTAAACATATGAAACATCTCTAAAGTTTGGTGAAGTATAGAGTGAGTGGTTTACAAGAAACAAAATCACCATATGGATACTACAAGTGGATGTAGCTCTAGAATAGTTGTACATAAGAGGTAATAACCCTAAAAAATTGTGCATTGGTTATTAACTTGATCATCACCCAGTACACAAAAAATAGGCCAAACTTCATGCCTATTTTGAAACTCCAAGGGGAAACACTTTGGTAAATTCACAAGATACTTATGAACCATAAGACAAGGAACAAAAAATACCCATTAAATTTTATATTAGGAAATATATCATGGATAACATAGATTGAAACCTAGAAATTCATAGGATAATTAATGAATCTTATTTCTAAGTTATCCATTAAAATTTCATAGTTGTGTTTTTATTCATTTAATAGTTTTAACATTCTCATCCAAAATGTTCCCTTTATTTTTTTACCAATCGTAGGAAATAGGAGGAACTGAATCAAAAACCAATGTGATATGAAATGTGATTACTACCCAAATGAAATAACCAACCCGATGAGAGTAGGATTTGGAAAATTAATGAAAATACATTTTAAATTTACTCAAGTTTTAAATAGAAACATGAATCAGGGTGAAAACAAAAACCCCCTAATAAAGATCATATTGAAATTAAGACTATTATGCAACAAATGTCTCCATATTTTAGTGGATATTATGAATCCTTATTAGTGGAATAATAGATAAAATCAATTGAAAATATCTTTTACAACCATAAATGATATGATAAATAGATGTTTTTGATGGCTATTTATCATATTGAGGGAAAATTTGTTCAATGTTGGATGTTGATTAAAAATATGAAGCATGAGGAGGAGATTAAAAAAATGGAGTGGAAAGAATTCCTGAATTTTTTTTGATAAATATATTCTCTACACCCTCCGACTTAAAATGGAAAGGTATTTACTTGGACTCAAGAAATAGGATGATGAATATATCAGAAATTATGAGGCAAACATCACAAGATATGCATGATACACCTCCATCTTTATCACTAAACCTGAAGGTAAGGTTGACCGCTTATTTGGTCATCTAAATCCATGTTTATGAAAATATTTGGTTATTTGAGACTTTGAAAGATATAAATAAATTTTTTGATGTTACCTAAAAGTTGAAATAGAGATTAGTGAATCTAAATGGTATCATGGTTCTTGATATAGAAAGAAGATAATAGAGTTTAATTTGGAGGAGTGATGGAGAAATCTCACAGAGGAAAAAATTCCAAATTCCCAACTATAGAGGTGGATCCCAACAACGACATGGTGACATGTATGCTATTTATTCATTAAAATATAGTGAATTTACTATTTGATTCAGGTTATACACATTCTTTCATATCACACAAGTTTAGTAGAATATTTAAACACCACCTCAAAACATGGAAGTGGTTCTATCTGTGAAAAAAATAAATAAAATAAAATTATTAAATCTCAAGTAAATAACATCCCTTATCCATATTTGTGTGATGAATTTCCTAGAGAAACCTGTGAGACTCCCTTTAGTGGAATTTTATGCTATCTTGGGTATGGATTGGATATCCATATATAGAGACAACATAAATTTCTAAGAGGAAATCACTCTCTGTATTGTGATTCTTCCTATGATTCTATACAAGTGTAAGGGGGATAATGAATCTCCTTTGAAATCATCATCTCAGGAATGGATATTATTTCCTTATGAGAAAGAGTATATAGCTAAAATTATTGAGACTAAATAAATGTTCATCCTTGATGACATGAGCTACTATATATCCTACCTACACCAACGCCCATATCCCAACGGTTCTTCAAAACCATTGGGATAGGGTAAGGCTATCCCATTGGGTTTACAAAGCCGCTAGAATAGATAAAAAAGTATCTTTATCCCAATGGTTCTTAAAAACCATTGGGATAGATAAAAATATTATCCCTATCCCAATGGTTCTTCAAAATCGTTGGGATATGTTAAGGTTATCCCAATGATTTTGTAAAACTGTTGGGATAGGTACCCGTATTTTTTATCAATTATTTTTTATATATCATTAAAATATATATATATATATATGTTATATATATATATCCAAATATATTCACAAAGATAATTATAGCATAGTAGTTAGGTCTTTGATATATAAGGTGGGGGTTGTGGGATCAAAACTCATATGCAGTTTGTTTTAAAACAAATTACCTATCCCAATGCCAAATTAGCCAACAACCCTTCCAAACATTGGTATAGGCTAGACCAATGGTTTGGGGACCTATACCAATGGTTCCAAACCATTAATATAGTATATTTTTCTAGTAGTGATGAACATTGTAAGGGAATATGTTAATATTTTTCCCAAAGAATACTTCAACCTTTCTCTAAGATGTGAGGATAATTTCTCAATCAATATTATACCTAGAAATTTTCCAATATCCAAGAATATATATATAATGGACAATTTTTAACTTTAATAGATGAATAAGTAATGGTAGGAGAATCTAGATAAAGTGTTTATATGACTAAGTGCTTCACCATGGGGTGCACCGATCTCTTTTGTCAAGAAAAGAGATGGGTTAATGTGCCTCTTTATTGATTATCATGAGCTTAAAAAAATCACAATAAAAAACATGTATCATCATCCATGGATTGATGAATTGTTCGATAAACTACATGGATCCCAATACTTTTCCAGGGTGGATCTTTAGTTGGGATATTAACAAGTAAAATTAAAGGAGGATATCCCCAAGACTACTTTTCATACAAGGTAAAAGCACTCTGAGTTCATAGTGATTCCATTTGGAATCAGTAATACTCCATTTATCTTCATGGAATTAACAAATGGAGTATTTGGGTATTAACATGAGAAATTTATGGTAGTCTTTGTAGATGATATTATTATCTACTCCAAACATAATGAGGAACATGAGGGGAATTAGAATGTTGTACTGAAGACCTTGCTAAAGGAAAAGTTATATGAGAATCATAGTAAATGGGTGTTTTGGATCATGTAAGTAAAATTCCTAGGGAATGAAATCACCGATAAAGGGATATGTGTGGATAATAAAAAATAAATGAAATTTAAGGATATCCTATACCAACCTGTATAATAAAGATCTATAGTTTCCTTGGATTATCAGGGAACTATCTTTGATTTGTGGGAAACTTCTCACAATTTTCAGGCCCACTAACCATGATACCTTGAAAGGGTGTAAAGTTTTTATTGGCTGATTAATGTATGGAAAGATTTAAATACTTAAAGAAGAGTCTAATCACTACACCTGTGCTCACATTTCTGACCAGTGGGGAAGTATTTTTGATCTGCAGTGATGCATCTAAAAAGTAATTGGTTTTTGTACTCATGTCAGATGAAAAAGTGATAGCCTATGACTCATACCAATTAAATATACATAATAATAACTACGAAACCAATGATCTATAATTATTTTTAGTGGTCTTAGTAATAAATATTTGGTGGCATTATCTCTATGGAGAGAATTGTGACATATAAATGAATCATAAAATCATCAAGTATATATTCACAAAAAAGGATCACAATATGCACTAATAAATATTGTTAAAGATGATAAAGTATTATGATTATTAAATCCATTACCATCCTAGGAGGGTGGACAAAGTGAAATATGATCTGAGTAGAAAGGATCCTATAACTATATCAATGATGTAGATTAAAAGAGATCCAATCTTATTAGACATGCAAATGATGGACATGGGAATAATAAAAAGGATCTCCACCCAGAGTTATCTAATAATTTATCAAGCATACATTCTTGACAGGATCAAGGAGGAATAAAAATATGATAAGGAGCTACATAGAAATGTTGTGAATATTTCAGAGTTTAACTTTGCTAAAAATAATGTTATATGGTTTTAAACTTAGATATGGGTCCCATGAAAACCAAAACTTAAGAGGGAAATTCTGAATGATGCACATAGATCATCATTCTCTATTCATCCAGAAAGATCTAAGATGTATATAGATCTGAAGAAAAACATTTGGTGGGATAACATAAATTAGAGGATTATATAAGTTTCATGTCTATGATTAGCATGATAACAAGTCAAGTATTAATAAAATATGTATAAGGGTATGATTTAAATATTTCCCATACCGATATAAAAATGGGAAAACATAACCATGGATTTCATCATTGGATTCCTCAAGTCATTTAAAGGCAATAACACAATCTTGGTGGTAGTTTACCACCTTAAAAAGTCAGTACATTTCATTGCTACCAAGGAATATTTATCTCTTGAACAACTTAAAAATATATAAATAAGGGAAGTGGTAATACTGGATGGATTGATACACTCCATTATATCAAATCAAGATCTGAGGTTTTCCTTGAGGTTCAGGATAATACATTAAGTAATAACTAAATAAAATACAAAGTTTCAATATTCCGCATCACCCCTAGAAGGATTTTTAGTTTGAGAGAACCAATAAAACTATAGATGATATGATAAGATCATTTTCAATGGATTTACAAGTATGTTTGGATCAACACCTTCCCCTGGTGGAGTTCTCGTATAATTATAGTTTCCATTCTATCATTAAAATGGCACCTTATAAGGATTTGTATGAGAAAATGTGTTCAACTCCAACATGTTGTGATGAAGTTGGAGAGAGAAAGATTATGGTACATGATATTATCCAAGAGATGATAGATAAGGTTCAAATCATTCAAAATCATATGAAATTTACAAAAAGTTGACAAAAAATCTATACAAATAATCATCAATGTGACTTAGTGTTTGAGGTTGGAGATAAGGTATTCCTTCATATATCACCATAAAAGAAAGTCATGATGTCGAGGAGGAAGGAAAATTTTAGTTCAAGATAAATCATCCCCTTTGAGATCCATGATCACATAGAATCTATGGACTACTAACTATCACTCCCACCTAACCTATCCCAAGTACATGATGTGTTCCATGAATCACTCTTGATGAACTACACACCAGAACCTTAAAATGCACTAAATCCAATGGTGGAACCATTAGAGAAATATATTCTATATGAGGAGAAACTGGTGAAGATCAGATATCATATATATAAAGTTCTATGAATCAATAGAAATCACATAGTCAAAGTGTTGTGGAAGAACCACAAGTTTGAGGAGGCGACATGGGAACTGGATGAGGCAATGAAAAATATGCACCCTAATTTATTTTAGGGTACAAAATGACACTTCAAGGGTTAAATAAAGGAATAGTGGAATAATCTAATGACTTGAACTTTTATAAATGAAATTCCCATTTGAATAAAAAAATTTATTATTAAGTATTGTAGTTATAGAAATCACATGCACTACATTAGTTTTTTAGACCATTATAAAATATACCCTATTGAATTTAAAAAACCATTAAGAATCATAACCATTAATAATATAGACATTGTACAGTAACCATTAATATTATTATATATTAAGGGTGATTATAAAGTCTAATTGACACATATAAAAGAAGTAATGATCTCGACCAGTAGGATCATACCCTATGAATCCCATTTATTAGATCTTTTGAGGGAAATGGAATCACTGGGGTTTTCCATTGACCAATAACAAGTTGAGATTAAAAAACTAAAACATGTGAAAACCCATTTACAAGAGAATTTGTATCGTATCAAGGTCACGACCCAAACCATGTTTTCTAAACCACCCCAAGAAAGCACCACCATCACACACCTTACCCTTAGGGAGCACGCCAGTGTAATAAGGGGTCATGTATCTACACCATAGTAATATGAATTTATATATTTTATTTTTAATAGAATAATTATTATATTTTTCCCTTTCTGTTATTATTTTATAAACGATTATATAAAGATTTTAATAAAAATTTGATTTTTATATGAAGAAATCAAAACTGTAATTTTAGGGAATATACAGTCTCAATTAAGACACTATTTTGATAAATTTAATATTTTTTAAAATAAATGTTATTTTAATAAAAAAATTATTAGTTTTTTTAAATATAAAATATAATATAATTTAATTAATTCTAACGTAATTTTTATAAGGGTCAAAAATTTGTAGTGTGGAAAAAACAAGTATTTTTAAGTTAATACATATTTTTATTTAAAAGTGAAAATTTTCATATTTAGAAAATTATTTGGTAAAATAAAAATATTTTTTAAATCAATATTTTGAAATTATAAAATAGAGATTCTTTCATAATTTTCCAAGACAATAAAATTTTTGAGTAAAAATTAAATACGATATAAATATACGGTCTATATTATGACATAATAATAGCGCAAAAGTTTTTTTTAAAGGTTGAGGCCGAAGCCTCATTTTTATTATTTAAAGAAAATACCTCTTTAAACTGTGTAGAGGGAGACCCATTACATAGCCTGAATGCCCAAGGCTAAGTAGCCTGAAGACTAGGCTTGAAAGCCCATTTTTTAGGATCAAAGAGCCCCTCGGTGAATAGTACTGCTACAGTACCCGGGCTGCTACAGTACCACTGCCACTACAGTCCTTGATAAAGTACCTCCACCACTATAGTGTTTCCACCGCAACAATTCCACGGCTACTACAGTACTGCTATAGTACCTTGATACAGTTCTGCAACAGTACTAGAAAATTTTCCCTGCCCGGATTTGATCCTGGGTCTTTTGGATGCCAAGCAGGAGCCTGTACCACTAGGGTACAGGCTCGTTGGAACATAATAGCCCAAAAGTGATTTAATAAATGATATAAAGGGAATAAACTATAAATTATAGTTTTTTCCTTTAAAATAATGTGTTTTAAGTTATTTTATTAATTTTTTTATCATTTATTGAATCCTCTAAAAACTATATTATATTTTACAGTTTTAAAACCAATTATTTATGAACATGAATCACTTTTGCATCACCAAAAAGAATTATATTAATATGTTTGATTATTAACTTTATAAATTATTTAAAACCACTCCTTTTTGGGTAGAAACCATGATAAAAAAATATGATAAGGTTTGTGTTTTTTATTATTTTATCATATATAGTCCAAAACCTATGTTTTGAAATTAATTAAGAATTACCTCCTCTTTTACTATAAATAATCACCCAACCTACCACTCATTTTAATTAAAAACACATTGTGAACTAATTTCATCTTCATATAATTTTCTAAAGACCTCCCAAGGTGTTCACTAGCTCTTAAGAAGCTCATCCCAAGATTTTAGAAGCACCCCCTCACGGTAAGTGATATCTCTGTCTTATTTTCCATTCAAGAAACTTATTTGTATTTTTCCTTTTGAATATAGATTTATTATGTTGTCATGTATTTATAAATATATATTTACTTTCCAATTTATGTTATAATAATTATACATTATTTATCACCTCTCTTTATAACCTTTAGCTAAGCTATTACTATGCTAAAGTAAGGGATTATCTCCTCCCCCTCTTTATTATATTTTTAAACATCCCTTTACTATCCTTATGATTCCAAAGTAACTATAGAACACATTTCAGTCTCATTAAACCCTTTTATAAACCTTTATGTACACCTATTATGATACCAAATTTATACTGTGATTTTCCATGCCAAATATTTATGTTGTGTATAACCATCCCCATTTCGAATCAAGGGTATTCGCCTTGATGCACCTATCATTAATTGATTTAGGAATTCCATGTATCTATCCCACACTCCTTAATAATTAAATTAAAAGTGATAAAATAGGTTCTTATGTTGTATGTTCTATGTGGAACACAAATTTATATACATAATATGAATGTGATGGGTGTGCTCAGAATTATATAGCTCTACAATGCATTGGGTAATATTTTTATCTAATGATATTCCATGTATGGTGCATGGGTGGTTATCTCAAGCATGATATGTTATGATTTCTCAATAATTAGTTCTGACTTATGCATATGATGTCATGTTATAAGTTGTTTACACATTCTTATGTTACGATGATGTTATCAACTTATAACATGATTCGGTGTTAAAGTATATGATTATAACCCCCTTTTATGTAACCTTCATATGTCTATTGAATCACATGTATTACATTAATCATGGTATAATTTTATTATTCCCTTAATAAGATTTATAGTTCACCCATTTTTTATATACATTCCAAGGCTATCCTGTTCAGTTTTAGAATATTAAAGGAATTTAAGGACATGCCATGGGATTTTTAAATAATGTTATTCAGTCCCTATTTCAAGTTATGGTGTTATTTATATAATTACCCAAAGACACTAGTACTTATGATATTTTGGGATTTTATTATGTTTTTTTAATATAATAAATCATAAAACAAGGTTTATAAAATATATGGGTTTTCATATCCCCTTCCTCCATCTAACCCCCACCTTTGATGAACCTACCCCACTGTGAAACCACCTTATAGGCCACCAAACCTCCCCTTGGCCATTGAAACTCCCCCTAAATACTCTCTAAATGAGATGAAACCCCACTTTTGGAGACCCTTACTCGCTTCCCCAAGTTCTCTTCTATGAACCAACCCACACCCCTCTGCTTTCAACCTCCGCTCCCCCTCAACATCCCCTCCCCTCCTCCCAGTGATGGTTTTGGGTGTAGTGAAAGTGTTGAATGGGGAATTACCAACATAATTTTTTTTCATAATCAATGATTATTAGGAGATTTACATCGATAATAAATTATATGACCAACATAATTGAATTAAAAATTAATTGACTAAAGAATATTGGAACCAAAGTACATGATCATCACATATTATTTATACATAATTTAAAAAATTAACAAATTACCTTTTGATGAATCATATCTTCACTAATGAATCTAAAAATGTTTTTAAATTATTCTGTCATTTTATTTTAGAAATATAGAGTACATTACCTCTAGTGGTGATCAACACGTACTCCATGGACTTCTGAATGTCGCCGTAAAAATCTCTGATCATGGCAGATCCTAACACTTATGGTGTTCATCTTTGATCACCATAATAATATCTTTAAGGAAGGGTTCTATTAAATATCATTATACTTTGGAGTACTGGTGGAGGAGGATCTCTATATAGTCTTAAGAGCATTCTTAGAGAGAGAGATCTCTAGGTATTTGAGAGAATTATCTCCAGATGTTGTTGTGCATAACAAATGAAATAAACACCATTTAATAAAATAACATAATTGAGGTTATATACCGATAAGGTTAGAAAATAATAACTACGCATGGTCCCTTATTATTTATTTAATCCATATGGAATCCCATGCCTATAATAATAATAATAATAATAATAATATTATTATTATTTATTAACACATACAAAGATAAAAAATTAATTAAATACTATTTATTAAAATAATATTAAATATTTATTATTTCTCATTAGACTATTAAACTCGATCAGATATTCCTCAACAATATTTATCAGATATTGAATAATAACTATTTATTTAATAAATATATATCACTAAATTATTTTATAATAAATAAATAATTATTATATTTACTAAATAGAAAATAAATATTTTTCTCACAAAACATTCTCTCGAATAACTAGAGACATAGTATGTACGATCAAGAAAACATGAATAATTATTAAAAAAAATTGTGAGAATAATATTTATTCAACTTGTTAAATAATAAATAATAATACTATTTCACTAATGTTCTAGATATACTTATTGTGTGAACCTTTAGGACTCTTTCTCAGTGAAAATATTCGAAGCATCCTAAAGTCTAAGGTTAACATCTAAAAACACATAAAAAAACCCATAGAGAAATAAGTTAATGTCGCAATGACATAAAAACTCATACAAATTTCTACCATGTAATATAATCCCTTCATTTCAATATCTCTAATCATGAATGTTTCATTCTAGTGTCACCAACTTATGTGATCAATGTATCTTTCTTTCAATTTTCCAAAATTGAACTTTCTTATAGAAAAACACAGCCATTGATTTATTTAGGCTATATTATTTCCATCAAAGGGACTAAGATATCAAATTATATTAAATAATAAAAGGGAAAAATATTTTTTTCACATTATCTATATGTGAAATATTTCCCATGACGCACCCAATGTATCCTATTTTTCTATGAATAAATCACCACATAGTTTTCATAAATAAATCAAATAAAACGACTCATAATATTCATTAACAATAATCCTAAAGTATCAGGATCTATAAACATATCTATCGAAAGGAAAAATAAAGGACAGATATAAATGTTGATTTCCCACTGAAGAGTATTTTTCTCATAATTTCTCACACTGGAAATTACTAAGGGAATACACCATGAGATCATGACTAAAATTTCTATGGATATCCACTTTTGATAGCATATATAATTTATTTATCTCAAATTATTCCATTCAGTTATATGAAATCTATTTAAGAATACTGTCATGGAATTTCTGGGTTATCATCATAACAGGGAGCTGCTATGACCTTTAGTGTGACAACTACTCTTAAGACATTATCACAAAATATGTCACAGAGAAAAAAATCATGATGCGATAAGGAGATTATTAATATTAAAAATAATGAATACAAGTCACCATAAAGTATACAAATGTTGGTTCTAGGGCACCAAATAAAACACCCATTATAGAGAACCTTCTTTTTCTTACATGACTATTACATCATTTTAAAGATAAACAATATTATAGTGTTACAAAACCAAGATCCAATGGTTTAGTGTCTTAGGAAAATTAAGACCATACACAAATTTTACATAATGAAACAACAAAATTAATTTAATTACTCATTCTCTAGCTTCTTATTGTCCCTCATTTTCTCCTTAGTATAAGTAGTCATGCGAGTTTATACATCAAAGAAATGGGTGAGAAAAAATCACAGTAAGAAGATAGATAAGAACATGAATCAATATAACATGGGGTGAGAATAATCATCATCATTATAACATAATAACAAGATCTTATACATAATCAAGAGAGGTATAATTATATAAAGTCATGGAATGTGGCAATTCATAAAAATGAAACAACATGTCTTAGTGGTGAACTACCATACATAGTTGTGAACAAAGCTATGTTCATGTTCACTCATAACATATGTGAATAATAATAACATAATCATTTTGAACAAAAGTATCATCATGTTTAAACATATTTAAACTTATCTCATGAGATACATTACATTAACCAATGCATTGGAGCGTTATATAATTCTAGGCGCACCCATCACATCATAACATTTACATAATCATGCATTCCACTTAGAACATATATTAATCTTGTACATAAAATAACACATGGAAAGGTATGAGTTTCATTTCATACAGAATAAATTCATGAATAAACCTCTTGGTTACCAAAATAAATGGTAATAATATACTTGGTATAAGAAACATCAATCTTGAGTGAATAAGAAACAATCTCAAGGGAAGTAAAAAATGCATTTTTAGAAAGAAGATTTATTTTTTTAAAATCATTGAAGTTTTCATAAAATAAGATTTGAATAATGTATTTCTAGAAATGAAGTTTTACTTACAATGAAATTATATTTTATTAATATTAAAATAACATCCATACTCAAATTTGGCATGAAAGAGGAATAATCCAAAGAAAGGAAATTGGGTTCGAGAATCCCCTTACCTTATGTCTGAATTATTTCTTCAATTTAATATCCTTGATAATAAAATTAGATTAATTAATTAATTAATTAATTAATAAACTATTCTATATGTGTGTTATTAATTATAATTTTATTAAGTTCATTTATGGCCATTTTTAGGAGTTATAGTGTTCAATTTCAACGTTCGGGAGTGTTTGTTTTCTTGGTTTTCATGACCAATTCACTTGTATACATGTATGGAAGTTCGTGTAAAATAAGAATAATTTTAAATAATTGAGATTATATGTTATTAATGAACCTATATAAGGTAAAATGATCTTATATATCATTTTTATATGACATGAGGATGAATCATTTGATAAAATGTTAATGATACTCATTTAGATTAATTTGTCATTTTTTCGATCATCATGAACTAGTTTCTTTTTATTATTTAATATTATGTATATATGTTAGTTCCAGAACATAAAAAGGGTTATAAAATAAATTTTACAATCATTTTAAACCATTATAATTGTTTTATGACCATCATTTAAGGCAATATAGGAAAATAAAAGCGCATTATCCACAATGGTGGTAAATCGACACATCACGAATGATGTTTTCATTTCTAGAATAAAAGGGTGAGGAGAAGGGGTATGTTGGTGAATTATTACATTAAAATAATAAAATAACAGTATATATAAGATAATGGATTTATCATTCCACTTGGATAATGGGATTTGAGGGGAGAATAAGAAAAGAAAATAAATTGAAAATAATTTAAAAGAAAATATGGAGGATTTTACCTCTTGAATTAGTCTCCGTGAGAACCTCCTTAGGGAAATTGGTTTTGATATTTTATTAAGACAAAAGTATCATGTATTTGGGGGTGGATTGGGAATATAATTAGGTAGAAATTGGACAAGATTCAAGGATTCTAATGTGTGAAGATAAGAGGTGGTGAGGGGTGATATTTATAGGGGAGACAAGAGTTGTTTTGTGGATTATTTTATTCAATAGTTTATTATTTTGGCCTAGGAATATGGAAAATTTAGACCTTATCACTATATATATATTAAAATAATTAAGTATAGTTTGATATTTTGGGCTTACATCATCCATACATCATCTATGACTCAACAATTCATACATTTGTTAAATACTGCAGATTACCGTATTTCACTATTCACAAAAAAATCAACTATTTTAGAAAAATACAGAAAAATCACCCTAACCATTTTTTAACATATAGAATTAAATCATTATATCCATTTTGTGGAAATAATTTTCTAAATATGAGAAAATTAATTTTTAATTAAAATCATCATTTTCATAGAAAATACTGATTTTAAAATTATAATAGATTTTATAATACTTTGAAAAATTAATTAAGGTATCATAAAATTATCTTATAATCATAAGAAAATATATATATTAATTTATGAATCTATTTTATGAAATAAAGTTTCTTTTAAATCATTATATTTATTATAAAATTTAAAATAAACCTTTACATTTTATAAAAATACCAACACTTAATTAATAATTTTTAAAACATTTATTTACTTATAAAATGATATAATTATATCTTATTATAATTTATAAGATACCTAAATTATATTTATACTTTCATAGATGAGTTTATTATTATATTGGTCAGATTACTATTCTTAATGTTCACATTACTATTCCAAAGGTCAAGTTTCCATTTCGTTGGTATAGGTTCCTTAACATATATAAATACCTCTTATATCATTTATTAATCACTTATAAAGTTTATATTGTGTTGTATTTATGATTTTATGTGATTTATACACTATGGAATAATTATAAGAATTGAGTTTCCATTGATAAAATTCTTGGGTTATTACATTCTTCCCCCCTTATGAAATTTCACCCTTGAAATTTCATTTTATAAAAACAGATGAGGGTACTCATCTATCATTTCTTCCTCCAGTTCCCATGTTTCCTCTTCATACTTGTGGTTATTCCATAGTAATTTGACCAAGTGACTAGTCTTGTTGCATATAAATTTATCTTTACCATCCAATATCTTCACTAGTTTCTCCTCATAAGAGATATCATTTTCCAATTGTACCACCTATGAACTCAGTACATTTTAGGGATCTGGAATATACTTCCCAAAGAGGGATACATAGAATACATCATGTAGTTGAGACATGGTAGGTGAAATTGCTAGTTGATAGGCCAAATATCTCACACGATCAAGAATCCCAAAGGGTCCGATGTACCTAAGACTCAGAATTCATTTCTTACTAAATCTTATGATCCTATTCCATGGAGATATAGAGAGGAATACCATGTCTCCAACCTCAAACTCTAGGTCTCATTGATGATTGTCTGCATAACTCTTCTATAAACTTTGGGATTCCTTGATGTGATGTTGAATGGTTTTCACCTTTTCCACTATTTTATTGACCATTTGAGGTCCTAGTAGATTATGTTCACTATTTCATCCCATCATGCTTGTGTTCTGCATCTTTTCCCATATAGAGATTCATATGGAGACATTTGGATGCTCGAGTGAAAACTATTTTTGTAAGAGAACTTGACTAGAGGTAGATATTGGTACCATACTCCTTTGAAGTTCATGGAACATTCTCTCAACATGTATTCTAGTGCCTGAATAGTCCGTTCATATTGGCCACCAGTTTGAGGATGATAAGACATAATGAAGTTCATCACAGTGTTTAGAGCATGTTGGATACTTTTCTAGAACGTATAAGTGAGTATTGGATATCAATAAAATAAAATTGATAGTGGTCCTCCATGAAACCTTACCATTTCTCTGATGTTTATTCGTTCAAGTTAATATAGTGAGTGGTCCTCTTGAATTGCGATAAAAGGAGATATCTTTTTCATATGATCCATAATAAACCATAGAGAATTGTTTCTTATAGACATCCTTAGAAGTCCGATGACAAAGTCCATAGTTATATTTTCTCATTTCCATGTTGGTATGAGTAATGGTTACATCATCCCTTCATACTTTTTCAATTCATCCATCACTTACTGACATACCAAGAATTTTTTTGTATACTCAGTGATCTCCTTCATCAAATTTTCCCACCAATAGTTCTCTCAGAGATCTCGATACATCTTTATGCTCCCTGAATGAATAGAGAAGGTTGATCTATGTGCATCAATCAGAATCTATTTCTTTATCTACAGATTGGATAAAACATATATTTATGACCCAAATCTCATGAATCCTTCCTCATCCATTTTTAACTCTATAGATTTTCCATTTCTGATAGATTCCACATTTTTCTAAATTTCCACATCATTTAGTGAGTATTAATTATTTTCTACATGAGGGATGGTTTAGAAATAATTTTAGAAAATATTGATGATTTTCCATGTTTAATAATTCTCATTTCCATCCATTATAAGTCTAAGAAGATTGGAACCTTCTCAATTCTCATCATTGATAAATATATTGGATCCTTTATATTTAGAGCTTCCACCACTTTATTTACTTTACTAGGATGATTGTAGATTGAGCAGTCATAATCCTTGATGATATCTAACTATCTTCACAGGCACATATTAATCTTCTTCTGTGTGAATATATATTATAGAATCTTATGATTAGTATATATCTAACACTTATACCCATAGATATAATGCTGATATATTTTAAAAGCGAAGTTCATAGTCATTAACTCCACATCATGCATAGAACAATTTTTCTCATGAATTTTCAACTTAATTAAGGAATAGGCTTTCAATATATCATTTTGCATCAGTAAAAAGCCTAAAACCTTCTTTGAAGCATCAATTTATACCACAAAGTTTTTCCCACTTGTCGGATGTGTGAGTACTGGCATAATGATAAGCCTTTATTTTAACTCTTTGATGTAGTCTTCAAATTCACTAGTCCAGAAAAACTTTTCTCCCTTACGAGTCATCTTGGTTAGTGGGTATAAAAGTCATGAGAAGTTATTCATAAATTACCAATAATACCCAACTAGACTAAGTAAACAACAGATCTCCATTATATATGTTGGCTTGGGCCACTCTTCGATTGCCTTTATCTTGGAGGGGTCTACAAATATTCCTTTGCTACTGATAACATGCCCCAAGAAAGATACTTCCTCCATCCATAACTCACATTTACATTACTTTGCATAAATTTTCTCCCTTTGATAATTCTTTAGCATAGTATTAAAATTCTCTTCAGTCCCCCTTACTCTTAGAATATTTTAGAATATCATCAATAAAGACTACAAAAAATTTGTCGAGGTAATATCTAAAGAATCTATTCATTAATTCCATGATTATGATAAATAATTAGTGAGTATTGATGGAATCACTATGAACTCTTATTGTTCGTAAATTGTTTAAAATGAAGTCTCGAAATATATTACTTTCTCACTTTTAATTGGTTATATCCTGACCGAAGATCTACCTTAGAGAAATACTTGGTCCCACACAGTTGACCAGACATGTTATCTATCCCTAGAAGGGTATAATTTTTCTTTATCGTGATTTTATTGAGCTCATAATAATCAATGAAGAATCATATTTATCCATCCTTCTTCTTGATGAAGAGTAATGGTGCACCCCATGGTGAATTACTCAAGTGTATAAAACCCTTTTCTAGATTCTCTTGTCACTACTTATTATATTACTCCAAATCAATGGTGTCCATTTTAAAATGTTTCCTTGATATAGGTAGAGATCCAGGAATAAGTTAATTTGAGAACTCAACCTCTTAGTTATGAGGAATAATAGGAAATTATTTCGGGAACACATCAGTATAGTCCATCAATATGGGAATGTCCTCGAGCATGATTCACTCCTTTGACTCAATCATTTTAGAAATATATTCTTACTCATAATGAAATAATATCCACACTTGATATGATCATTCTAAAGTAGATTCATCCTCCTCCTTACACTTTTATAGAATTGGAGGATTCCTCGGGATGTGAAGAGTGATATCTATTTCCCGAAAGTTGATGTTGGCTTTGTATAAAGATATCCAATCCATGCCCAATATAGCATAGAACTCCAAAAATGGAAGTAAGAAAATATTTTCTGGGAGGTTTAGTCCACAGACATTAATAGTGGATGAGTTATATACTTTGGATGTAATAATTTTCCCATTTTATATTCTCACATATAACTCAACCTCCATATTTTAAGGTGGTGTTTGAATTGTTATATTGAATTTGAAAGATATGAAAGAATGTATAGAACCAGAATCAAATACTACGTTCGCTATTCTTGAAATAATAACCATCATACCTATCACGACATCATTGTTGGGCTCCACCTCTATAGTAGTGATGGAATAATATTTCCCTTTCTCCTTTATATTTGGTGGCTACTAACGTTGATTACCCTTGAGGCCTCGAGGTTTAGTACATTAGATTTCATAATTCCCTTTCTCTCTAAAATTGAAGCATTAAACCATAGGTGGTGCTATCATTTACTCCACCACATTGTCTAGATTCCTTATATATCTTCATCATTCATGATCTTGGTGGCCTTCTCTCTCACACTTGAATAATTTCCACATCCCTTTGAGGTAATTAACATGATGGTTCTTCCCACATTTTTGACATGTGAGTGGTTCAGTTTTCTTTCCACTTTTTTCATTTGTTACTCTATCTTGAAACACCATATTTTCTTATTACCACCATATCCATGGGGCCACTCTCCTAACACCATATCCACTTTTAAAGCACGCCGAAAAACTTATTCATAACTCCCAAAGTCTTGAATTTATAGATCATTTTAAGGTTTGGTTTTAAATCACTAAAGAATCTATCTATTTTTTCGATCGTTGTTGATAAAAAAATTCAAGGAATACCTAGAAATCCTTGTGAAAATTTCTTTGAAAGCTATGAAATATTCACCATCATTTTTCTTCACCTTTATAAATTCTCTCTCGATCTTCATACGAATAGTTTGAGGGAAATACCTGTTAATAAATATTTTCTTAAAGTCTTCCCACTCCATCTCTTCAATTTCAGCCTTAGGATTGGTGTTATTAATAAAAAACCGCCATTGGTAGGCCTCTCCATCTAAATGATAAATTTTCAGATCCACCTTTTCCATCTCCAAATAGTGAAGCACATAAAATATATTCTCCATCTAGTTGACCTACTATTCTATAACTAGTTCTAACAACCCATGTATTTATAAAAACATACTTTTTTAATTATATTAATATTTATAAATAAGATATTATTATTAAATTAAGGAGTATTCTTTTTTCTTATAGAGTACTCAACACCCAACAATGAGTTTCTTTGAAATCTTACGTTTCACACAATGTTGAGTTATACAAAAAAATAATACTATAAAAATATTATTATTTTAAATGGTTATTAATTCCTAGTCTCTATACAAGAAGAAATGAATAGAACTAACTAAATTATGATTACACATGTTTTTTAAATGTCTTTATATTTATCCAAATAAATTAAGTGGCTTAAAATAAAAATGAATCCGATTTTAAGCATGAAATACTCTAATATTTTTGAAAGGTTGTTTTAACACCTTTTGAAGTTGAACCCTTTTTAAATATAGTTTTGTGACATTTATATGTTTTATTTGAAAAAAATGAAATTATTATTTAGAATAGGGACATCAAAATTTACTTTGGATGAAATTTTGTTATTTTTCTGATAAAGGTTAATTTTTAATGAAAAGTGAAAAATACTGCATTTTAATCTAATTTATTTATATAGTTTTATTGTAATTTTAATTGGTTTTAATGTTTAATTGGATTATATTTTTATAATTTAATCCAATATTTGTTATTTTAAGTAATTTCACATTTAAATTGGATATAAACACCTGTCAATCCTTTTGATAGTGACTACTTCTTAAAAACCCGCCTTTTGGTTTTGACAATGAGAATTAATTTTAAATTAATTTATGATAATTCTATATTTTGAATTTGAAAAAATGGATTCCATTTTTGGAATCAAAAAGTCCAAATTATATAAATATGTACCTTTATTTTTTTTACATTATGAATAATAACTTCAATAATTATTTTATTTACAACAGTTAAAGGGTAAATCTGGTAAATAAGGGGAAAAATAATATTATAATACTATAGAACTACCCTAAAACATATCATAATACTATTGGATGAGATATGTCCAACCAAGTACATCCTTGGGATAATTTATGGACCCCATGGATCCACTTGGGAGTGATAATGACATTTTATAATAATTAATTTAAATTAAAGACAAATATAACATAAACATGTATATTTTAATAAAAAATTTTTTATATAGGGTTATATAAGTGATATTTTAGACTATAAATTTTCATTATAAATTAAAAAATATTTCCTACATAATGATATTTTATTTATAATTTTTAGTCATTAAATAAATAAATTTAATTATTACACAATGATGATGCAATGACTACTTCATTAATAAATGATTCAAATAAATGATATTATAAATATTAAAATAAATGTAATTTGATTTTTTTTATTCCATCCATGAATTTTCTAGATTATATTGACATATTTTTTTGAAGGAACAAAGTTTTTATGACTTGAAAAAAAATCAATTACTTTGTAGTGTCAAAATTGACATAAATGAGTTTTTAAAACAAATACTATTTTATCAAATGATATAATAGTCTTAAAAATATAATATTAGGCCAAATAACTTATAAAATGTTAAAAATATCAATAATTATCCAATTTTTGTTCTATTTTCATTTTATAATAACTTTAATAACCACATATTGTGAAAATACAAGAAGACATAGTAAGAGTTAATGTTTTTAACTAAGGGTTAAAGCTAAAATATAAGGTTAATTTTGTGACCTAAACTTGTCTAAAACCTATTGTTTGAGTGTTTTTAGACCAAAAAACATCTTATATTTGAAATAAATGGGTTTGGGACAATTTGAAACTGAAAATTATTTTATAATAAAATAATACTTCAAAACATTCCTAAAGTGCCCCTCCTCCCTCTTATAAAAGGGAATCACCTCTACCCAACTACTCACACCTCTCAAGACCCTTGTATCATCCAAATTCTACTCAAATAATCTCCCAACATCCCTCCCTTCCTCCTATAATCCTTACTTTGGGCAGAAAAAAATTCAAGAAAACCTTTTGGCTCAAATCAAAAGGAGTTACACATTTTAGAGGTATCATCTTCTCTAAAGTTATTTTCTTTTATTTTCCTTCTCCACTCCCTATGATATTATTATTATTTGATTACATAAAAACACAAGTATCCAAAATAGACTAGGATTTTTTTATGAAAAGTATTCTAACTGCACTGACACACACCTTCATATAATAGATACGAACATACCGTTTCTGTGTACAACGGACTACTGCAACATGAAATGATGATTGTTCAATTTTCTCCTACCACCTATCATGGTGGACATTATGATGACACTATATTTATATATGATATATATTATATTTATATTTTCTCTATTATTCTATATTTTTTATTTACAACATACCTTTATTCTTTCCACAATGTGTAAATATGAAAATTTCATTTGAGAAAGTGCAACTACCGTCCCCTCAAAGTGATATGACTCATTTATGACATACATGGAACGTATAATGGATAATGTTAATGAAATTATGTAACATATATGAAATATTATATTATAATGGAATTATAATATACCTATGTATCATTTAGTTTTAATTCTTTTAAATATAAAAAAGAAACGAAAGTAGTGTTCATGAGTACATATGACTTACCGTCTCCATGAACAGTGCATTTCATTTATTATATCTAAATGTTATGGACTGTTATATATAAATATAATATATATATATATATATATGATATATATGATATCTAAATCATGAATAATATTCTAGAGATGATGAACTATTTACCAGATGGAAAATTTACATCAAAAAAATTCATTTTCGACTCAAGTACTGAATATTGACAAAAAACTGATATGAACTTAAATAATTATATAATTTTTATAACATGATGATGAGTAATATAAAATGAATAATAAAATTGAAAGGGTTCTTAATTAATAAGAAATTAACCTAATTTTACTATTCAAGAATATAAAGAATGAACAAGACAAGTCAGACTCAAGGTAAGGGACTACGTCTCAATCTCATTTCATTAAGGCATATTTTGATTTATACACAAATTTATTTTTTACGGTGTATAAACCCCTATTACTTTTAATTTTATTCAAATGGAATAATTTTTCTATGAAGCGTCTTACTAAATGAAAAATATAATGTTTCTTTTTAACGTATGTGGTGACAACGACCTTACCTCCACCGAAAGCATTATTTCATATTTGGCTTCCTTAACAAGCCATAATGTTTTTAAAAGGGAAATAAATACCATATAACCTTTTCATGTATTTTGGTACTGAAAATAGTTTTGAGAAATAAATGAATATGTCAATATCTTGAAATGTTATATTTTGATTGGAATGTGGAAATGTTATATTTCCTTCATGTGTGTTTTATGTATTATAATTATGTTGTGGTTATTAGGCATTGTTTACGTATACATGTGGTTATGTGATAAACCAAGGGTGTGTGACCCTGAGATAGATCTCTAATGCATTGGGTAACATGACATATGTAAATGTTAATTTTTCTACTTATATATTTAAAGAATATTATAAGGACCCAACCTTAAATCATTACTTAATATTTAATTAAATGAATAATTCAAATTGAGGATATTTTCAGGTTTATGTTTTTATAGAATTAGGCCATAACTATTACATCTCAAAATTTACAAAGTAGACACTTCTACTCAGTTTCTATTTTTTTTTCATAAAATAAAAACTCTTGAAAATAGGAGTCATGTCCAATTCCATGTTTTAGACAGAATGACTTTTCTTGATCCCATCCTTGACCCTATTCTACTTTATGTCCTGTAAAAAGCATTTCAAAAACTTGGGATGAGCATAAAAAGTTCAGTAAGGAATACACAAAGAAGGAAACTGTTAGTTTTTCAAAACAACAAGTAAACCATGAATACCTAATCATAAGTAATACTTTTCACCTATATGAAGTAGTAAATACTCTTTACTAAATAAAATATCATTTCTTACCCTTTTGAAACCAAAAGATCACCATAAAAACCCATATAAAGAACACATAACATATAAAGGTAACTTGGAACATAAACATACTTAAATGGAATAA